>CM070600.1:33742216-34433705 GCA_036346395.1 Hsuehochloa calcarea
GAATTTGAGATGAGTATGATGGGAGAGCTTAATTACTTTTGGGACTTCAAATCAAGCAATGCAAGGAAGGAACTTTCATCCATCGAATGAAGTACACTAAAGATCTACTCAAGCGCTTCAACATGGGTGATTTGCAAGCCAATTTCCACTCCCATGGCAACCATTTGTTTTGGATCCGGATGAGGAAGGAGAAGTCGTGGATCAACGCGATGCATGACATGATCGGCTCCTTCATACGTATTTGACCTCGAGACCGGACATTCACTTCACGGTATGCCTTTGTGCAAGATTTGAGCGTCTCAGAGAACTTCCCATCGCCAAGCCGTTAAGCGCATATTCGGTATTTACACTCTACCCTCTTATATGGCATTTGGTATTCTGCTCTTGACTTTGTCCATTAGAGGTTTTGATTCGATTTTGCGGGTGTCGGTTAGATAGGAAGAGTACCTCGAGCACTGTCACTTTCTAGGCACTTCTCTTGTATCTTGGTCTTCTAAGCGGTCTTACATTGCACAATCCACTTCTTTGAGGCGGAGTATGTTCTTCTTTGCTAATTCTTTGTAGCTTGATTTTGTGGATAGCGTCCACTTTGAAAGATTATGGGTTAAACTTTGCTAGTGTTCCTCTTTTACGTGATAACACTTACGCTATTAATATTGCTAAAACCCGATTGCAACATTCTAGGACTAAGCACATAGACATTACGCTTTCACTTCCTTAAAGATCATGTTGAAAAGGTGATATTGTGATGCACTTTGTAGAGTCGAAGCTCAATTGGCGAATATTCTTACCAAGCCTTTAGATCAAACAGATTTTCCTCCTTAAGAAGTGAGTTAGGGTAATTTATCCTTATGGGTTGGTTTGAGGGGAGTTTGATCTTTTCTTATCTTTCCTTGTTCTTTTGATCTTTTATTGTTCTTTTTAGAACTTAGTGATCTTTTGAACTTTTAGATTTTTGGCTTTTAATTGCATCTCATTGTGTCATATTGCATTCATATGAAAAATACAACAAGAGGTATGAAAAATCCAAAAAGATGCATTGTAATATAAGATTTTACCTTATCTTTTAAAATTGATGAAGCTTTGCCTATTACCCTTTAGAGTTTTGTATTTCAATTCTTGCTCAATGTCATGTCTAGTTCTTTGACTTGCTAGAATTATCATGCTTTTACATGTGTAGCTAAGTCTTTGCTATATGAGCTAGAACCTTTTAAACAACTCAAACTAAGAAATTGCAATTTGTGGATGTTTTAGCGAGTTGCGCAATTAGTGCTCCTCTTGTGACATTGGCCCTGTCAGGATTGCTTTGTTAGCTCTTTGATCTAAAATTGACCATTACTTGACCTTTTGTGTTCTTGAGATTCTAAAAATACTCTTGTGAAAAATGAAAATCAAGATTGTCTTATGCTTAAATTGTGCCAAACTATTCTTACGAGGCCTTGTCAAATGACATGAACTTGGAGATAGTTTGATGAACGAACGATCTCATGGGGGTTGCTTGTCGAAATGACATGAACCTCAAGATTTGTCGCCCGGTAGAAGCTTAGAAAGAGTTTGTGGATGGCTCCTAGTCCAGGATCTTCTTTACTAAGATATACCTTTAATCAACTTTTGGTGAAGCTTAGGATGAGTTTGTGGATGGCTCCTAGTCCGAGGATCTTGTCACTAAGTTAGATCATTAGTCAACTTCAATATTCAATGCAAATGAGAAAAATGTTGACAAATGGGCGTTTACAAAATATTGAGCAAAATGATTCAATCGGGACTTGATTGACTCTTAATGTGGTCTTTGTTAGATTTTTGATCTCACTTTGACATTTTGACATGGCCAATTTCACTTTAGGATCCTGTTGATGAACTTCTTTGAATTTGAGCGTTGCTTAAATTGATCAAATCTCTTGCTTTACTTTTGAGCCTTTGTGCTTAGCTTTGATATATATGTCTTACCATGATCTTGCTAAGCATCGGGCTTGATATCTTTGTTTGTGCAATATTAGAGATACTAGCTTGTTCTTTTGGGTAATCTCCAAAGCTTCTTGTAATCAAAAATTGAAAAATACAAAAATTGAAGCCACTCCATTGCACTTCATGCATATTCCTCTTTATGCTTCTTTTGTTTACCTTCTTTCTTTATTCTCTATTTGTTATCCTGGGATGAGAGGAAGGCGTGATTCCTTGATGAATCCATTGTCAAAGGGGAGAAGATGTGTTAAATGAAAAGATATTTCTTTGGGAGAAGATGTGTAATATTTCTTTGCTACTCTTATTTGGAGAAGATGTGTTAATGAGAAGATTGGGGAGAAGTTTATACAAAGGGGAGAAATCGAAAATTTGAAATTTGATGATCATAGTGAGGGGAGTTCTTGAGTTGCATTCTTATTGTCTTATTGAATATTCGAACTTGAATTGCATTCTTTTATCCTCACAATGATCATAGGTTAATTGAACAATTGTTCTTTCATATGGACCTTATGTGAGAATTTTGACCCTTTACGGAAATCAAAGTTTTATGCTTATTTTGCTTTGTCTCACATGCCTATACTATTACGATGCCGACTTGGTCATTTACATTGCTTTTCTTGCTTATGGACCAAGTTGTGCCTTTGTCTGCTGCGAGTAAACTCGTTTTCAAACCTCTTACTTACATTTTACGGATAATTGCCAATGTGTTCATCAAGGGGAGATTGTGGATTTCATGGGGATATGCTCGAGATCTTAGGATGATGTGACAATTGGCAATGGCGTTTACGGTTTGTCGTTTCACGCGTTTTCGACAAAATTCTGAGCTTCTTGGAGACGGGCGGTCCGGCCGGTCCTTACCGCAATGATCGGCCGGTCCCAAATCGGTCGGACCGGCCATGTAGAAGCGATCGGACGGCGATGACTAAAAGTGTTCAAAAGCAGTGGGCCAAAAATAGGTGTTGTAGGCAAGTGAGGATCCCAATGCACTTGGTCTCATGATTTTGGAGTCTCGATAAAAGTTCTATTGGTTTAAAGTTTCGAGAAGGTTTGAATTTGGGAGCTTGAATTTGGCTAAGTCCTAAGGCGGTCCGGCCGGCTCACGAGGCGGTCCGATCGGCCATGGGGCGATCGGCCAAGCTCACTGGGCGGTCGGACCGTTAATAACTTGAACGTCGGCCAACCGTGGCGATGTTGTTTTGTTAGGTCAAAGTCATTGGTTTCATGGCATATGATTTGCATGATGCATGTTTTGACTAACATGGGTCAAGTTGTGAAGAACTTGTTCCCGAATCGTGTTTGCTTATGCGTGGTTGTGCGGGTAGCTTGGTGGTCAGCGACGGTCAGCGGCGAGAGAATCGGGACTAGACTTGAAGAGTTGAGGTCGAGCGATCGGCGATGCGGGTGAGTCAACGACTCAAGCGTGACACAAGATGGACAAGGGTGACCTATTGGCAAATCCATGGCGCATGGTGAAGCGGTTTAGGTCAAAAGTTAAAGGCGGCGCTTTGCCAAGCGTGCGTGTGTGACCCGTTTGTTAGTGGGCCTTGGGAGCCCAATAGAGTCAAACCCTAGAGTTTAGGCCTCCACTATAAATAGGAGGAGATGGTGGCTGCACCTCTCTCTCTCTCGCCTTTTATGTTTCAAAACCCTAATTGTCTTTAGGGAGTTGAGGTGGAGGCTAGGGCTCTTGATGGTTTGTGGTGAATTTCGTGATCCTTGATTGTCTGATCCATGATGGTGTGGATGTAATCGGCTTCAATCACGAAATCAATCTATGCAAGGTTTGCTTGAGATAAGTCTCTTTTCGTTCTTGCTTTCAATTTGGTGATTTTAGGGCTTTCTTTGATCCAGCGAGTTTGTGATTGATTCTTTCCGTGAATTAGCTTGCTGTGATATGTGTGAATCTATCTAGCATCATCTTGATCATCAATCTCTCACGAACAAGCTTTAGGATCAAGTTTTCGTTCTTGCGGTTTTAGACCTTCATTAATCAATTGACAATTGCTCAAGATCGTTCCAAGAATTATCATAATATTCGATTGGAATAGGTCCTCAATAGCATATAGAAGGTGTGTGCAAAGTTTCATAAAGATTGGAGTTGAGAATCAAAAGTTTCACCTAATTGCAACCGTCATCGGTGATTTTCTTGTTGCGGATCGGTTACGAGTCGGCGGTCGGACCGCCCGTCATCACCGGTCAGACCGATTTTGGGCGGTCCGACCGCCCTTGACTTCTTGCCAGTCGGACCGCCCGACAATCGGTCCGACCGGTTGAGTATAAATGTCGGACCGCCCGTCTTTGTGAGTCTTGGTAATCTTAGTTGATTTTGTTATATTGCTTAGGGGTTTAATTGGATTCAATACTAGTCTTCATTTGTCTTGGTATATTGATCTTCATAGCTTTCTAATAGCTCTTGGAGTTAAATTGTATTGAGTTCATAATTTGTGAAAAAGTGGCGTGCTCCTATTCACCCCCTCTAATCGCCTTTACGGTCCAACAAGTGGTATCGAGCACAGTTAGTTCAATCTTGATCTTAACCGGTCAACGAACTTTAGCGATGGATAAGTTTTCTACTAAACGCATATCTTTGATGGGCACGACTATGCCTATTGGAAGAATCGTATGCGAGTCTTTCTTGAGCGAGGACAAGCTATTTGGGATGTTGTTAGAGATCCTTTGATTATTCTGAAATTGCTACACACATACGCAATTCTTTTGGCTAACAACAATAAGGCTAAGAATCTTTTATATGGTGCACTTGGTAGACAAGAATATGATAGAATTTGCAATCTTTCAGCTGCGCATGAAATTTGGAACACTCTCGAAACATATCATGAGGTTCGTCCCAAATCAAAAGGTCGTAAGCTGTTTACAAGCGTGAGTACAATAAATTTGAGATGCGTCTGGAGAGAGCATCGATGACATTTTGATCGCTTTAATAAAGTAATTAATCAAATGAAAATTTGTTGATATTGAATATTCTCAATCGAAAATGCCACCCATCTCTTGGGTGCAATCAACACCAAGGAGTGGGAGATGAAAGCTCTTGCTATAGAAGAAAATGTTGATCTTTCAAGTCTTACTTTAGAATTGCTTTATAGTAAACTCAAGACTCATGAAATTAAAGAGTTGATCATCCTAAGAAAGATAATTTAGCTTTGGTAGCAGATCCTCTCAAAAGGCTTTTGATGACTCTTGTGAATCTTCTTACGGATTTTCATTTGCTTGTTTATCTGCTATTCATGAAGAGGAGCTTGAAAGTATTCTGAAACAGAGTTAGCTCTTCTAGCTAAGAAATTCTGCAGGCCTACAATAATGTGAGAAACAAAAGAGAGGTGGTCGGTAACATGCTATGAATGTGGTGAGCTCAATCATATCAAGACAAATTGCCCCAAGCTGAAAGGTAAGAGCAATCATAAGGAAGGAAAGCCAGCTTGGAAGAAGCCTCCTTTCAACAAATCAAGGTATGAGGCAAATAAGCTTGTGAAGGCTGCTCACCGGGTCCTTGCAGCTTTTGAGGATCAATCCTTGAGCGATGTGGATCACAGGGTGAGGAGGACAAGGAGGAGGAGATCCTCAAGGTAAAAATAAAGGAAGGCCAAAGACTTCAACGGCATGTGCTTCATGGGCGACACGGACGACATTGATGATAATGAGGTATCTTTTTCTTATGATGAGCTTTACGCTAAATATGATTCTATAGTTGAGCAATTGCTTAGTCAAGATGAAGCGCTTGAATTTGTTATGACAAAAATAAGAAATTAGAGTCAAAAATTATGGCCTGAAAGTAGAGCTTAAAGCTGCTAAGACTCTTGAACACGATGAATGTTTATCTTGTCATGCTATGCATTCAGAAATTACCAAGTTACAATCTGCTCATAATATTTGTGTACAACAACTTGAGAATGCTAAATCTGAACTAAATGAAATTAAAAGTGCTCCTTGTGAAAAATGTTTAGAATCTAGTAAATTGATTGCTTTTGATGTTTTTGATTCTAGCCCTTGCACTTCATGCTTAGAAAAGAGCGTGAAATCAAAGATATCTTAGAAATTTGCTAGAGTCAAATATGCTAAGCAAGGACAATATTGAAAATACTACTTGTGCTTCATGTTCCACTCTTAAGCTTGAAATTGCTTTGTATAAAGAAAAATCTATGGATAAAACTTGTGATTCTTGTGTTAACTTGAGAAAGAAAATGCTTACCTTCATGATACATTAGAAAAATTTTCTAAAGGTAAGAAACAATTAAACATGATTCTTGACAAGTCTAAAACTCCTTATAAGAAGCAAGGTTTAGGATTCAATTCTTTTCAAGACAATTCAAACCCAAAAGTCATTCAAGTCTTGGAAAAGGTTTAATTGAATTCAAAACCCAACTTTGCAAAAACATCTTTTAAATCTGCGAGTTTTGCCCAACCTTGTATTAATTCAAATGGTGCTTCTTCTAGTGGTACCAAGTACCATTGCACTTATTGCAAAAAATGGACATTTGATTGAATCTTTGTTGGCGTAGGTTGAAAAATGATAGGAAAAATTTTGATAGAATTTCATTCATGCAACCTAGAGCTTCTATGAGACATGGTAACAACTGAAAAGAATAAACACGGATTAGGATTTTTATCTCATGCAAATCATTATGTTTCTAGACATCCTAATTCTAATGTGTATCGGTGGCGGTCGACCATTGGTGATCACCGGTCGACCGTTTTGGTCACCCGATCGACCGCGAACAAAGCGATCGAACCGCCCATGGACGAGTTCAAGTCTCATTTTAATTTAAACATTGCTCATAACCAAATGTTAAATGAAATCAAGGATAGTACTTCGGTTTGTATACTCCTTGCATACGTGTGTCTCGATCTTGGATTCCTAAATCTTGTTTATCTAATCCCGATGTTGAGACACATCGTTCTTTGCTCCTTGATTTTTCGAGATTATCGCGGAAAGGGAAGAACACGTGGTTCGTTGACTCGGATGTTCACGCCACATGGCCAGGAACTCAAAATGGTTCACCTCTTTCACGCGAGCAGCGGTGATGACTTCATCACCTTTGGAGATGATACACAAGGCGAATTGAAGGAGCAGGATCAATTAGGGTAAACAACAAATTCATTCTAAAGGATGTCGCTCTTGTGGACAAGCTTAGGTATAATCTTCTTTACATTTCTCGACTTCTTGATGATGGTTATGAGGCTATTTTTAAGAAAAATGCTTGTCGTGTGCTTGATTCTCTTGGTGAGCTTGTGTTTGGAATCTCTAGAGTTGGTAGAATTTTTGGGTGATTTTGAGAATCTCTTCTTTGGATCTCTTAAATGTTTGCTTACATCTTCTTGATTTACGGCTTTGGCATCGGCGTTTGGGGCACATTGGTTTTGATCATCGACACGAGTTAGCAACCTTGATCTCATGAGAGGTTTGCCCAAACTCAAAACATCAAGGATCTTTGTATGTGCGCCACAGTAGGCATGGCAAACAAGTTGCCGCCTCACACCCTACATGACTATGGTTATGGTAGCGGACGGAGACGGTTGCTTCATATGGATCTTGTTGGTCTGCTAGAGTCCGATCGATCGGTGGAAAATGGTATATTCTTGTCATAGTCGATGATCTTTCTAGATATACTTGGGTGTTCTTTCTTACTTCAAAGGATGAAGCTTTTGGTTATTTTCATGACCTTGTTCTTCGTTTGGCTTGAGCTTCTGGTGCTTTGAGAGCGATTCGCGTGATAATGTACGGAGTTCAAAAATGCTTCTTTTGCTTCTTTTTGTCTTTGGCGTGGTATTGAGCATCAGTTCTCCTCTCCACCGTCCCTCAACAAAATGGCGTGGTGGAAAGGAAGAATAGGACCTTAGTCGAAATGGCTGGGACGATGCTAGATGAGTATAACACAGGAGATTTTGGGCGAAGCTATTACTCTTGCTTGCCATATTGCCAATCGTGTCTTTTGAGACCTTCTTTAGGCAAGACTCCTTATGAGCCGTTTTGGTAGAAAACCCTCTGTTTAGCATTTTGAGTTTTTGGATCAAAATGTTTTATCCTTAAGGAGGCAACTTAGATAAATTTGAATCAAGAACTTTTGATGGGGTATTTACAGGTTATCTGCTCATTCGAGGGTTTTCGAGTTTTAATCTTGAGACTAACATTATTGGGAGACTTGTAATGTCACTTTTGATGAGACTAGCCACAGAGCTAGATCAATTACTCTGAGATGATTCTGGTGTGAGAGCATTTTGTGGAGGAAGATGAGGGCGAAGCTAATGTCATTCCCTCATCTGCTTTGCTGAAGCGCCCATATTGATACAAGAACACCTACGTCTACTTCACCTTGATTGAGGCTCTGCTGCATCATCATCATCAGCGATACTGCGGAGTCGAAGAAGCGACATCTCACCCGGCGCTCCGCCGCATTCAGAGGCGGCATCCTCGGAGCAGATAATAGGTAATCTACATGGCGAGTCACTCGCTCGGTATAATGATCCAAATCTCTACTCTCATTCGGCTTTTGTTGCTTCTTTTGAACCCGCGATATATCACATGCTTTATCGATTCTAGGTGGGTAAATGCCATGCATGAGGAGTTAGAAATTTTGAAAGAAACAAAGTTTGGAACCTAGTAGAACCTCCTAGTGGTCATAATGTTATAGGAACCGTTGGGTGTTTAAGAATAAACAAGGTGAGGATGGTTACGTGGTTAGAAATAAGGCAGATTAGTAGCTCGGGGTTTGACCAAGTTGAGGGTTAGATTTTGATGAGACATTTGCTCTGTTGCTAGACTAGAAGCCATTTGCATTACCTTGCATTTGCTGCATCAAAAGGTTTTAAATTATATCGGATGGATGTTAAAAGTGCCTTTTAAATGGTTTCATAGATGAGGAAGTGTATGTTAAGCAACCCCTGGTTTTGAGGATCCTAAATATCCAAATCGTGTTTTCAAGCTATCTAAAGCATTGTATGGTCTTAAACAAGCCCCTAGAGCACAGTATGATAGACTTAAGACCTTCTTGCTTAAAAATAATTTTGAAATGGGTAAAGTGGATAAAACTCTATTCATTCTTAGGCGTGACAATGACTTCTGCTTGCTCAAATTTATGTGGATGATATTATCTTTGGTGGTTCCTCTAATGCTCTTGTTTCGACTTTTACGACACTATGTCGAGGAATTTGAGATGAGTATGATGGGAGAGCTTAATTACTTTTGGGACTTCAAATCAAGCAATGCAAGGAAGGAACTTTCATCCATCGAGACGAAGTACACTAAAGATCTACTCAAGCGCTTCAACATGGGTGATTGCAAGCCAATTTCCACTCCCATGGCAACCGGTATTTGGATCGGATGAGGAAGGAGAAGTCGTGGATCAGCGAGTACCGTAGCATGATCGGCTCCATACGTATTTGTGGCCTCGAGGCCGGACATTCACTTCACGGTATGCCTTTGTGCAAGATTTGAGCGTCTCAGAGAACTTCCCATCGCCAAGCCGTTAAGCGCATATTCGGTATTTACACTCTACCCTCTTATATGGCATTTGGTATTCCTGCTCTTGACTTTGTCCATTAGAGGTTTTGATTCGATTTTGCGGTGTCGGTTAGATAGGAAGAGTACCTCGAGCACTGTCACTTCTAGGCACTTCTCTTGTATCTTGGTCTTCTAGGAAGAAGTCTTACATTGCACAATCCACTCTTTGAGCGGAGTATGTAGGCTCTTTGCTAGTTCTTTGTAGTCGATTTTGTGGATGGCGTCCACTTTGAAAGATTATGGGTTAAACTTTGCTAGTGTTCCTCTTTTACGTGATAACATACGCTATTAATATTGCTAAAAACCCGATTGCAACATTCTAGGACTAAGCACATAGACATTCACTTTCACTTCCTTAAAGATCATGTTGAAAAAGGTGATATTGTGATGCACTTACGTGAGTCAGAAGCTCAATTGGCGGATATTCTTACCAAGCCTTTAGATCAAACAGATTTTCCTCCTTAAGAAGCGAGTTAGGGGTAATTTATCCTTATGGGTTGGTTTGAGGGGAGTTTGATCTTTTCTTATCTTTCCTTGTTCTTTTGATTTTTTATTGTTTTTTTCGAACTTAGTGATCTTTTGAACTTTTTAGGTTTTTAGGCTTTTAATTGCATCTCATTGTATCATATTGCATTCATATGAAAAATACAACAAGTGGTTACAACAAGTGGTATGAAAAATCCAAAAGATGCATTGTAATATAAGATTTTCACTTATCTTTTAAATTTGATGAAGCTTTGCCTATTACCCTTTAGAGCTTGTGTATTTCAATTCTTGCTCAATGTCATGTCTAGTTCTTTGACTTGCTAGAATTATCATGCTTTTACATGTGTAGCTAAGTCTTTGCTATATGAGCTAGAACCTTTTAAACAACTCAAACTAAGAAATTGCAATTTGTGGATGTTTTAGCGAGTTGCGTAATTAGTGCTCCTCTTGTGACATTGGCCTGTCGAAATTGCTTTGTTAGCTCTTTGATCTAAAATTGACCATTACTTGAGCTTTTGTGTTCTTGAGATTCTAAAAGTACTCATGTGAAAAATGAAAATCAAGATTGTCTTATGCTTAAATTGTGCCAAACTATTCTTACGAGGCCTTGTCAAATGACATGAACTTGGAGATAGTTTGATGAACGAGACGATCTCATGGGGATTGCTTGTCGAAATGACATGAACCTCAAGATTTGTCGCCCGGTAGAAGCTTAGAAAGAGTTTGTGGATGGCTCCTAGTCCGGATCTTCTTTACTAAGATATACCTTTAATCAACTTTTGGTGAAGCTTAGGATGAGTTTGTGGATGGCTCCTAGTCCGAGGATCTTGTCACTAAGTTAGATCATTAGTCAACTTCAATATTCAATGCAAATGAGAAAAATGTTGACAAATGGGCGTTTACAAAATATTGAGCAAAATGATTCAATACGGGACTTGATTGACTCTTAATGTGGTCTTTGTTAGATTTTTGATCTCACTTTGACATTTGACATGGCCAATTTCACTTTAGGATCCTGTTGATGAACTTCTTTGAATTTGAGCGTTGCTTAAATTGATCAAATCTTTGCTTTACTTTTGAGCCTTTGTGCTTAGCTTTGATATATATGTCTTACCATGATCTTGCTAAGTGTTTGTCGGACTTGATATCTTTGTTTGTGCAATATTAGAGATACTACATTGTTCTTTTGGGTAATCTCCAAAGCTTCTTATCAAAAATTGAAAAATACAAAAAAAAAATGAAGCCACTCCATTGCACTTCATGCATACTCCTCTTTATACTTCTTTTGTTTCTGCTTCTTCTTTTATTCTCTATTTGTTATCCTGGATGAGAGGAAGGCGTGATTCCTTGATGAATCCATTGTCAAAGGGGGAGAAGATGTGCTAATTAAATGAAAAGATATTTCTTTGGGAGAAGATGTGTAATATTTCTTTGCTACTCTTATTTGGAGAAGATGTGTTAATGAGAAAATTGGGGGAGAAGTTTATACAAAGGGAGAAATCGAAAATTTGAAATTTGATGATCATAGTGAGGGGAGTTCTTGAGTTGCATTCTTATTGTCTTATTGAAAATTACGAACTTGAATTGCATTCTTTTATCTTCACAATGATCATAGGTCAATTGAACAATTGTTCTTTCATATGGACCTTATGTGAGAATTTTGACCCTTTTGGAAATTAAAGTTTTATGCTTACTTTTGCTTTGTCTCACATGCCTATACTATTACGATGCCGCTTGGTCATTTTCATTGCTTTTCTTGCTTATGGACCAAGTTGTGCCTTTGTCTGGCTGCGAGTAAACTCGTTTTCAAACCTCTTACTTACATTTTACGGATAATTGCCAATGTGTTCATCAAGGGGAGATTGTGGATTTCATGGGGATATGCTCGGATCTTAGGATGATGTGACAATTGGCAATGGCGTTTACGGTTTGTCGTTTCACGCGTTTTCGACAAAGTTACAAGCTTCTTGCTCGGGTTGGTCCGACCGGTCCTTGCGGCGGTCCGACCGGTCCCATATCGGTCGGACCGGCCAAGCGGTGAAGCGATCGGACCGGCGATGACAAAATTGTTCAAATCGAGTGGGCCAAAAATAGGTGTTGTAGACAAGTAAGGGATCCCAATGCACTTGGTCTCATGATTTTTGGAGTCTCGATAAAAGTTCTATTGGTTTAAAGTTTCGAAGGTTTGGTTTTGGGAGTTTGAATTTGGCTAAGTCCTAAGGCGGTCCGACCGCTCACGAGGAGCGGTCCGGCCGGCCATGGAAGCGATCGGCCGCTCACTGGAGCGGTCGGACCGTAATAACTGAATGTCGCCAACCGTGGCGATGTTGTTTTGTTAGGTCAAAGTCATTGGTTTCATGGCATATGATTTGCATGATGCATGTTTTGACTAACATGGGTCAAGTTGTGAAGAACTTGTTCCCGAATCGTGTTTTCTTATGCGTGGTTGTGCGGGTAGCTTGGTGGTCAGCGACGGTCAGCGGCGAGGAGAATCGGGACTAGACTTGGAGAGTTGAGGTCGAGCGATCGGCGATGCGGGTGAGTCAACGACTCAAGCGTGACACAAGATGGACAAGGGTGACCTATTAGCGAATCCATGGCACATGGTGAAGCGGTTTAGGTCAAAAGTTAAAGGCGGCGCTTGCGAAGCGTGCGTGTGTGACCCGTTTGTTAGTGGGCCTTAACGGGGCCCAATTAAGTCAAACCCTAAGAGTTTTAGGCCTCCACTATAAATAGGAGGAGATGGTGGCTGCACCTCTCTCTCCTCGCCTTTTATGTTTCAAAACCCTAATTGTCTTTAGGGAGTTGAGGTGGAGGCTAGGGCTCTTGATGGTTTGTGGTGAATTTCGTGATCCTTGATTGTCTCTTGATCCATGATGGTGTGGATGTAATCCGGCTTCAATCACGAAATCAATCTATGCAAGGTTTGCTTGAGATAAGTCTCTTTTCGTTCTTGCTTTCAATTTGGTGATTTTAGGGCTTTCTTTGATCCGCGAGTTTGTGATTGATTCTTTCCGTGAATTAGCTTGCGTGATATGTGTGAATCTATCTAGCATCATCTTGATCATCAATCTCTCACGAACAAGCTTTAGGATCAAGTTTTCGTTCTTGCGGTTTTAGACCTTCTATTAATCAATTGACAATTGCTCAAGATCGTTCAAGAATTATCATAATATTCGATTGGAATAGGTCCTCAATAGCATATAGAAGGTGTGTGCAAAGTTTCATAAAGATTGGAGTTGAGAATCAAAGTTTCACCTAATTGCAACCGTCATCGGGCTGATTTTCTTTGTTGCGGATCGGTTACGAGTCGGCCGGTCGAACCGCCCGTCATCACCGGTCGAGACCGATTTTGAGGCGGTCCGACCGCCACTGCGCGCCGGTCGGACCGCCCGACAATCGGTCGGCCGGTTGAGTATATGATCGGTCGCCCGTCTTTGTGAGTCTTGGTAATCTTAGTTGATTTTGTTATATTGCTTAGGGATTTAATTGGATTCAATACTAGTCTTCCATTTGTCTTGGTATATTGATCTTCATAGCTTTCTAATAGCTCTGGAGTTAAATTGTATTGAGTTCATAATTTGTGAAAAAGTGGCGTGCTCCTATTCACCCCCTCTAGTCGCCTTTACGGTCCAACACTTTCAATCTATTATTTGTATTCAATTGCAAATGTTGCATTTACGCAAAATAACCACGAAGCCATTTCTTTGGAATAAGCCATCACGTATAAATGCATTACGTGGTATGACTTGCGATGCGGTGTGTACTCACTCTTGCTAAACAATTCAGCGAAGTGGAGGAGTAAATCGCTTTGCTTTTGAAGAAGAGTTCTCGAAGGTTGAGCGTTAGGGTCTTGATCGATCAGTTTGCTGTGGTAAATTGATGGGAGCCTCTGGAGTTTATTTCGTTTCATTGCGATTATTCTCTTATTATCGACCTTGCATGGCTTAATAAATGTAAAACTTCGACCATAAGGTCCCAGCGATTATTGTTATTCAAAGTACTCGTTTATTCTTATATTCGTTGTATGGATGTGATATTTCATCGATGTTGACCTTTGTGCACTAGCGTGATCTGGACTAGTCACGAGAATACGGAGGGTCGATTTGCATATTTGGGTCCCGGCGGAGGTGGTATCGAGCCATCTTGTATGTAGAGTCTTGACCTTAGCTAGATTAGCCGTTGTAGTGTGTCAAACTATTTTCTAAAGCAAAATTAACTTACAAGATTAATTGAACTCCTTAACTCATCTCATGTCTCTCTTGACTCAACTATTGCTGAAATTCTTTCTCTCCCCGCTATTTTAAAGTCATTTTCATATCCTTGTCCATCTTGACAGATGCCTCGTCTTGAGTTATGGAGGCGTAAGGGAGGACTTGCCGCCGAGCTTTGGAAGTTGCTACAAGTACTTGGAGGTTCAATCGTCCATTGTACCGTGGCGATTGCTTGGATTGTGAGCAGCGAGATCGTGGAGTGATATGCCATTTATTTATCTCGCCAGGCGGAACACCAAGGCGAGCAAACCACTTTGAACATCTCGGCTCGAAGGAGTATTTGGATTGAAGCAATCCAGAGTCTTCGCGCCTTGCCATCACGAGGATCGCAACATCTACTCTCGAGAGCTTCGTGACACGATTTTCCGTTATCATCCCGCACTTCAAGCGTGGATCTTGCTTGCGTTTTTCGTCTACGGGAGAAGACAACGCCACCGTTGTGCATCTCGCCCGATTCGCGCTACTTTCGGGAAGAATCGTTGGAGTTAGCCGCCACAGTAGTGGAGTGTACCTATGAGACTCTTCAGAGAGCTGAAGAAAGGATCGCCATATTAGAAGAAACTCTTTATGGACGACACGATCACGAAGAAGACGAAGAGAAGACCCGAGAGGAAGGCGATGGACCGGTGAACCGGAAGAGAGCAGCGAGGCGCAGAGAGCTGAAGCACCAGCTGACTTTGCACGAGGACACCTACTCCTATTGCACCATCCCCGGGACATCAGGATCGGTTTGCTAGGATGCAGGCTCACTTCGAGTCTACATGGCGGGAGCACCGTCAAGGCTCAGAGGCTATTTAATCAAGTAGTCTGTTCGAGTTGTTTCAGGCTTAGCCAGTATTAAGTCTTGAGTCGCCCTTTAGGCGGTAGTTTGGTGTGCTTAAGTTCGTCCTTATTTTTGTGTGCAAGTATGAGCTGCAAAGGCCCTTAGGCATTGTTGCAAGCCATACTATTATCTTAATCAATATAAGAGTTTCAGTTGAGCTTTCTTAAAATATGTTGTTGGGTTTTACCTACCCCGATTAGTTCTACACCTTATCTTGTGCTTGCTACCTTATCTAACCCCTGGAGATTCACCAGATGGTTCAGACTCGTCAAGCTGCTGCAAGTGGTTCCGATACTCCGGTATTAGGAGGACAGGAACAGACCCCCGGAGAAGTAGTTCCACCACAAGCACCTTCAGTCGATCTGCAGAATTTTGGGGCATTCATGACAGCTCAAACCCAGCTGATGTACACCATGATGAATCAGATGCAGGCTATGAATAACCAAAGCAACAACAATCAGCATCACAATGGAACCCCAGTCGCTTATGGTCAGAATGGATCGTCCAAGTTGGCTGAGTTTATGAGGACCCGTCCACCAACTTTCTCTGGACATGTCTCACCAGTAGAAGCTGATGATTGGCTTCGTGTCATTGAGAGAAAGCTGCTGATCACTCAATGCAGCGATCATGAAAAAGTTACATGCGCCTCTCACGGATGGAAGGCATTGCCGCGAATGGTGGGAAAACTTTGTCTTGCGACATGGAGCAGCGCAAGATATTACTTGGGAAGAGTTCACAACGCTTTTACGCCCGATATCATGTACCGAAGGAATCATGGATCTAAAGAAGGATGAATTACGTGCTCTCAAGCAAGGAGGAATGTCAGTGTCTGATTACCTCAACAAGTTCTCACAACTTGCTCGATATCTTTGCGAAAGATGTCGCCACCGACAAGGCTCGTCAGTCGTTTTACGAAAGGATTGAACATCGGACTTCAAGTCAACTTGATCGCCCACACCTTTCACGATTTTCAAGAGTTGATCAACAAGGCTTTGATTCTTGAGGATAAGCGCAAGGAATTGGAAGATCATCGTAGCGCTGAGAATGGCTCGACAAGGAAGTCACCAACCCGGTGAGGCAAGAATGATTCCACCGTAGTTTAGCCGTTTTCCACCACGAGTGCGCGGACCACCGCACCAACTTCAACACCTCGCCCGATTGCTCGAACTTCGCAATCCCGCGCGATCAACCCCAATCGATAAGCAACCCACGAATACAACGAGTTTGCTTTACATGCGTCGGCCAGGGCATTTCGCCAACCGATGTCCGCAGAATGGGACTATCACTCCGATGCGCTTCGACCTTGGGAACACACGGCCAAGACACGATACAAGGCAACCATCAAGGAACTTCTCAAGCTACCGGTCAATCCGGAGGACACACCCATCGGTGGTCGAGGCCGTGTCAACCACGTCACTCTAGAAGGAGCCCAAGAAGCACTGGCGTTGTATTGGGTAAGTTCCTAGTAAATTCGATACTGCATCGATTCTGTTTGATTCTAGAGCTTCGCATTCGGTTGTTTCTGAAATTTTTGCAACTAAGAACAAATTGGAAGTTATGCATCTTAAGCATACTCTGTTAGTCCAGTCGCCTGGAGCAGAGCTAAGTTCTAAAGTTGGATGTTTAGGAGCTAGGCTACTCATAGCTGGAGTTGAGTTTCTAGCCAACCTAATAGTTCTAGACACTCAGACCATAGATGTCATCCTTGGTATGGATTGGTTATCCAAACATAAAGCAGTGCTAGATTGTGGCCGAAGAGCCGTGACAATTGAGGATACCACAGGAAAGAAAGAAGAATTTCTAGCCACCTCAGTACGTGATGGACATTTTGTAGTCAACAGTTTGAAGACAGTTTCTTTGGAAGACGTACCTGTAGTCAGAGATTACCCAGATGTATTTCCAGAAGAGTTACCAGGAATGCCACCGGACCGTGACATTGAGTTTGTCATTGATCTAGTGCCAGGAACAGCACCAATTTCCAAGAGACCCTATCGGATGCTAGTCGATGAACTTGTGAAAATGAAGAAGCAGATAGAGGAACTACTGGAGAAAGGTTTTGTAAGACCTAGTTCGTCGCCATGGGGAGCACCAGTTTTGTTCGTCAAGAAGAAAGATGGAAGTATGAGAATGTGTATCGACTATCGTTCTCTCAACGAAGTCACCATCAAGAATAAGTACCCATTGCCCAGAATAGATGATTTGTTCGACCAGATGAAAGGAGCCGGAGTATTCTCCAAGATCGATCTGCGATCAGGTTATCATCAGTTGAAGATTTGTCCTAAGGATGTACCAAAGACCGCTTTCTCAACCCGGTATGGACATTATGAGTTTTTAGTCATGTCTTTTGGATTGACTAATGCTCCTGCCTACTTCATGAACATGATGAACAAAGTATTCATGGAATATTTGGATAAGTTCGTAGTAGTATTCATTGATGATATTTTGGTATACTCAAAGTCAGAAGAAGAGCATGCAGACCATTTGAGATTTATCCTAGAGAAGCTCAGAGGACATCAGTTGTATGCCAAGTTCAGCAAGTGTGACTTTTGGTAGAAGAAAGTTGATTTTCTCGGTCATGTGATGATAGCCGAAGGTGTAGCAGTTGACCCCGGAAAGGTTAAAGCTGTAATGAATTGGGAGCAGCCCAAAACGGTTACTCAAATTCGTAGTTTCTTGGGAATGGCAGGATACTATCGTCGTTTCATTGAAGGATTCTCAACGATTGCTAAGCCTCTTACGCAATTGTTGAAGAAAGAGAAGAAGTACATTTGGACCTCAACTTGTGAAGAGAGTTTTCAAGAATTGAAGAAGCGTCGACTTGACCCGATGCTAGTTTTGCGGATATTAGTAAGGATTTTGATATCTATTGTGATGCTTCGCGTCAAGGATTAGGATGTGTCCTTATGCAAGAAGGAAGAGCTGTCGCTTATGCGTCAAGGCAATTAAGGCCTCATGAAGAGAACTATCCTACCCATGATTTGGAATTAGCTGCCGTAGTACATGCTTTGAAGATTTGGCGTCATTATCTCATCGATGTCATTTGTGAAGTCTACAGATCATAAGAGCACAAGTACATATTCACTCGATCCGATTTGAACATGAGACAGAGAAGATGGTTTGGAATTAATAAAGGATTATAATCTTGGGATCCATTACCATCTGGTAAGGCCAATGTAGTTGCAGATGCACTTAGTCGTAAAAGCTCTTGCAATGCTCTAGAGATAAAAGAGTTGTGTTGAACTTGGGAGGAATTCGAAGCTACTGACTAGAAGTAGTTAGGAAGGATTTGTGGCGACCTAGAAGTGCAATCTACTCGGAGAAGCAGTTCGTGAAGCGCAACCCAAGGATTACGAGTTTGCCGACCTCAAGAAGAAGATGTTAGAAGGAAAATTTAAAGACTTCACCATAGATGATCGGGATATCTTGTGGATCAATGGGCGTATCGTATCAGGATATTGATGGTTTAAGACAAGCGATTACGAAGGAAGCCCATGACTCAAAGTATTCGATTCACCCTGGAAGTACTAAGATGTATCAGGATGTTAAGAATAAGTTTTGGTGGCCAAATTTAAAGCGAGACGTCGCATAGTTCGTTGCCTTATGCGACGTGTGTCAGAAAGTAAAGGCCGAACATCAAAGACCAGCGGGATTGCTACAACATTGAAGATACGAGAATGGAAGTGGGAAGAAATCGGTATGGATTTTATTACGGTCTACCCAAGACTCAATCAGGTTATGATTCGATTTGGGTAATAGTGGATCGTTTGACTAAGGTTGCCCATTTCTTGCCAGTCAAAACCACTTACTCAGGAGACCGCTTGGCGGAATTGTATATGACAAAAATCGTCAGTCTGCACGGTGTGCCTAAGAAGATAGTGTCAGATCGAGGATCTCAATTCACCTCTCGTTTGCGAGTCTACATGAAGCCACAGGAACTCATCCGAATTTCGATCTTGCTTATCATCCCAGACAGATGGATGAATGAAAGAGTCAACCGATATTAGAAGATATGTTGAGAGCACATGCCTTAGCAAATGCTACCAGTTGGGATAAGAGTTTACCGTATGCCGAATTCTCGTACAACAACAGTTATCAAGCCAGTTTGCAGATGTCACCATTTGAAGCTTTGTATGGTCGTGCCTGCAGAACTCCATTAAATTGGTCAGAGACAGCTGAACGTGTAGTGTTCGGGCCAGATATTATTCAGGAAGCCGAAGAACAAGTTGCTATGATCAGAGAAAGACTAAAGATAGCCATCCGAGCAAAAGAGTTATCCGATAATCGTCGTCGTGACCTCGACTTTGAACCGAGGATTTTGTGTATCTTGAGTTACTCCGCTCGAGAGGTGTTAAGAGATTCCACACCAAAGGGAAGCTTGCTCCAAGGTATGTGGGTCCATTCAAGGTTTTAGAACGCCGTAGAGAAGTTGCGTACCAGTTGGAGTTACCACAGTCGTTAGCAGGAGTGCATGATGTCTTTCATGTCTCTCAGCTGAAGAAGTGTCTTCGTGTGCCAAAAGAGCAGACCCCGTTGGAGTCAATTGAACTGAAAGAAGATCTCACGTACAAAGAGCAGCCTGTCAGAATTTTAGATGTCGCAGAGCGCCGCACCAGAAGTAAGACCGTTCGTTTCTGCAAAGTCCAGTGGAGTAACCACTCAGAAGGAGAAGCAACGTGGGAACGTGAAGAAGAGTTGAAAGCCGAGTTCCCTAGCCTTTTCTCTAGCTAGCCGGAATCTCGGGGACGAGATTCGTTTAAGGGGGGGAGGTTTGTAACATCCCAAATTTCAGAGTTTTAAAAATCTTTTAAATAATGGTAGTAAGAAAATTCACCATTTGGATTTATTGAATATTAATTTAAAAAGCTTAATATGGACTTTAAGGACAAATTGATTTAATGAGCTTAATCCCAACATCAACAATTGTCAAAACTATTTTATTTAGATTCTATATGCTTGGATATATTTTATAGAATTTTCTGGGATTTTTCCAAAGTCATTTGCTATTTTCTAATTGCTATTTGTATTTTCTGGATTTATTTAAAAGAAAATCAAAAGAAAATCCTTGAACGATCTTGGTGAAGCCCGACACTATTCCTCGCCTCGGCCCACTCCGCGCCGCCGCCTTCCGCTTCGGATGGGCGCGTGTCTCCTCCATGCGATCGCGGCCGCCCTCGCCTCGCTCGCTCTCAGCCGCTGGATTTAAATCGAACGCTCGCACTCGCTCGCGCCTGCGCTCCCTCTCTGTCGCTGACTGGTGGGCCCGCCTCGTGCCGCGTCAGCATCGTCTTCCTCCCGAACTCCCTTTTGCACTCGCTCCTCTGTACTGCCGCCGCCGTTTTCGCCTCGGATTCGCCCTCCTCCATCTATAAAAAGGCCCCGACCCCCCACCAATCTCTTCGCCCCGACCTCCTCCACCAAAACCCTAAGGCGCCGCCCCTGATTTCGTCTCCGTTGCGCGGCATTGCCCAGAAGACCGCCGCCGGCCGCAACCTCGTCACCACCGCCTTCCGCCGTCTCCAGAGCTCCGTTGGCCGTGCAACCACCTCCTCCGAGTGCGCAATAGCACGGGCTTCATCGCGCCACCGTTGCCTTCGCCCGAGAGCCTCCGATCCAGTTGCGCCGCCGTCAGACAAAGGTTGGCCGTCGCCGCCGCCACCTCCTCGCCGCCGGTGAGTCTCGCCGTCTCGGCTCGCCACCATCCACCAGCGGCCGATTTGTCTCATCAACAACCCATTTTGTCCTCACGCCGCCGGCTTCGCCGCCGATCGCGGCAAGCCCTCGATCCCAGCCTTGCCGCTTGCCGTCGCGTCGTCGTCGGCCACCACGCCAGCGCCCCGTCACCTCTCGCGCTTACGTGTCACCTGCGTGGCCGCCACATCAGCGCCGCGTGGCTCAGTCCACCGCCACCCCTCACCCTCGGCTCGGTGGATTTGGTCCACCGTGAGCCGATAGGCTGACAGTGGGTCCCACCTGTCAGTTTTTAATTTAAATTTAATTCTTTTTCCGGAAATTCTCGGCTGACGCAAGCATTGCGCAATAATCCGAATTTCCTTTATAAAAATAATTCGGGAAATTCGAGAAAATCCAAATTAGGGTTTAATTGATTTTCCAATCTTCCAAAGCCCATATCTTTTGCATCCGAAGTCCAATTGAGCCCATTCAAATTTGTAAATTCATATAAAATTAAGATATATTTAATGGTGAATTTTATTTGATTTTTGGAATTTGTTTTGCCTCTGTTATTTATTTGTTTTGTTTCTTTTGTCTCGTTTGCGAGTAGACGTCGATACTTCGGGGAATTTTGCAGAAGAAGGAGCACCTCAAGACCAAGACCAATATCTAGATCTATTCCAAGGCAAGTTATACCTTTGATCATATTGAACCCAGTTTTCAAAATACTTTATTTCAATGTATTGCATTCTATTTCAAGTATTTATTTAAATGCTTTTGGGTGTAGTTATTAATCCAAATTGTTATGCCACCTTGTCTATTGTATGCCATGATATTTTGTCACCCTAGGTTGGTTCATTATTAGTTGGTATTATCGTAGCACCAACGTGGGTTGGTTAGATACGATTAGGCCGCTTAGCCATGCCACAGTCATCATTTCATGTGAGAGTTGCAATTATAAACTTGCTTAAGTGATTATGGGCTGTGTGATGAAACCTGTGTGTCTTGTGTGCTATTACTCGTTGATGGCATGTGTTGCACTTAATCAACGAGGTGGGAAAAGATTTAGACTAAGGCAAGTGGTGGATTACTGTGTGAATGGTGGAGCTGTGTGCTTATTAAACTTTGTGATTTGGGTTAAAATTGGAAGTCTTGCCTTAGTCAATTAAGGACTTCACTTTATGCGCCATTGAACTGGGCCTTACTGTACGACCACATGCCTAGTATGGGCTGGGCCAGACTTAGTAAGTTATGGAGTCTTGACATTGACAACTCATGTTGTATTTAAGCTATGTGATGGGCTGGAGGTGTGTACCGCTGTGTTTGGGTCACATCGCGGGACGGTTCGCTGCATCCCTGTGCAATGGTGTGTGTCGTTCCAAGGGCTGTGTGTACAAATTAGACGGCAGTAAAGCACACCAGGAGTGTCATTGTTTGAGATGAAGTCTCTGAAAGGTTTTGTTATGGTCAGTGATCGCTACACTGATTGTATCGTGTGGGTAAAGTGTACAAACTCTGCAGAGTGTTTAAATCAATCTATTCGAATAGCCGCGTCCTCGGTTATGGACATGCTCGGGAATTTCACACGAGGGGTAGACTTTCATAAAAACAATTGGGAAGGGTCAGCTGTGTGAGATAACTTGTTCAGCTGTGTGAAAGAACTTGATTAGACTGTGTGTCCTTTGTGAAATTGTGGATATCGTGAGGATATGTGCACGATCTCAGGATGATGAGTCAATTGGCAATGGCTTTGTTGGTTTGCAAAATCTCGCGTTTTCGGGGTTTGCTTCATCTTTGTCGGACCACGGTGGTCGGCCAGGTGGTGTGGGCGGTCGGACCGCCGTGGAGTCGGCCGGACCGGCAATGGTGGCGGTCGGACCGGCTGACCTAACTTTGGATTTTGAAGCTAATCCAAAAATAGGTTGTGTAGGCGGTGAGGAGTCTCTGGATGTGGTCCCATCATTTTGGAGCTCCGGTCAAAGTTCTTTTGAGTTGAAAATTCGAAGGTTTGGATTTTCAAGCTGGATTTTAGCTAAGTCCTTTGGGCGGTCCGACCGCCGTTGTGGGAGCGGTCCGCCATGAAATCGAATCGGGCCGGACCGCGTAGGGGATCGGACCGGCAATGGCTTGGAGGTAAGCCAAGTTCGCATTGATGCATGTTGATTGTGTTTAATGTTTAGTTATCAATGCTTTATTGTTGCATATTGCATTGTGGAACTAACGTGGGTCAAGTTGTGAAGAACTTGTTCCGGAAGCGGTTTGTTTGTCTATTCTTTGTGCGGTGGCTTGCGTGTCAACGGCGTCAGCGGTGAGTGGATCGGGACTACGCTTGGAGGCGAGGTCGAGCGATCGGGGATCTGGGTGAGGTCGTGTGACACAAGCATGGTGCAGAATGGACAAGATGGATCGAACGGGTGGTTCGGTGCAACTGGTTGGATCAGGCGGTGCGGATATCGGTGCAAGTCTCTGGGAGGTTCCAATGGGATTCGGACAAGAGAGGCTTGGCGTCGATGAGAACCGTGATCAACCTACGTGGTGAAGCGGCGATTGCTTCAGCAGTTAGTGTGTGGGTCCCATGTGTGAGTGGGCCCCAAATGTGAAACTCTAGTCCTCTCTAGTATAAATAGGAAAGGGGGAGAAGGAAAACTCTTGAGGCACTCATTTGGTTTCTTCCCTTGCTTTTCTAGGGTTAGGGTTTGGAGAGGAAGAGAGGGAGAGATTGTATGCTCCTTGGGTGAGCTCTTGTCCTCCTAGTTGGAGTGGCTTTGTAAGCATCTTGTGAGATCAATCAATCTTGTGATGCTTGCTTGAGAGATCATTTGTCTCCTCTTTGTGTTCTTCTCTCATTTGGATGAATTTGGTGCTTCCTTGATTCAAGGGTTTATGCTTGGTCTCTTGACCCATTTTGTCTTGCTTTGATGTGTGGGAATACTCCTAGAATCATCTAGACCATCAATCCCCACAAGCAAGTCTTGAATCAAAGTTTTTCATATTTCTAGGGTTTGTGCACTTCTTGATTAAATCCTTGAGAGATCGATTCTGCGAAGTGGATCTGAAGGATCGTCGCTAGAAATAGGTCTCTAATATCATTAGGGAGGTGTGCTCGAAATTTGGTCAAGTTTCATTGGTTGAATCAAAAGTTGGATCAAATTTCGTTTTGGATTTGGGGTTCTTTTGATTCGGGTGAACAGTCCGACCGGTCTTATAACGGCGATCCGACCGCCCGTATATTCGAGCATTGTCTTCGCCGGGTCGAACCGCATCCCACCGTCCGACCGCCGATTAGTTGCTTGGTCGATCATTGGTTGAACGTCGGTCCGACCGCTTTGTGGTAGTCGGTCGACCGCCGATGCCAGATCAACCCTTTGAGTTTAAGTCTCCACATTTGTGTCGTGTGGTTGTCGGGGTTTGTCGAGTTCAGCACAAGGCTTCCGCTGTGTGCTTATTGATCTTCTTAGCTCTCATAGCTAAAGGAGTAAAGTTCGTGTTGGATTTGTTTTAGGCGAGAAAGTTTTGAAAGCGCCTATTCACCCCCCCCCCCTCAGTCGCCTTTCCGGTCCTACAAGTGGTATCAGAGCCGGTTAGCTCTTTTCTATAGATCTTAACCGGTCTTTGGAGCCATGGCGGTGAGCGATATTCAATCGAGCCACATGTTTTTGATGGAGTTGATTTTGCATATTGGAAGGCCGAATGGAGGCCTACATCGAGGCTCAAGGGCACGCGATTTGGCTAAAGGTGAAAAACCCTTATGTCGTGCGGTAGATGACAATTTGATCACTCCAGATGTGGAGAACAACAGCAGGGCTCGGAATTTTTTGATTCAAGGCCTTAGTCGATCGGAGTTTGAGCGTGTCGCTCATTTGCTGTCTGCTCATGAGATCTGGCGGACTCTTTGTGATTATCACGAGGGGTCCACTGCGATCAAGGAAGTGAGATGAACCGACAAGAAAGCATACTCCAAGATCGAGCAAAGACACGGTGAATCTTTAGATGAGTGTGGGGAGATTTTCTAAAATTCTTCATGATCTCCGTATTTGTTGATCTTGTATTTTACGAGTCGAAAATGCCGCCAGCTTTGGGTGCTTTGGATGTGAAGGTGCGGGGATGAAGATCAACGCCATAAATGACAACATCATGAGTGAGCTTACCATGGATAAGCTTTACTCGAGGTTGAAGGCGCATGAGATTGATTTTATCTCGCGTCTCCCCACAGAGCCGATGGCTTTAGTGGTTGACAACTCTAAGGGTAGATATCTTGATTCTTTTAATGTTAGCTCATCTGGATTTTCTTTATGCCTTTGCATTCTTTGAGCGATGAGCAACTTGAGAGACTACAGGGATGACTTAGCCCTCCTATCCACAAAATTCACGAGCCTACAATAATGTGAGGAGTAGGAGGAGAGGTGGACCTATCACATGATTTGAATGTGGTGAGCCAAACCACATTCGCTCAAGATGCCCCAAGCTGAAGGGCAAGGAGGAGAAGGAGTCACAAAGGCATCCTCAAGCGAGGGATGCTAAGTCCAAGAAGACAAACTATCGCAAGTTTGTCAGCCGAGTCCTTGAAGCTCTAGAGGATGTGAGCATGGAAGATGTGGACTCGGAGTCGGAGGGCGACAAGAGTGACTCCGTGGCAAGAAGAAGGCACGTGATTTCACGGGCATGTGCTTTATGGCTAAGAACAGCCACGACAGCTACTCCTCCAACAGCGAGGATCCTTTCAGTGGTCCCGATGAGGTATGCCCTTCACTTCCTGACATGAAAAGGGCTTTAGTGCTTGCTGAACAAAAATTGCATAAGCAAGCTAAAGTGATCAAGAAACAGGATACAATGATTGATAACTTGAACCTAGAAGTGGTTAGGCTCAAATCCATTAATCCTGATGATTTCTGTGATTCATGCTCTAGCTTGCTTAATGAATTGTCAAGCTTGAATAATGCTCATTCCTCTGTTGAGGAACAATTGAAAAATGCTCTTTACGAACTAGAATCTCTCAAGTCTAGTTACATTTGCATGAATGCCATTCCGCTTGATGTGATTTGCTTTAGAAGCTATTCCATTAAATTGCTCAAAGCGTGCTTTCTTTGGAATTGAAGCTGGATAGCTCCTTAAAAGAATTGCAAAAATTTGATGCTAGTCACACTTGTTCTCATTGTAAGAATAATCGAATTAAAATGCAAGAGATGGTGAAATGGTTGCTTATTCTAGAATTGCCTCTTGTGAAAATTGCCCTAAGCTTACAATCGAGATTGAAGCTTTAAACAAGACTCTTGAAGAAAAGCTAAAATTGAAAGATCCATGTCTCTTCTTGCTTCCAAGAAAGTCATTGATTCTTCCTCTTGTATGTTGCATCTTTGAAATTGATATTGCTATTGGTAAGATACAAGAGGCTTTTAGAGTCAAATTTAAGGAGCGATTGAATAGGATTGGAGAGTCCTATTGTGTGTCTTGTGAGGCTCTTAAAGTGGAAGTGGATCTTCTTAAGAGCAAACATGTTGAGGCAATCGATTCTAAAAAGTGCTCCAATTGTGGAGTTTTGGCAAAGAGAGCGATTACCTCAAAATGACTCTTGAGAAGTTTTCTAGTGGGAAAAGAAGCTCAACTTGATTCTAGACCAATCCAAGGTGAGTGTGAAAAGCGATGGCCTAGGCTTTAAGTCCCTAGAGCTTTCCAAGAATCTCACACCAAAGATTGCTAGAATTGTGAAAAGTGGTTTGGTTGAGCAAGAATCTTCTTTGTCTTCAAAGGTTGTTCTTAAATCTGTAGATTCTGCTCAATCTCTTTTTAGCAAGAAAGGTGCTTCTGTCTCACCAGTACGGACCCCTCAAAAGGTCAAGTACAATTGCACCTTCTGCAAGAAAGAGGGCCACACCGTTGAGTTTTGCTTCCGGAGAGCAAAATTTGAGAGGAAAGAGAGGATGAGCGCTTTGAGATCCATTAGAGGAGTCTCTTCTTCAGCGATAGTCTCTAGAGCCGGGCAGCCTATTCAGCGTACCACATATAGGCCTAGGCTTGTAGAGAATCTTGTTGACTCTTTTGGTGGGTCGAGCGGCGGTGTGGTTTAGGATATCGTGAGGATAGACCACGGGTAGCACCTAGACAGGGGGAGTATCGGTCTTTTGGTAGATCGTTTTGGAGAGGTCCAGGTGGTGCTCATGGGCATTCTTATGATTTTGTGCCTAATCATTTTTCTGCTGCTTCTTTTGTTGCTCCCAGGCCTCATCCATCTCCGTACTGGACTCCTAGAACTTTTTTCTCAAATCCCAGTACTGAGGCTTGGATGTTTTGAGGGAATTTGCTCTTTTTGTTTTCATTGTATCATAATGCATTTTTATTTCAAATGTCTTGCATTGCATAATAAAATTTGTGGAGCTTTGATTATTATCCTTGTATGGCTTGATTTCATACTCTATACCTTGTCATATCAAGTGATAGTCTGCTGGACTTCTTTTATGGCTCTTCGTGTTTTGGCTTAGCTTTTCCCTTGCTAGCTTTATATCTGTGACCAAATTGAATCGAATCATGTCTTCTTGGATCTTGTGACTAGTTTTGCTCTAGTGATCCTCTTATGATTCTTGTCATGTCTTACAAGCTGAATTGAGTCTTGAACTTATTTTGAGATGAAAAATTAGCTTTTTATCTTCTTAAGTCAAGCAAATGAAAAAAAAGATTTTCTGTGCGAAAAAACTGATCTCACCAATCCTTTCTCATGAGACGGCTTGCCATTGCACTAGGCATGAACTCAGGGGGAGTTTTGGATGACCTAGACCACTCTTTTAAGCTTATCGCTTGAGATGGTCGCGGCAAGGCTTGAGATCTAGCACAGTAAAAAAAGAGAAAAGAAAAAAAAAAGAAAAAAAAGGGGCTAAGTCCTTGAGCTTTGCTTCAAAAAGAATTCTCTTAATGCTCAAAATGCCTCAATTCCTGTTTTGAGTCTCTTTTGCTTATAGACATGGCTTGACTCATTTTGGTTGCTTTTAGTGAATCTATGACATTGAGCAACCTTTCATGGTTTTAATTACATTAATCTCAGTTTACGCTATCTTGGTGTTAGCTGCGGTACATGTTTTGCCATGATTGAATATAGCTTCTACTCTTTATATGGCTTGGTATATGTCTTGTCTTGTCTCATAGATAATGGTCATGGCTCCTTTTGCTAAATTTCAAATAAAGTCATTTCTTCATGCTCGTTCTTCTCTCATGCATCTTGATGAATTCATTGTCAAAGGGGGAGAAGGATTGAAGAAAATGCTGCTTTGGAGCTTTTGGTTCACATAAGGTTTCATGCATAAAAGAATACACACACACACAAATAAAAATTTTGTGAACCTTTTGAAAATTTGTGATCATAGTGAGTTGAGTCTCTGGGTTTTATTGCCTTTTTTCTGATTTGAATTGCAATTCAAGAAGACTCACAATGATCAAAGGTCAAATAGAACATGTTGTCTTTCATATGGACCTTAGTGAGATTTTTTGCCATCTTCTGGAATTTGAATTCTTTTGTGCGTTCATTGCCTTATCTCACTTACCTATACTATTCTGAAGCCAGCTTGGTCGGTTCCTAAGCTTTTTCTTGCTTATGGACCAAGTTGTGCCTTTATCAAACGGTGATTTTACTTTTCAATTTGAAAAACCACATTTTTTGGGAATTGCCAATGTGTTCATCAAGGGAGATTGTGGATATCGTGAGGATATGTGCGATCTCGGGATGATGAGTCAATTGGCAATGGCTTTGTTGGTTTGCAAAATCTCGCGTTTTGGGTTTGCTTCATCTTTGTCGGACCACGGTGATCGGCCGGTGGTGTGAAGCGGTCGGACGCCTGTGGGTCGATCGGACCGGCAATGGTGGCGGTCGGACCGGCTGACCTAACTTTGGATTTTGAAGCTAATCCAAAAATAGGTTGTGTAGGCGGTGAGGAGTCTCTGGATGTGGTCCCATCATTTTGGAGCTCCCAACAAAAGTTCTTTTGAGTTGAAAATTCCGAAGGTTTGGATTTTCAAGCTGGATTTTTGCTAAGTCCTTTGGGGCGGTCCGACCGCCGTTGTGGGAAGCGGTCCGACCGGCTGAAATCGGTCGGACCGCCCTGTGGGGCGGTCAGACCGGCAATGGCTTGGAGGTAAGCCAAGTTCGCATTGATGCATGTTGATTGTGTTTAATGTTTAGTTATCAATGCTTTATTGTTGCATATTGCATTGTGGAACTAACGTGGGTCAAGTTGTGAAGAACTTGTTCCCGGAAACGGTTTGTTTGTCTATTCTTTGTGCGGTGGCTTGCGAGTCAGCGGCGTCAGCGGTGAGTGGATCGGGACTACGCTTGGAGAGCCGAGGTCGAGCGATCGGGGATCTGGGTGGTCGTGTGACACAAGCATGGTGCAGAATGGACAAGATGGATCGAACGGGTGGTTCGGTGCAACTGGTTGGATCAGGCGGTGCGGATATCGGTGCAAGTCTCTGGGAGGTTCCAATGGGATTCGGACAAGAGAGGCTTGGCGTCGATGAGAACCGCTGATCAACCTACACGTGGTGAAGCAGGCGATTGCTTCAACAGATTAGTGTGTGGGTCCCATGTGTGAGTGGGCCCCAAATGTGAAACTCTAGTCCTCTCTAGTATAAATAGGAAAGGGGGAGAAGGAAAACTCTTGAGGCACTCATTTGGTTTCTTCCCTTGCTTTTCTAGGGTTAGGGTTTGGAGAGGAAGAGAGGGAGAGATTGTATGCTCCTTGGGTGAGCTCTTGTCCTCCTAGTTGGAGTGGCTTTGTAAGCATCTTGTGAGATCAATCAATCTTGTGATGCTTGCTTGAGAGATCATTTGTCTCCTCTTTGTGTTCTTCTCTCATTTGGATGAATTTGGTGCTTCCTTGATTCAAGGGTTTATGCTTGGTCTCTTGACCCATTTTGTCTTGCTTTGATGTGTGGGAATACTCCTAGAATCATCTAGACCATCAATCCCCACAAGCAAGTCTTGAATCAAAGTTTTCATATTTCTAGGGTTTGTGCACTTCTTGATTAAATCCTTGAGAGATCGATTCTGAAGTGGATCGAAGGATCGTCGCTAGAAATAGGTCTCTAATATCATTAGGGAGGTGTGCTCGAAATTTGGTCAAGTTTCATTGGTTGAATCAAAAGTTGGATCAAATTTCGTTTTGGATTTGGGGTTCTTTTTGATTCTGGTGAACCGGTCTGGCCCGGGTCTTATAACGCGGTCCGACCGCCGTATATTCGAGACATTTGTCTTCTTAAGTCGAACCGCTGTCCACCGGTCCGACCGCCCGATTAGTTCTTGGTCGGACCATTGGTTGAGCGTCGGTCCGACCGCTTTGTGGTAGCGGTCGACCGCCGGTGCAGATCAACCCTTTGAGTTTAAGTCTCCACATTTGTGTCGTGTGGTTGTCGGGGTTTGTCGAGTTCAGCACAAGGCTTCCGCTGTGTGCTTATTGATCTTCTTAGCTCTCATAGCTAAAGGAGTAAAGTTCGTGTTGGATTTGTTTTAGGCGAGAAAGTTTTGAAAGCGCCTATTCACCCCCCCCCTCAGTCGCCTTTCCGGTCCTACAGAAATCAATTGTTAACTTATTATTGTCTATTTGTTTTGAATTATGCTTTCAATCTATTATTTGTATTCAATTGCAAATGTTGCATTTCTGCAAAATAACCACAGAAGTCATTTCTTTGGAATAAGCCATCATGTATAAATGCATTCTGTGGTATGACTTGCGAGTACGGTGTGTACTCACTCTTGCTAAACAATTCAAGAGAAGTGGAGGAGTCGTCGCCTGCTTTTGAAGAAGAGTTCTCTGAAGGTTGGCGTTAGGGTCTTGATCGATCGGTTGCTGTGGTAAATTGATGGGAGCCTACCGGAGTTTATTTCGTTTCCGCTGCAGTTATTCTCTTATTGTCAGCCTTGCATGGCTTAATAAATGTAAAACTCGACCATAAGGTCCCAACAGTTATTTGTTATTCAAAGTACTCGTTTATTCTTATATTCGTTGTATGGATGTGATATTTCATCGATGTTGACACTGTGTGCACTAGCGTGATCCTGGACTAGTGCAGAATACACAGAGGGTCCAGATTTGCATATTTGGGTCCCGACAACAGTCCATTATTCTAAGATATCTTTTGAGAGTTAAATGAAAGTATTGCTTAGCTTTCTACGGCTCAGGTAAAAGTGCCTCGGATAATTATTACTATATGGTTAGGCGCGCTACGCCATGCTTGGCTGTGGAATATAAGATGTTTGTCCACGGTTTGTAGGGTGCTTAATATGGCACAATATAATTGCGTATGCACTATATGTAACATGAGGAGCAGGACTAACAAAGTATTAGATGGATTAGAAATCACTCTATTTGAGCTTTGTTTAGTTGTCGTAGTTGGCAAGTTTGATGCCGACATCTTACACAAATCATCTATGTTGAGATATGTCTAATAGACTTTGTAAAATAGCTTAAAATATTAAGAAGAGTGTTTAAAATAATATACACATGGAAATAGCAAATATGTATTAAGCTGGAGAACAAAATCAAAGTACAACACAAAAATGAAGCTAAATATGAGGTAAAGACGACACATCTATGAAGAGGATGGAGCCTTGCGAAGGAATAAGGGCCTAGGAAGAACACAGCTCAGATTCATAAGCGGAATAGAAGTTTTTTCCTTTCAAAATCTTAGGCAGTTAGATCTTCTCGGTTAGCATCTCCTATATGCGCATCAAATAGACCATCATATTGTTCAAAGACTAATTGAAGTCTACCACATTTATTGTAACAAAACTCGATTATTTACAATTCCATTATCACATCTATCTCACATAAGAATGTAATGAAAGAAAAGTAAAGCCCTGAACATGTCATAGGTCGACGAGTTTAGTACAAAATCTTGAATTTATGCACTTCTCGTTACCGATGTGAGCATCTCTATATACTACTTTAGGTTAGGTGGTTGTCTCGATGCATCATTGTGGCTACCTTTTAAATGTTCCTATGGAGATACATGACATCAATACCTATTATTATTACTTTCGAAAGGCATTAAAGTGAGTTGTGTACATAGTAGAACATCCATTAATTTCATTAAATAATTGAACAATTATAGCTGAAGTATGAAAAAAAACTGCAAAAGCCTAAGGATAAGAAAGAACAATACTTATGCCATATGTAAACCTTTACACTAAAAGGCATACAATTCAATTCAAAGGGTATGCAATTAGTTCAAAGTATACTGCATCGTCATATTGTAAGTATAGCTTATATTTTAAGGTATGAGGTGTCTAAATAAAAACCTTCGAAACCTTAATAGTTACCTGAGTACCGGCCCATACACTTTGCTAATGGCCATGTAGACCATTGACCATAATTGAGTGCTGGGTCCGCAGAAAAGATCTCCGTGTCTTGTGATCGCGTAATTTGTACGTTACCATCTCTAGCTGTGAGAACACAATAAATTTGTAGAACTTCATGATCTTTGTATGGAAGCTAGGTAGCAAATATTAAAAATCACTTGCATATATAATGAGAAGCCAAGCTTGCTTTTGTAGCAGCAAACCTCTTTGACAAAATATTTTGAGCAATAACGATTAACCAGATGTAAGAACATCGACCTCATCTCACTGGTTGTAACAAAGATCGCTCGATCCTCGAGGCTGAAACAACATCAAATTGAGTGAATGGAGCGGAAGCATATTTTCAGCAATCAAAATTATCTTAAATCCTCTCACACCTTTGAACAATTCTTAAAAGAAGTGCAGGCTTTGTATCCTCCATGGGTACACGATGCAGAGGCCAGTTAGTAGATCCTTGTAGCTCTCATTGAATTGAAGAGGAGAAGGGAAAAGATTTGTGAAAAAATAACACCACAATGAAACCTGGCTAACTAACAACTACAAAACATGACATGCAAGATACTGAGCTATTGAGCACCATAAAAGAAAGGACGACTAATATTATCCCACTATGGCATAGCACAACTCAAGAGAGGTTATACGCTTATACCTGAATCATGACCTGTAAAGATGGAATGCAAGTTGCTGTAAAATCCGGTAGCCTACGAGAAAAATTATTTTCGTATGCCAACGGATGGGGTTCACGACGAAACAGATGTGTGTCTAAAGGCTGGCATAAGAAAAAGTGTAATAAAAGAGATGTCACATCCAATGAAGAAAGCAATGAAAAACGTAATAGACAGGATATAAAAAGAATAAAAAAGGCTGTCTCAAACCGAGTCTAGATGTTGCACAATGGATATTCTAAGAGGAACACTGTCCAATAGACGCAACTGCTTAGGTAAACTATTGAAGACTTCGAACAACGGTCCAGAAGAGGACAATGTGGCTGCATAATTCCAATTAAGCCCACAACCAATGACACGTAAAGCACCAGATAGAAGCTCGGAAACATACCTTGGCTAACAAACAGGAACCGAGATTTCTAATAACCTACTTTAGCAAATCAATCTTCGAAACAAACTAACTCCAACCAAATGTAATAATAGAATATGGCAAATTCTCTTGGCATAGCAGTAAATGTGCAATCTGGGTTTACATGCTCCTTCTCTGCATAAGACAATCAATCACAGTATTGGCTTATTGCAATGGCATTCTCAAGCCTACGTATTACAGGAAAGATCAAGTTGGGATAATCACTTAGATCACTTCCAGAAATAAGATGATTTAGTTTGTGAGCACCTACTAGACATCGTGCACCAAGGTTGTTGTTGCAGGACGAACAGATAATCACTTAGATCACTTCTCAGGCGAGGCAAGCATACCCGATTGCATTGACCCCCTGCAGCTCCTCGATCTCCAAGAAGAGACAGAGATGGAGGAAGAAGTGGCCAGCGGTGGATCTCTCGGAAGCATGGGTGGATGAGGTCGCCTCCTTTGGCGGATGTCCTGGTGGTGCGGCGGCTGTCCTTAGGAAGTAGGAAGGAAGTGGTGGGATGGCTCGCTGGTCTCAAGCGAGAGGAGACCGAGAGGAGAAGGGAAAAGTCGGCAAAGCAGAGGAGGCGTGTGGCGCAAGAAGGGAAAAAGCGGAGGCGGTGGCACTGGCGCCACCTCAAGGGTTCCGTGAGGTAGGGAGGAGGGAGGACGCAATGGCGGGAGCGAGATTCGTGCGGAGCTACCGCAGTGAAGGAAATCTGGGGCGGGAGGAGATGGGGAGGAGGCGAGGCCAGGTTGGCGCACGGGTTGGGGCCAAACACAGTAAGAACAATGATCTGCGTCGAGACATTGCACCGAGAAGGCTGATGCGTGGGAAGGGAGTAGGCGAGGCGGGGCGTGGAAGAGAGCGGTGGGCGGGGAAGAGAGTGACGATGGGGACGAAGCGGAGGGTAGGGAAGCGGCGGCAGGGCGATGAAGTAGACGAGAGGATTCGTGAGGCTTGTACATTGTGCGAGGCGGTCGCAATGGAAACAGATCGGCCAAGCGACGAGGCTGGCTGTTTTAGGCACGGTCCATCTGATCCAACTATTATTCGTGTTGTCCGAGTGGTCCACGAGCTAGGGTGGCGATGTAGGCACCGAAGTCGGGCATTCGTCTTTGTGCGAGTAGGCCCAAGCCCGTTTAGCCCGTTTGGCCAAGTGTGGTCCGTTTAGCATGTTCGGCCTATCAGAACAAGAAAAATCGAGAAAAATTAGAAAAATGTGTAAAACTCAGAAGTAGACATGAAAATTGAAAAAAAATGAGACAATCATATTAAAAATGTATTAAAAAGCTTTATTAATGTCCAACTAGCTACCTCGTTAAAACCTTCACCAAGTAAAAACACAAAATGCGAAAATATTAGCAAAGGAAAAAGAGTGCATCCTATAGCTATATAATTCTACATACATGATATATCCTTGATATATGTGTCGGTGTCATTGTCTATGTACAAATTTTTGAACACCTTCGACAACTCTGGATTTTTCACACAGTGTTGTGTTCATGAATCAGCTAGAGTTTGAAGCGGCGTTGGCTAAAGTAATTACGAATATTTTGTCTGTAAGACCAAAGTCTTCCCCAACTTTGATAATACAGTTCACCAGTCAGTAGGTCGGAGCAGCCAGTTGTAACTCCAAGCTAGGAGATTACCTGAGGACCAGACCTTTGACCTTCTCTTTTGTAAACGAACCATTAGAACGGAGGATTGGCTTCGTGACACAAAGAAGAAGCCGACTTGCGTTGTGCGAGAGGATGACAAAGTGGACTTCACAACCCATCGGTGAAGGGATCCGCAATCTCTTGGAGGAAAACTAAAGGGATACGGGTAGGTTCGCTAGCTGGCAATTAAAAAATTCTACCACATAAACCCCAATGGTCAAAAAGGTCAAAACATAACCAAAATTCACTAACGGATGGATTTTTCGGTCCGTGCTATGCTAGGCATGGCCCACGACACTAACCGGTCCGCTGGCCGGCTTGCCCCTGCCCTTACTCGCCTACCCCCACCCCTGCCTGGCCTACCCCTACAACACCCCTTGCACTTCTTCTTCCCCCAACGCCCGCAGCCCCGCACCCGCAAGCCTACTCGGTCCTTGTAGCTCCGTGCGCCGCGCCACCGCCTCCTCGCCTCCTCTCAGCTCCGGCCAGCCGTGCCGCCTCCTCCGCTCCTTCTTCCTATGCGCCGGCGATACCCCACCCTCCACGCCTTCTTCCACCACCGCTGCTGCTGCATCCGCGTCAGCGACAACAACCGTGTCGGTGAACAAAATGGAGGAGGCAGCCATGGGTCCGCTGCGCATGCGCGTGTGCATCATCGAGAGCGGCGAGTGATCCGGCCACGAACACGGTGGCTGTCTACGCTGCGCGGGCTGAGCTCGCCCATGGTCTTTGAGGGCTACTAGGCTGGTTTCCCCTTCCTCGGCGTTGGCGACACCCCACCCTCCTCCTCGGCTCCTCCCTCCACTCCTGCCTCCTTCCTCCTCGGCTCTTGCTTGGTTGTTGGCTCCCTCCCTCGCTGTCGCTGCCTCGCCGGCCACCCTCGGCGCCGGCGCCTCTGCCTCTGCCTCGACGGCTCCCCGCAATCGTCCGTCTTTGGGCTACATAGCCCGACACATTCGTGAATCTGGGCCTGCCCACCACGCCTGAGTGTTGGCCCAAGCACGGCACGGGCTTTTGTGCCAAGCTGGCATGGCCCATGAATAGTATAGGCCGTCTGGAGTGCACAGGCGAGCCTCTGATTGCCATGCCTCGGGCCGGCTCGGCAGGCACGGCCTGTTTGGCTAGCACTAGATGGAAAAGGGAGAAGAAGCTACACTCGGCGCTCCATCCACGAGCCGACTGATCGAATGGCCGGCGCAGGCGCGTGAGGCAATGCAGGCGAAGAAATCTGCGGGACACGAGGGCAAGCGCGAGTAGAAGATATTCCCAACAAATGTGGGGATGTTGTGATTTCTACCGGCTATAATAAGAGTAGTATTTTGGCTAGTACTTTCTCTTAAGTATGTGTTAGGTAATATTTGTCTAAAGTATTAGTTTCATTCTATTGATCATCGAGTCCTTGTTGGTTTCTGATTCCTAGTCCTATTTCGTTTGTGTGGCTGAGTCTTGATACTATATAAGTAAGGGCACTGTACTCTAATATGAGATAACTTGAGAAGAAGAGAAGAAAAATGTGCTAGTTGTGCCACACTGGAAATTTTTCTTTGTTCGTATTCGAGAGCTTTTTACCGCGTGTTTGTTTGTCTTCGGTTTGGGGCCAACAATTGGTATTAGAGCTTGAGTTCTTGATCCGTGTATGCCCAAGATCATGCCACGCTCTCCGGAAAGTTGTGTCACCAGTGACGAGGCGACATCGGGTGTGATGGCGAAGGAGAGTTCTGCCATCTCGCTGCAATATCTGATGCTCACCAAGAGCAATTATCTGATATGGGCTATCAAGATGAAGTTGTACATGCACACTCGGGGAGTGTGGGGCCTTGATCGAGGACAACAACGTCGATGTGCGCAAGGATCGAGATGGCCTTGGCGGCAATCTATGGAGGCATCTTGGAAACACTCTTCTTACTAGTCGAAAAGAGCGGTAAAGCTACGTGGAAGGCGTTGAAGGCGATGCATCTTGGTGACGATCGTGTCAAGGAAGCACAGTACAAACTCTCAAGAGCAAATTCGAGGATGCACATGAAAGAGATGGAGTCGATCGGCGACTTCGCCACGAGTTGGCGACGATTGTCAATCGGATCCGAGTCTTGGGGTCAAGATGGAAGAACTATATTGTTAGAAAGTTTCTTCGGGCAGTTTATGGAAAGGTTTTGCAAATCGTCTCCGCCATTGAACAGTTTGGCGATCTTAAGGTGATGACGGTTGATGAGGTGATCGGCCACTTGAAGGCGCACGAGGAACAGATCCGAGGATCTGGCAGCGGCGAAGATGAGCACCTGCTCTTAACTCGCGCTGAGTGGGAGGCCTGATCATCAAAAGGCAAAGGCAAGGGTTTTTCCGGTGGTTCTAACGGTGGTGGTAGCCGAGGCAGCAAGAATTGGAAATTTAACAAGACAAAGGTGAGATGTTATAATTGTCAGGATTTTGGACACTTTGCTTCAGAATGCCACAATCCGAAGAAGGAGAAAGCGCTTCTTGCTGAAGCTCTCAGCGATGATGAACCAACAACTGCTATGATGTTGAGCCGAGTGCGTGTGTTATTCAAGTTGAAGTTGTGACCAACTTGAAGTCTTGAGTCTGAGTTGGGTAAGTCGTAGTTGAGACCGGCTATCCTTAGTTGAGTACGAGTTGGGCGCAAGTCGTAGTTGAGACCATTGCCTCAATGAGTAGCGTCCAAGATGTGTTCGAGTTGTGCTACCGTCTTGGTAGAGTGTGTGGGAACCATGTTGAAGTTGAGTCCAACTAGCGATTACACGAAATATAATAAATACAACAAAGATTAGGGAGTGATTGTTAGGTAATCCTTGTCTAAAGTATTAGTTTCCTTCTATTGATCATCGAGTCCTAGTTGGATTCTGATTCCTATTCCTATTTCGTTTGTGTGGCTAAGTCTTGATGCTATATAAACAAGGGCTTTGTACTCTAATATGAGATAACTTGAGAAGAAGAGAAGAAAAAGGTGCTAGTTGTGCCGCACTAGAAATTTTTCTTTATTCATATTCGAGAGCCTTTTGTCGTGTGTTTGTTTGTCGGTTTGGGCCCACAAGATGTAGTTTTAGTTTTATCATTTCCACGTGAGCAATTGCTACAAATGAAATAAGTCGGGACTTAAGGCATAACTAACACAAGTTATCTGTAGTAAGTACAAATCGATTAATAGGACATTCTTGGTAGAAAATTAATCGCAGATGCTTGGATGCTCACATTGCTATGAAATGTCAATGAGGGCAGAGCTGTTTATATGTTGGTAATGGATCAGTCCATTATTGCAATGCACTAAGTAATAAGCATGCCGCTTCCCACTAAGCAATGTCCTTGTCAATGAGTTTCTTGGTAGAAAATTAATCGCAGATGCTTGGATGCTCACATTGCTATGAAATGTCAATGAGGCATTTGTTTATATGTTGGTAATGGATCAGTCCATTATTGCAATGCACAAAGTAATAAGCATGCCGCTTCCCACTAAGCAATGTCCTTGTCAATGAGTTTTGGTATGGAGTAGCTCAGAAATGCAAAGAGATGAACAAGTTCTAACCAGTAATTAAATATCGTTCTTTTCAATTGAGAATTGGAAGGGTATTTCAATAGAATACGCAAGTCTGTTGACGGTGGTCATAACATTGAAATAAGCAACACATATATCCAGTTTTTATTCCATCGATCGTTTCTCACGCTACAATAGTATCAATCATAAAATACAAGCATAAAGGTTGAGCATTTACGTTGCTCTTATGTACATACATGGCCCTGCCGGTTACTTATATCACACATTGTTACAAGCATAAAATACAGCATATCTTATCATCCAGGAAGCTACTTTTATTGTTTGCACCGCGATGATGTCAGCTAACACAACTTGACCATATATGTCCCAAATTTCTTTCTTGCATAAATTAACAACCGATAGCCAGCCCTACTTCGACTCGTAGAGATGTACTGGTAACCGTGGTTCAGCCTGCAAAATTAGTGGTTCAGCTAGTGCGAGACTGGTAGCAGACTCCTGCAGCTCAATTTTATCAACACCAGGGGGTTTGATCCAAGTAAATCCATGTAGAATCCTCGCGAATAACATCATCGTAACTGAAGTGCCAAGTGACACCTGGGCAACCCTTCTCCCGGTGCTAAGCGAGATGAATCGCAGGTCTGGCTCGGTGAGAACTACATCCGCATCATTCAGATGTCGCTCGGGCCGAAACTCGAGCGGTTCATCCCAGACAGTGGGATTCCGACCCAGACCAATACGGCTAACAATAACCTGGCTACCTTTGGGGATCACGTAGCTAGAAATGGTGGTGCCTACCATGGCAACATGGGGTAGGTTGAAAGCGTGGTATGGGTGCATGCGGAAGGCTTCTCGGATACACGATTTGAGGTAGTTTAGTTGAGGAATGTCAGATTCCTCCACTAGCCTGTCTTTGCCAACAATTGCATCGAGTTCATCAATTGCCTTTCGCATGACCTCTGGCTTGTTCATCATCTCGGCTAGTGCCCATTCCACTGCATTTGATGGATTGTCCACTATTGCAAACATTATTTCCTATATTGATGTTATGAAAAAAAAACATCAATCAGTTTCACATTGAATCAAATAATAAACAAGACACAAATGTAGAATTCATAATGAAATAGGATTAAACATTAAAGGCCACCTCGTTTTATTATTCCAAGCAGACCACACTTCATTTACACCGTTACCATTATAGACTTCCAAGTAAACTTGATAAGCACTCTAAAAACTTTATTAATTAGATTTGAACAACAATGTTTAGTTTGGAATTTTAATTCAGAATTTTGACATCCTTAATTTTTGAAAATCGTATTTAACTTTTATTACGTATTTTCCCATGATAATTTTATTTGTATTTAACAATTTTATGTTCAAAAATTTGAATTCATAATATATGGCAGCATATTATGTGGAAACACCCTTTAGGGTGTAATCACATATATAAATCATTTTTGGTTACTCACCAAATCAACATGAACAATTCTGACAATAATCGTAGGTATCCCATAGAGTGTTGTAGCACCCTCCTCTACAATTGTGACTTCAAACTAAAAAATGTGCTAGAAGAAACAACAAAGAGATATTTGCTATGAATAGTAACTTTTGCAATTTTTTTGTTTTTCCTTTGGTTTATCTTTAGTTAGCAATCTCTCATTTTTGTTGCTACCAAATTAAGTAGAACTTCAAATTATGTAAAGCGTGGAAGATACATGATCCATTGATGCTTTAAATGATTGTCCTTTCCAATACATGTAACGCTAGTGTGATGTGAAGATACTGATAGAACTGAATAGAGAAGACACCATTTGATTGCTGAGTGCAATTCAGATATGTCTGCCGGTCCGATTTGGCCATGAGTTCATGTAGGTGTTACATGCGTTTTACAATTGAATTCAAACTCTTATTTCTATTGCACGTTAGCTGTTAAAACAATACATGATGTGGTCACAAGAAACTTAGTCAGAGCGTGAGATTACACCGGTACCCAAAGAACAGGCGGTTAATATGCTTTCTTTTTCTTCATTTAATGTAGAAATTTTAAGGAATTTTCTTTTTCTCCGATTAATATGAGAATTTCGATGTTTTTACGCTCGTAGGATTAATGTGGGACTTGGTAGTAGCCGCAAATTAGTAAAGATAAAGAAAGATAGTTTATGGAGTAAATCTATATTGGGTAAAAAAATCAGTATTATATTTTCTAAAATAATGAAAAATATGTCTCACCGCTGTTTGTGCTCTGATCTCTTCAAACGACAGCAGCGGCTGTCCTTCTGCATCATCAAGAGAAACCAGGGCGTCCAAAAAGTCTACGACCTTTCTCTTCGTACCAACTTTCCGAAGAGTCGACCATTCATGAATCCTCTCCTTGATGAGGGGATCATGCAATCGACTAAGAGTCTTCATGACACTCATGGCAACTTTCTCGTGGCCATCCAAGTCGAGGCCAACGAGTACCGGGAAGTAATCGGAGACACAGAAGCTGTATAGCAAGTTCAGGAGAGTGAAGAGTGCGCCGACATGCTCAACTTCGTCAGGCCCCGGGCCGCAATCGATGATGCCGGTTGCTCACCGAAGTATCTCTTGCCGAAGACCAGCCTCCGTATCATGTTACCACAGAAATGCTGGGCTACTTGGCGCACGTCAACACTGTTATTTTGTGTCCTGCTGCTGCAGTGGTTGTAAACGTACCTGACAAGGTGGTTAGCCTCCTCCTCCCGCCGGCACTGGAGCTGTTGTTGCATGGCCGGGGATAGGATCTCGGTAGTGATCACCCGCCTCATCTTTTTCCACTGCTCTCCATGCGGTGACAAGCTCGAGCCCTTATACCCGAAGCTGAACGCCTCGGAGGCGAACGTAGTGGGCCGTGAGGCGAACACCGCATCATTCTTACGCAGAATCTCGCGGGCGATCTCTGGGCACGTCACGGCAATGACATGAACAGCTCCGAAGCGGAGGCAAAGAATTTCGGTGCCCATCTCATTTAGCAGGCGATGGATCCACCGGAACACCGCCGGCTTATTCCAAATCATCTGGTGCATGTTACCGATGACCGGCAGCGTGGCCAGTCCGGGGGGCAGCCGGCATAGCTCCCTTTTCTTGGACGTTGCTCTGTTCCAGTAGAACAATGCAAGCACTAGTAGGGTGGCAATTGTTACCAAGACAGTAAGAATGATAGTTGGAGAAGATATTAGTTGTGCTAGTGCTAGTGTTTTGCATTCAGATGTTTGTGGGCTCATGTTGCTGCGCTGCACAAGCTGTGGAAAAGGTTGGGATTAACGTATGACGAAATGTTGAAAGATTTGTTTTCCAAGACACTCTTGTGCGTCTAACTTACTTGTGGGCATATTTATAGTATGCGAAGACTGCACGTGATCGAAGTCTTAAAACATTCTGCAAGCTGTATCCATTGTGTGTGTTCAATGTTGGTTTGTAACCACCAGGGGCAGTTTTTTTAAGATAATGGAAGAGAATAACTCTCCTGACCTCTACATCAAGAATGCACACAGTCTATTTTATTAAAGAGTTAAAAGTACGAAGGTTTGCAGCTGTTAAAAGTGTCTTGAAGCCTTACAAGCGAATGATGACTGAAATTTAAACTCAATCATTACAAATCCTTTTACTAAACTACTATATATGAATACTTAAAATTTGCTTTGCCACTACCTCCAACCTGTCGCTTTCGGCTAATACATAGACTCCTTTTGGGTTGGTTTCTGCAAATTTGCTCAAGCCCTCAGCAAGTGCCCAATCAGAAATATAACCTGCAAGGGATTAGTGATAATCTTTTTATTAAAAACAATATCATTTCGACATGATAACCCCGGACCAACCTTGTGGCGAAGAACAATGCCACAAAAATTCCCGACCACCACAAAGATGGTTAAGATTAGATACAGAAAAGTGTTTTTTACCAGTTTCAAGGATCGCCACAAAATCTAAATGCTGCTCCTTAACCACTTCACAAATGTAGCGATGTTTAGCCTCCTAGACCTCTGATATTCCAAAAAAAACCTTTCATTTTAAGCTTAATTTGATTGGCCTACTGTAAGAATTTTTTCCTTTTGACCTATTTTCTTCTAGCATAAAATTAGAGTGGTTGTCCTCCAACAAATCATCATCTAAATCATTACAGAAATGATTAAGGGCTGAGAAATCATTGCAATCTATATTCTCATCCACCAACTCATCAACATCTACAATTCATTTATTTTTTAATCGTCCTAATTCAAGATCCTTAATATTTTTTAATAGAACCAGCAACCTCAGCATTATCAGCTCCTATAGAAATACTAATGCCAGCAGCTTTTCCAATAACTTGCTCATCAGAAAAAGACAAAAATGAACATGCATTACTAGACTTACTTGGATCAAGTTCGAGATTATGAACTCTAGCCCGTTGTGTAGCCTTACAGGCAAGTCGTCATCACCAGGCCTGCGTCTTGATCGTGCACTCGCCTAGGCTCCACCAGTTCATCCAGAACAATGAGTGTCCACCGTCTTTGATTCTTGTGCGGACTTGCTAAGCCTTTGAGTCCACCACTTTTGCCCCTCTGTTAGCTACCGAAACAACCATCTGAGGGATCAGCACAACATCCTTCACTATAGCAGAATCCTTTGCAAGCCTACCGATCATGTCCGCCATGGCTGTATGTGAGGCGCCACAGCCATTAACCAAGTGAACGTCGCCCATAACCGTTGTAGATGAAGCAAGTTTCTACCCTTGGTTTTTCCTCGGTGGCCGCTAGTTCTTGCTTCATCCGGAATCGAGCTTACGCAATAAAAATTCATTCACCCCAAACCCATTCTTTGCCCCTTCGCTCGGCTAGTAAAGTGGCCAAAATAGTCATAGAATTTTGTCCCTGAGTGCTCAAAACAAAATCATCATCATCATGTAGAAGATTCTCAAATTCCTTTATAACCGCCTTCGATGTAACCCAGACAGTATCCGATGGCAACAATCGTACATCTCTTATTAATTGAGGTAGACTGTCTTTCACGAATCTTAGGAGCATTTGATGTCAGATCTGAGTTATTCTTCAATCTCTTAGCATCTCGATCTTCCATCTCAACATCTTTGCATCTGCCTGATGTATCATCCCCCTCATGATCCTTTGTTTGTTGAGATGCTTCGTCAACACTGTCCATCGCAGCATCCTCCAACTTTTAAGAAAATGTCGTAGACATATTCCCCAACCACAATCTCAACACTAGAAGGTATGACCTCTATGTCCAGAACACATACCAACATGCGAATCAAATCTTTTTTGCAGACTTTTTCCATGTCCACTCTCATTGCTATATTGATGATCGACCCAATAGCATAAAGGCTTAGAAAGTCATGATCTTCAAGAGGCACTCCTATAACCTGAACCCATACCTTCTGAAGTTGGTATTTAGGCGTTGGTTTCAGGTTTCATTCCATGAATTGCAACACCACCTTATGCTCCTTGACATGCATGCATGGCACCAATAGCCGCCATCTGAAGCATATCAAGCCTAGATGGAAAATGAACCAAAAACGAATTTCCCCCCTAAACCTCCACCTGTGGTTGCCAATTCATTGGAATTAATCTTTGCGACTTCGTGAATCAATGATCTTGATCACGATGATTCAAACAATCTCCATCTTACTTTTCACTTTCCTCAACATCTTCGTCATAGATGTTGGCATATGATAAAACCCCAACCCATCAGCACAGAACCCGCACAAATTAGCAATCGGTCTCGGCATCAGCAACAAATGACACTTGTTTGCTAAATGATAACCACCCTCGCAAATGTCACATATTAAGGTAACCTTGCAATTGGCAATTCCATGTCCTTCCCTTTGTATCGAAAGCAAATTAAGCTAGAGGCATCTCCTGTGGAACCGATGGGGACATGAGGATTGCCTCCATCGAGCCGGCCACGTCCCCGACCTCTGATGTCGTCTGCAAACCTCCCATGACCATTGTTGGGCACCCGAGCCTACCGTTGATGAAGGGAAGCCCTTTTCCACCAAAACAAAAAGCGCCCTCCAGCCCAGCAGCCTGGCTGACAGTACCACCTCCGACGCTGAAAAATTGCCCACCTCCTACGTCGGTAGATGACTGGCCACCTTCAACACCTGATATGTGTCCACCCCCACCATCGGCAGATGACAGACCAACCCCACCTCCTTCGCCCAGAAAATGTCCACCACGAACACCAACAGAGGGTGCCTTCACGCCCTGATCACAACCACATCCACGATGGCCTGTCATACCATTGCCTATCCAAGGCCAGGCGCCTCGCCACACAGGAATTGCCCACCAAGATCACCTCCCTACCAGCTGAAAGCACCACCAAGACCAGCTTCCTACCCACTGTGATGAGGACATCCCTCCTTCGGATACACGCACGACACAAGACCCTTCAGATCCGGGTGCTGAACTACACGGTCCTATGACAAGAGCTAGAGCACGTCACTTAATCGATCGGTAGTAAAGTCGTTTCTAGAGGTGAGTGTATTATTTGAGAACTCTATGATCTTTGCCTAATGGAGATGATTTACTTGTACTCGGGAATCTAGGCCTACGACCGGTTCAAGAAGGTCTCGACCACTGTAAGAAGATCTCGACCACTACAAGAGGACCTCGACTAATTGATTCGATTGGAGCAATCTCGACCCGAGCGAGCGACGCGTACTCGTTGGATACAATCTCGACCAAAGATAGCATGGACTCCTCAAAACCACCCTAGGACCGGATCTTCGACCGAAATCGCAACACAAGGTCTTTGCGTCACCGTTTGGAAACTAATAAGACTTTGTAAGCGTAGCGAGGTGGAGTCCGGGTTGTATGCGCTTCATCCCACGGCGCACAACCTAGGTCGACCTCCTCCGTTCCCTATATATAAGCGATGGCGACATAGTTTAGGCGGGTTTTTCTTAGATTATTACGCCAATTGCGGTTTAGCGATTATCGGTTTGAGAACCCTACTTGTAAACTTCATCCATATCCGCAATACAATTGATTGCATCTACCTTGTTCTTGTGAGTTGCTTGATTGCTTGCGGGAACAATAACCTTCGTGGTAAGGTCGATCGCGTGCAAGCGTGGTCGATAACGACGAGCGTCGCGGTGTAGCGAATTGTGAGGTGATGATCTGTTGGTCGAAGCCTCAAAGCGTCAACGTCCTCACGACGAACCAAATCGAACTTATCGGAAGATCGGGCCACCGTGACTCATCAAGTGGTATCAGAGCAAAGGTTGCCCGTTAGGTAATTTCGTTTATCCCCTTTTGTTAGTTGTGTTCCCTCACCTAGAGTCCAGAAAAACTGCCCTACAAAAAAGTTTTAGATCGTAATTATTCCGCTGTCCAAACCACTTTGTGCCTTTCGCAATTTTGCTTTCAGTTTTCGCATTGTTGAGTTCGAGTCCTTCGTGGGTGTCTTTGTTGCTGGTTTAGAGTAGCATTCTTGGTCTCTAGTCAGTACCGTCGCCCACCGTGCCACCATCCATCCTGCACGCACAACCTCCTTTTTCGAGCGACATCCATTCGACCACCTGCTCGGGATTTACCATCTGGTCGGAATCGAACATCTACTCGGATTCGACCACCTCTTCGAGCAACACCCATTCTACCATCCACTCAAGAACTACCACCTATTCGGATTCGATCCCTTGGTCGGATTCCGTAGCCGCAACAGAACTAGCCCAAGTTCAGAGAGAGAGAGTTTGTGACCCAATCACCTCATCGGATCCAGAAAAGGTAACAGAAGAATTTTGGGCTTGGGTCACGTTTGCAAAAAAAAAGGGAAGCAAAAAGTGCAAAAGAAAAGAAAAGAAGCAAAAGTGCAAAAGAAAAGAAAAGAAATAAAAAAAATGCAAAAGAAAAGAAGAAGAAGAAGCAAGCCGACCACCCCTAGTTGGTCTACAACCAGTTCCAGCCTTGCATCCTTTGGACTCCTTGGTATCGAGTTCGTGTTTTGATCAGTATTGTGCTAGGGCTAGGAGCACTTTTAGACCAGCAACTGTGACGAGTACTGTCGGCATTGGTTCAGCTTTGCTAATCTGATTTCATTATTGCTATTCCTTGCTACTAAACATTGCCTGTCCGAGCTCCACATACTTTCGACCCTCAGATTGGATCCTCGCATTCGCCTCCGCCGTGATCGTACATCCCACCTTCGCCGAATTGACCACCTGCTGCAATTTGGTAAGAAACTCATAAGAACTTGGTAAGACGCTTGAGAGTGTGTGATTCCACCCTCCGACCACCTAATAGTGATAGGGATAATACCTTTTGTGTTATCTTTTGTCTCCTACTAACCATGTCAGGTGAAGGATTGGATGCGCAAGAGTGTGTTTTGAGGGAAGAGCTCATGACGCTATTGGATGAACAACGCACTACCGTTAATGAGGACATCGACAGGAAGCTTCAAGCTACCACGATCACATTACAACGCTCAATCAACGATAGTATTGCGGCGCTCACTACACGCCTCGAAAGAATGGTGAACCGACCACCAAACGTTGGTCGTGTGGAACCTCAAGGTGCAGCCCATGACCATGAGTTTGATAATGATAATGAGATGCACGACAACGGAACCGACTGAACTTCAACCGTCAAGGTATGAGAGGTAATAATGTTCAGCAACATAATGCACGTGTTAATGATGATCCATATGCTAAAGTTAAGTTCTCTATACCATCTTTTGCGGGTGCTTATGATGCTGAAATATATCTAGATTGGGAGATAACGGTAGAACAGAAATTAAATGCTCACTTAGTTCCCGAAGTACATAGAGTTAGGCAAGCCACAAGTGAATTTAAAAACTTTGCCATCATTTGGTGGAATAGGGTATGCACCGAAGGATTAGCGCCTACTACGTGGGAAGGGTTAAAGTTTGCTATGCGTAACAGATTTGTCCCACCTTCTTTTAAACGTGATTTGCGTAATAAATTGCAGCGCTTAAACCAAGGTAATAGATCCGTAGAAGAATATTATCAGGAGCTACAAATTAGCATGTTGCGTTGTGATATTATTGAGGATGAAGAAGCTGCAATGGCCCGTTTTTATGGAGGATTAAGACGTGAAATTCAGGACATAGTGGATTACAAAGAATACGATAGCGTCCCTAGATTGTTCCAACTTGCATGTTTGGCAGAAAAGGAATGCGGGGGCGACAACGAGAGGCCAAGGAACAACTTTGGGAGCATGTCTACAACACGACCGGTCGGGGCAATTCAAAACAGCCCCACCTTGACTACACGTCTGCTGCCCCTCCACGAGTAGGGCGCGTTCAGCGACACCTCGATCACATCACATGCACCCGAGGTAAGTAAAGTTACTAGTATGCAGGCACCAGCCAAGAGTTCTTCGTCGGTTGCTTCCACTGGTCGTACCACTCGGATTGTGTGCCACCGTTGCAAGGGAATGTGGCACGTCACGAGGATGCCCGGTCGTGAGCATACCTTGCCACCAAAGACGGTGGTTATGTAAGTACTAGTGATATTGAGGACGAATATGTACTTGCAGCTAACATTGCAGGTGGAGGAGATGAGATAGATAGTGATGCTAATGATGTAGAGGAACAAGTAGCTGCTGTTGACACCAAGTATCATGTGAGCCTTGTTGCCCAACGAGTGCTGAGCGCACAAGTGGAGAGAGCAGAGCAAAATCAACGGCACAACTTGTTCGGACCAGTTTCGTGAAGGACGAGCTGCGAGTCATCATTGATGGAGGGCTGCAACAACCTTGCAAGCTCCGAGATGGTCGAGAAGCTTGGCTTGACCACACAACCACACCCACGTCCCTACTACATCCAATGGTTCAATTCGTGTGGTAAATTAAAGGTACACAAAGTTGTGAAAGTGCACTTTTTAGCAGGTAATTACAAAGATAGTGCTGACTTTGATATCGTGCCTATGCAAGCATGCTCTTTGTTGCTCGGTAGACCTTGGATATATGACAATGATGTTTTGCACCATGGTAGAGCTAATACCTACTCATTTTCACATAATGGTAAGAAGATTAAGTTGTTACCTTTGACACTAGCTGAGATTCTGAAAGATGAAGAAGAGCACGCTAAAAATGAAAGAAACACCGATAAGCATGATTCTGAAAATCAGCAAGTAGCAAAACATGTTTTCCCACCCAAAAGGGAGAAAGTGGCGTCTAGTCCTAAGTTAAGGGAATTAAATTGAAGGGATGTGTTATGATTGCCACTAAATCGAACTTGCTAAAATTTGTAATAATGAGCTGCCATGCTATGCTTTGATATGCAAAAATACCTTATATTAAGCTTGAGGACATAGCTAGCTCTTTGCCTCCTGCTTTGTTGCTAACCTTTTACGAGGAGTATGTGGATGTATTTCCAAGCGAGGTACTCCGGGATTACCACCTATTCGAGGAATTGAGCATCAAATTGATTTGATCCGGGGCGACTTTGCCAAACCGTCTTGCGTATAGAACCAATCGGAGGAGACTAAGGAAATTCAGCGACAAGTCCAAGATCTTTTGGACCGTGGATACGTAAGAAAGCCTTATTCCTTGTCTTGTTCGAGTTCTTTTGGTTCCTAAGAAAGGCGGTAGTTGGCGTATGTGTGTTGATTGCGAGCCATTAATAACATTACTATAAGGTATCGTCATCCTATCCCAAGGCTAGGCGACATGCTAGATGAATTGAGTGGTTCTATTATTTTCACCAAGATTGACTTGCGGAGTGGTTACCACAGTTAGAATGAAATTAGGAGATGAATGGAAAACGCTTTTAAAACTAAGTTCGGATTATATGAGTGGTTAGTGATGCCTTTCGGTCTAACTAATGCACCTAGTACTTTTATGCGTTTGATGAGCGAGGTTTCGTCCTTTCATTGGAAAATTTGTGGTGGTTTACTTTGATGATATCTTGATTTATAGCAAGTCACATGAGCAACACTTAAATCATATCGTGCTGTTTTTAATGCTTTGAGAGGCCTTACGTTTGTTTGGTAACCTCGAGAAGTGCACCTTTTGCACGATCGAGTTGCATTTCTTGGTTATGTTGTGACACCACGGGGCATTGAGGTGGATGAGACAAAGATTGTAGCCATCCAAAGCTGGCGGCGCCTACTCTTGTGTCACAAGTGCGGAGCTTCCATGGCCTTCTTTGGATTCTATCGGCGCTTTGTGCGGGATTTCACACCATTGCCGCACCATTGAATGAATTGACAAAGAAAGGAGTGCCTTTCCAATGGGGACTGCACAAGAGAAGGCATTCAACTTGTTGAAAGAAAGCTCACCCAAGCACCCCTACTCCAACTCCACGATTTTGGTAAGACTTTTGAAATTGAATGTGATGCGATGGGATTGGGATAGGTGGTGTATTGATTCAAGAAGGTAAACCAGTTGCATATTTCATTGAAAAACTAAATGGGCCTAGTTTGAATTATCCCACCTATGATAAGGAATTGTATGCTTTAGTTAGTGCTTCAAACTTGGCGACATTATCTATGGCCCAAAGAATTTGTTATACATTCGGATCATGAATCGCTAAAACATATTAGAAGTCAAGCTAAATGAATAAGCGACATGCTAAGCTGGGTAGAATTTATTGAGTCATTCCCATATGTTATAAAGCATAAGAAAGGTAAGGATAATGTGATTCTTGATCGCTCTCTAGGCGTTATACCATGTTATCTCAACTTGACCATAAGATTTTTGGTTTGGAGGCCATTAAGAGTTTATATGTCAGCGATTTGGACTTTAAGGAAGTGCTTGAACATTGTAAAGGAGGAAGACTTGGAATAACTATGTCTTTGAATGATGGTTTGGTCTATCGTGCTAACAAGCTATGCGTTCCAAATAGCTCTGTTCGTCTTTTGTTATTCTGGGAGGCACATGGAGGAGGTTTGATGGCGCATTTTGGAACAAAGAAGGCGAGAAGATGTCTGGCCACCCACTTCTTTTGGCCAAAGATGAGGCGTGATGTCAAGCGCTACATAGCTCGCTGCACTACATGCAACAAAGCTAAGTCCCGTCTCCTTCCACATGGACTTTATATGCCTCTTCCTATTCCTAGCACCCCTTGGGAGGATATTTCTATGGATTTTATTTTAGGATTTCCTAGGACAAAGAGGGGGAGAGATAGTATATTTGTAGTAATGGATCGATTTTCTAAAATGGCATATTTTATATCTTGTCACAAGAGCGATGATGCCACAAAAATAGCTGATTTGTTTTTCAGGGAAATCATTCGTTTACATGGAGTGCCCAATACTATTGTCTCGGATCGTGATGCGAAGTTTTTGAGCCACTTTTGGAGATCACTTTGGAATAAATTGGGGACAAAGCTGCTGTTCTCTACTACATGCAATCCCCAAACTGATGGACAAACGGAGGTTGTCAACCGCACGTTATCCACCATGTTGCGGGCTGTTTTAAAGAAGAACTTCAAGATGTGGGAAGAGTGTTTACCGCATATTGAGTTTGCTAACAATAGGTCAGTACACTCCACCACCAAGGTAAGTCCATTTCAGGTAGTGTATGGTTTTAACCCCCGTGCTCCTATTGATTTACTACCTTTACCGACCTCTGAAAAAATTAATCTACATGCTAAGAAGCGTCTTTGCATTTATTCTCAAGTTGCATGAAACCACTAAAAGAATATAGAGCATATGGTGAAAGGTATAAGGTTCTTTGGAAGTAAAGGTAGGAAAGTTGTCAAATTTGAACCAGTGATTTAGTTTGGGTTCATTTGAGAAAGGATAGGTTTCGAATTAAGAAAATCAAAGTTGATGCCTAGAGTGAAGGACCATTTAAGATAATTAAGAAGATAAATGATAATGCATATCAATTAGAATTACTGCAGATTTTGGGGTTAGCCCACATTTAACATTTGATTTGAAACCATACGTGGGAGAAGAAGATGAGCTTGAGTCGAGGCGACTCCAATTCAAGAGGGGAGTATGATGAGGACATCCCTCCTTGGATACACGCATACGACATAAGACCCTTGGATCCGGTCTTTGAACTACGGTCCTATGACAAGAGCTAGAGCACGTCACTTAATCGATCGAGTAAAGTCGTTTCTAGAGTGAGTGTATTATTTGAGAACTCTATGATCTTTGCCTAATGGAGATGATTTACTTGTACTCGGGAATCTAGGCCTACGACCGGTTCAAGAAGGTCTCGACCACTTTGCAAGAAGATCTCGACCACTACAAGAGGACCTACGACTAATTGATTCGATTGGAGCAATCTCGACCGAAAAGCGAGCACGAGACTCGTTGGATACAATCTACGACCAAAGATAGCATGGACTCCTCAAAACCACCCTAGGACCGGATCTTCGACCGAAATCGCAACACAAGGTCTTTGCGTCACCATTTGAAACTAATAAGACTTTGTAAACGTAGCGAGGTCGGAGTCGGGTTGTGTACGCTTCATCCCACGGCCGCACAACCTAGGTCGACCTCCTCACGTTCCCCTATATATATCTGATGGCGCCATAGTTTAGGCGTGGTTTTCTTAGATTATTACGCCAATTGCGGTTCGCGATTATCGGTTTGAGAACCCCACTTGTAAACTTCATCCATATCCGCAATACAATTGATTGCATCTACCTTGTTCTTGTGAGTTGCTTCGATTGCTTGCGGGAACAATAACCTTCGTGGTAAGGTCGATCGCGTGCAAGTGTGGTCGATAACGGCGAGCGTGCGGTGTAGCGAATGCGGGTGATGATCCGTTGGTCGGAAGCCTCAAAGCGTCAACGTCCTCACGACGAACCAAATCGAACCTATCGGAAGATCGGGCCGCCGTGACTCATCAAGTGGTATCAGAGCAAAGGTTGCCCGTTAGGTAATTTTGTTTATCCCCTTTTGTTAGTTGTGTTCCCTCACCTAGAGTCGGAAAAGCGCCCTACAAAAAAGTTTTAGATCGTAATTATTCCGCTGTCCAAACCACTTTGTGCCTTTCGCAATTTTGCTTTCCGTTTTCGCATTGTTGAGTTCGAGTCCTTCGTGGGTGTCTTTGTTGCTGGTTTAGAGTAGCATTCTTGGTCTCTAGTCAGTACCGTCGCCCGCCGTGCAACCATCCATCCTGCACGCACGACCTCCTTTTTCGAGCGACATCCATTCGACCACCTGCTCGGGATTTACCATCTGGTCGGAATCGAACATCTACTCGGATTCGACCACCTCTTCGAGCAACACCCATTCTACCATCCACTCAGGAACTACCACCTATTCGGATTCGATCCCTTGGTCGGATTCCGTAGCCGCAACAGAACTAGCCCAAGTTCAGAGAGAGAGAGAGAGAGTTTGTGACCCAATCACCTCATCGGATCCAGAAAAGGTAACAGAAGAATTTTGGGCTTGGGTCACGTTTGCAAAAAAAAAGGGAAGCAAAAAGTGCAAAAGAAAAGAAAAGAAGCAAAAGTGCAAAAGAAAAGAAAAGAAACAAAAAAAAATGCAAAAGAAAAGAAGAAGAAGGAGAAGCAAGCCGACCACCCCTAGTTGGTCTACAACCAGTTCCAGCCTTGTATCCTTTGGACTCCTTGGTATCGAGTTCGTGTTTTGATCAGTATTGTGCTAGGGCTAGGAGCACTTTTAGACCAGCAACTGTGACGAGTACTGTCGGCATTGGTTCAGCTTTGCTAATCTGATTTCATTATTGCTATTCCTTGCTACTAAACATTGCCTGTCCGAGCTCCACATACTTTCGACCCTCAGTTGGATCCTCGCATTCGCCTCCCCGTGATCGTACATCCCACCTTCGCCGAATTGACCACTGCTTGCAATTTGGTAAGAAACTCATAAGAACTTGGTAAGGCGGCTTGAGTGTGTGATTCCACCCTCAGACCACCTAATAGTGATAGGGATAATACCTTTTGTGTTATCTTTTGTCTCCTACTAACCATGTCGGTGAAGGATTGGATGCGCAAGAGTGTGTTTTGAGGAAGAGCTCATGGCGCTATTGGATGAACAACGCACTACCGTTAATGAGGACATCGACGGAAGCTTCAAGCTACCACGATCACATTACAACGCTCAATCAGCGATAGTTTTGCGGCGCTCACTACACGCCTCGAAAGAATGGTGAACCGACCACCAAGCGTTGGTCGTGTGGAACCTCAAGGTGCGACCATGACCATGAGTTTGATAATGATAATGAGATGCGACAACGCGAACCGATGAACTTCAACCGTCAAGGTATGAGAGGTAATAATGTTCAGCAACATAATGCGTGTTAATGATGATCCATATGCTAAAGTTAAGTTCTCTATACCATCTTTTGCGGGTGCTTATGATGCTGAAATATATCTAGATTGGGAGATAACGGTAGAACAGAAATTAAATGCTCACTTAGTTTCCGAAGTACATAGAGTTAGGCAAGCCACAAGTGAATTTAAAAACTTTGCCATCATTTGGTGGAATAGGGTATGCACCGAAGGATTAGCGCCTACTACGTGGGAAGGGTTAAAGGTTGCTATGCGTAACAGATTTGTCCCACCTTCTTTTAAACGTGATTTGCGTAATAAATTGCAGCGCTTAAACCAAGGTAATAGATCCGTAAAAGAATATTATCAGGAGCTACAAATTAGCATGTTGCGTTGTGATATTATTGAGGATGAACAAGCTGCAATGACACGTTTTTATGGAGGATTAAGACGTGAAATTCAGGACATAGTGGATTACAAAGAATACGATAGCGTCCCTAGATTGTTCCAACTTGCATGTTTGGCAGAAAAGGAATTGCAGGGACGACAACAGAGGCCAAGGAACAATTTTGGGAGCATGTCTACAACACGACCAGTGCCGGGGCAATTCAAAACAGCCCCACCTTCAGCTACACAGTCTGCTGCCCCCTCCACGAGTAGGGCGTGTTCAGCAGCACCTCCGACCACATCACATGCACCCGAGGTAAGTAAAGTTACTAGTATGCAGGCACCAGCCAAGAGTTCTTCGTCGGTTGCTTCCACTGGTCGTACCACTCGGATTGTGTGCCCTCGTTGCAAGGGAATGTGGCACGTCACGAGGGACTGCCCCAGTCAGCGAGCATACCTTGCCACCAAAGACGGTGGTTATGTAAGTACTAGTGATATTGAGGACGAATATGTACTTGCAGCTAACATTGCAGGTGGAGGAGATGAGATAGATAGTGATGCTAATGATGTAGAGGAACAAGTAGCTGCTGTTGACACCAAGTATCATGTGAGCCTTGTTGCCCAACGAGTCTTTGGCGCACAAGTGGAAGGCGGAGCAAAATCAGCGGCACAACTTGTTCGGACCAGTTTCGTGAAGGACAGAGCCCGCGAGTCATCATTGATGGAGGAGTGCAACAACCTTGCAAGCTCGAGATGGTCGAGAAGCTTGACTTGACCACACAACCACACCCACGTCCCTACTACATCCAATGGTTCAATTCGTGTGGTAAATTAAAGGTACACAAAGTTGTGAAAGTGCAATTTTAGCGTGTAATTACAAAGATAGTGCTGACTTTGATATCGTGCCTATGCAAGCATGCTCTTTGTTGCTCGGTAGACCTTGGATATATGACAATGATGTTTTGCACCATGGTAGAGCTAATACCTACTCATTTTCACATAATGGTAAGAAGATTAAGTTGTTACCTTTGACACTAGCTGAGATTCTGAAAGATGAAGAAGAGCGCGCTAAAAATGAAAGAAACACCGATAAGCATGATTCTGAAAATCAGCAAGTCGCAAAACATGTTTTCCCACCCAAAAGGGAGAAAGTGGCGTCTAGTCCTAAGTTCGACGGAATTAAATTGAAGGGATGTGTTATGATTGCCACTAAATCTGAACTTGCTGAAATTTGTAATAATGAGCTGCCATGCTATGCTTTGATATGCAAAAATACCATATATTCGCTTGAGGACATAGCTAGCTCTTTGCCTCCTGCTGTTGCTAACCTTTTACAGGAGTATGTGGATGTATTTCCAACTGAGGTACCCCCGGGATTACCACCTATTCGAGGAATTGAGCATCAAATTGATTTGATCCCAGGAGCGACTTTGCCAAACCGTCTGCGTATAGAACCAATCGGAGGAGACTAAGGAAATTCAGCGACAAGTCCAAGATCTTTTGGACCGTGGAGTGCGTAAGAAAGCCTTATTACTTGTCTTGTTCCAGTTCTTTTGGTTCCTAAGAAAGACGGTAGTTGGCGTATGTGTGTTTATTGCAGAGCCATTAATAACATTACTATAAGGTATCGTCATCCTATCCCAAGGCTAGACGACATGCTAGATGAATTGAGTGGTTCTATTATTTTCACCAAGATTGACTTGCGGAGTGGTTACCACAGTTAGAATGAAACGGGAGATGAATGGAAAACCGCTTTTAAAACTAAGTTCGGATTATATGAGTGGTTAGTGATGCCTTTCGGTCTAACTAATGCACCTAGTACTTTTATGCGTTTGATGAGCGAGGTTTCGTCCTTTCATTGGAAAATTTGTGGTGGTTTACTTTGATGATATCTTGATTTATAGCAGTCACATGAGCAACACTTAAATCATATCGTCTTGTTTTTAATGCTTTGAGAGACGCACGTTTGTTTGGTAACCTCGAGAAGTGCACCTTTTGCACCGATCGAGTTGCATTTCTTGGTTATGTTGTGACACCACAGGGCATTGAGGTGGATGAGACAAAGATTGTAGCCATCCAAAGCTGGCCGACGCCTCCTACTGTGTCACAAGTGCAGAGCTTCCATGGCCTTGCTAGATTCTATCGGCGCTTTGTGCGGGATTTCAGCACCATTGCCGCACCATTGAATGAATTGACAAAGAAAGGAGTGCCTTTCCAATGGGGACCTGCACAAGAGAAGGCATTCAACTTGTTGAAAGAGAAGCTCACCCAAGCACCCCTACTCCAACTCCCTGATTTTGGTAAGACTTTTGAAATTGAATGTGATGCCAGTGGGATTGGGATAGGTGGCGTATTGATTCAAGAAGGTAAACCAGTTGCATATTTCAGCGAAAAACTAAATGGGGCTAGTTTAAATTATCCCACCTATGATAAGGAATTGTATGCTTTAGTTCGAGTGCTTCAAACTTGGCAGCATTATCTATGGCCGAAAGAATTTGTTATACATTCGGATCATGAATCGCTAAAACATATTAGAAGTCAAGCTAAACTGAATAAACGACATGCTAACTGATTTGGACTTTAAGGAAGTGCTTGAACATTGTAAAGGAGGGAAGACTTGGAATAACTATGTGCTGAATGATGGTTTGGTCTATCGTGTTAACAAGCTATGCGTTCCAGCTAGCTCTGTTCGTCTTTTGTTGTTACAGGAGGCACATGGAGGAGGTTTGATGGCGCATTTTGGAACAAAGAAGACAGAAGATGTGCTGGCCACCCACTTCTTTCGGCCAAAGATGAGGCGTGATGTCAAGCGCTACGTAGCTCGCTGCACTACATGCAACAAAGCTAAGTCTCGTCTCCTTCCACATGGACTTTATATGCCTCTTCCTATTCCTAGCACCCCTTGGGAGGATATTTCTATGGATTTTATTTTAGGATTTCCTAGGACAAAGAGGGGGAGAGATAGTATATTTGTAGTAATGGATCGATTTTCTAAAATGGCATATTTTATATCTTGTCACAAGAGCGATGATGCCACAAAAATAGCTGATTTGTTTTTCAGGGAAATCATTCGTTTACATGGAGTGCCCAATACTATTGTCTCGGATCGTGATCACGAAGTTTTGAGCCACTTTTGGAGATCACTTTGGAATAAATTGGGGACAAAGTGCTGTTTCTCTACTACATGCCATCCCCAAGCGATGGACAAGCGGAGGTTGTCAACCGCACGTTATCCACTATGTTGCGGGCTGTTTTAAAGAAGAACTTCAAGATGTGGGAAGAGTGTTTACCGCATATTGAGTTTGCTTACAATAGGTCAGTACACTCCACCAACAAGGTTAGTCCATTTCAGGTAGTGTATGGTTTTAACCCCCGTGCTCCTATTGATTTACTACCTTTACCGACCACTGAAAAAATTAATCTAGATGCTAAGAAGCGTCTTTGCATTTATTCTCAAGTTGCATGAAACCACTAAAAGAATATAGAGCATATGACCGAAAGGTATAAGGTTCTTTGGAAGTAAAGGTAGGAAAGTTGTCAAATTTGAACCAGGTGATTTAGTTTGGGTTCATTTGAGAAAGGATAGGTTTCCGGAATTAAGAAAATCAAAGTTGATGCCTAGAGCTGAAGGACCATTTAAGATAATTTAGAAGATAAATGATAATGCATATCAATTAGAATTACCTGCAGATTTTGGGGTTAGCCCCACATTTAACATTTGATTTGAAACCATCGTGGGAGAAGAAGATGAGCTTGAGTCGAGGACGACTCCAATTCAAGAGGGGAGTATGATGAGGACATCCCTCCTTGGATACACGCATACGACACAAGACCCTTGGATCCGGTCTTTGAACTACACGGTCCTATGACAAGAGCTAGAGCACGTCACTTAAGCGATCGTAAAGTCGTTTCTAGGGTGAGTGTATTATTTGAGAACTCTATGATCTTTGCCTAATGGAGATGATTTACTTGTACTCGGGAATCTAGGCCTACGACCGGTTCAAGAAGGTCTCGACCATTTGCAAGAAGATCTCGACCACTACAAGAGGACCTCGACTAGTTGATTCGATTGGAGCAATCTCGACGAGCGAAGCGAGCACAATACTCGTTGGATACAATCTACGACCAAAGATAGCATGGACTCCTCAAAACCACCCTAGGACCAGATCTTCGACCGTAAATCGCAACACAAGGTGCCGTGTCACCGCTTTGGAAACTAATAAGACTTTGTAAGCGTAACGAGGTCGAGTCCGTGTTGTGTACGCTTCATCCCACGGCCGCACAACCTAGGTCGACCTCCTCACGTTCCCCTATATATATACATTAGCCGCCATAGTTTAGAGGTGGGTTTTTCTTAGATTATTCTGCCAATTGCAGTTTCGCCGATTATCGGTTTGAGGAACCCCACTTGTAAACTTCATCCATATCCGCAATACAATTCAGATTGCATCTACCTTGTTCTTGTGAATTGCTTCGATTGCTTGCAGGAACAATAACCTTCGTGGTAAGGTCGATCGCGTGCAAGCGTGTCGATAACGACAGGCGTGCGGGTGTAGCGAATTGCGAGGTGACGATCTGTTGGTCGGAAGCCTCAAAGCGTCAACGTCCTCACGACGAACCAAATCGAACCTATCGGAAGATCGGGCCGCCGTGACTCATCACACTAGCACCACCGTTGACATAAAATTCTTGAGCGCCACCATTGCCCAAGAATCCAATATCCCTTCTCTGACCGCCTGTACGACCCTGTCCAAACTCCATAGCACAGTATTGGCGAAGAACTTCAACGAATGAACACCGATCTCTATAAACCGTCCCGACCGGCCGCTAGAGGATATTTTTGGGTTAGGTCGGGCATTTTCGATTGTGATGAAACAAATGGCGTAGCTGTGGCAAACCACGCTTGAGTGTTTGTTCGAACTGTTAGTAGGGAAACAAACCGTTGATAATCCCGTCTCATTGATTGCTGATTCGGTCATGATTTGTGTAGGATCAAAGCTCTGTGAAATTCGGAGCCTTGAAATTTGAAGAGCCTATAATGCTAGCGAACCGATTCTCATGGATCAACGTGTCGAATTTGGAAGGGTCATGCGCCTTCAATTCATTGGCGAGAACACGTCCCATCGGCTAGGACATTCGGCGATCGCACACCATGGCGTCGTCCATCATCCCCGGCTAGGACTTTCGTTGAGCACACGCCATGGCGTCACCCATCGTCGTCATCAGTGGCGACTTGTGTGGGGGAGGTAAAGGTCCCTGCCAGGGCCGACCAACACTAGCACTCTGCTTGCTTCAGCCCGATGATAACCCAACCTTGCGAAGTTCCGCTGGACCGTACCCCGCAGCAACAGCGTCGTCAGAAAGACCCCGAAACAGTGCTCCCCTTGTCGCCAACCTGCAAAAATCTACTGCCGCGGCCCAGATTCGTTTGCCGCAGCCCCAAAATTACCTTGATCGCCCTTCGCGGCAGCATCCTCGTACGGCGAGGTACTTGTAGCAGCCGTATACGAGAATTAGTAGCACATGCGGATTAGAGAGGGAGGCGAGGACACACTGATTGAATGGATGCCCTACCCTTCATCAAACCTCGGGAATGACTACGAATATCAAACACGCTCCTCATGGGAACATCCGGAATAAAGGAGACTGACTGTTCACCCAATCAGCTATCAAACACGCTCCTCGTGGGAACATCCGGAATAAAGGAGACTGACTGTTCACCCAATCCAGCTCATCAAGATGATATGTATCTGGATTTCTAAAGTGTGTTGATAAGATTGTACCAGTAGGGACAGTACAACAGTTATCGAGGACTAGACCAGCTCAATGGTACAGTTACAAGAGTTCAAATAGCTTACGCAGCGTATAATTGTAGCAGTTGCCTCGGATGGGGTGCACCATGCCCAGCACATCTTAGATGTTAGCTGCTGGCTTATATATATCTAATTTTAATGGACTGGAGCTTAAGTACAAGATAACTCTGACTTGGCCACAATGGTTGGATTGCCCTCTAGTCAAGTTTGTCAAGCCACAGGTTTGTAAGTTCATAAGTTGTAATAGATCCTACTCTGTGGTGAAGTAAATTACTCAAATCATACTTGCGATTTGATGTTTTGCACAATCGTGACTGTCATTTAATTTATGTTTGGGGAACAACTTTGGTACACATAGCAAGTCTATTATCCTCTGAGCGGTACAATGATTATGGAGGGATGTGGACATGCAATGCATGCTCCCTTGTACACTCAGGAAATATTAGAAATGTAGAGATGGTTATGTGAAAATGGAAAGGTATATGCCTGTTGAGATTGTATTCCGCGTGTTAAATGGGGAGCTTAATATACAGATGTAGTGAGAGTGTTAACAAGTAGCAATTTTTCAGTACTGAGATTGGGTTTAGTTAGCCTTTCTGTTTTGGTTACTAGGTCAGGATAAATGTTTTAAGAATAAGTTCTGGTATGTAGATGATGAGAAGTTACATATATCACTAGTACAGCTCAATCTTGTCGCCGCTTAATTGCTATCTTGCTAAGCCCTTCAATTAGGGCATCAAATAGCTTATACTACAATGTGTAGTATAACAGTTAGATTTTAGACGCTTTCTTATAAGTTACACAGTGGTATAACCTTTAGACAAAAAGCTTTATATATTTGCTTTTCAATCCTAAAAAGAATGCACGTTGCCAGATGGGAACATCTAGCTGAAGAATGGCAAAGACTCTTTCCTTGAACTCTTCAACTCTCTTTATCATGCTTGCATCCCTCTAATCTTTTGTTCAACAGAAGAGATCAATTAAAGTTTTGTTTACTCTTTCTTCACAAAGCGATATATGATTCATGTTGTTGATATGCTGTAAGAAAAAAAAATCATAATAGTTGAATTTTCATTCGTCCGATATGCTTTGAGGTTTGTACTTTTTTCCATCTGATGAATTGTGTCCGAATTTGTTATATTTTTTTTATTTAGAACAAACGGGTTCACCATATTGCCGTATTTTATTGGTATATAATTTTATTTTTTATCTTTATTTTTTCTCAACCTCTCAAAGTACATGTAAAGAACATAATGGGTTCACCGCATTACCGTATTTTATTGGTATATAATTTTTTTTGTCTTTATTTTTGCTTAACCTCTCAAAGTACATGTGAGATTTTGAATCATGTGATGGAAATATAAGTTATTAAGACTTTCAAGAATAATTATAGTGACAAAAAACCAAAGTTACATAAATATTTTACTGTAAATTATATATAATAGAGCTGTAAATGAGCTTTCAGAATGTGACAGTTTTTCTATAGAGAAAACTGTTACATAATATTCTGTGTAGACAGACCCAAAATATAAAAACCTTTGTAACACATCATTACTAGAAAACATACGAAAAATATCGGCGAAAAGAGGCACAAAGGATATGCGAATCTACAAGGCCTTCCTAGACAGCTCTAGACCCACGCTTCCTAACAAGTTAACAACCGTGGAATCTTAGCACAGTGGAAAAAATTGCTAGAATATATTTAGAAGCAAATTGCAAATGAACGCCCAAGCCCTATCCTCCATTTTGTTGCTTAAGACAGAAAGTGTCATACCGATACAATTTTCTAATACTAGTGTTGTTACATCCCATTTTTGGGATTGTAAAGTTTGCTTGAGAAATTCAAAGTTGGATCTTGTTTTCAAAGTGAAACTCAAATTTGCCTCAAATTCAAATTTCCAATTTCTTTTCCCTCCTCGGGCTCAGCACCCACTGCCTCCCTTGGCCCCTGCCTTCGCTTCACGCGTCTACGCCGCACCGTGCGCCCCTAGCCCGCTCCCACCGCGCCACGCATGCCCCCTGCTCTGCACTATGCCGCGCCGCCCGTGCTAGAGCATGCTTCCGCATCTGCACTCATGCCCCCAACTCCATTTAGCTCCTAGCTTCCCTTCCTCCCCGCGCCCGCTGCACGCGCTGAGCTGCGCCGCCCTTGGAACTTTGCGCCATCAAGCCTCTCTAACGGCTCCTTCTTTCCCCTGCGCTATAAAGAAATCCGGGCACCCCACCTTGCTTCCCTCAACACCTCTCTACCAACCAAGCTCCAACGACAAAGCATTCGCCATCTTCCCGAGCGCCGGCCGCCAACCTGTTGTGTGCATTCGTCATTCATGTGAGTTTTTCAAACCTCAAATAGTGTCACGTCGTGTTCCCAAGCACCGTGAACTCTTTCCCTCAATCAATTTTGGATTTTGTGCAGTGAATCGCTGGAATTTCGCTGTTTCTTCGTCAAGTCCGATTTCACCTCCGTCGACTGATCTTCTTCTCCGGTGAGTTTTCCGTCAAATTGACCGCATCACCACGTTTTACCGATCATCCCCTTGCTATCCCCTACCTCAATTTCACTTTTCCCATTGCCGGAGTATGCCGCCACCGCTACTCCATCTTCTCCACCGCCGGTCGCCGTGGAGCCACCTCCTCAGAGCTCACCGAGCCTCCCTGAGTAGCCCATCCCCTTCCCCACCTGCGGGCGTAGCCTGTGCTCCCTCCATGTTCCCTGGGGCGCCACCCCACCACCGGCGCTAAGCGCAACCCCTGTGTCGCCACTGCTCTTTGTGCTGCCGCCGCCGCTCGTGGGACTACCACCCCCACGGGGTTCCATTTTTTCCATTTGTCGGTCGCCTTGCCGCCTGCCTCACTAGCGCGCCGCCATTTCTGAGCCTCCCATGCTCCTCTGTTCTTCTGCTCTGTGTTGATCTTCTGTGTTGTTAATTTGAGTATATGACCAAGTGGCCCCACATGTTAATGTCTCTTATTCCTTCTCTCTTTCCCTCTGTGTCTCACTTCTAGGTGGGCCCAAGTTGTCATATGTAGTTGCTTTGCATGTGAAAAAACAGAAAGCATCTTCCACAATATATTCTTTCCATTTTGAGACTTTCATCATTTCATGTGAGAATCAAACTTCTGGATGTTCGTTCTCCTTCGTACGAACTCCAATTCCATCAATTCTTATTCCTAAATTTATCAAAATTCAAGATCTTTTTGTTGGCACTGGTTTTGTTTAATTTTGAGTTCATTTGATTATCCTTTTGTATTTATTTGCCTTGTTTTCTCGTTTGTTGGTTTTTCGGCGCGATCGTCCAAGTAGAGTTTGAGCATGTATAAGAGCCCCTAATCGAGTAAGCACAAGATTTCCAAGATCGAACTACTTTTGAACCAGGCGAGTCAACATTTTGATCATATTGAACCTACATTTGTGCAAATCTATATTTATTTAAATTATCACATTGCATGCCGCCGTGTGGCGGAAGAGGGGGTCTTGGTGTGGTAGACGTAAGCACTCTTAGATGAAATCTTAGTGGGTGTAACTTACACTGAGGGATGCATTGTAAAGGCCTTGTGATGATCTCCTTGATTAACATGTCTAAGGAAACGTGTGAAATACAATAAGATGATTATCTCTTGTGGGTAAAGTGTACAGTTTCTTCATAGTATAAACTGTTCAAATAGCCGTGCCGTTGGTCAAGGGTAGGCATGAGAACTTGCTCGAGTTAGTATCTATTTTATAAACCTTTGTGGGTGGGATGAAAACTCGTTGGGTGGACATAACCCTGATTTTGGATTTTCCTGGGTGGATGTACCTGAGTGATGTTAATATTGGTGGATGTAACCCAAGTAATAAAAATTAAGCATATGGTGGATGCAACCCAAGTAATCAAAATTAAGCATATGGTGGATGTAACCTGCACCATTATAAATATTGCACACCTTTTACTCTCTTTAAGAAATTATGGTTTGGTTAAAATGCTAAGTCATAGAAGTTTCTAATTATGGGTTCAAAACGTTGCCATTTGCAAATAAAAGAATCCGAGTCATCCTTGATAAACCTTGCATGTATGATTATTGCATTATGTGTGTTGCCTGGCGAGCACTTTTGCTTGTGCTCACTCTCGCCCCCATAACTCTCAGAGCCCTTGGACCAAGGAAACTATGCTTATTTTGAGGATCCAAAAGTTGATGCCAAGAAGACGGGGAAAATTAGTTTAGTCTCTAGTAGTCTAGGTCTCATCCCAGTCTAGTTGGCTAAGTCGGTGCTTTCGCGTACCAATAATATCCAAGTCTTTGGATAATATCGGTTGCACACAGGTTACCCTAGTCGCTTATCTATGACGAGATGTGCCTTCCCCTTTTGCTTCCAGTTTTGTGTAATGTATTCATTTGGCCTGATCGGCGTTATTGTAAAACTCGACCCCATGCGGTCTATGTGAACTCTGATATTAATAATTTAATGTATGGTATGGTTTACATCCTGTATGAAATGATTCAGCGATGTATTTGTGAGCACTACCTACTGATCTATGAAATAGTGCAGTGGTTTCACAGAGGATTCTGGATTGGCTAAATCCGGGTCTAACAATTGTTTAGCACTAGCGCACGACACAGTCCTGCTATGATTTGGATGTGTTTTACAACTGTTTATTTGTAGGGGTTGTCTATTTCTTAGTCAACTAAAAATACCTTAAATCTCAGTCGATTTTTTTCATCCATGGGATTATCATCCAACCACCCACATATCTCCCTCAATCTATATATAAATCCATCCTTAACCCTAACTCACTCCTCCCACCACCAACCCCGGCCACCGCGGCCCCAGCTCCACCCATGTGGCTGCCTCCCACCGCCACGCCGATGTCACCACTAGCGTTGGCGAGGCCCGCCGTCCATCACCTCCCACCGTTTCTGCCGCCTCCTGCCATGTAGGTTGTCCAATCTTTCACGGTGGAATAGCAGCAAAAGTGTAGTAATACTCCTACAGATGTTTAATAACACGACGTCTTTCGTGCAGTAACACTTCAGCTAGCGTACAGTAGCACTCCAGCTGGCGTGTCGTTACAGTATGGCCATGGAATAGTAATGCTATGTCTTTCGTGCAATAACGTGACTTGCGTAGTATAGTAACGAGCTTGATAAGTGGTTGAATCACCATAGATCAGTTGGACCCGAAGTAGAAGCAATCAACTGCGGCCTGCCAAACCGTGAACAATGGATTGATCACAAATTAGAAGATTGAATTGTATAGATTATGTGGACAATCTCAAGAACATCACGCCCTTGATCTGCGCAAACTATCACAAACCCTAGATAGAAAATCTCAAGACACGATACGTAGTGATAAACCCAAGCGGCACTCGAACGAAACGCAAACTCTCTCTTTTACATTGGGACGCCCGTGCCTTTATACAGGCACGACTCAAACTCTAAGCCCTAAGACCATGACCGAACACACATTACCTAAGTTTACATGCAGGACTCATCTCACAAATAGGAAATAACCTGGTTTTCTAAATAAACAAATAAACTGACTTAATACTAATAACTTGAATGCGCCAACTTGATTGCACAAGGAAAGAACGAAACGTGGGCAGGACTCATCTCACATGCAGGTGGGCCCAGCATAGATTGCACAAGGAAAGAACGAAACGTGGGCAGAAACGAAAGGTCGACCCACCCGCCCAGCATATAGATTGCACAAGGAAAGAACGAAACGTGAGAAGGAAAAGAAAGGTCGACCCTATCTTCCGAATCGCGAGAAATGTAAAGCTTGGTTGTATACACACCGGTCTATGGCAGAAAGCGTTGCTAATTTTTCGGTTCTTGTTTATTTCTTTCGTCGTTATCTCTAATAACATCTGTCACAACTTCGGCCGAAATCTCGTGGTTATGTGCCAAAATAAAAGAAGTCTACCATTATGTCCGAAGACTTCAACTGATAACAATCCAACTCAATTACATTTCCTGGCTTATCCATCACGAAGCCCTCCTTATCCTTGATCCAACGGGTGCCTGTACTCCTTCACGAGTTGGACTTCTATTATTCCTGGCTCTTCTATATGCACTGTTTGATGGTCTTTTTCCTTGTACATCCTCCATCCGTAACTCATGCATGCATGCACAGCTATGTCCAAATACACATAAGTACATGTTTTGCATGCACTTATGCCTCCTCCTGTAGATGATCTCCTCGGCTACAGAATCAAGCTCATACAGCGGCACACATGCATATGCATGCGTTGGTTCTAACGCATGCACCCACTGCTCAATGCTAGACTCCTCCTAGCCTACGCGTAAATCAGATTGTACATGTAAAATATTAGAGTAAGAAATTAAATTAGTAGAGGCTAATTAGGCCACATTAGCCGCCCTCGGCGCCGGCACTACCCACCTCCTCTTCCGCCGCCCCTCCGCCACCTCCCATACCTTCTCCCGATCTGCGACAGCTTACCGCAGCCGGATCTGTACCATAGAAATTATAGATGATGACTTATTTTAAAGGAAATGGTTTCTATGGTTATTTTGCAAAAGCAACACTTGAATTTGAATACAAATAATAGATTGAAAGCGTAATTTAGAACAAATAAACAATAATAATTTAACAAGTATTTGACAAAGCTCACGAGCCTAATCAATTTCTTTCACACAGCAGTACGAGTAAATTCACACAACTATCCCACCCAATTATTTCATGAAAAATCTAACCCTCGTGTGAAATCCCAGAGCATATCCATGACCGCTGATGCAGCTATTCGAATAAATTGATTAACACTTTACAGAGGTTCTACACTTTACCCACATGATATAACCAGAGTAGCTAGCACTAGTCATAAGAAAAACTTTCACAAACTTCATCTCAACAATTGACCATCCCGATGTGTATAATGCCAGCACCAATCCCCATATAGGTTGTTGGCCCATCGCACACCGTTGGACCTGGAGATGGCGAACAACTCATAAATGTGACTCAACCAACGAGAGAAATTACTTCTTCACCCTAGCATAGAGCTTAACCTACTGCCTGAGTAGTCAATGTCGAGCCCCATAACTTACTAAGTTATGCATGTCCCATACCTAACATGTGATCATACAGTTATGGACCAGTTGTAAGCCCCCGGTAATCGGATCCATTTCAAGCTAAGTAATTACACCACAAAGCGTAATACTTAACGATAGACGAATACGATTCCGAGTGCCCGAATATGTGTCTCAAGTTAGCTCCGAAGGATCAGTGGCTAACATGCACATATCCTAACACAACATTGCATTCACATCCATACACAATGTACAAAATAATAGAATCACTATTACAACATCATTGAATAGAACCTTAAGGTACAAGTTTGCATAAAAGGGCCGATCGGCCAAAAATAAACATAAATAAAATAAATCGCAGCGGAAGATAAATAAAGAAATGAAAGAGCAAAACCGAGTTGGCATGCCCACAACCCACAAGCAACCAACTGGATTTAAAGTCGTAGCGTCTGAATTACTTAACCTAATTTGAACAGCTTCTCACCTGCAACATATGCAATGCAGCTGAGTACAAAAAACGTACTCGCAAGACTTACGAATAGCAACATATTATAAATGCATTCAAGTGTCAAAGGATAGGCTTATCTGGCTCATTTTCAGTACAAAGCAAGTTTTTCATTTGAGATAAATGATATAGATTCAAATTGCCATTTGTAAAATATTTAGAAACCTTATATAGCTGTAGGTAATACCAATTTATGATCAACAACAGAAGGTACTCCAATAATAATCAACACACAAACTTCCCATTCGTAACACCAAACAATCTTTAACAAAATCAACACGCGAACATCCCATTCGTGATAACAATTTCAGATCTGAACAAATTAACATAATGACATAACATTTCCAACCGTAACCCAAACCAAAGTTCCCATAAGCTAATTGTGACTGCTTTCCCACAAGTGATGTCCATAACCGGGGACACGGCTATTCGAATAGATTTATTTAAATTCTGCAGAGGTGTATAGCTTTCCCCACACGATATGAATATCTCGTAATGTCGACCAATGCACTCTTCCTTAGGAGTGTGACTAAGATACCATAACGAGGCCGTTACAATGCCATGTCCTAACTATCAAACTACCCGAGGAACAGAATCCCATGGCAGACTATCGGTCGCCTAGGACCACAGGTGAACCCCGTTGTGTAAGTAAGTCCGTTGCGCATCTAACGGGCATACGCAAAAAGACCCTTAAGGGCAAGTAAGAAAAAGCTTAACATGCCCCCACTAGATTGACAACACAACAATAAAACAAAACCATAAAAATTGTCAACCTAATTGTGTTCTGATAGCTAACACACAACAAATTAATTTGCCAAGCCTTCGCCACTATCCCGGCGTGTGGTTGTACGTAAGACTTGGTTCATCACACCACAGACCGGTCCTCAAATACCCAGACGGGGCTACATGAATCCAGGACCATTCACTTCATCGCCCTATCACCCGTCCAAGTCCAACACACAAAAACCACTACCCAACCAGTCCATAGTAACCAGATTCGACAATCAGAACATGTTCCTCAAATTCAACATAATCCAATCTGTAATAATCCTCAAATTCAACATAGATTCAATCCAATCCATCGGTCGATGGCCTTGCTCCATCAACCGTTTTCGGCTACAACTACTAGCAAGGCTAAGCAACGTGCTACAAATTAGCAAACATTCCCATATAACATATATCCTTAATCATTCAAGGTAAAAAGGGTAATCAACATTCAAAGGAGGGCCAATGCAGCAAGTGGAGATAACTAAACAACCCATTTGACATACGAGTATTTGAAATTAAGCAATGCATAGAATTCTTGAAAAACAACATAGATACATTTTCAAAAGTAATAGGAGTTCAACATGCATCAAAGGAAGAAACTGCTTGCCTGTGATAGATGGTCCAGTTGCTGGTGAGTATATGTATATCACTCTCGATCACACTCGTATCACCGAGCACTATCAAATGAATGAAAACATCGAATAAGAACAATAACACCGAAAACATCCGAAAATACACTATCATTTAAAATGCATGAAGTTTATACAGTAGGTAGAGCATGATTTTAAATGAATTTAGGTGATGATTTTTATTTCAATAGAAGTTCATTTTAATTAGTTAGCAAAATGTGAAGTTTAAGCAACTTAATAGGACACCTAGTACTCACAAGCACTCTCTTCAAGCATTCTATGTGTAGGACCGTAAAGGCGACTAGGGGGGTGAATATGCGCTTTCTCAAAATTCTTGCCTTAATCAAATTCAACACGAACCTTACTCCTTTAGCTATGAAAGCTAAGAAGATCAGTAAACGCACAGAGGAAGCCTTGTGCTGAATTCGATCATCCCCTCAACCACAAGACACTAGTGGAGAATGGATCTCACTGATCGGTCTGGGCACCGGCGGCCTGACCGGCTACCAACGAGCGGTCTGACCGATTTGAAATCGGTTCGACCGCCTTGAATCGGCGGTTCGAAAGTCGGCGGTCCGATCGTATAAAATCGGTCCGACCGATTTAGTCGATCTTCAAAAACAATGCCCAAATCCAAAACGAAATTTGGTCCAACTTTTGATTGAACCAATGAAACTTGACCAAATTTGGAGCACACCTCCCTAAGGATATTAGAGACCTATTTCTAGCGACGATCCTCCCGATCCGCTTCATAGAATTGATCTCTGACGATTTTATCAAAGAAGTGCACAAACCCTAGAAATATGAAAAACTTGATTCAAGACTTGCTTGTGGGGGTTGATGATCTATATGAATCTAGGAGTACTCCCACACATCAAAGCAAGATAAAGTAGGTCAAGAGACCAAGCATAAATACTTGAATCAATGAAGCACCACAATCAACAAAAGAGAGAAGGACACAAAAGAGAGACTTCACTCTTGAGCAAACATCAATGGATTGATTGATTCAAAATGTTGCTTACAAAGCCACTCCCTCAAGGAGGACAAGAGCTCAACAAAGAGCACACACACAACCTTCCTCTCCTCTCCTCTCTTCTCCAAACCCTAACCCTAGAAAAAGGAAGAGGGGACCAAATGAGTGCTTGGGGGGATTTTCCTCCCCCCTTTTTATTTATAGGAGAGGCATAGGGTTTCCACTAATGGGCTCCCATAAAGGCCCACACACACATGGGACCCACTCACACAAATCTGTTGAAGCACTAGCCTGCTTCACCACGTGTAGGTTGATCAGCGGCTCTCATCACGTCGACAAGTTCCTCCCGTCCGAATCCCATCGGAACCTCCCAGGGACTTGCACCTACTTCCGCACCGACTGATCCAACTAGCTGCACCGAACTACCCGTTCGATCCATCTTGTCCATTCTGCACCATGCTTGAGTCACACGACCTCACCCGGCATCCATGATCGTTCTGGACCTCAGCTCTCCATGCCTAGTCCCGATCCACCTTACCGTTGACGTCGTTGATCTGCAAGCCACCTGCACAGCAATAGACAAACAAATCGTCTCCGGGAATAAGTTCTTCACAACTTGACCCACGTTAGTTCCACAATGCAATATGCAACAATAAAGCATTGACATCCATACAATAACCACAATAAAAACACATCAATGCCAAGAAGGCTCACCTTCAAGTGATCGGCGGTCTGACCGCCCCAAACGGCCGGTCCGACCGATTTCAGGCCGGTCCGACCGATTCCATAACGGCGGTCGGACCGCCCGAAAAGACATAGCCAAAATTCCATCGTGAAAATCCGAAACCTTCTGGAATTTTTAAATGAATAGAACTTTTGACTAGGAGCTCCAAAAATGATGCGACCACATCCAGGAGACTCCCCTCACTTGCCTACACATCCTATTTTTGGCCTAACCCCAAATTCCATCGAACCAATTTGGCGGTCGGACCGGCAAGCATTGCTTGGTCGGACCTTTCCATCGGCGGTCGGACCGCGACTGCCGGTTCGACCGCCAAGGACTGACAAAGATCGAACAACCCGAAAATGCGACAAATTACAAACCAACAAATCCATTGCCAATTGACTTATCATTCTAAGATCGTGCACATATCCTCACGATATCCACAATCTCCCCCTTGATGAACACATTGACAATTTCCCAGAAAATGTGATTTTTCGGATTGAAAAGTAAAAAATTCGCCGTTTTCGCATAAAGGCACAACTTGGTCCAAAAGCAAGAGAAAGCCTAGGAACTGACCAAGCTGGCTTCAGAATAGTATAAGCAAGTGAGATAAGGCAATGAAAGCACAACATGATTCAAATTCCAGAAAGTAGCCAAAAATCTCACTTAGGTCCATATGAAAGACAAATGTTCTATTTGACCTTTGATCATTGTGAGTCTTCTTCAATTGCAAATATAATCAGAAAAAGGCAATAAAACCAAGAGACTCGAACTGGTGGCAACCCGAGAAGATCTTCAGGAAAGACATCAATGAAGTCACGAACTGTGGAGACTTCACTAATATCTAGAGCGGGCCTCGCTTCAAGCGCGAAGAGATGCGGACCTAGCAGCTTCGGCGAAAAGCGAACCTGCTCGCCGGAAAGACTAGATAGAGAGACACACTTCTTGGCACAATCGATTTGTCCCTTATGCTGAGACAACCAATCCATACCAAGAATTACATCTAGACTTGCTGAATGTAGAAGGATGAGATTCGCTAAGAATCTTACTCCCTTAATTTCAATTGGAACACCCTACACTCAGTTCACTCTCAACTCCAACCCGAGAGCGAATAAGCAATGGGACCAACAATGGAGTAAAAGGAGCTCACTAATAGCAGCAAAAAAGACTCAGAAATAAAAGAATGAGATGCTCTGAATCAAACAAAGCAAATGGCGTGACGAGAGTTAACAGAAGTGTACCCAACACGACGTCAGGTGCCTCGTGTGCCTCCTCCGCTGAGATGAGGTTGACGCGACCACTACCCACGCCTTGGGTAGCAGGGACTATCTTCAGGTCCTGAGAAGAACCACCTCCTTGCCCGCGTCCTCCATTAGGACGAGGGGTCGCTCTGTCTTCTTAGGGCATTGGTTCGCATAATGCCCCTTCTGGTTGCAGGCGAAGCAAGTGACTCCAGCAGCCGAGTTGCGGGGGCCACCCTGCTGACTCGCAGGTGCACGTGATTGGGACACGGCCTGCGAAGGACGAAGAACAGGTGCTGACGGCCTCGGTGTCTTTGTCACGACGCGACCCGAGACCGATCAAGCGGGATAGCTGGCCCTAGAGGACTTGTGGGCCTCCGACTTACGCTTGCGGGAATCCACAAGCACTCTCCCTGAGTGCTCGGCGACGATGGCCTTGTCCACCAAGGCCTGAAAATCCGAGAAGTCGACGACAGATAGCTTGTCCTGAAGCTCCTCAGACAAACCATCCTTGAACTTCTCTTGCTTGGCCTCATCAGTGGCCACCTCTTCCGGAGCATAACGAGCTAAATGGTTGAACTCGTACAGGTACTCCGTAACTGAGAAACGTCCTTGTCTGAGCGACAAGAACTCCTTCTTCTTCAGCCTCATAAGGCTGGAAGGAATGTGACTCCGACGGAAGGCAGTGCGGAACTCCTCCCAGGTGACTGTGTGGCCATCAGGCTGCATGGCGAGAAAGCTCTCCCACCAAGACAAAGCTGCACCCTCTAACTGGTGCGATGCGAACAGCGCCTTCTCGTGCTCCTAGCACTGCGCTATACGAAGCTTCCGCTCAACCAGACGAAGCCAATCGTCTGCGTCAAGCGGGTCCTCAGACCTAGAGATCGTGGGGGGCTGGGTGCGAAGAAACTCCACGAGTCCCCCACGCGGCTGGTGTCCACTCCCTTGCCCGGATCCTGAAGCACCGGTAAGGGCGGAAGTGTTGCGCGTGATGACGTCCAGAAGAACCCTCCGGTCCTCTGCACGGTTGCGCTCAATCTGAAGAAGGACCTCGGCCATGGTCGGAGGAGGAGGAAGATCCTCGTCGGACCACCGATCGCCTTGGCCGCTCGAAAAGGCCCGCCATCCTGTTACAAGAAACTTGGGTTAAAAACTAGACTCGAAAATCCAAGCCGAAAGGAAGCAAAAAGCCAATGACTAGGGAAACGGAATATCACCCTAATCAACGGCCAAAACAGCAAGTGTATAAACTTAAACAGGCTTATAAAAAGACTCCAAAAATCGCAATGAATCACCAAATCAAAGCTCAACTTCCCAATGCAACTAACCCGTATTGAATGAACGAGTAATTGATTGAGAAGATAAAAATCAGAATATAACGTAAGATCTAATACCACTAAAGAGCAACGGTTAAATCAGCAAAATTAGCGTTAGATACATAGCTAACTAGTATCACATCTTACCCTTCTATTCCCACAAGTTTTAGTTGATTAACCTCTCATTTTCTACCCCATTTAGAACCTTTGAGCTTGCTGTCCGGAAATTGAAAGATCGCTGTCCAGGTTTTGCATCCAAGCTTCTGGTCGAAATTTAGCCATTCCAGAAACTTCAAAAGCTTGTAGAGGGCAACCACCACTTCAATTTGCCAAACTCATTAGTTCCCAAAATCCCAATTAAACGATAACACTATTTTTGAAGGAAGGAGAGGAAAACAATTTCTAAAACTTAAATCAGAGTAAGATGAGAGGAGAAAGCTAAGATAGGTAAGGAGTAAAATCTGAGAATTCCTTAAGCTTTCATAAATCATTTGATACTTTGAAAATAAGGTTTTCCAAAATATCCTAAAGACGACCAAACTTGGGTTACTACGGTCAGTATGGCTCTGATACCAAAACTTTGTGAGACCCCGGTTTATCGGGCTTGTAATGCTTAACCATCCATTGACCCTAGCATCACAAATCAGATAACCCGAGACTCGAGACATGTATACTTCCCAGAAATGCAGTATACACCTCTTTACAAAATTCATGCATCAATTCCATTCATTCACCTAGAACCGAAGCAAAGCAACAACCAGAAGATCACATGAATAAAGGATAGTTATTACACAAGAGAGGCCGACCGGCCAAATGACATATACATATAGAAATTGAACAGCGGAAGCAAAAGTGCCATAAGATGGCCATAAACCGAAAGAGCCAATCAGTGTGCCTTTAACCCACAAGGCAACCGACCGGACCGCCAAGCTAGTCGTCGAATCCACAGCACATTTCACAAAAGTGAGGCCCTTGGGGCTCACCTTCCTCCTCTGCAATAAGTAGTTATGCAAAGCAAATGAGTACAAAAATTGTACTCCGCAAGACTTACGTGTAGAGTAACAGACCTATACATATGCTACATGCAAGCTTATTTAAGTGGAGGCTGTATGTTTCATTTTCAGCACAAAGCAATCTTTATTTGCAATAATGTAGTACATTTAAAAGCAAGTTAACAAATCTGTTTTTAATGTTCAAATAATCGTAAATGACCACAATATAACAGTAGATAGAGAACAACAACAATCCTGGAAGTGACTAAACCATTAGTCACCACAACGATACCATGAATTACTCATTCATACCAACCATGTCAAAATTTTAATTTAAAAGGTTGTAGTCTAACTCTTGCAAAATCTAACCAAGCGTGTCCATAACCTAGGACGAGGCTATTCGAATAGTTTTATACCCTGCAGGGGTGTACCAATGTACCCACACGTCAGACCGCCTTTTTGCCACTAGATTAGCATACTTCCTTTGGTATGCTGGCACAGCTAAGTCCTACGAGACATTTCCAATATTGTGCATTAACTACGAGTCGCCCGTATGGATAGAAACCCATACGTTGTGTCAGAGTCATTGTAAAGCCTCGGTCAACTACCCGTCGCAGGTAAAGCCTTGGACAACTACAATGCCCCTCGAGGTGGAGAGCCTACCCGAAATCTCCACCACCGCACACCCAACACAAGAACACATATCCTTTTTCACACAACACACACAACCCCCTCCTGCGACTCGGAGAGAACACACGCCAAAGTACTTAGTCAAGAGAGGTCTCATATCCCTCTCGCATGGTTAGCACGCAAAAATACTTGGAGAGTGTGACACAAGATGTTCGGTCCTTGTTGACTTAGGCAAGACATCCACAAACCCAATAACCCACCATCCAACCACTTGCCCAAATCTAAAACAATGTTTCATTTCCAGATTTTGACTTTACAAAATAACAAAGCACAAGTGCTAGACATAATGGAATAATAATTAGATGTGTGATCAAGATCATCGACTAAAATCGATGATCGCCTATTACTACTGAAACTAAGCATTTCTAAGCAATTTCAATTCGCAATCTACTAAGTGACAAGAGCTCATCCATCGAACTCAAATCACAGCAAATAACCTAGGCTCATGGTAGTAGAGGATAAATGATTCCTACAGATTATGCAACTATAGGATACTAACCATAATTTAACAAAAAAATAGCAATGCATACATACAAGTTGAAATCAATATATTAGACTTGAAAAATAATGAGATTAACATAATCAAACTACTTGCCTGTTTGCTGTGGGTTAAGATGTTGCTGAGGATCAATTATATTGTCAATGTACTCTTCGGATCCTAACGAGAAAGCGAAAAACAACCGATAAGAACGAAGAAAACACAAAGACCCAATAGTGAACTTTCTTCAAAAATTCTGAAATTTTTACAGTAGCAAGGTACTGATTTATAAAGAATTTAGCAACAAGAACCAATTGATTTGGATTCTTAATGCCGAAGATATGCCCAAATCAATTTTGCTCAGCTTTTATAAATCATAAATGCTACTATTCATTAGCAAAATTTTCTGGAGCTGTACTGAGGTTGGAAACGTTTTTAGATTAAAGTTCGGTCGAAAACATAACACACAAAATTTGAATCTCCCGAAAAGGAATTAAAATGAATTAGTTATGCATTTTACAAGTTATCACCTTTTTAAGTTGATAAATAAATCATTTCGAAAAATAGCAGGACTTACGACTAGATACAAGTCGTAGCAGAACCTACGACTGGATAAAAGTCGTAGCAGAACCTACGACTGGATAATAGTCGTAGAAGGACTTACGACTAGGTAATGGTCGTAGAAGGACTTACGACTAGGTACAGGTCGTAGCAGAACTTTCGACTGGACAATAGTCGTAGAAGGACTTACGACCAGGTAGTGGTCGTAGAATAATGGTCGAAGGAAAAACTCTTCGACAGGATCCAACGATCCAAGCGAACTCGAGTCGGGACCGTTGATCTTAGATCCAACGGGTCACAGACCGAGACGCGCGACGAATTCAAATCTCCGCGCGAACGTGGGCCGTAGATCTTAGGATCGACGGTCCGCATTGACTCAAGTTCAAACCGCCTCCTGTTTCGTCCGCAAACACGACGGGAAGAACGGCTTCGCCGCCGGCGGCTCGGCCGCGGTGTGCCGTACAAGTGCCGAAATGGGTTCCAAACCTCATTGCGCACCTAATGGTACCAATGGATTTAGGCTGCGGTCCGTAACGCAGGAAGGCGGAGAGAACCGGCGGCCGCAAAGTGATGAAAACGAAACGCAAATGCGCCACCGCGGTTCGAGGCGCAAAGCGGACCACTAGGGACTAAAGAGGAGTTACCTCAGCGCAAAGGATGCACCGAGGAGAGCCGAAAGTGCCCGGGCGAAGAAGAATGCCGATTTCGGCTGAAATTGGGGGAATCCAAATTCAGCCAAGCCCTGAGCAAATTGAACCGAATTGAGTGATGGTTAAGCTTCAGAGGGTAAAGGGGGAGCAGAGGGAGCAAAGACCCGAAGAAGAAAACCCCTGCTGCACCGACTCCACTGAAGCTCCAAAACCGATAATGGCGGTCGAGGGATTACCGAAGATCTGCAGCTCCAGCGGACTTGTGAATGCTAGCTAGAGTTGCGGAGGTGCTAAAGGAAGCTAAGGGAGAAACAATGGAGCTTAAATAGCCGAGGATGGCCGAGAGCAACGGCGATATCCCGCTCGGGTCAACCTGCCCATTTGAGCGCGAGAGGGCGACGGGAGCAGTTGGAGAGTGGACGTCTGAGGGAAGAGCACGACGGGCATTAAATGCGGGCAGAGATAGCCGATTAAAGGCGACCGTGGAGTGGACTGGACGCGCGGCGTTTCTCCTCTGCGCACGCCATGGCTGCTGCTCACGCGCGCTGACGGAGGAAGGAGACGACTCGTCGACTGTCGGATTGAAATCGAAAGGCTGAGTTAGATCGGGTGGATTAAAACGATTCCATCGTTCGGCTGGTCGAGAACCGTTCGATGCCGATCCAACGGCTAAGTTAGATCGGGTGGATTAAAACGATTCCATCGTTCGGCTGGTCGAGGACCGTTCGATGCCGATCCAACGGCTCACGACCCGCGCACCCGATCGACCACGCCAGTGCGATTAGTTGACTAGACCGAGTCCAGTGGCTCGAGCCCGAGTCCGGTTCGAACCCGAGGAACAGTGCAAACCAGTTAGAATTTGAATCCTAAACATCTGATTTTTGAGGAATTATTTGAGGTAGTAAACAAACTCCAAAATTTATAAAATTTTAACTTGAGCTTGCTGACAGCAGGAGGAACCTCTCATAAAATTTTCAGAGATTTTCAGGCACTGAATTTTTCTCCAGAAATTCCCGAAGAGGGGAAAATAGGGTTTGACCAATTTTGACTTGCCTCCAAAATTTATCAAGTAATTTCTAAAAATCATGGGATAATTCAGAGGTGTTGCCAAGCCTTCCAAGAACTCAGGGAAAAGATTTCCCAGGGTTTGGCACAAGATCTATGACAAGGAGGTTTTTGATTAGAGACAAATGAGGATTTGAATTTGATTTTCCATAATTCTTTTTAAAAGAATTACAAAAATGACCAAGGGCTTCAAAATGCAAGAAAATTTTAATTTCTTTGTATTTTCTTACATTCGAAACACAAATCCATATTTGGGATGTTACACGACCATACAAAACTTCAAATGGTGACATCTGCAAACTGGCTTGATAACTGTTGTTGTACGAGAATTCTGAATACGACAAACTCTTATCCCAATTGGTAGCATTTGCTAAGGCACAGGCTCTCAACATATCTTCTAATATCTAGTTGACTCTTTCAGTCTGTCCATCTGTCTGTGGATGGTAAGCAGTACTAAAATTCAGATGAGTTCCCAGGGCTTCATGTAGACTTTTGTAGAAACGAGAGGTGAACTGAGATCCTCGATCTGACACTATCTTCTTAGGCACACCATGCAGACTGACAATTTTTGACATATACAATTCTGCAAGGCGATCTCCGGAGTAAGTGGTTTTGACTGGCAAGAAATGGGCAACCTTAGTCAAACGATCCACTATTACCCAAATCGAATCATGACCTGATTGAGTCTTGGGTAAACCGGTAATAAAATCCATACCGATCTCTTCCCACTTCCATTCTGGTATCTTCAGCGGTTGTAGCAAACCTGCTGGTCTCTGATGCTCTGCCTTTACTTTTTGACACACGTCGCATAAGGCAACGAACTCTGCGATGTCTCGCTTTAAGTTTGGCCACCAAAACTTATTCTTAACATCCTGATACATCTTAGTACTTCCAGGGTAAATTGAATACTTTGAGTCATGGGCTTCCTTCAGTATCAGCTGTCTCAATCCATCAATATCTGGTACACAGATACGTCCATTGATCCACAATATATCCTGATCATCCATGGTGAAGTCTTTAAATTTTCCTTCTGCCATCTTCTTCTTGAGGTCGGCAAACTCAGAATCCTTGGGTTGAGCTTCACGAATCTGTCTCTCTAAAGTATATTGCACTTCCAAACTGGCCACAAATCCTTCTGGAACAACTTTTAGCTGTAGCTTCTGGAATTCCTCCTGAAGTTCCGAACACAACTCTTTTACTTCCAGAGCATTGCAGTAGCTCTTACGACTTAGTGCATCTGCAACTAAATTGGCCTTACCAGGATGGTAATAGATTCCAAGATTATAATCCTTTATTAATTCTAGCCATCTTCTCTGTCTCATGTTCAAATCAGACTAAGTGAATATGTACTTCAGGCTCTTATGATCTGTGTAGACTTCACAGCGATTACCGATGAGATAATGACGCTAAATCTTCAAAGCATGCACTACGTCAACTAATTCCAAATCATGAGTGGGATAATTCTCTTCGTGAGGCCTTAATTGCCTTGACGCATAAGCGACAGCTCTTCCTTCTTGCATAAGGACACATCCTAATCCTTGATGCGAAGCATCACAATAGATATCAAAATCCTTACTGATATCCGGCAAAACTAGCACTAGGGCTGAAGTCAAACGTTTCTTCAGTTCTTGAAAACTCACTTCACAAGCTGGGGTCCAAATGAATTTCTTCTCTCTCTTCAACAATTACGTAAGAGACTTAGCAATCGTTGAGAATCCTTCAATGAAACGACGATAGTATCCTGCCATTCCCAAGAAACTACGAATCTGAGTAACCGTCTTGGGCTGCTCCCAATTCATTACAGCTTTAACCTTTCCGGGGTCAACTGCTACTCCTTCGGCTGTCATCACATGACCGAGGAAATCAACTTTCTTCTTCCAAAAGTCACACTTGCTGAACTTGGCATACCACTGATGTTCTCTAAGCTTCTCTAGGATTAATCTCAAATGGTCTGCATGCTCTTCTTCTGACTTTGAGTAAACCAAAATATCATCAATAAACACTACTACGAACTTATCCAAATATTCCATGAATACTTTGTTCATCATGTTCATGAAGTAGGCAGGGGCATTAGTCAATCCAAAAGACATGACTAAAAACTCATAATGTCCATACCGGGTTGAGAAAGCAGTCTTTGGTACATCCTTAGGACAAATCTTCAACTGATGGTAACCTGATCGCAGGTCGATCTTTGAAAATACTCCGGCTCCTTTCATCTGGTCGAACAAATCATCAATTCTGGTCAAAGGGTATTTGTTCTTGATGGTGACCTCATTGAGAGAGCGATAGTCGATGCACATCCTCATGCTTCCATCTTTCTTCTTGACGAACAAAACTGGCGCTCCCCATGGCGACGAACTAGGTCTTACAAAACATTTCTCCAGTAGTTCTTCTATCTGCTTCTTCATCTCCACAAGTTCATCGACTGGCATCCGATAGGGTCTCTTGGAAATTGGTGCTGTTCCTGGCACTAGATCGATAACAAACTCAATGTCACGGTCCGGTGGCATTCTTGGTAATTCTTCCGGAAATACGTCCGGGTAATCCCTGACTACAGGTACATCTTCCAAAGAAACTATTTTCAGACTGTTGACTACCAAATGTCCATCACGTACTGAGGTGGCTAGAAATTCCACTTTCTTTCCTGTGGTATCATCTATTGTTACGGCTCTTCGGCCACAATCTAGCACTGCTTTGTGTTTGGATAACCAATCCATACCAAGGATGACATCTATGGTTTGAGTGTCTAGAATTATTAGGTTGGCTAGAAACTCAACTCCAGCTATGAGTAGCCTAGCTCCTAAACATCCAACTTTAGAACTTAGCTCTGCTCCAAGCGACTGGACTAACAGAGTATGCTTAAGATGCATAACTTCCAATTTGTTTTTAGTTGCAAAACCTCGAAAACAAACGAATCTGAAGCTCCGTAATCAAACAATCGATGCAGTAATCGAATTTACTATAAACTTACCCAGTACAACGTCGGGTGCTTCTTGGACTCCTTCCAGAGTGACGTGATTGACACGGCCTCTGACCACTGATTGCGGTGCTCCTCCGGATTGACCGGCAGTATGAGAAGTTCCTTGATGATTGCCTTGTACTGGCGTCTTGGCTGGTGTGTTCTCAAGATTGAAGCGTACTGGAGTGATAGTACCATTCTGCGGACATCGGTTGGCGAAATGCCCTGGCTGACGACAGGTAAAGCAAACTCGGGTGCATTCGTGGGTTCTTGATCGGATTGGGGTTGGTAGTGCGGGGTTGCGGAAGATCCGAGCAACCGGGTCGAGGTCTTTGAAGTTGGTGCGTGGTCCGGCGTAATTTTGTGGTGGAAAACAAATAAATCATGTGGAATCATTCTTGCCTTCAGCTGGGGTTGGTGACTTCCTTGCTGAGCCATTCTGCGCTTACGGTGATCCTCCAATTCCTTGCGCTTATCCTCAAGAATCAAAGCCTTGTTGATCAATTCTTGGAAATCAGGAAAGGTGTGGGCGATCAAGTTGACTTGAAGTCCAGTGTTTAATCCTTTCAGAAAACGACTCTGGCGAGCCTTGTCGGTGACGACATCTTCTGCAGCATATCGAGCAAGTTGAGAGAATTTGTTGAGGTAATCACTCACTGACATTCCTCCTTGCTTGAGAGCACGGAATTCATCCTTCTTCAGATCCATAATTCCTTCTGGTACATGATACTGGCGAAAAGCAGTTGTGAACTCTTTCCAAGTAATGTCTTGTGGCATTCCATGCGCTGCACAAAAGTTTTCCCACCATTCGCAGCAATACCTTCCATCTGGTGAGTGGCGTACAGAACTTTCTCATGATCGCTGCATTGAGTGATCAACAGCTTCCTCTCAATGACACGAAGCCAATCATCAGCTTCTACTGGTGATACATGTCCAGAAAAAGTTGGTGGGCGGGTTCTCATAAACTCGGCTAACTTGGATGATCCATTGTGACCATGAGCAACTGGGCTCCATTGTGATGCTTATTATTGTGGTTCTGGTTATTCATAGCTTGCATCTGGTTCATCATGGTGTACATCAGCTGGGTCTGAGCTGCCATGAATGCTCCAAAATTCTGCAGATCAATTGATGGTGCTTGTGGTGAAACTGCTTCTGCAGGGGTCTGCTCCTGTCCTTCTGACACTGGAGTATCGGAACCACTTGCAGCAGCTTGACGAGTCTAAACCATCTAGTGAATCTCCAGGGGTTAGATAAGGTAGCAAGCACAAGATGAGTTGTAGAACTAAGCGGGGTAGGTAAAGCTCAACAACATGTTTTAAGAAAACTCAACTGAAACTTCTTATATTAATTAAGATAATAGTATGGCTTGCAACAAATGCCTAAGGGCCTCTGCAGCTCATACTTGCACACAAAAATAAAGACGAACCTAAGCACACAAAACTACCGCCTAAAGGGCGACTCAAGACTTAATACTGGCTAAGCCTGAAATAACTTGAACAGACTACTCGATTAAATAGCCTCCGTAGCCTTGACGGTGCTCCCGCCTGCTGTAGACCTGAAAGTGAGCTGGCATCCTCGCAAACTGATCTTGATGTCCCGGGGTTGGTGCAACAGGAGCAGGTGTCTCAGGTGCAGGTGCTGCTGGTTCCTCCGGCTCTGCTGCCTCTGCTGGCTCTTCTGGTTCAGCCGGTCCATCAGCTTCTTCTGGGTCTTCCTCTTCAATGTCTTCTTCGTGATCGTGCCGTCCATAAAGAGTTTCTTCCAATATGGCAATCCTCTCCTCGGCTCTCTGAAGAGTCTCGTAGGCACACTCCAGCTCTGTAGCGGCTAACTCCAATGACTCTCTTGAGCAGCGGTGAACTGGGCAAGATGCACAACGGTGGCGTTGTCTTCTCCCTCCGTAGACGAAAAACGTGCAGCAAGATCCACGTCGGAAGTGCGGGGATGGTAAGAAAAAACTGTGTCACGAAGCTCTCGAGAGTAGATGTTGCAGATCCTCAGGATGGCAAGGCGCGAAGACTCCTGGATTGCTTCAATCCAAACACTCCTTCGAGCTGAGATGTTCAGTGGTTTGCTTGCCTTGGTGTTCTACCTGGCGTAGACGGTCAAATGGCAGATCACTCCACGGTCTCGGCCGTTCACGATCCAAGCACTGCCACGGTACAAGGGACGGTCAAATCTTCCAAGTACTTGTAACAACTTCCAAAGCTCAGCGGCAAGTCCTCCCTTGCGCTCTCCATAACTCTGAAGGCGAGGCATCTGTCAAGATGGACAAAGAGATGAAAACATCTTTAAAACAGCGGGGAGAGAAAGAACTTCAGAAATAGGTGAGTCAAGAGAGACATGAGATGAGTTAAAGAGTTCAATTAATTTTGCAAGTTAATATTTGCTTTTAGAAAATAGTTTTGGACACACTACAACGGCCAATCTAACTGAGGTCAAGACCTACAGTCAGTATGGCTCTGATACCACCTCTGTCGGGACCCAAATATGCAAATCTGGACCCTCTTTGTATTCTGCACTAGTCCAGGATCACGCTAGTGCACACAGTGTCAACATCGATGAAATATCACATCCATACAACAAATATAAGAATAAACGAGTACCTTTGAATAACAAATAACTGTTGGGACCTTACGGTCGAGTTTTACATTTATTAAGCCATGCAAGGCTGATAATAAAGAAATAAACTGCAATGAAACGAAATAAACTCCAAAGGGCTCCCATCAATTTACCACAAACAACCGATCGATCAAGACCCTAACGCTCAACCTTCGTAGAACTCTTCTTCAAAAGCAGGCGACGACTCCTCCACTTCTGTTGATTGGTTTAGCAAGAGTGAGTACACACCGTACTCGCAAGTCATACCACAGAATACAATTTATAGATGATGGCTTATTCCAAAAGGAATGGCTTCTGTGGTTCTTTTGCAGAAATACAACATTTGCAATTGAATACGAATAATAGATTGAAAACATAATTCAAAACAAATAAACAATAATAATTTATCATTTGATTTCACAAAGACACACAGTCTAATCAAGTTATTCACACAGCTGCATAAGTTATCTCACACAGCTGACCCTTCCCATTTGTTTTTATGAAAATCTACCTCTCGTGTGAAATTCCTGAGCATGTCCATATCCGAGGACGTTGCTATTCGAATAGATTGATGTAACACTCTGCAGAGGTTGTACACTTTACCCACACAATACAATCAGTGAAGCCAGCACTGACCATAACAAAACCTTTCAGAGACTTCATCTCAAACAATGACACTCCCGGTGTGCTTTCCTGCCGTCCAATTTGTACACACAGCCCTTGGAACGACACACACCATTTGACAGGGATGCAGCGAACCGTCCCGCGATGTGACATATCACACCTCCAGCCCATCACACAGTTTAAATACAACCTGAGTTGTCAATGTCAAGACTCCATAACTTACTAAGTTAGGCCCAGCCCATACTAGGCATGTGGTCGTACAGTAAGGCTCAGTTCAATGGCGCACAAAGTTAAGTCCTTAATTGACCAAGGCAAGACTTCCAGTTTTAACCCAAATCACAAAGTTTAAAGCACACAGCTCCACCATTCACACAGATCCACCACTTGCCTCAGTCCAAATCTTTTCCCACCCTGTTGATTAAGTGCAACACATGCCATCAACGAGTAACAAAGACACAAGACACACAGTTTCATCACACAGTTCCATAATCACTTAGTCAAGTTTATAATTACAACTCTCACATGAAATGATGACTCGTGGCATGGCTAAGCAGTCTAATCGTATCTAACCATCCCACATTGGTGCTACGTTAATACCAACTAATAATTAACCAACCTAGGGTGACAAGAGATCATGGTATACAATAGACAAGGTGGCATAACAATTTGGATTAATAACTACACTCAAAAGCATTTAAATAAATACTTGAAATAGAATGCAATACATTGAAACAAAGTATTTTGAAAACTGGGTTCAATATGATCAAAGGTATAACTTACCTTGGAATAGATCTAGATATTGGTCTTGGTCTTGAGGTGCTCCTTCTTCTGCAAAATTCCCCGAAGTATCGACGTCTACTCGCAAACGAGACAAAAGAAACAAAAATAAATAAATAACAGAGGCAAAACAACTCTAAAACTTCAAATAAAATTCACCATTAAATAGATCTGAATTTTATATGAATTTATAAATTTGAATGGGCTCAAACGGAGTTCGGATGCAAAAGATATGGGCTTTGGAAGTTTGAAAATCAAATAAAACCCTAATTTGGATTTTATTGAATTTCCGAATTATTTTTATAAAGGAAAATCGAATTATTGCGCAATGCTTGCGTCAGCCGAGGAAAAAGAAATAATTAAAAACCGGCCTGACAGGTGGGCCCCACCTGTCAGTGGCTCGGCCCACGGTGGACTGAATCCACCGGGCTGAGGGGAAAGCTGATGCGGCAAACCTGGAGGCGTGGCGCTGATGCGACGGCCACGCAGGTGACACGCCAGCGCAGCGCCGACTGGGTCAGACACGCAGCGCCGACGCGGCCTGGCCAAGGGGCGCGCTCGGGATCGAGGGTCGCCGGCGAGTCGGCGGCGGCGGAGGACAAAAATGGGTCGCCGAAGAGACGACGGAGCTACTGGAGGTGGCGGTGGGCTTGAGAGGCAGCGGCGAAGGAGCTCACCGGCAGCGGCGAAGGAGGCGATGGCGGTGACGGTGACGAACTCGCGTTGTCGGACGGCGCAGCAACGGTGATGGAGGCGCTCCCGGGCGAAGACGAAGGCGGCACTGAGTAGCTACGACTATTGCGCACCCGGCAGCAATGGCGGCGTGACCGGTGAGGCTCGGGATGCGGCGAAGTGCGGCGGCGGCGGAGCTTCGGCCGTTGGCGGCGCTTCGGCAATTGCGGCTCAGAGAGTCCGATTCCGGAGCCGAGAACTTAGGGTTTCGGAGGAGGGAGGATGGGCGAAGCTTTGGGTGCGGGGCTCAGGTCTTAAATAGCCGGGGCGAGGGCGAATCCGTGGAGGAAACGACGGCGGGCGCGGAAGATCTGGAAGTCGGGCGCGGGGAGAGTCCCGGAGGAAGACGACGATGACGTGGCGAGAGCAAAGCGGCGCATACACGAGGCCGAAGCGGCCGGGCGATGCCGATCCAACTACCGGAGCGAGCGCAAGCGGTCAATGAGAGAAAAGAGGCTGCGGTGGAATAGTGTTGGGCTTCGGCCCAGCACTGTTCCGAAGGATTTTCTTTTACATAAATCCAGAAAATACAATTAGCCAATAGAAAATAGCAAATGAGTTTAGAAAAATTCCAGAAAATTATATAAAATATATCCAAGCATAAAGAATCTAAATAAAATAGTTTTGACAATTGTTGATGTTGGGATTAAGCACATTAAATCAGTTTGTCCTTAAAGTCCATATTAAGCTTTTTAAATTAATAATCAAATAAATCCAAATGGTGAATTTTCTCACTACCACTATTTAAAAGATTTTTAAAGCTCTGAAAATTGGGATGTGACATTACTATAGAGAGATTTTCGGGAGCCCGCCATTAGGTGCAAATTTTCGTTTTCCCGCCAAACGAAACAAAAGTATCACAGACGGTTTTATGATGACATATCACAGACGGTTCGTATCACGAACCGTCTGTGATAAGTGTCTTATCACAGACGGTTCTAACCACGAACTGTCTATGACATAATCCTCTGCCGCGGTAGGGTTTGGGCAGCCAATCTACTGCCGCGGTAGGGTTTGGGCAGCCAATCCACTGCCGCGGTAGGGTTTGGTTAGCCAATCTTCTGCCCCGGCACATAATCCACTGCCGCGGTAGGGTTTGGGTAGCCAATACTCTGCCGCGGCACATAATCCTCTGCCGCAGTAGGGTTTGGGCAACCAATCCACTGCCGCGGTAGGGTTTGGGTAGCCAATCCTCTGCTGCGATAGGGTTTGGGTAGCCAATCCTCTGCCACGGCACATAATCCAGTGCCGCGGTAGGGTTTGGCTACCCAAACCCTACCGCTGCAGGGGATTATGTGCCGCGGCAGAGGATTGGCTACCCAAACCCTACCGCGGCAGAGTATTGGTTGCCATGGTAAAATCAGAGAGAGGAAAACCCTAAACCATGGTAAAAATTCAAACCATGGTAAAATCCTAAAATCACAGACGGTTCTAACCACGAACCGTCTGTGATGAGTAACTCATCACGCATTTGTTCGTGATTGGAACCGCTCGTGATATTTCGATATCACGCATTCGTTTGTGGTTAGAACCGTCTGTGATTATTTTATCACAGACGGTTTCCAAGAACCGTCTGTGATGAGGCGTCTTCTATGGCCTGTTTTGTAGTAGTGGCCATAAAAGAAAGGATGACTAATATTATCCCACTGTGGCATAACACTGCTCAAGTGAGGTTATACGCTTATACTGAATCATGACCAATAAAGATGAAATGCAAGTTGCTGTAAAATCCGGTAGCCTACGCGAAGAATTATTTTCATATGGCAACGGATATAAAGGCTGGCATAAGCAATGAAGATTTTGTAACACAGATGTGTGTCTAAAGGCTGGCATAAGCAAAAGTGTAATAAAAGAGATGTCACATCCAATGAAGAAAGCAATGAAAAACGTAATAGACATGATATAAAAAGAATAAAAAAGGTTGTCTCAAACGCGAGTCTAGATGTTGCAAAGTGGATATTCTAAGAGGAACACTATGTAATAGACGCAACTGCTTACGTAAACTATCGAAGACTTCGAACAAAGCTCTAGAAGAAGACAATGTGGCTGCATAATTCCAATTAAGCCCACAACCAATGACATGTAAAGCACTAGATAGAAGCTCAGAAACATACCTTGGCTAACAAATAGGAGCCAAAAGTCAAGTTGATCAACAACATGAATCAAATCATCCTTCTGCAATGACAAATGCTTGCTAAGCACTTAATCAGCAATTCTTTTGATGACTGTATGCTTCTCTAAAGAATCAGAATCCCACATTGCAGTTTAAAAAGTAGCATCCATTAAGAACTGTATCTTTTCATCCGTATGTCTATGGCTCTGCATCTTGCAACAGCAGGAACCACCTTTTTGCATGACATCAAGAACTTAGCAAATACAATGTGAATCCTTGCGAAAAAAATGAAGGAACCGAGATTTCTAATAACCTACTTTAGCAAATCAATCTTCGAAACAATCTAACTCCAACCAAATGTAATAATAGAATATGGCAAATTCTCTTGGCATAGCAGTAAATGGGCAATCTGCGCCCAAAATGTCAAACATAATAACAAAAAGTTTGCACGCTTCTTCTCTGCATCACGATAATCAATCACGGCATTGGCTTATTGCAATGGCACTCTCAAGCCTGCGTATTACAGGAAATATCAAGTTGGGATAATCACTTGGATCACTTCCAGAAATAAGATGATTTAGTTTCTGAGCACCTACTAGACATCGTGCCCCAAGGTTGCTATTGCAGGACGAACAGGTAGGGCAACACATCAGACACGACAAAGGCACGATTTCCAAGCATACCCGATTGCAGTGACCCCTGCAGCTCCTTGATTTCCAAGAAGTGACAGAGATGGAGGAAGAAGTGGCCAACGGTGGATCTCTCGGAAGTCGGAAGCATGGGTGGATGAGGTCGCCTCCTACGGCAGATGTCCTGGTGGTGCGGAAGCTGTCCTTAGGAAGTAGGAGGAAGTGGTGGGATGGCTCGCTGGTCTCGAACGAGAGGGAGACCGAGAGGGAGAAGGGGAAAAGTCGGCGGAAAGCAGAGGAGAGACGTGTGGCGCAAGAAGAAGGGGAAAAGCGGAGGGGCAGTGGCACCTGGACGCCACCTCGAGGTAGGGAGGAGGGGAGGACGCGAAGGCAGGAGCGAGATTCGAGCGGAGCTGCCGCAAGTGAAGGAAATCCCGGGGCCGTCGGAGGAGATGGGGAGGAGGCGAGGCCAGGGCGGCGGATAGGTTGGGGCAAAGTTGCAAGCACAATGATGCAGCCGAGACAAGTCAATGAGAGAAGCCGAGCATCTGCGAGGAAGGGAGAGGAGAGTAGACGGGGGCGGGGTAGCGGAAGAGAGAGCGGCTGGGAAGGGGAAGAGAGTGACGATGGGGACGGAGCGAAGCACAAGGAAGCGACGGTAGGAGCGATGAAGCAGACGGGAGGATTCCTGAGGCTTCTACACTATTCGAGAAGCCGGTCACGATGGAAACAGATCTAGCCAGATGGGCGGCCCGGCCCGGCCCGTTTAGGCATGGTCCATCTCAACCCGACTACTATTCGTGCTGTACCGAGACGGTCCATGGGCCGGGGTGGCGGCCTAGGCATGGACCATCGGGCATTCGTGCTGTGTCGGGTCGGTCTAAGCCTGTTTAGCCCGTGCAACCAAGTGTGGTCCGTTTAGCCTGTTTGGCCTGTCAGAACCAGAAAAATTAGAAAAATGTGTAGAATTCAGAATAGACATGGAAATTGAAAAAATGAGACAATAATATTGAAAATGTAATAAAAGCTTTATTAATGTCTAACTAACTGCCTCGTTAAAACTTTCGCCAAGTAAAAACTCAAAATTATAAAATTTTAGCAAAGGAAAAAGAGTACAGTCTATAGCTATACAATTCTACATACATGATATATCTTTATTCTATGTGTCGGTGTTACTGTCTAAGTACAGATTTTCGAACACCTTCGGCAACTCTGGATTTTTCACAGATTGTTGTGTTCGTAAATCAGCTAGAGTTTGAAGCAGCGTTGTCTAAAGTAATTGCGAATATTTTATCTGTAATACCAAAGTCTTCCCCGACTTTGATAATATAGTTCACTACCAAGAGCCGGAAGCAATAGCCGTAACTCCAAGCTATTACCTGACGACCAGACCTTTGACCTTCTTTTTTGTAAACGAACCACTAGAACCAGAGGATTGGTTTCGTTATACAAAGAACAAGCTCCGACTTGCACATTGTGCAAAGGACGGCAAAGTGGACTTTGTTGAAAATCTAGTCAATTTTCGGCATATTTTAATCCAAAAATTAAGCATATAAAATATGACAAACAAGAGCATGAGTGATTCAACAATGATGTATTCATATTCGCTAATGAACAGGATAACAGCAGATCCTATTAACATATTCATAGCGCACAGAAACAAATATATCAGATAAGTTCTCAGGGTATACCCTCGGGCAGGGCCAGTGTCGGTGGCACCGGATGCGCCGTTACCATCAGTCGACATGATGGCCTATTCGATGTAGTCGATCGAGGCGTGATGGAGGACGAGGCGTGATGCAGGAAGATGTTCACCGTGCAGTATCGCGAGCGATTCACCACGTGATGAAGACGGTCACAGAATGCAGCGATCGCTAATCGCTCCCAAAACTCGATCGCTGTCTACCCGAAAGGTGTACTCGACGGACGGAGTTTCGAGGCCTACTCGCCGTAACCTTCTGCGCGCAATGTTACGAACCGAGATTGCGAGAGCAAGAACAACAAAGAACAAAACCGCATCGAGAATTGCAGATATCTTTTTATGGAGTAGAGAGTCTTTCTTTATTCTCCTCCTCAAGAATAAAGAAAAAGCGAAGAGACTAGTAATCGCAGCCATTAGTCACCGCCTCCATTACTCAAAGTAACGCAGCCATAATTTACTACTAATCGCACTGCTATCGCCGGCTATTCGTTAATGATATTTATCGCGAGTCGGTCGCGTTCGATTTTGAATATATAAAGAAAAACGCATCCGCACTCGACACGCTGTGTAGGCAAGACGCGCGACACGCGCACGCGACTACCGACCGCATCACATCACGGCGCAGCGGTGCGCGGGCGAGGCGAAAGGAGAGCGGCGAGCGGCAAGGCAGTCTGAGCTCTCTCCAATTGCACAAGGGGTTACCACATTCCACCTTTTAAAGTGGTGTAACTCCCATTCAATTCTCCATATGGGACTAATCAATTTTTCCATGTGGGCCTAGGAATTTCATTTGATTAATTGCTAAATTAAAATGGTCCAAGCCCAATTAATCCAACAATCCCCACCAAATTTCAAGGCACACAAGAAATGCTCGCAGTCTGTTGTTGTTTTGATATACCAAGTTTCGATGGAGACTTAAGTTGAACATCCACCTAGGAAAAGAGTTACACTCATCCACAATCAACAATGGACTATGCCTTGAATTGACAGCTTTGTGTGAACAAGTTTTACCTAATTCCTTTACTAGTACTAGGTCGCCTAAAGCATCCCCTCCGTTGGAGCGTATAAGTCGTACTCGTGCCTATTCATGAGTATCTAGAGATCACCCAAATCTCATAGACTGTGACCAGCAGTCGAACTCATATAGGTGTGTTCCTTCTAAGATGTCCTGTAGGCCGACATCTCTGCTTTAAATAAGCCACTCGGATCACATTAAGGAAAAACCAACCGCCATACGAGAATAGGAAAGAAGCGCATCATTGAAGAAATGAGCCTCAGAAGGTCTCTCCTCCCACCAACCAACAGATTGTTTCATCATCCTACTTCACGGGATCTCCGATCACGTAGAACAGGTTACCACTGTGGTATGACTCACGTGGGTCTCAGGCCCATCTCACTCGATGCACTATCTATCACATTACGTGATAAACCCTTTGTAAATTGGTCGGCCAGATTCTTAGTCATTCGACATAGTCCATGCTATCACTCCGAGTTTTTCACTTTCGATGACTTCAACCGCCTCTTAACATGCCTAGATGACTTCATGTTGTCCTTAGAACTGTTCACCTTGATAATTACAGTCTGATTATCACAGTTCATTAGGATAGCCGGTATCGGTTTTTCAACCACCGGCAAATCCATAAGGAGTTCACGAAGCCACTCAGCTTCAACAGTGGCGGTATCTAACGCTGTGAGTTCTGCTTCCATTGTTGACCTCGTTAAGATGGTCTGCTTGCAAGACTTCTAGGAAACAGCACCACCTCCAAGTGTGAACACATATCCACTCGTGGCTTTTATCTCATCAAGATCGAGATCCAGCTTGAATCATCAGAGCCCTCTAGTACCTTTGGGTACCCAAAGATAGTGAATGCCATAGCTCATGGTTGCCTTTAGATAGCGCATCACTCTCTCAAGAGCACGCCAATGATCATCTCCCGGATTCGAAACAAACCGGCTTAGCTTGCTCACAGCAAACGAGATGTCAGGCCTCGTTGCACTAGCTAAATACATCAATGAGCCAATAATTTGGGAGTATCTCAATTGATCCCTTGTTATTCTTCGGTTTTTCCTCAATAACACACTAGGATCATAAGGAGTAGAAACAGGCTTGCAGTCACTATAACCAAAGCGACTCAAGACCTTCTCCACATAATGGGATTGCACAAGTGTAACCCCACCATCACCTCCTCTCAGTAGCTCAATGTTAAGAATTACATCAGCCACTCCCAAATCTTTCATTTCAAAACTCTTGGACAGAAAGTCATTGACCTCCTCAATCACATTGAGGTTGGTCCCAAAAATCAGTATGTCATCAACATACAAGCACAAGATCACTCCTTCTCCCCCACCATAGCGATAGTACACACATCTGTCGGCTTCATTCACAACAAAGCCAGCAGATGTCAAAGTTCTGTCGAACTTCTCATGCCATTGCTTAGGTGCTTGCTTTAGGCCATACAAAGATTTTAACAACTTGCACACCTTTCCTTCTTGACCTTCTATCACAAACCCGTCTAGCTGATCCATATAAATCTCCTCCTCCAACTCTCCATTTAGGAAAGCTGTCTTAACGTCCATTTGATGAACGAGAAGACCATGAGAAGCGACAGGTATGCACTAGTACTGAATTGTGGTCAATCGGCAACAGTGAATAAGTATCAAAGAAATCCTCGCCTTCTTTCTGAGTATAACCCTTGGCCACAAGCCTTGCCTTGTACTTTTCAATTGTACCATCAGGCCTAAGCTTTTTCTTGAAAACCCATTTACATCCTACAGGTTTACACCCATAAGGACGGTCAACGATCTCCCAAGTTCCATTAGACATAATAGAATCAATCTCACTCCGTACTGCTTCCTTCCAGTAGTCAGCGTCAGGAGAAGAATATGCCTCTTCAATGGTTCTTGGAGTATCATCCACGAGGTATAAAATGAAATCATCACCAAAAGATTTTGCAATCCTCTGTCTCTTACTCTTTTGAGTAACTTCATTGTTATCCTCCTCAGGATTTTCCATAGGCGTTTGTTCAACATGTTCTATCGGCACAAAAGAATCAAGGGAAATTATAGGTTCTTGACTAGATGAGCTAGGTACATCACATTTCATAGGGAATTCATTCTCAAAAAATGTAGCATCTCTGGACTCTATGATTGTACTAACACGCACGTCAGGTACTCTAGTTTTTATAATTAAGAACCTATAACCCACGCTGTGCATAGGATAACCAAGAAATACACAATCTACGGTTTTTGGTCCAAGTTTGCGCTTCTTGACAATTGACACGTTAACTTTGGCCAAACATCCCCATATGCGCAAGTATGAGAGAGTCAACTTCTTCTTTTCCCATTCCTCGAATGGTGTTACTTCTTTATTCTTTGTAGGAACTCTATTCAGGACATGACACGCGGTCAATATAGCCTCACCCCACCATTCCTTAGAAAGTCTGGCAGTGTCTAACATGACGTTAACCAAATCAGTTAGAGTGCGATTCTTTCTTTCGGCAACCCCGTTTGATTCGGGAGAATAGGGAGGCGTCCTCTCATGAATAATTCCATGTTCCTTGCAAAATAAAGTAAACTCATTTGAAAAATACTCTCCCCCACGATCAGACCTTACCCGCTTGATTTTCTTCTCAAGTTGGTTTTCTACCTCAGCTTTATAGATCTTAAAGAAATCAAATGCTTCATCTTTTGTTTTCAATAAATACACATAGCAAAATCTAGTGCAATCATCTATAAGCGTCATGAAATATTTCTTTCCACCTTTAGTCAACACGCCATTCATCTCGCACAAATCAGAATGAATGAGTTCTAACGGTGCCAAATTCCTTGCCTCTTTTGCTGCCTTGTGAGGCTTGCGAGGTTGTTTCGATTGAACACACGTATGGCACTTAGAACCTTTGACCAAAGTGAATTTCGGGATTAAACTCATATTGGCTAAGCGCGTCATACACCCAAAGTTAACATGACAAAGTCGTGAATGCCAAACATTAGATTCATCATCATCGTTACACACATGGTTCACAACTTTATTATACGAATCCATCAAAGAGAAACGAAACAAGCCTCCGCTCTCATAACCTTTACCAACAAATGTTCCACACTTGGACACGACACATTTATTGGACTCAAATGTAAGCCTAAAACCATCTCTACACAGTAGAGATCCGCTGACGAGATTCTTCTTTATGGAGGGGACATGCTGCACGTTCTTCAGCTGCACGGTCTTTCCCGAAGTAAACTTCAGATCGACCATACCAACACCATGAACAGCTGCATGCGATCCGTTCCCCATCAACAAGGAGCAACCTCGACAGACCTGATAAGATGAAAACAAGGAAATATCAGCACACACATGAATATTAGCACCAGTGTCAACCCACCACTCAGGTGATTGACAAACAGAGAGAACTGTAGGTAAATAATTACCGTACCCCGATGTTCCTCCAGCATCACTAATAATCATGTTGGCTGACTTCTTCTGCTTATCCTTGCGGTCTGGACAATCCTTAGCCCAATGGCCAGAATCACCGCACACAAAGCAGCCGCCCTTTCCTTTGCCTTTCTTCTTAAACTCAGTATTAGCCTTAGGCTTGACAAAAGGCTTATTTTTCTTCTTATTGTGGATAGCCTGAGGGTTCTTCTTCTGCACCAAATTGGCACTAGAACCTCCCTCAGCAGCAACTTTCTTGCCACGAGTATCTTTTGCCCTCGCCTTCTCTTCAACACCAAGAGTGCCAATGAGATCGAACATCGAACTCCTCGCCTCTTGTGTTTTAGAGAGGTACCAAAATCCGACCAAGAAGGTGGTAACTTGGCGATAATACCGCCAGCCACAAACTTGTCCGGTAACTCACACTTATTATGCTCAAGCTCCTTTGCCAGCGCCTGAATCTCATGAGCTTGTTCTACTACAGAACGGTCATCGACCATCTTGTAGTCATAGAACTGCTCCATGACATATAGCTCACTGCCAGCATCGGAAACTCCGAACTTGGCCTCAAGTGCATCCCACATCTCTTTGCCCGTAGGCAAATGCATGTACACATCCACAATGTTATCTGCCAGTATGTTGATAAGTGCACCTCGAAACAAGTTATCCGCTAAATTGAACTTATGCGTTCGTCCTCGCAGATAGAGGCTCACTGGCTTGCCTTGTGCAACATGAAAACATTCCATCGCAGTAAACCACAGGATAGCACGTGCACGCCATCTCTTAAAATTGGAACCATCAAACTGAGGGTGCGGCTTAAGCGACGCAGCAAAGCCAACTACCGAAAAAGACCTATCAAGTTTTTGGATTATCGAAAATCTAGTCAATTTTCGGCATATTTTAATCCAGAAATTAAGCATATAAAACATGACAAACAAGAGCATGAGTGATTCAACAATGATGTATTCATATTCGCTAATGAACAGGATAACAGCAGATCCTATTAACGTATTCATAGCGCACAGAAACAAATATATCAGATAAGTTCTCAGGGTATACCCTCGGGCGGTGCCAGTGTCGGTGACACCGGATGCGCCGTTACCATCAGTCGACATGATGGCCTATTCGATGTAGTCGATCGAGGCGTGATGCAGGACGAGGCGTGATGCAGGAAGATGTTCGCCATGCAAGATCGCGGCGCTTCACCACCGTGATGAAGACGAAGTCACAGAATGAGCAGTCGTGCTAATGCGCTCCCCAAAAACTTGATCGCCCGTCTACCCGAGCAGGTACTCAGACGGACGGAGTTTCGGAGGCCTACTCGCCCAGAAGCTTCTGCGCGCAAGGTTCTGAACCGGAGATTGCAGAGAGCAGCAACAACAAAGAACAAAACCAGACCGAGAATTCTGTATATCTTTTTTATGGAGTAGAGAGCCTTTCTTTTATTCTCCTCCTCAGTAACAGCAAAAACGAAGAGACTAGTAACTGCAGCCATTAGTCACTAGCAACTGCCTCCATTACTCGAAGGGATCTGCAACCGCTTGGTGGGAAAACCGAAGGGATACCGGTTGGCTACGCTAGCTAGCAATTCAAAAATTCTAGCACATAAACCCCAACGATCAAAAAGGTCAAAAAATGGCCAAAATTCACTAGCACATAAATCACTACTGCTGACACGAACCTTCTTCCACCATCGCTGCCGCCGCGTCCACATGAGTGACAGCCACCGTGTTGTTGAACGGAATGGAGGAGGCGGCCGCAGGCCCACTGCGCACGTGCGTGTGCATCATCGGGAGCGGCTAGCGGGCCGGCCACACACACGGCGGCCGTCTACGCTGCGCCAAGCTCGCCCATGCTCTTCGAGGGCAGTTAGGCTGGCTTCTCCTTCCTCGGCGCCGGCGACACCCCACCCTCCTCCTTGGCCAGCCTCCTCCCTCCTCGGCTCCTTGGCTCTTGGCTCCCTCCCTCGCTGGCCACCCTCCCTCCTCGGCTCCTCGGCTCCTTGGCTCTTGGCTCCCTCCCTCGCCTGCGCCTCGACGGCTCCCCGCAATTGGGCTGTGCCGGGCTACAAAGGTTGTGCCTCGGTCGTGTCATGCTTGGTACGGCCCGACACTGTTCGTCCCGTACTGGGCCTGCCCACCATTCCTGAGTGTTGGCCCAAGCACGGCGCGAGATTTTGTGCCAGGCCAGCACGGCTTATGAACAATGTAGGCCATGCTGTGTCTGAGCTGGGTCTACAGTGCTGTGTGTCGGACCGGCTCGGTAGGTACGATCTGTTTGGTCAACACTAGATGGAAAAGGGAGGAGAAGCTACACTCGGTGCTCCATCCACGAGCCGACTGATTGAATGGCCGACGCAGCGCCGCGAGGCAACGCGAGCGAAGAAATCCACGGACACATTTGGCGCACGCGAGTTGAAGATATTCCGGAAACATGGGGATCTTTGCGATTTCTACCTACTGTAATAAGAGTAGTATATTTGCTAGTAATTTCTCTTAAGTATGTACTTTCTCTTAATGTTCCCTCTCCAAACTAGAACGGTTGCTACAAACGAAACAAGTCACGACTTAAGGCATAACTAACACCGCCTCTGTAATAAGTACAAATCGCTTAGCGGACAACATTGCTATGAAATGTCAATGAGTGCATTGTTTATATGTTGGTAATGGATCATCCATTATTGCAATGCACTAATTAATAAGCATGCCGCTTCCCACTAAGCAATGTCCTTGTCAATGAGTTTTGGCATGGAGTAGCTCGAAATGCAAAGAGTGAACAAGTTATAACCAAGAATTAAATGATATCGTTCTTTTCAATTGAGAATTAGAAGGGTATTTCAATAGAATACGCAAGTCTTAACGATGGTCATAACATTGAAATAAGCAACACATATATCCAGTTTTTGATTACATCGATCGCTTCTCACGCTACAATAGTATCAATCATAAAATACAAGCATAAAGGTTGAGCATTTACGTTGCTCTTATGTACATACATGGCCTGTTGGTTACTTATATCACACATTGTTACACGATAAAATACAAAGATATCTTATCATCTAGGAAGCTACTTTTATTGTTTGCACCGACAAGAATCTAACACAACTTGACCATATATGTCCCAAATTTCTTTCTTGCATAAATTAACAACCGTGAGCCACCCTACTTGACTCGTAGAGATGTACTGTAACCGTGGTTCACTGCAAAATTAGTGGTTCAATGAGTGCGTAGACGTAAATGAGACTCCTGCAGCTCAATTTTATCAACACCAGGGGGCTTGATCCAAGTAAATCCATGTAGAATACTCGCGAATAACATCATCGTAACTGTTGGATCGTTAATGACAATCAGAGGCGTGAATGATTGTAATTCGCAGTGAAATCTTTTTCCAAAATCTACTGTCTTTCGATTGTCTAACCTGTAACACAGTAAAGAGTACAAAAAAATACTAGATGGGAAAATAGTATTTGAGCAATCGTAGCAAATCAAAGATCTGCATCGGCAAAAATCGATTACCATAGCAAACCACGATTCGGACAACTGCAGTAGTATAAAAATTGGGTACTGTAGCAAACAGGAATCGGATCTTCAGTAGCAGCCAAAAATCAAACTATAAGCTGCAGAACAAATAGGTACTGTTCCTAGGTAATCTTGTAGCACATGAAAGAGACGAGGATTCTGCAGCACCAATGTTTATGCATCTTAAGCTTGCCCAAAGATCATGACACCAAAAACACATGGAAAACTTCAATCTTCACGCATGCATGCATAGCCATAAAAGTTACATCTACCTTTTCCTTTAGAAATCAACTATCGCATTAATTAATCTCAAATAACCAAAGGTAGCACACCTCCTAGAATTTTTCCTCTGGAACTCACGTCACGAAGCAAAATAGTGACTCGCATTCAATCAAACCAAATGCCGCCACCTCAATTGCCACCTGTACGCTCGCTTTAGCCTACACCAAACTCCACCGCCGGCACCCGAGCAGCAGAAAAGACACGCCTAGCACCTGTAGTTCGGCTGCATGTCGCATGAGCACCTTGACCAAACGGAGTGCGGACCGAGGATGAAAATCATTGCAAGCAATTTTATCACCCACGCACGGATCGAAACAAGATGACGCTCGCTGCCGTTCGACCACAGCGAGATGCGCCGCCGCCGGTAATTTTATTTCACGATCTAAAAACCCTAGCGCACACCATATTTTTGGTCACCAAAGATATATATATATACATACATATATCCTAGAGCCCTAGCGGGCCTTCTAGTGTTTGCACATAAACACTCATATATGGCCCAATAGTCCTAGGGCCTAATACGTGAACTTAACACTGTTACAAAATATCCAATTTTAGATAACCTAAAATATGTCACGTGTCGTAGCCTCCGGACCACACCTCCGTAGCTCTAACACGCTTCATCCATCTTTAATCTCCATACGCTCCAACTCGAGCTCGGCCGTCTCCTCCAGCATCCTCGACCCTCAGGACCATGACTTCGCACCAAGCCATCTCCTGGTCATCGCTGTAGATCACGATCGCCTCCGAGTTACCCTGCACATGCAAAGACCAAAGCAATATATTTTCCCGGCACAAGTTCTTTCCAACTTGACCGACATAAGTCCACACACCACGACATGCCTCAAATAATATCTATAAATAACATTGTCAATTATTCATCAACTAAAATATATTAGACTTAGCTACATGGTCTAACAATCTCCCCCTTGATAAATACATTGACAACACTTCAAAATCGAGAGTTGAATTTTTTAAAGAGAAATTTTTATTTTTATTCGAAAATAAAGTTTCAAAGCTGCAAAGCAAAACAGTTCAAAACCACAGTAAAAAAACTCCCCCTCAACACAAGGAAAGCAAATTTCTCCCATTTTTCTCCCCCTTTGACAATGTAATCATAAAGAACTTTAGAGAAAGAATAATTCTGAAACAAAAGAGCAAAGATAGTAAAAATCAAGAAGCTTTATAAATTATACAAGTCACTTCGCATTGATTTATTAAACTAACCAAGCCATCACTTTTACTAGAGCTATCTGGATCATATAAAGCATATAGCATATAGTAATGCCAAGACAAGTCTTTAGAATGATTAAGCAAGTTAAATTAATGACAGACATATCAACAATGACACAGACGATTATAAAGAGCACATTGAGATATCACATTGAAAAGTTAAAGCCAACAAGTGAAGGAAACTTTAAATCTAAACGAGCTAGCAGTCTCTTATAATAACCTATTGCTCCACACTCAAATTTTTTTTAAGCATGTGGCATTCTTTTCAATGGTGGCATGCTTGTAGCATACTTCTTTTCAAATGTGGCATGCTTGAAGCATACTTCTTGTCATTTGAGCACATTTTATGCTTTTTTTTTATTTGTATACATAGATATGTATGGCATGCTTGAAGCATACTTCTTTTCAATATTTCCCTTTTTATTTTGTTTCATTTCTTTTGATAACATGCCAAAATGAGTGAACAAAAAAAGATTACCATAAGAAACATACGAGCATCATACTCAAGATTTAAAATAAGACTCACAATCAAGCTAATCCTTTTCGATGAACATCGCAAGGTACTAACTATAATCGATCTAGTCAAAGTATATCGCCATGTCATGCTTTAGTTCAAATATGAAAAATTATTTATAACTAGTCATGAGCAAAGTTACACAGTACATGAGTGAATATGATAAAGAGAGCTCTACACGTCATTTGATTTCAATAGCTTGGACTTGATTATTTGTTTGACAAGTATAATAAACAAAGCTTCTGAAATTTTTAAACGACAAACTCCCCCTCAGAATAATCCCATCGGGTGCAAAACACCCAACTCACTTCGTAAACGAACAAACCGAGAAGAATCCATAGGTTTTGTGAAAATGTCTGCCAACTGATGTTCAGTATCTATATGATGAAGCAGAACATTCCCTTTATTCACATGATCTCGAAGAAAGTGAAATCTTATATCAATATGCTTAGTTCTTGAATGTTGCACTGGGTTCTTAGCAATACAAATAGCACTAGTATTATCACAGAAAAGTGGAACATTATCCAAAATTATCCCATAATCTTCAAGTGTGGCTACTATCCAAAGTATTTGTGAACAACAACTAGCAGCAGCTACATATTCAGATTCAGCAGTAGATTGAGCCACAGAAGATTGTTTTCTAGATGACCATGTAATAAGTGAATTACCCAAAAAGTGACATGAGCCAGATGTACTTTTTCTATCAATTCTACAACCTCCAAAATCAGCATCAGAAAAAGATCTTAAACTAATACAGGAAGAAGCAGAAAGCCATATGCCAAAATTTTGAATACCATGTAGATACCTGAAAATACGTTTGATAGCTTGTAGATGAGAAACACGTGGGGAAGCTTGAAAGCGAGCACATAAATATACAGAGAATTGTATGTCTGGCCTCGAAGCAGTAAGATATAAAAGTGAGCCAAACATGCTCCTATACTCTTTTTGATCAACAGCTTCACCATCTTCATCAGGATCAAGTGTTGAGGCAGCTCCCATAGGTGTCATAATAGGCTTGCAATTTTACATCCCAAAACGACCTAGAAGATCCTTTGTATACTTACTTTGATGCACAAAAGTTCCCTCATTTGTTTGTTTTATTTGCAGTCCCAAAAAGTAAGTCAACTCTCCTATCATACTCATCTCAAATTCTTTACTCATCGTTGCTGAAAACCCAGTCACCAAAGCATGGGATGCACTCCCAAAGATGATATCATCAACATAAATCTGAATGAATAAATGATCATTGCCTTCCTTAAGTACAAAGAGAGTTTTATCAACCTTTCCCATGGAAAACCCTTTACTAATAATTTTTTTTCAAACTATCATACCATGCTCTAGGAGCTTGCTTTAACCCATACAAAGCTTTTGACAATTTGAAAACATGATTAGGAAACTGTGGATTTTCAAAACCAGGTGGTTGCTTAACATAAACCTCCTCATTTATATAGGCATTAAGAAAAGCACTTTTGTCGAACCCGGGAATGAAGGATCCCGAATTCTCTGTGTTCATACACTAGTCCAGGATTTCAAGTGTACACAGTCACAAAAATGTTATCACAAACATATCCAGCGTGTTTATTAATAAGCATAGAGTTTATTACAATTTGGGCCTGAGGCCAAATAAAACGTTAAGCGGAAGCAAAATATAATGGTAAGCCACACGATACGCCACAGGCAATCGTCTGGAGGTCGCTGCCTAATCGTCCTGCTCCTCACCTTCCGGATAGAAGTCTTCTCCTGAATAATAATATTCAGCAAGAGTGAGCACTACAACTGTGCTCGCAAATTACACCCAATATAGAATTTAGAATGCATGCATAAATTATTCAAAGGAAGGTTGTAGGGTTTATTTCTGTAAATCAGCATTTTTGGGTTTAAATAGTTATACTAAGTTTCAAGGCATATTTTTATTCCATAGCTAAAATCAGATTTAAAATTGATCATTTTATAGTGGATAACCTCCATATGAAATATAGTGAAGGATACCCTCCTATCACAAGGCTACCCGCCCAATTTTACCACAAGGATTAACCATCCTCAAATCATGTCCAAAGTCATTTTAAAACTAAAAACAAATCTAACTTAGAGTGGCTTTGCTCAGCATGTCCATAACCGTGGACACGGCTATTCGAATAGATTTACACTCCGCAGAGGGGTACAACTTTACCCACACGAGATAATTTGCAGTTATGTCGCCAATGCACACTTCCTTAGGCGTGTGACTAGGCAATTATCACAAGGCGTTTCCAATGCACTACCTCACTACCAATATGCCCGCAAAGGTTTCACTTCCATTAGGCTAACCACCTGCCGGAAGCCCCCTCTTGCGCCAAGTGGGAATAAAGTCTAACCGACACCCACACAACAACATGGCACAAACAGTAATGAGGTAAGACAAATTATTAAGCCTGGTTCTACCCATACAGAACATGTGGTAGTACGGTGGAGCTTTGCAAGATGCGGCTCAAAGACCGGTCCTTAACCTACTTGGGCAACTTTCAATAAAAACCCTAGGTCTCAATCCTAACCAGACGAGCCCGTGCATAAACCTGCACCCACCAACGGTCCATTTTTGCCCAAGTATAAACCATTTTCTTTTATTTTTATAGTTTTCAAATACATTTGCAAAAGTCCACCATGACATAACAATGTCACAGGCTTTTTATCAAATTTTGATGTTTTGGCTAAATTCTCCCAAAATCAAATATTTCCTGGTTTAAGCATTTGTTAAGCATATATTATATTTTTTAAAAAATTCATTTGACTAAGGTTGACAAGGAATTGGTAATACAACATTCAAAATTTGGATATACAAAGGAATTGGAATAACTAAGTATTTAAAATAGGAATTTAAAATAATTAAATACAATTATGCATGCAATAATAATTTAAAATAGAAATTAAATAATTTTAAATATTGGGGGCAAAATGGTCAATGGTGTAACTTGCCTTGTTCAAAATCTTGGTATTCTAATTCTTCAATAGGGTCAAGCTCTCCGAAGTCGTCAAAATCTATACGCGAGAATAATCCAAATTCAACAGAATTCAAATGAACTCCAATAAATTCAAATGAAAATTCAAATTAACTCCAAATTAAATAATTTTGGTTTAGTTAGCTAGATCTTAATTTTATACAAATTTAGAAATTTGAATAACCAAAATCGGAGTTTGTATGAAGAAGTACGAGCTCCTGGAAGTTTAAAACTTAAATTAAATCCTAAAAAATCAGAATTTCCGAATTTCCCGAATTAAATTTCTAAAGGAAATTCCATTTATTGCGCAAGCGGGCGTCAGCGGTACTGTTCACAGGGGATGACAAGTGGGCCCGCAGAGTCGTGGACTGAGTCCACGGCGCTTTCCGAGTCCACGGTGGACTCGGCTCAAGACACAGTGATGTGAGGAAAAGGCGTGCCGGCGCGCGCCGCCCACGCCGGCGCCTATGCGGGCTCGTCGCCCAAAACGCCGATGTGGCGCCAGTGGTGCCGACATGGCCGCCACGTTAGGCGCCGGAGGGGAGGCGCCGGTGCCGAGGGTATCGCGCGAACGGCGGCGCGGCGAGCTCCGGCGAGGTGCGCAAAATGCTCAGGAGATGATGCCGATGCGAGGGCGCTACCTGGTGGCGGCGGAGAGTGGTCGGAAGGTCGTCGGCGACGGAGAGAGGCGGCAGTGTGGTTCGGTTGTTGGCGGTGAAGGAGCTCCGGGGGTCTTCAGGCGAAGCCGAGGCGAGCACAAGGATCGCCGGAGGACGCTGAAGCTGGTGGTGCGGTCGAGGTGGTCGGGGAGAGCTTGCTGTCGTCTGAATCGGAGAAGATGGAACTTCAGCCGCCGGCGGGGAATTGCGAAATGTGGGCGACTGAGGGCGATCGAGAGGACAGGAGGTGGGGGAACGAGATGCGGGAGAAGGGCGCAGCTGGGGGTGCCTTTTATAGGGCGAGGGGAGGCCGGGAGGTGGTGAATGCGTGCGGCAGTAATGGCGGAGGCGAGAGGCGCGGGCGCACGCGTTAAGAAGGGGGTAATGCCGGGTGAATGCGGAGGAGCCGCGATGCTAATGCGCGTGAATCTGAGGGTTAAGGCGAAGGGAATCGCGGAGGAGACGGCTCGCGTGCGCATCAATGGCGGCGTTGTCTCGGGCATGAGAGGAGAAGAAGGCGGGAAGAAGACGCCGGTGGGACCCACATGGCGGTCGGATAAACTGGTCGGGGGGAGTGACGATCGTTGGATTTTGATCGAACGGCCTGAGGTGGTAACACGCGCGCGAAACTGGTCGGGCGAAGCGGTGGTCGTTGGATTTTGATCGAACGGCCGAGGCGATAGAGCGCGAGAAGGTTTGATGTCGGCCGTCCGATTCCGATCGGATGGCCCGCATTAAACAGCGCGAGGAATTGGCGAGGCGCGACAAGGTCGGCTTCGCCCAAGATCGCTGCCGAGGATTTTAAATTCATTTTTCTAATTTCTTTAATCCTAGAAATTCAAATAAGCTTTTAGAAAATATCAAATAAAGTCCAAAAATTTTGAGAAAATTCACAGAAATTCTCAAGAGCATTCTGGACTTAAATAAAATAATTCCAACTTTTAGTTGGTAATAGATTTTGCACATAAATTATTTTAGCTTTAAAATAATTAGGGAAAAGCTTTTAAAATTTTCAGAAAATCCACAAACATAATTAAAGTCTTATTTTCAACTGAAATTGAAATTTTTTGGGCTGTTACAACTTTTTACATCCATTTGAAATAATCTAAAACATTTAGATGCAGGAAAGGCTAACAAAATTCTAATGGCTTCAAATCTAGCAACAGGAGCAAAGGTTTTATCAAAATCTAAACCTTCTATTTGTGAAAAACTTTGAGCAACCAACCTAGCTTTGTTTCTAACAAAAACACCATCCTCACTTTGTTTGTTTTTAAACACCCATTTAGTTCCTATTATAGAGTGATCAGAAGGAGGTGAAACAAGTTTCCAAACTTTATTACGTTCAAAATTCTCTAATTCTTCATGCATGGCATTGATCCAAGATTCATCAGTTAATGCATGAGATACATCTTTGGACTCAAAAGAAGCTACAAAAGCAGAATGAGCATGGGAATCAGAATCAATAAACCTGGACCTTGTTACTCTTTCGTTTAAATCTCCAATCATTTGTTCAGGTGGATGTCTCCTTTGAATATGACGAGGAGCAGAAATTTCTGAAGCACCTTCTTGTTCATTTTCTATATATGTAGATGAAGTAGTAGCTTGAGGATGTCCAACTGTAGCTGTCGGGACCCAAATATGCAAATCTGGACCCTCTGTGTATTCTGCACTAGTCCAGGATCACGCTAGTGCACACAGTGTCAACATTGATGAAATACCACATCCATACAATGAATATAAGAATAAACGAGTACCTTTAAATAACAAATAACTATTGGGACCTTACGGTCGAGTTTTACATTTATTAAGCCATGCAAGGCTGACAATAAAGAAATAAACTGCAGCGGAAACGAAATAAACTCCGGTGGCTCCCATCAATTTACCACAGCAACCGATCGATCAAGACCCTAACGCTCAACCTTCAGAGAACTCTTCTTCAAAAGCAAAGACGACTCCTCCACTACTTGATTTGTTTAGCAAGAGTGAGTACACACCGTACTCGCAAGTCATACCACAGAATGCATTTATACATGATGGCTTATTCCAAAGGAATGGCTTCTGTGGTTATTTTGCCAAAATGCAACATTTGCAATTGAATACAAATAATAGATTGAAAGCATAATTCAAAACAGATAGACAATAATAAGTTAACAATTGATTTCACAAAGGACACACACTAATCAAGTTCTTTCACACAATGAACGAGTTACCTCACACAATGACCCTTCCCAATGGTTTTATGAAAACTACCCTCGTGTGAAATTCCCGACCATGTCCATAACCGAGGACGCGGTTATTCGAATAGATTGATTTAAACACTCTGCAGAGTTTGTACACTTTACCCACACGATACAATCAGTGTAGCGATCACTGACCATAACAAAACATTTCAGAAACTTCATCTCAAACAATGACACTCTGGTGTGCTTTATCATTCGCCGTCAATTTGTACACACAAACCTTGGAACGACACACACCATTGGACGGGGATGCAAATGACGAATCCGCGATGTGACATATCACACCTCCAACCCATCACACGGCTTAAATACAACCCGAGTTGTCAATGTCAAGACTCCATAACTTACTAAGTCAGCCCATCCCATACTAGGCATGTGGTCGCATGAGAAGGCCAGTTCAATGGCACAAAGTTAAGTCCTTAATCGGCCAAGGCTAGACTTCCAGCTTTAACCCAAATCACAAAGTTTAATAAGCACACAGCCCACCATTCACACAGAATCCACCACTTGCCTCACCCAAATCTTTTCCCACCTCGTTGATTAAGTGCAACACATGCCATCAACGAGTAACAAAGACACAAAGACACACAGCCATCACACGCCCATAATCACTTAGTCAAGTTTATAATTGCAACTCTCACATGAAATGATGACTCGTGGCATGGCTAAGCGCCTAATCGTATCTAACCAACCCACGTTGGTGCTACGATAATACCAACTAAAATTAACCAACCTAGGGTGACAAAAGATCATGGCATATAATAGACAAGGTGGATATAACAAATTGGATTAATATCTATCCCAAAAGCATTTAAATACATAATTGAAATAGAATGCAATACATTGAAACAAAGTATTTGAAAACTGGGTTCAAAATGATCAAAGGTATAACTTGCCTTGGAATAGATCAAGATATTGGTCTTGGTCTTGAGGTGCTCCTTCTTCTGCAAAATTCCCCGAAGTATCGACGTCTACTCGCAACCGAGACAAAAGAAACCAAAAACAAATAAATACAAAAGCAAAACAATCTCCAAAATTCAAATAAAATTCACCATTAAATAGATCTTAATTTTATATGAATTTACAAATTTGAATGGGCTCAATCGGAGTTCGGATGCAAAAGATATGGGCTTTGGAAGATTTGAAAATCAATTAAACCCTAATTTGGATTTTCTTGAATTTCCCGAATTATTTTTATAAAGGAAAATCGGATTATTGCGCAATGCTTGCGTCAGCCGAGAATTTCTGGAAAAAGAAATATATTTAAAATAGAATCTGACATGTGGGACCCACTGTTAGTGGCACGGCTCACGGTGGACCAAATCCACCGAGCCTCTGGATCTGGTTAGGGGCTGAGGTGGTGCATCCGTGTGCAGGTGGCACTGACGCGGCGCCAACGAGGCTGACACGCACGCACATAGGATGAGGTGGACGCTGACGCGGGCTGCCACATCAGATCGACGGCGGCGATGGCTCGGGAACCAATGGCAACGGCGAACGGCGGCTCTTCGCCGGCGGTGAGTGGTACCAATGTGTAGAGGAGATTATTGCGCACACATGGGCACTGGTTTGAGCACCTGGGGTTGACGGAGATGGCCGGCGGCGAGGAAGAAGCGGCGGCGAAGACTCGGGTTTGTCGGACGGAAGCTCCGGCGATGCTCCGGCAATGAGGAGGTGCGCACGAGGTAGCCTGAGACTTGCTGATCACGATGGTGCAGTCGGCGAGGCAAGGGCGACGACGACGGCGGCGCAATTCACCGGAGAAGAAACTCGGCCGAAACCCTAAAACTCGAAATGCGGCGGCGCTAGGGCGATCGGAGCGACGAGAGTGGCGGCTTTGGGTTGCGGAGGTGCTGGCGATGCTAAGGGAGGTATTTATAGGCCCGGGGGACGCCGGATTTGGAAATCCCCAAATCGGGTCCGAAACGGCCGCGATTTGAAAATCCGAGATTCGGGGAGATTGAAACTGATTCGGGATTTGATTTGGTTTAGAACGGATAAGAAATAACCGAAGACACGATTTGGTGGGGTCGGCACGAAGAATCAGAACGAATACGCGTTTGTCGGACGAGGCTTGAGCTCCGCAATGGCGGCGCGAAGGCGCGCGAGGAAGAAGAAGGCTCGCGAGACGACGACTTCGGCCGCGGCCCACCGGTCAATGAGCGAGAAACCGCAGCCACGGCGGCGGCAACCGTCGATGGCGATCCAACTACCGAGCGAGCACAGGCGGGATTGGCATGGCACGATGGAATAGTGTTGGGCTTCGGCCCAATACTGTTCCGAGGAATTTCTTTTGATTTTTCTTTTAAATAAATCCAGAAAATACAAATAGCCAATAGAAAATAGCAAAAGACTTTGGAAAAATTCCAGAAAATTCTATAAAATATATCTAAGCATATAGAATCCAAATAAAATAATTTTGGCAATTGTTGATGTTGGGATTAAGCACATTAAATCAATTTGTTCTAAAAGTCCATATTAAGCTTTTTAATTTAATATTCAAATAAATCCAAATGATGAATTTTCTTGCTACCATTATTTAAAAGATTTTTAAAACTCTGAAATTTGGGATGTTACAGTAGCCGCAGTAGTAGAAGGTGTAGAAGAAACTACAGGTGGAGAAATAGTAGGAACCATAACCTCATCTTCATTATCCTCATCGTCATCAACAAATATGCTCTCCCCCTGAACATATGCACTTGTGCCTGCATCACTAAGACTAGTGCCTGGACTAGCCTCATCAAAAGAAACTTCACAGGTTTCTATTATTTTGTTAGTCTCCAAAACAAGCACACGAAAGCCACGTGAATGAGCAAAGTATCCAAGAAAAATACCATCAGTTGATCTAGCATCAAATTTATCTAAGATTCCAGATTTTAACACAAAGCATTTGCACCCAAAAACTCTGAAATGAGATACACTAGGCCTATGCCCAAACCGAAGCTCATATGAAGTTTTACCAAGTTTAGATCTCAAGAACACAAGGTTTGAAATATAGCATGCAGTAGATATAGCTTCAGCCCAAAATTTCCTTGGAGTTTTATATTCATCTAGCATTGTTCTAGCCATCTCAACCAAAGTTCTATTTTTCCTTTCAACTACACCGTTTTGTTGTGGAACAGATGGTGATGAAAATTGATGATCAATTCCTTTTTCAGCACAAAAATGATCAAAAGAATAATTTCTAAATTCAGTTCCATTATCACTTCTAATAGCTCTAAGAGATCCTGGGAGATCGATATATAATCTAAGAACAAGACTTCTAAAATGACTAAAAGCCTCATCTTTTGATGCCATAAAGTAAACCCAAGAATATCTAGAGAAATCATCAACAATCACTAGTACATACCACTTACCACCAAATGACTGAACTCTCGATGGTCCAACTGTGTCAAGGTGTAGGAGCTGTCCCGGTGCATTTGTCATGACCATAGTAAGCAGAGGATGTGAACCTGCACACATCTTACCATGTCTACAAGAAGAACATACTATATCGCTTTTATTCTTAAGTTTAGGTAAACCACATATAAGATCCATACCACTAACACGCATGAGATGATCAAAACTAACATGTCCAAGTCTACGATGCCAAAAGAATAAATCTTTAGAAACATTTGCAACTAGACACCTAAACTTAGCATCATGTGAAACATCAAAATCAGCTTTAAAGACTCTTCCAAATCTTGAAATTTTAAAAACTAGATCACCTGAAGCATCTAACACTTTACATTCACCTTTCTTAAAACATACTTCAAGATCTTCATCAATCATTTGTGAGACCGAAAGCAAGTTAAATTTCAAGTTCTCAACAAGTGCCAGATCTTTAAACATAAACTTTTTATTTACCTTCACTGTACCTTTTGCCAAAACAGATGTAGAAGTAGCATCTCCAAAAGTAACACTTTCAGCTCGAGATGTATGCGAAAGGGAGGAGAACCAACTTTTATCACCGGACATGTGGCGTGAGCATCCGGAGTCCACTAACCATATGTTCTCCTTCCTCGCGCGAGAAGCCTACATAGAGACAGAAGATGTCGAGGCCTCATCACTGGGGTTAGAAATAAAAAATTTAGGAATCCAGTACTGAGACACACGACAAGCAGGCGCAACACGAGTATTCTTATGTAAAAAATCATATTTAGCATTACTCATGTTTCTAATCACAAAAGAATGTGCATTCCTCAAATTAGACCAAGCCTTAGCCTTTTCTTTCATTTGTTGTTTGGCTAGTCTAAAGCAAAATTGCACAAGATGTCCATCTTTACCACAATGACTACAAATGTACTTAACTTTATGTTTAACCTGAGAAGTAGAAGAAGCATTTGCATTCACTTGATTAGTAGAAGACATAATACCAACAAACTTAAAAGTAATTTGTTTTGGTTCAGATGTTACTTCAATTTTTCCAGGTTCAAGAAGCTTAACAATCTTAGGAGGATTATTCTTGGCATGCTCAACAGAATTAAATCCTAGACCACGATTTTTCACACTTGTTTTTGACTTGTCTAGAATCATATTCAAATTTTTCTTGCCAAAAGAAAATCTCTCCAAAGTGTCCTTAAGGTACTCATTTTCTTTAGCCATAGTGGGACAAGTTGTGCATTTAACAAGTTCATTCACAAGATTCTTAGAAGCACTAGACTGAGCCAATCTTTCTTTTTGAGTAAAATCATTAAGTTGTCTAGTCAAAGCTTCTATTTTAGTGTTAAGCTTAGGACAATTAAAGCAAAAGGATATCTCATGATAAAGCATCTGTTGAATTGTTTCTTGAGATGAGTTAAGTCTAGATTTTAGGAATTCACAATTAGAGCAAGTTTTAGATTTAGCATTTGAAGTATTTGACTCTAAACATAAAGAAGAACTAAACTTGAGCTTTCCAATTTCATCATTAGAACATTTTAATTTTTCATTACAAGAGTCATGTGCTAATCTTAATTCATTAAATTTAGCAGTTACATCTCTAAGTTGATCCATGTTTAAGGCATTAAGTGACCTAGTGTCGGTGTATTAGAACCGATCTTACGTAAAGATTATTTGATTCGGGGGGTCTCCTAAAGATGAAATCACGCAGAGTGGTTGACACGGGATGTTTAGACAGGTTCAGGCCTTCTCCGGAGAGAACAACAACCCTACTCCTGTGTGTGTATGGTATTGACTGTATTCTCGATGATCAAGCGAGAAAACTTAGAACTATTACAGAGAACAGTACTTGTGTTTCTCCTTGACTCGCTATGTTTCGCCCCCGATTGGCTGTGTCTCTCCCCCCTCTTGTCCCTCTGATTGATGCCCTTATATAGTCGTGAAGGAGTAGCCGTTTTGTCCTACGGAAGAGGCGCCTAATTAATCCAGTAATGGGCGCATGATGGCAGTAATTACCGGCGCATTGGCTTCTTCACGCCGTCTGGCAGTTACCATTCAGAGGTATTGGGGTATTAAGTACTATTATTACGCGGAATAATAGTGCGTGTAGACCGTTCGGATTCCTTAATCAATTGGACCCACTCGTTTGTAGGTTTGATTATAAGGTGGTCGTGGTTTACTTGGTCGTAGTAGGACTTACGACTGGGTATAAGTCGTAGTAGAGCTTACGACCAGGTAGTGGTCGTAGAAGGAATTACGACCAGGTAGTAGTCGTAGAAGGGCTTACGACCAGGTAATGGTCGTAGAAAGACTTACGACCATGACATAGTCGTAGTAAAACTTACGACTATGGGGGTGATTGTAGAAGATCTTACAATCACTTAGTAGGCCTCCCCCTTATAAATATAAGGGGTAATTCTGGGGACTATGTGACATCATATTCACCTATAATAAGAATTATAGATAAAAGATAAAATGAGGATTATTAGATCCTCGTCATCTAGCCCCCCAGCTTCAAGTGAAAGTAACTTACTTGGTGAAGGATTCGCAAATGGACTTACGACTATGAAAATGTCGTAGAGCCATGGTCGCAGGAAAAACTCTTCGACATTTGAGTGCTACTTTGACCAGGAATTTGTTTGGTCAGGAAGGTTGTTTACGACTATCAAAAAGTCATAAAAACCCCTACGACTGTGAAGTAGTCGTAGTAGGGCGATCGGAGATAAAACCCTTCCGATCGATACTTCCTTCGACCAGAAAGACTTGGTCAAGAAAGTAATTTCGCTTGGAGGTGACAAAACGAACCTAACTTTCCGAGCAGACCGTGCGGGAATTGCAAACGACTCACACAGATCTGTTGATGAGATGGTTCCCGAAGCGGTTGCAATCGTGAAGATTGCTTACGACTATCAACAAGTCGTAAAAACCCCTACGACCGTGAAGTGGTCGCAGTAGGAGAATCGGAGAAAAAACCATTCCGATTGATACTTCATTCGACCAGAAAGACTTGGTCAAGAAAGTAATTTTGCTTGGGGGTGACAATTCGCACCTAACTTTTCCGAACAGACCGTCTGGGGAATTGCAAACGACTCCCATAGATCTGTCCGATGAGGCGGTTCCCGAAGCGGTGCAACCAACTCCCACAGACCTATAGACGAGACGGTTTCCGAAGCGGTGGCAATCGTGCGGTTATAAAAACTCACCAGGAGTTAGACTTGGATTTTTACCTTTTCCTCAAATCGCTCCGCTATTCTTCGAGCTCCTGCTTTCTCCGTCCTCGACTAGGTTTCATCTTCTCCGCCGCCAACCCAAACAAAAAACTTCTTATTTCTGAGCGAAATGGCCAAGAAAGTTTCCGAATGGGAAGAATCGGAGATGGATGCGGCTAAGATCAAAATCTTTGTCGACGCCGGGAAGATTCCAGAGAAGGCTCTGGTGAAGTGGATTCCGGCTATTGGGCAGCACTGGCCATCGGGGGAAAATGGGCAAATCCCCGTCTTCCAAGCGTATTGTGAGTGCGGCCTTCGACTGCCTGCTCACCCCTTTCTTACAGTGGTACTCGAGCACTTTGGGGTGGAATTGGTGAACTTAGGTTCTAATTCCATTACCATGTTGAGTGTATTCGTACTGCACGCGGCGTGACTGGGATTCCGGCGGATCTCGAGCTGTTCTAATATTATTATGGGATGGCTCGACAAACCGGAATCGCCGGAAGCTACGGTCTGAAGCTCCACGACTCGAAGTCGAAGGAGTATATTCAGAGTTTCACCCGGTCTTCGTGGCCGGGATGGAGGAAGAGGTGGTTTTATTGGAAAGTCACCTCTGAAGACAGCCTCTCTTTTGCGGGGAGAGCTGCCGAGAAGAAATCTTCATGGGATTCGACTCCTGAAGATGTCAGCCGGATTGCCCCTTATATTCAAGCCATCAAGGACTTGAAAGAAGAGTGGCTGACCGGATGGCATGTGGTAAAAGATTTTATCACACGCCGAATTAGTCCCTTGAAGAAACGAGCATCTCTTATGTGGAGATACTCGGGAGAGGAGACCCAACCGAGACTACGAGGAGGGTAAATGCATCGACTTAGCTCTCGGTTTGGTCCTTCTCAACATTGTCTAATATTCTTATCTGTTTACACAGATCTTTCACAGGCCGAGGTTGACTCTAGAGTCAGACTCATCTGTGAGAAATCTCCGCCACTTCGAGTGGCGGTTCCTCGAATCATTACGGCTTTGTCCGCAGATGAAAAGATAGAGCGCCTAAAGGTAATCAAAAAGTTGATTTTTTCTTTAGGACTTTGTAGTCGTAGAAGATACTTACGACTAATGGTGATCGTAGAATATATTACGATCAAGAAAGCATCGTAGAAAAACTTACGACTTGGCACTGGTCGTAGAAAAACTTACGACTGATCAGTGATTCTTCTTTTTCTGTTTTGCTTTACAGAAAGTAGGCATGGAAAATCGTCAGGACGACGAGGAAGTCGTACTGATGACCATTGGCGCGGGGCTATCGAAAGACAAAGGCTCGGCTCCTCCATCTAAAAGACGTCGACTTGCAAGATCTGCCGACAAGGGAGGAGCAAGCTCGAGCTCTGGTCTTTCGACCAGACCCTCTACAAAGCCTGCGGCAGCCATAGCTATAACTGAAGCCGAGGATGCAGCTATCGAGGCCGAGGTGGTTGAAGCAGCTGAATCTTTTAAGCGCAAACCTCGCAAGGCTAAGGTACCCTTCTATTATGACAAGGAATCTTTCAGCGATTCTTTGCCACTCCTAGTTTTGTTAAGCAACTGGAAAAGGAGAACTGGAAAGATTTTATGTCTTTTATGAAGGACGATGCTGCATCAGCACAACCTGCAGTCGAGGGTAGTGCTGCTCTTGGAATGGTCGAGACTGATCTCGGCCATCCAGAGAACCAGGAGACCAGAGCCCTGGTTCCTGTCCAAACTCTACGACCGGGCGTGGTCGTAGTGGGCTAATGTTGAACCTCGACCAGACGTGGTCGTGGAGAAGAAGAAGTCCTCCGTTGGGAGGATTGCTCCTAAATTCCTGGTTAAGACCAGGGTGCAGAGGTATGTGAAATGTACTAAAGTGTAAGAACAACATTTACCTTTTTCCCTTTCACAACCTGATTTGCTTTTCTTTATCTTTAGTCCGACTCCTTCAGCCCCCAAGGATGCTTCCGTTGAGGAGCCCATTGTTACTTCTTCTATCACTGGAGAGGTAACAATGGAGGTGATTGAAGAATCACCCTTGGCCCAGGTGCCCGAAGAAGTCGAGACTCCCAGAGTGATTCCTACATCCGCTGAGGTTGTAGCTACGCCCATTGAAGTAGCGGCTGTGGCTGTTGAAGTGGCAGCTGCGACTACTGAGGTCGTAGAAACAACAGAGGCAGCTGTGGAAGCCTCTGGTCAAGGTGGTGACCAGCTTGTGCACCGCCCTGGGAAGGAAATCGTAGCAGGCGTTCCTTCCCCTATCCAAAGAGAAGTTACAGAATCAGAAGAAGAGGAATATTTCAACTTCTGTGGTGACTTCTTTGGACCTGCCTCTATTATAGGGTCTGCTGCTTACAGATCTCGCGACCGAGTCCCTCATCCCAAGGATATTCCAAATAGAGGAGATACCTTCGAAAATGAATGCCTTGAGGAGGTGTGGTGGGATAAAGTCGCGAGGATAGACAAGCTGCAGAACCCGGAGCTTGTATATTCGACCTTTGCTAGGTCGACTATGAATGTAAGTATTTTTAGAATACTTATATATGTGGCTTTCCTTCTCTTCTCCTTTGTTTTCTTTTTGCGAGAAGCTCGGAGCAAATTCTTTGTTGTCGGTGAGTACCATCGACAACTTTTAGAGCTGAGACAGGAGAAAGAAGTACTCTGTGCAGAGGCAGAGAGATGGTAAGTCACTATTATTCATAGTCATTTTCGACTTAACTACTCGTATAGTGTTTTACGAGAATAGTCATGGAAAAACTCATGACAAAGTACTGGTCGTAAAGAGCTTACGACTACTTATGACCAGGTGGTGGTCGTAGAAAGACTTACGACCATGACATAGTCGTAGAAAAACTTACGACTAGGTCGGTGGTTGTAGAAGTACTTACAACCAATCGGCTGATGTTTATCCCCATTTTTGTCCTCTGTAGGCTAAAAATCGACACGAAGACCTTAGCTGACTCACTCGATTACGAAAAAGAGGAGTCAAGAAAGCTAAGGGAGGAAGTAATAGTTCTCTCGGATAGACTTCGAGAGGCCGTCTCTGCATCTAGAAGATTGCAGGAAAAAATAAACAGTAAGTGCTGAACTTAAGACTGCTTTTGAGTTTTAACCTTTACCCAACTCTCATTTCTTTTCGGAGAAAGAAGATGAGATCACGGAAGCTCGGATCAAGTTCAAGAAAAGGCTTTGGTTATTCAGGAGTTTTCTCGCATTACCAAGGACAAGGATCAAGAACTCGAGGGTCTGAGAACTCGAGTAACAGGTAAGTAATTCTTTACCTGTTGTCCTTTTCGAGTATTTTCCTTTTTCTAATGCTAATTTCTTGTTCAGAAATTGCTGCCGAATTGGGAAGCCTCGAGGCTGAAATCCAAGAGAAGACCTTGATCTACAATGAGTCCGTCCGCATTGCTAAGATGAATGCAGAGGACATCAGAGCATGGGAGAAAAAGCACGCTGAAACCGTTGCTTCCCATCAAGAAGAGGTCAAGAAATTGGATTCTCAACTAGTAGGTAAGAAATGCTTTTACCTACAATTATCTTTATGCTATCTTCCTCTAGAAGTTTATTTTTGTTTGACCGGTTTTATTCTTTTGTAACAAGTGGTCGAAAACAAGAAACTTCGCGAGGCTTCGACTTGTACCCAACAGGAGATGGAGTCGATGAAGACTAGTCTTCAAGGCAACATCACACTCCTGAACAATGTACTTGGTGAGCTACATTCTGAGGGAAAAACTCATCGAGAAGATACTGTAGATGCTCACATAAGTACCATTGGGGAACAAGTCGGAAACTTGCAAGAAATGGTGACCACTCTGAAGGCTAATCAAGCCGAATCAATAAGGGAGGCAGTCGAAGCTGCAGTAAGTTACGCTTTGGCAAAACTTAAAGCTCAAGACCCCCGCCTTAATGTTCAACCAATCGAAGCCGAGTTTGATTGCCCTGAATCAGAGGCAAATCGTCGGATTGAGGAAATGCAATCGGTTGGCAAAAAGGTGGTGGAGGAAATGCAGCTAGGCACTCCCCCTTCAGAGTAATCTTGTAACTACTTTGTAAGGCAGACAGTTTTTGTTGACGAGTAATATATGATCCATCTTGTTTCCTGAAAATCATCTTGTCGAGTAATTAGTAACTCAAAAGATAATAAGCGAATGAAAGACCAAGGACCGAAGTTAAGTTAATAACTTTATCCTAGGCCATCTTGTTTCTGAAAATCATCTTGTCGAGTAGTTAGTAACTCAAAAGATAATAAACGAATGAAAGACTAAGAATTGAAGTCAAATTAATAACTTTATCCTAGCCCCCGACTATTTGCTTAGCTTGTTTAGACAATCTAAGTAAATAGTGTTTGAAATGGGTTTTACGAAAGCAGAGAGGTTTGTTTAACTTATAGTTTTTGTTATGGTTGTCAAGCACTTGGTGAAAGAGTAGAAGCGGCTCGACACTAGGAAGTTCCTTCTAGTGGGCGGGACCACGTCGAGAGAGGAAAGGCTTCGACTAGGTGATGTTACCATCTCAGACTAGTTTAATCAAACCAAGAACAACAACTTGAGTTAAGCAAGCGTCTAGAGGACTTTAATAATTCGTTCGCCCTTTTCTGATGGACTCGATAAGTCTTTTCCAGTAGCAAAAGTAGGAGACTGAGCAGTGCTAGGAAGTTCCTTCTAGTGGGCAGGACCACGTGCAGAGAGGAAAGACTTCGACTAGGTGTGTCTCTTCCTTCGACCAGTCAAAACGAAACGAGTACATCAAAGGTGGTCGAATAAATATAAAAGTGCACTCTACTTAGAATATTTTTGAAATTCTTGAAAAATAAACTAAGATTGAGAGAGTTGGCTTTGAGAACGTTTATTGGATAGAACCCGAGCTCTTTGTATTGGCGAGAAAAAGTGAGTAGCAGTCGATGCTAGGAAATTTCTTCTAGTGGGCAGAACCACATGCAGAGAGGAGAGGTTTCGACTAGATGACATTACTCGCCTTTCAACCAGTGTAAAGAAAGCTGGGTGTTTTTGGGTTATAGTCGAAAGAATATAAAAGCACTACTCAAAAAATAAGACAAAAGGTGTAGAAGGAACCTGGACCTTTATTGCCTGAGAGGTTGGTCACATATAGAATTTGCGTAACTGGTCGATGTTCCAAGAATTTGAGAGAACCTGTCCGTCTTCCATCGCTAGTCGTCATCGAGGCCACGCCGAGTTACTTCGACTACTGTGTAAGGACCTTCCCACTTGGGAGAAAGTTTATTCCGATTAGACTTGGATTGGCAGAGCCTCAATACCAAGTCACCTACAGCAAGGCTGCGAGGTTGGACCTTACGATCATAGTATCTGCGCAGGCTTGTTGGTAGACTGCGAGCGGATTAAGGCTAGGTTTCTCCTTTCTTGAGTAGGTTAATGTCATCCGCTCGAAGTTGTTCCCGATCCGAGTTGTTGAAGGTTTCAACTCATGTCGACGCAATTTTAGCTCGGAGGAAGCATGGCTTGACTCAAACACTAGAAAAAATGGTGTTTCTCCTGTTGCTCATTGGTGGTCGTCTGAACCGCCCATATCTGGAAGGTAATTCTTGTACCCAAGCCCCGAGCGCTTAACAAGTGGTCGAAGACTCGGTTTTAATTCCTCGCATTATTTGACCGTTTGCACGTTCGGCCGCCCGTTGCTTTGGGGATGTGCAATGAAGCATAGCATAACTTGGTACCCAACTCGTCGCAAAATTCACGAAATTTTGCACTTGCGAATGTTTACCATTATGCGTAATTATCCGACTTAACTCCAAATCGGCTAATTACGCATCTCATCATGAACCTTTTCTCGCTTAGTTGTTATCGATTCTGAGTTCGGCTTCGATCCATTTTGTGAGCGTGTCAATAGCCACAAAAGGAATTGAAACCTCCTGGAGCTTTGGGAAGCGGTCCTAGGATATCGAGACCCAGTGTCGCAAAGGCCAAGAAAGAGGTATTGTTTGTAATGCTTGAGCCGGTTGGTGTATCCGCTACAATGAAACTAGCATTGGACACACTTTTAACCACCTCTTTAGCATCGTGCAGTCAGAGGCCGATAGAAACCTTGTCGAAGGCTTTACCAACCAACGCTCAGGGAAGCATGTGTTCCACGATGCCACCGTGTATATCATGAAGGAGTGTTATTCCTTCGTTTTGCGGAATGCATCGCATGAGTATCCCTTGGGTTCCTCGTTTGTAGAGGACTCCTTCGACCAAAGTATACATTTTGGCTTTTCGGGATAAGCGATCGCCTCAAGATCATCCTCAGCACGGAACCCTTGTGAAGATACTCGTAGATGGGAGTCATCCAGGTATCCTCGTAATCTAGTGAGGCCATTTCAATAGGAGGTGTCTCTGGTTCTTCGACAGGAGACGGCTTTTGGAGTTGCTCCAAGAAAACTCCTTTTGGCACTGCAGATCGGGAAGAAGCCATCCGAGCAAGTTGGTCTGCGAGGAAATTATCCTTTCGAGGGATGAATTGTACCTCGAAACCTAAAAAATGCTTTTCTAGCTTACGTACTTCCGATAAGTATCGAGACATTGTCGAGCTAGAGCACTGGTACTCTTTCCCGACTTGATTCATGACTAGTTGAGAGTCTCCTCTCACGAGTAGTCGACGAATCGAGAGTGCTTTCGCAGCTCGTATGCCAGCTAGCAAACCTTCGTACTCTGCCACATTGTTAGTGGCCTAAAAGTTTAATTGTATGGCATACTTTAAGGTTTCTCCGGTAGGAGATACCAGGACCACCCCAGCCCCCGAGCCACTTAAAGTAAGTGACCCATCAAAGTACATCATCAACTGGTCGTGGGAATCGTCTCGGGGATCTGAGCAGTTCGAGATTTGTCCATTCGGCGACAAAGTCTGCCAAGATCTGGGATTTTATGGCCGTTCGGGACACGAAATGGAGGTCGAACTCCCAAGTTCGATCGACCATTTGGCCATGCGTCCCATTGCTTCTTTATTATGGAGGATTGCTCCCAAAGGAAACTCAGAACGCCAAGGCTATTTTGTGCACTGAAAATAATGCCGCAGTTTCCTCGAAGACATGAGGAGGGCATATAGAAGTTTTTGGACCTGAGGGTAACGCTCCTTAGGCCCATGTAAAACTTCACGACGAGTAAACATCGGTCGTTATGCGTTTTCACGTTCTACGACCAATCTCGCGCTTTCTTTGCACGTGGCGTGGCGACTAGGTAAATTAAGAGCGTCTCTTCCGCTTTGGAGAAACGAGCAGAGCACTCGAAAGGTACCTCTTGACATCCTCAAAGGCAGCGTTTACCTCGTTCGACCACTCAAAACCTTCATGTCTCCTGAGAAGTTTAAAGAAAGGTAGTCCTTTTTCTCCTAGTCGTGCGATGAAATGACTTAAAGCCGCCATGCACCCAAAGTGAGTTTTGGACTTCCTTTTTGTGGTTGGAGGGCGATCCGGAGGATGGCCTTTAGTTTTCGAGATTTGCTTCGATTCCTCGTTCAGATACTAGGAATCCAAGCAATTTTCCTGAAGAAATTCCAAACACACACTTCTCGGGATTAAGTTTTAAGCGGTGCTTTCTGAGATTGTCGAATGTTTCTTGTAGGTCAGTGATATGATTAAGTTTCTTAATGCTTTTTACGACTAAATCATCAACATAGGCTTCCAGATTCCGGCCTAATTGAGATGAAAAAGTCGATTGCATCAAGCGTTGAAAAGAAGCACCGGCATTCTTTAGACCAAATGGCATTTTGACATAGCAAAAGGTACCAAATGGAGTAATGAATGCGGTCTTTTCTTCATCGTTTAGACACATATTGATCTGGTGGTATCCAGAATATGCATCTAAAAAACTTAATATTTCACAACCTGCAGTAGAATCAAACAACTGATCGATACGAGGTAAAGGGAAATCATCTTTTGGACAAGCTTTATTAAGATCAGTAAAGTCTACGCACATACGCCATTTGTCGTTTGACTTTTTGACCATTACAGGGTTAGCCAACAACTCTGGGTGGTTGACTTCTCTTATAAAGCATGCTTTAAGTAGCTTATCCAATTCTGATTTAATAGCATCTCGTCGATGTCGGCGCCACGGGTATCACACAACCCCGAGACCCTCTGTGCATACCAAGCTAGTCCCATGATCAGTAGCTAGCTCGCACAGTTGTAACAATGATGTTATCATAACCATTCAACAACGAACTAATGAAGCAGACAAAGTAATATTAGTTAACAGCAGAGGACCTTATGGTCAAGTTCTTACAAAAGTCGCCTCACAGGGCTTAGCACAACAGAGTATCCGCGTGGAAATCTCAAAATCGTGGAGCCCAATCGACATGCCCACAGTAATCGAGTGGAGGGCGTGACCTAGTTATGCAAGTCTTCAAAGTAGCCTTCCTCATAGTACGCAACCTGTCCTGATTCTTCTGCTGGGACTGATCAACAAAGGGCATAAAGCCGTGAGTACTTAAAGTACTCAGCAAGTCGTAGAGAAATGTATGCACCTAGTATTCATGTCAGGCTTAAGCAAAGATGGCTTTATGGTTAATTCGCGAAAGCAAGTTTAACGATAAATACAATAGTTAGATTTCAAGCGAGATTTTAAAAGAATTATACATAAATAACCAAGTTCTTTTGAATCAAGCAAAGAACATCCCGTTCACTTCCCAACCATTCAACCAAACCTTTCCATCGAACCAAACCACATTTTTGAAAATGCTACCTTGCGCGAAATCACTGGGCATGTCAGTAGCAGGGGACACGGCTATTCGAATAGATTTTTAACACTCTGCAGAGGTTGTACAACTTTACCCACAAGACACGAATTCTCTAGTTTGTTTGGCATCCGTCGATACCACCGCTCACTTCCTTAGGTGAGCGGTCTAGAAACACGTGACAAGGCCTTTACAAAGTTCCATTTTGCCTCGGTTACGCTCGCTAAGGTTTACGCCATCACGCCCCTCTTACGCCAATAATCAGCCACAACAGAACCGACTCAAAACTTCCCTAATTAGTTGGCCAGGTCCGTCCCATACCGGACTTGTGGTTGCACGAGGTGGCCCAGATCAGTGACTTGCAAAGTTAAGTCCTTAGTTAGCTGCTCAGACAAGACCTTCCACATCCCAATGTGCATCACACACCCACCTTAACTCCCTACCACAAGCCCGAGCATAAATTATTTTTGTTCATTCCCGACCAAATGGCAATCCCTGCCATGGCTCAACACATTTTAATTACAGTGGCATCACACCACAATTCCATAGTTCCATTAGTCAAATTTCATTATTCATTGAACATGTGATCGAAAGTCTCGCGGGTAACTAAAGCAAGACTAAGCAATACTACGCTCCCAAGTTGGTATACAATCATGTCCAACTAGTAATAACCAACCTAAGGTGTCCAAGGATATATGTCAATCAAGGAGACATTTCATTTTCAATTCATCAAGGAGGCATAATGGCAATTTGGTAATTATCTACTCCCAAAACCATTTTTAATAAAACTAGCCATGCATGATAATTTAAAATAATATACATTTGTAAAATGGGTTCAATATGGTCAAAGGCCCACGACTTGCCTTCGTTGATGAGGAGCGGGTCTTCAGTTGTCGGGTCGAAGAATTCTTCCGAAACGCCGGAATCTACACGTGCGAGAATAGCAACAATAAATAAAACAGCACCAAATGAACTCCAAAAATTACAAAACCAGAACCAAATGAAAGGGGCTGATTTTATATGAATTTAGAAATTTGGATCACCCAAATCGGAGTTCGGATCACGAAAGTTATGGCGAAAAGAAGTTGAAAATCACATGAAATGATAGAATTAGGGTTTTACGGATTTTCGGAATTTCGGATTTATTTTCCTCTTCGGAAATTCGGAATATCTGCGTCGGTAACTTAGCGCAAGACACGCTGCTGCCACGCAGTCGCCACATCGCCAGAATCGACGCGGCCATTGATCCGGGTGCTAACGCGGTGCCACATCAGCTCGGGCCCGCAGGGCAGAGAGAGAGGCGGGAGAACGCGAGAGAGAGAGAGAGAGAGAGAGAGAGAGAGAGGGGGGGGGCGGCGGCGCTCGGGCGGCAGTGGCGGCCGCGAGAGGAGGAGTTGAGGTGGAGGGAGCTTGGTCTGACGAGGTGGGCGTGTGACTGCTCGGCCGAGGATCGGATCCAGACCGAGCGACGGCGTCGGAGAGAGGCGCCGGCGAGGAAATGGCGGGCGGAGGCGGCGGGAGAAGAAAAAGAGGGAGAAGGGGAAAGAAGGGGGCACCGGCTTTATAGCCAAGGGAGGGGTGCGGGGGGTCACGGAGGAGAGCACGCAGGCGGGGAGAGAAGGAGCAGCGTGGAGCAGAGGCTCGGGCGGAGCGAAAGAAGGGGAGCGGCAATGAGGCGCCGACCGGGAGAGGCGGCGGGGCGGCCGAACCAAGGTGGCGGTGAGATTCATGCAGCAGCCCAAGCAATCGAGGCGCTGGGAGGCGCGCCACGCAGGCGGTCTTGGGAGAGTGAGCGAGAGAGAGAGAGATGCGAGATGGGGAAGAAGAACAGGAGAGGGGGCGAAGAGGCACCGTCCGATTTTGATCGGACGGTGGGGAGAGAGGGCGCGGCGATGGCGCCGGATGGAGATCGGGCGGCTGAGGTGAATTGGAGACGCGACCGATCGAGAGTCAACGGATGAAGATCCAATGGCTGGGAGCGACCGAGCGCGGGCGAAGCGGGAGGCGGGCGGCGGCAGCGGCGGGCGCGGAGGCGAGCAGTGGGGAAAGCGTTGATGGGCGAAGAGATTCGGCCCACACACAGCGAAGGGGATTTTCCGGGATTTTTGATTTTCAGAAATACAAATAATTAAAAAGGCTTTTTAGAAAATAGCAAATAGAGTCCAAAAATTCTAGAAAAATTCACAGAAATTCCTTGAATTATTCTGGACTTAATAAAAGTACTTTCAGCTTAAATTTTTCTTTTTATTTTGCAAATAAAATAATTTTTAATTTCTGGAAAAAAATGAAAATCAATTTCTAAAACCCAATAAATCCCAAGAAAACACTTAAAATAATAATTTTGATTTTAAATACCAGAAAACACCATTAAACCATCTTTAATTTAATTGAAGTTTGATTAATTCATATTAAACCACAATTGATCCTGAAATTCCAAATTAAGCTTTTGGCAAATAGAAGCAAATGGTTCTCTTTTAAAATTTTAAAAATCTCTGAAAAAGCGGGACGCCACAAACCTACCCCTCTTAAAGGAAATCTCGACCCCGAGATTCAGGCTGACTAGAGAATAGGTGGGGAAACTCAGCCTTCAAGTCATCTTCTCGTTCCCAAGTGGCTTCTTCTTCGGTGTGGTTGCTCCACTCGACCTTGCAGAAACGGATGACCTTGCTTCTTATTACTCGCTCTGCTACTTCCAAGATCTTGATGGGGTGCTCCTTGTAGCTGAGGTCTTCCTGCAGGGCAATTGCTTCCATTGGCATCTGCTCTTCAGGCACACTCAAACACTTCTTCAGTTGTGACACGTGGAAGACATTATGCACATCTGACAGCTGAGGTGGGAGGTCCAACTGGTAAGCGACTTCTCCCCTTCGGGCTAGAACTGGAAAAGGTCCAATGTACCTTGGTGCAAGCTTTCCGCTTACTCTGAAACGACGCATCCCTTTAAGAGGCGACACCTTCAGGTACACATGATCACCAGGTGCAAATGCTAGATCTCGGCGACGGTTATCAGCATAACTCTTCTGCCTGGTCTGTGCTGTTTTCAGCTTTTCTCGGATTGATCGAACTTGCTCTTCGGCTTTTTCCAAAATATCTGGCCCAAACACTTGTCTTTCACCCACTTCATTCCAATACAATGGTGTTCTGCATTTTCTTCCATAAAGAGCTTCAAATGGAGACATCTGGAGGCTTGACTGGTAACTGTTGTTATAGGAAAACTCTGCATAAGGTAGCATTTGATCCCAGCTGGTCTGATTTGCAAAGGCACAAGCCCTCAGCATATCTTCTAGAATTTGATTTACTCTTTCTGTTTGACCATCCGTCTTGGGATGATAAGTCAGTACTAAAATTTAGATTAGTACCCAAAACACTTGTGCGACTTTGCCAAAATCTTGAGGTGAATCGGGTTCCTCGATCGACACGATCTTCTTGGCACTCCATCTTTGGCACACTATCTTTGCCATGTACAATTACTCGACCTATCACGAGTAAGTAGTCTTGATCGGGAGGAAGTGGGCAACTTTGGTTAGACGATCCACAATTACGAGATAGAATCATATCGACCTTGTTCTTGGCAAACCAAGAATAAAATCCATGCCAATTTCTTCCCATTTCCATTCGAGCACTCTCAAGGGTTGCAGGAGTCCAAAGAGGTCTTTGATGCTCGGCTTTAACTCACGATTGACATCATCACCGAGCTACATACTCGGCAATCTCACGCTTCATGCTAGGCCACCAATACATTTCCTTAAGGTCTTGGTACATCTTTGTGCTTCGGGGTGAATGGAGTACAAAGTTTCATGGGCTTCCTTGAGGATCGCTTGCTTAAGTTCTTTCGATCCGGAACACAAATTAAACTTGTCAAACCAAATGGTGCCTTGTTCATCTTCCGAAAATCTCAGGGCTTTACCCTTCTTCATGTTGCTCTTAAATTCCTTAATATTGGCATCTTCAAATTGAGCTTCCTTGATCTGATTCTGCAAAGTGGGTTGAACTTCTAGGGTAGCTAGGTAACCTTCCTCAACCAACTCTAACTTGAGCTTACAAACTCTTCATGGAGGGTCGGGTGATTTTCCTTGATCGTCGTGGTATTGCAAGAGACTTTTCTACTCAAGGCATCTGCCACAACATTAGCTTTGCCTGGGTGGTAATGGATTCCAATATCATAATCCTTGATTAACTCTAACCATCTTCTTTGCCTCATATTAAGATCAGCTTGAGTGAAAATGTACTTCAAGCTCTTATGGTCCGTATAGACTTCGCAGCGATTACCAATAAGGTAATGACGCCATATCTTTAAAGCATGCACTACGGCAGCTAACTCCAAGTCATGAGTGGGGTAATTCACTTCATGAGGCCTCAATTGACGGGAAGCATAAGCTACTACCTTCCTTTCTTGCATCAGGACGCAACCAAGTCCTTGCCGGGATGCATCACAGAAGATCTCAAAATCCTTCCGGACATCGGGCAAAATCAACACCGGAGCTGTGGTCAAACGCTTCTTCGACTCTTGAAAACTTTGCTCACAATCTGTTGTCCAAGCAAATTTCTTTTCTTTCTTCAACAGCTGAGTGAGGGGTCTTGCTATTTTGGAGAATCCTTCTATGAATCGACGATAGTATCCTGCCATTCCAAGAAAACTTCTGACCTGAGGCACCGACTTGGGTGACTCCCATTAAGCACATCCATAACCTTACTAGGGTTAACAGATACTCCTTCGGCAGACATGACATGTCCCAGGAAAGTAACTTCTTTCATCCAAAACTCACACTTGCTGAATTTAGCATAGAGTTGATGATCTCTAAGCTTATTCAGGACCAAACGGAGGTGCTCTTCATGTTCTTCTTCACTCTTGGAATACACTAGAATGTCGTCAATAAATACAATGACGAACTTATCCAAATACTCCATGAATACTTTATTCATCAAGTTCATAAAGTAAGCAGGGGCATTGGTTAATCCAAATGACATGGCCGTGAACTCATACACCCATATCGGGTTGAAAAAGTCATCTTGGGAATATCCTCCAGACGTATCTTTAGTTGGTGGTACCACGACCTCAAGTCTATTTTGGAGAACACTCGGCTCCTTTCAACCGGTCAAACAAATCATCGATCCTTGGTAGAGGTACTTGTTCTTAATGGTGACCTCATTGAGGGCTCGGTAATCCACACACATCATTTGGGTGCCATCCTTCTTTGCAACAAAGATCACCGGGGCTCCCAAGGTGAAGAACTTGGCCTGACAAAACCTTTCTCTTGCATTTCTTCAATCTGCTTCTTGACTCAACCAAATCATTGACAGCAATCTGTAGGGTCTCTTGAAAATAGGTGCGATGCACGGAACTAGGTTGATGACAAACTCCAAGTCTCGATGCAGTGGCATTCGGTAGGTCATCGGAAAGACATCCTAAACTCTCTCACTCTGGCACTTCCTCCAAAGATACAACATCGGCGCTCTGGACTAAAGCTCCAAACTAGCTTCTCTGGGAGGCTTCAAACTTTACTTTGGTTCCATCCGATGACCAAAGTGATGCTTCTACTACCACAATCCAAGAGGGCTTGGTGATTGGCAAGCCAATCCATTCCCAAAATCACATCAAGAGACTTGGTGTCTATGATGATGAGATTAGCAAGGAATTTTACCCTTCTATGGTCACTTGAACCTTAGGGCAACCTTGGTTCGTACTCAATTCGAGCAGGAGATTGAACCAACAAAACACTTTTAAGAGGCAAAACTTCCAACTGGTGCCTTTCAAAGCAAAAATCAGAAACAAGCGAATCACGAAGCTCGAATCAAACAAAGCGATGGCGGTCTTTGAATTGACAAGAAAGTTACCCAAAGACGACGTCCGGGGCTGCAGGCTTCCTCCACAGATGGTGTGGTTCACACGACCTCTTCCAAAAGGTGAGGAGTCTTGGTAGTGCGAGCTTGGAGTTTGAGGGGCTCCACGTCCGGCTCCTGGAGTGGGGGTCCTGGTGGGAGTGGCTCCCATGTTGAAACGGACAGGAGAAGGGCCTTGCTTCTGCGGGCAACTATTGGCGAAGTGCCCCAGCTGATGGCACTTAAAGCAGGTGATCCCGGCGGCAGAGTTGCCATTCCTTGATCTTGGTTCTTTGGGCTGTTGAAGGCACCGGAACTCCTTTGGGCTAGGTGGCGAGAGTCTTTGCTAGAGGGCTCAATGTGACAGGTGGAGCAACACGGCAGGAGGAGGCACATTCATTCTGACTCTCTGGGAGTGACTCTGAAGGGCACTATGATGCATCATCTTTCTCTTGCGGGATTCTTCAAGCTCACGGCGGGATTCCTCGATGAGCATGGCCTTGTTCACCAGGTGCTGGAAATCTGCATAGTCATTCCCAATGACTTGCACCTTCAAGCTGGGGTTGAGTCCTCTCTTGAAGCGCTTCTGGCGGGCATCATCTGTGGCAACGTCCTCTGGGGCATAACGGGACAGCTGATTGAACCTATTAAGATATTCACTCACTGACATGTTGTCTTGCTGCAGCTCACGGAACTCATTCTTCTTCATTTCCACCTTCCCATCAGGGATATGGGAGTGGCGGAAAGCTCCTGAAAACTCGGCCCAAGTGATGCTATCAGGGTTTCCATGGGCGGCACAATAGTTCTCCCACCATTCTGCAGCGGTGCCTTCAAGCTGGTGGGTGGCATATAGAACCTTCTCGCGATCATCACAACGGGTGATAGCGAGCTTCTTTTCCATGGAGCGTAGCCAGTCATCTGCGTCCAATGGCTCAGAGGAGCTAGAGAAAGTGGGTGGATGGGTCCTTAAAAACTCTGCCATGCGGGTGAGGAAAGGCTGGGGTGGAGGTGGCGGGTGTGGCGGTGCTTGATCGATTCGATTCATTCTCGCGAGTAGGGCGGCGAATGCAGTTCTGGCGATTCATCATCTGAGTCATGTTCTGCATCATAGAGCTCATCAGCTACGTCTGGGCTGCCATGAACTGACTCAATCCCTGGTCTGCATGGCGGCCTGGGAAGACGGTGCATTGGCGCTTGGGGTCTCATCCTGGCTTGCGGAGTTGCGGGTCTGAACCATCTGCACGAAACTTCCCGGGTTTAATAGATGAGTAGAAGAAAGCAATTTAGATGAGAGGGAACAACATTTAGATGAGTAAGAAACAAGGGAGATAGATGGATCAGCCTAATGCGGACAAAGTTGGTTTAACCCAACGAATAGATAGCCGGAAAGCTATCAAGAAGCGAACCAAAAGGGACACTCAAGCACAAAAGCCCTATTACGCGGACTAAGCGATACTAAAACTAGGGAGGGCAACTATCAATCTAGCTTATATGGAGGGTCAACTTGGATCAGGCAGCGGATCTTGAACTTCCAAAACTTCCATTGCTTGATCTTGAAGGGCTCGATCCTAGGGATAATCCAGAGATGAGGGAGTCAATTTAAATTTGGAAAACCAAGTTTCAGAAAAGATAAGATAAAAGAACTCAAGAATGATATAGGAGGGTAAGATGATAAGAAAAGAATAGAACAAGGTGAGAAAGAACAGAATAAGATGAGAGAAGAATATCTAATCAGGTTAATTGCTTGGTTTGATTTAGAAAATATATTTTGAATTTTTGACTAAGATGACCAATCTAACTAAAGGCTACGTCCTACAGTCGACATGGCTCTGATACCATCTCTTGTCGGCGCCCCGGGTATCACACAACCCCGAGACCCTCTGTGCAAACCAAGCTAGTCCCATGATCAGTAGCTAGCTCGCACAGTTGTAACAATGATGTTATCATAACCATTCAACAACGAACTAATGAAGCAGACAAAGTAATATTAGTTAACAGCAGAGGACCTTATGGTCAAGTTCTTACAAAAGTCGCCTCACAGGGCTTAGCACAACAGAGTATCCGCAAATGAAATCTCAAAATACGTGGAGCCCAATCGACATGCCCACAGTAATCGAGTGGAGGGCGTGACCTAGTTCGCGAAGTTTTCAAAGTAGCCTTCCTCATAGTACGCAACTTTGTCACGATTCTTCTGCACGGATCGATCAACAAAGGGCATAAAGCGTGAGTACTTAAAGTACTCAGCAAGTCGTAGAGAAATGTATGCACCTAGTATTCATGTCAGGCTTAAGCAAAGATGGCTTTATGGTTAATTCGCAGAAAGCAAGTTTAACAGTAAATACAATAGTTAGATTTCAAAGCAAGATTTTAAAAGAATTATACATAAATAACCAAGTTCTTTTGAATCAAACAGTGAACATCCCGTTCACTTCCCAACCATTCAACCAAACCTTTCCATCGAACCAAACCACATTTTTGAAAATGCTACCCCTTGCGCGAAATCACCAGGCATGTCCGTAACCGGGGACACGGCTATTCGAATAGATTTTTAACACTCTGCAGAGGTTGTACAACTTTACCCACAAGACACGAATTCTCTAGTTTGTTTGGCATCCGTCGATACCACCGCTCACTTCCTTAGGTGAGCAGTCTAGAGCACGTGACAAGGCCTTTACAAAGTTCCATTTTGCCTCGGTTACGCACTAAGGTTTCGCCATCACACCCCTCTTACGCCAATAATCACCACAACAGAACCGACTCAAAACTTCCTAATTAGTTGGCGGTGTCAGTCCCATACCGGACTTGTGGTTGCACGAGGTGGCCCGGATCGCTGACTTGCAAAGTTAAGTCCTTAGTTAGCTGCTCAGACAAGACCTTCCACATCCCAATGTGCATCACACACCCACCTTAACTCCCTACCACAAGCCCGAGCATAAATTATTTTTGTTCATTCCCGACCAAATGGCAATCCCTGCCATGGCTCAACACATTTTAATTACAGTGGCATCACACCACAATTCCATAGTTCCATTAGTCAAATTTCATTATTCATTGAACATGTGATCGAAAGTCTCGCGGGTAACTAAAGCAAGACTAAGCAATACTACGCTCCCAAGTTGGTATACAATCATGTCCAACTAGTAATAACCAACCTAAGGTGTCCAAGGATATATGTCAATCAAGGAGACATTTCATTTTCAATTCATCAAGGAGGCATAATGGCAATTTGGTAATTATCTACTCCCAAAACCATTTTTAATAAAACTAGCCATGCATGATAATTTAAAATAATATACATTTGTAAAATGGGTTCAATATGGTCAAAGGCCCACGACTTGCCTTCGTTGATGAGGAGCGGGTCTTCAGTTGTCGGGTCGAAGAATTCTTCCGAAACGCCGGAATCTACACGTGCGAGAATAGCAACAATAAATAAAACAGCACCAAATGAACTCCAAAAATTACAAAACCAGAACCAAATGAAAGGGGCTGATTTTATATGAATTTAGAAATTTGGATCACCCAAATCGGAGTTCGGATGCGAAAGTTATGGCCGAAAGAAGTTGAAAATCACATGAAATGATAGAATTAGGGTTTTTCTGGATTTTCGGGAATTTCCGGATTTATTTTCCTACTGGAAATTCGGAAATACGCGTCAGCGCTTGCGCAAGCGCACACGCGGCTACCACGCGGTCGCCACGTCAGCAGAAGTGCCGACGCCGGCCGACGGTCTTGACGCGGCGCCACATCACTGGATTTCAGGCGTTGAGAGAGGCGGGAGAACGAGAGAGAGAGAGAGAGAGAGAGAGAGAGACAGGGAGGGGCGGCGGCGCTCGGGCGGCGGTGGCGACGCCGGCGAGGGGAGGAGTTGAGGGTGGAGGGAGCTTCAGGGCGACGAGGTGGGGCCGGTGACGGGCTCGGCCGAGGCGGATCCGTCTGAGCGACGGCGAGGCGTCGGAGAGGCGCGGGCGAGGAAATGGCGGGCGAGGCGGCCGGGAGAAGAAAAGAGGAGAAGGGGAAAAGAAGGGGGCACCGGCTTTATAGCCAAGGAGGGGTGCGGGGGTGGTCACGGAGGAGAGCACAGGCGGGAGAGAAGGAGCAAACATGGAGCAGAGGCTCGGGCAGAGCGAAAGAAGGGGAGCGGCAATGGGCGCCGACCGAGAGGGCGCGGGCGCGGCCGAACCAAGGTGGCGGCGAGATTCAGGCGGCCGTGGCCAGCGGCCGAGGCGCTGGGAGGCAGGCGCCACGGCGGTCTGCGAGAGAGTGAGAGAGAGAGAGAGATGCGAGATGGGAAGAAGAACAGGAGAGAGGCGAAGAGGCACCGTCCGATTTTGATCGGACGGTGGGGAGCGAGGGTGCGGCGATGGCGCCGGATGGAGATCGGGCGGCTGAGGTGAAGGGGAGACGCGGCCGATCGAGAGCCAACAGATGAAGATCCAATGGCCGGTGCGGCCGAAGCGCCAAGGAGCGGAGCAGCCGCGGAGGCAGGCCAAGGGGAAAAAACGATGATGGGCGAAGAGATTCGCCCACGCTGTGAAGGGGATTTTCTGGGATTTTTGATTTTCAGAAATGCAAATAATTAAAAAGGCTTTTTAGAAAATAGCAAATAGAGTCCAAAAATTCTAGAAAAATTCACAGAAATTCCTTGAATTATTCTGGACTTAATAAAAGTACTTTCAGCCTAAATTTTTCTTTTTATTTTGCAAATAACATAATTTTTAATTTCTGGAAAAAAATGAAAATCAATTTCTAAAACCCAATAAATCCCAAGAAAACACTTAAAATAATAATTTTGATTTTAAATACCAGAAAACACCCTTAAACCATCTTTAATTTAATTGAAGTTTGATTAATTCATATTAAACCACAATTGATCCTGAAATTTCCAAATTAAGCTTTTGGCAAATAGAAGCAAATGGTTCTCTTTTAAAATTTTGAAAATCTATGAAAAAGCGGGACGCTACAGTCGATCAGGGGCAAATCTCCGTAATTTTTGTTTTACGGGTACTTTATCAGGCCGTAAAGCTAGCCTGTGCTCGATCACCTCCTTGGGGACTCCGGGCATGTCGGATGCTTGCCATGCGAAGACATCTGCGTTAGCTCGGAGGAAGGTAATGAGGGCGTCTTCCTATTTGGGGTCGGAAGTCTCCCCGATGCGAACAGTCTTCGAGGGCTCCTCTGCGTCCAGAGGAACCTCTTTGACTTGGTCGTTCGGCTTTGGTGCAGCTTTAGGCTTCAACTTGCTAGTCGAAGGCTGACTTTCGTCTCGAGTTGGTATTTTACCAACCATCTCGAGGGATCGACGGTCGCAGCTATACGCCATCTTTTTGTCACATTGAATTGTGATCACTCCTTTGGGACCTGGCATCTTAAGACATTGATACCTATAATGAGTAGCCATCAAGAATTTTGCCAAAGTTGGTCGTCCGAGTATGGCGTTATATGCCATATCGAAATCGACCACATCAAAGGAGACTTTCTCTGTCCTGAAATTACTTGGCGAGCCAAATGTTAAAGGAAGAGAAACTTGGCCAATGGGTTTGGCCGAAGACCCCGGTACGATTCCATGAAAAGAGTATCGTACCGGTCTTACCTTTGTCCTGGGTACTTGCATCTCGTCCAGGGCATTAGTAAATAGTATGTTAAAGGAACTGCCACCATCAACCAAAACTCGATTGACCCGACGCTTGTTGATGGTGGGTTCGACCACAATGTCGGATATCGACTGATCGATTCGGTGATCGACAATCACCCTTCTCAAAAGAAATGGTAACTTCCGACCACTTCGGTAGGTTATTGACAAGAGGAGTGTTTATAGAGTTTACCTATCGTCTGGCAGCTTTGAGTTGTCGTTTCGACTCGTATGTCGATGATCCTCGTAGATGTGCTTTACGGTATGTTGCGGATCTTGGAACGGCATCTCTTCATCATCCGACGACTTTTGGTCACTCGTATTCCCTACTTGCTCGAGAGTGGGGAGTGGCCCTTTGCCGTTGTAGTAGTCCTCGAGCTTTCTTTGGAAAACTTCGGCGATTCTGAGAGTCATGTCCTTCCTTTTTTGAAAAGGACACCACCTTGGTTTGTCGTTCTGCGATCGTAGGCGCTTACCTTTGCCTTGATCAGGGTACGACTTGGTGGTCCGGGGCTCTTTATCTTTCACGGCCAAGACCTCCTTGAAACCACTGGTTTGTGGTTTTTGACTCTTCATTTTCTTCTTGGACTTCTTTGCTTTCTTGTCCTTACCAACTTCACCTGGCTCTCGAGGAGTGTACGTTTCTCGATCAATAGTGTTGTTCCACTCGACCGCCTCAGAAGCAGTCGCATATCGATCGGCCATCTCGAAGAGCTCGGCAACAGTGTTGGGAGGATTCAAAGCAATATCCTATGTTATCCTTCTACTACGGACTCCTTGCTTAAAAGCCCTGATCACAGAGGAGTCAGAAATTTCCAGAATTGAGTTACGAACCTGACTAAAGCGTTTGATGAATTGACGCAAAGTCTCATTGTTATTCTGTTTTATCCGGTGCAAGTCGTCTTCCTTTCGGTATGGTTGTATGTGCCTTGGAAATTCGCTGAGAAGATCGCAGAGGTGTTGCCAAGAGTAGATCGACTCGAGTGGTTGGTTTAATAACCACGATCGAGCGGATCCTTCAAGTACAGTGGAAGGTAATTTGCCATTACATGCTCTCCTCCTCCTGCTGCTCGGACAGCTATTGTATAGATCTGAAGAAATTCGATGGAATTTTTAGATCCATCAAATTTCTCCATGTTCACTGGTCGAAAATGAGGTGGCGGTGAAATGAATCGCTCAAGGTCGGCGAAAATGCGGCATCCGTAATTACTTCTTGACGCCTTCTTTGTAGGAAAGAAGGGTTAATGTCACCAGTGATCGTATCTGACGATACCCGAAGAACAGGTGACTGTCCCCGTAGTAGGTCTCACTCTCGAGGGAATGCTCCTCGTACTCCATCCGTTGTGAATTTCTTTATCGAAGTGGTGAATGATCACCTCTCCGAGGGGCTTCTTGATCATCAGCCAATCGAAATGTATTTCTCCGAATAGGGGATCGATGCGACTTATGGCCGTGTCGATTCCTACGTGGAGAAATATTTGATTGACTGGTAGCTGAGGAAGTCGCATTGCTACGACTACGAATGTTGTCGACGAGGTACTTCGATCTTGTCATCACGGTTGAAGCCTTTGCGCAATCTCTTGACAAAGAGAGAGTACCACAGCGTTCGAGCAAGCTCTTGATTGGGATTCTCGAGCAAGTCGTTGATGTCCTGGAGTTCTTGTACGTCCTTCGACTGATGTTGAATGCGCCCAGGCAGGTTCTTCTAGGCTGCAACTTTCTTTCGTCGGATGGTCTCAAAATCCTCCTCATCAGATCTTTGAGCCATTCTCAGTGGAGTGCGAGAATATCGAGGATTTCCCTCGCGTTCATCAGAGTGTTGGTTCTGTCCGTCACCGGTGGTGCCCTTGCCATTACCACGAGGGGGCGCAGTGTGTGATCTTCGGGGAGTGTTCTTACCTCGGCCTCCATAAGGCTGACCCTGATTTGAGGGAAGGACGAAGACCTCCCGTTGACGATTCTCACTTGCGCTCGAGGCCTCTCCGCTTGAGGAGTGCTCGAGAGACACCATCTGGCGACTTGGAGTAATCCCCTCCAGGTAGGGGAACTCCGGGTTATAACTGTCTCCGTTCGCAAATGAGATCTGCGGAGAGCGGTCAATTTGCGGAAAAGCATGCTTGATCCCACCCTCTCTGGAGTTACCCTGAGAGAGAGGATCACCAGATGTTGGTGGAGTCCTGGAATGGTGGCTCTCAGAACTTGTCTCACCAAGTCGGACTGCCTTAGGGGGACTTGGACACTTGGAGGAAAAACTCTCGTCGTGTCGTGAGTCCTCTTGGGTGCAGTTCTGGTCGGATTGACCCCTTGTCCTTTGAGGGAATTGGCTCCTCTGTTGGACGTATCGTTGTGGGGGATAAGGATCCCTCCTCAACTCCATTGATGGGATGGTTTCTTAGAGAATGATCTCCGGAGGCAACATCACCATCAGCGGATGCATCACTCGGCTCGTAGTCGAAACCGGCATCCATGTCGACGTCTGCGTAATCTGCCAAGTCAAACCAGTTCTCCTCGTTCCATTCTCCTGCCATGATTGCATGAGATTGGAAAAAGAGAGTATGTTGACAAGAGATTACCGGAAGATCCCCACGGCCGGCGCCAACTGTCGGTGTATTAGAACCGATCTTATGTAAAGATTTGTGGATATCGTGAGGATATGTGCACGATCTCAGGATGATGAGTCAATTGGCAATGGCGTTATTGGTTTGCAAAATCTCGCGTTTTCGAGTTTGCTCCAAGGTTTGTCAAAGCCATGGCGGTCGACCGGTTGTCTTGAGCGGTCGATCGCCCGTGGAGCGATCCGACCGACCATGGTGGCGGTCCGACCGCCACAATGAATTTTGGGTTTTTGGAGCTGGGCCAAAAATAGGTTGTGTAGGCAAGTGAGGGGAGTCTCCTGGATGTGGTCCCATAATTTTTGGAGCTCCCAGTCAAAAGTTCTATTCGATTGAAATTTCCAGAAGGTTTCGGAATTTCTCGCTTGAATTTTGGCTAAATCCTTTGGACCGTCCGACCGCCCGTAGGGAGCGGTCCGATCAAGATGAATCGGTCGGACCGCCCAATGGCGATGGCTGACCGCGATCACTTGGAGGTGAGCCAAGTGTTGCATTGAGTTTGTTACGAGTGTGTTATTCTATGAACTTCAATGCTTTATTGATGTATATTGCATTATGCGGGCCGATGTGGGTCAAGTTGTGAAGAACTTGTTCCCGGAAACGATTTGTTTGTCTATTGCTGTGCAGGTGGCTTGGAGGTCAACGACGTCAACGGTGAGTGGATCGGGACTACGCTTGGAGAGCTGAGGTCCAGAACGATCAGGGATACCGGGTGAGGTCGTGTGACACAAGCATGGTGCAGGATGGATAAGATGGATCGAACGGGTGGTTGATGCAATACCGTTGGATCAAAGGTGCGGATATCGGTCGCGAGTCTCTGAGGTTCCGATGGGATTCTGACAAGAGAGGCTTGGCGTCAATGAGAACCGCTGATCAACCTACACGTGGTGAAGCAGGCGATTGCTTCAAGAGTTATTTGTGTGTGGGTCCCATGTGTAAGAGACCCAAAAAGGGAAACCCTAACTCTCTAGTATAAATAGGAAGGGGAGAGGTGGAAAACCTAAGCAAGCATTCATTTAGCCCCCTTTTTCCTTTTCTAGGGTTTGGAGGAGAGGAGAGGAGAACTAGGGTTTGGAGTGTGCTCCTTGTTGAGCTCTTGCCCTCTTTTGTGGAGAGGCTTTGTAAGCATCTATTGTGAGTGAACAATCTTGTGATGCTTAATTGAAAGATCAATTGCTCCCTTTGTGTTCTTCTCTCTTTTGGATGTTTTTGGTGCTTCCTTGATTCAAAGGTTCATACTTGGTCTCTTGGCCTACTTTATCTTGCTTTCATGTGTGGGATTACTCCTAGAGTCATCTAGTTCATCAAACCCCCACAAGCAAGTCTTGAATCAAGATTTTCTCACTTCTAGGGTTTGTGCACCTATTTGGTAAAATCTCAAGAGATCGATTCTGAAGTGGATCCGACGGATCGTCGCTAGAAATAGGTCTCTAATATCATTAGGAAGGTGTGCTAGAAATTTGGTCAAGTTTCATTGGTTGAATCAAAAGTTGGATCAAATTTCGTTTTGGATTTGGGTGGAGTTTTTCAAGATCGACTCTACCGGTCCGATCGCCTTTCAACGGCGGTTCGACCGCCGTGTATTCGACCACTGGTTTGGTGGGTCGAACCGTCGTCCACCGTCCGACCATTGGTTGGTTGCCGGTCGATCATTGGATGACCGTCGGTCCGACCGCTGCGTGGTAGCCGGTCGACCGCCCGTGTCGAAGGAAGAACATTGAGTTCTTTTCTCCTTTGTGTCGTGGTGCTTGAGGGGTTTATCAAATTCAACACAAGGCTTCCGTTGTGTGCACACCGAACTTCTTAGCTTTCATAGCTAAAGGAGTAAAGTTCGTGTTGGTTTTGATTTAGGCGAGAAAGTTTTGAAAGCGCCTATTCACCCCCTAGTCGCCTTTCGGTCCTACAAGTGGTATCGAGCCGTTAGCTCTTTTCTATAAATCTTAACCGGTCTTTGGAGCCATGGCGACCGACAAGTACTCAACCAAGCCACACATTTTTGAGGGAGTTGACTTTGCATCTTTGGAAGGCTCGTATGCAAGCATATATCGAGGCTCAAGGGCACGCTATTTGGCTAAAGGTGAAAAACCCTTATGTCGTGCCACCGATGACGATACGATCACTCGGATGTGGAGGCCAACAAAGAAGGCTCGAATTATTTGATCCAAGGCCTTAGTCGATCCGAGTTTGAGCGTGTTGCTCACTTGCGGTCTGCTCACGAGATCCGCGAACACTTTGTGATTATCACGAAGGGTCCATCTGCGATCAAGGAAGTGAGATAGAACCACTCAAAAGGTTTACTCAAAGATCGAACAAAGGCCCGGTGAGTCTTTGGATGAGTGTGGGAAGATTCTCTAAAATTCTTCATGATCTCCGCGCTGTTGACTTGGTATTTTCTGGAGTCTGAAAATGCACGCCACTTCTGGGTGCTCTTGATGTGAAGGTCTGGGGTATGAAGATCACTTCCATCAATGACAACATCACATGAGTGAGCTTACCATGGATAAGCTCTACTCGAGGTTGAAGACGCATGAGATTGACTTTATCTCGCGTCTCCCAAGATAGAGTCGATGGCTTTAGTGGTCGACAAATCCAAGGGTTGCTCTTCTGATTCTCTTGATTGTAGCTCATCTGGCTTTTCATTATCTGCTTTACATTCTTTGAGTGATGAGCAACTTGAGAAATTGCCCGAGGATGACTTAGCCCTCCTTTCCACCAAATTCACAAGAGCGTACAACAAGGTGAGAAATAGGAGGAGGAGGACCTATCACGTGCTTCAATGTGGTGAGCCAAACCACATTCGCTCCAGTGCCCCAAGCTAAAGGGCAAGGAGGAGAAGGAGACACGAAGACATCCCGGAGAGGATGCAAAACCCAAGAAGACAAACTATCGAAGTTTGTCACCGGTCCTGCCGCTCTTGAGAATGTAAATATGAGCGATGTGGACTCGGAACGGAGGACGACGAGTGATTCTCGTGGCAAGAAGAAGGCGCATGACTTCACCAAGATGTGTTTCATGGCCAAGAACACCACGATACCGACTCCTCCAACAATGAGGATCCTTTCGTGATCCCGATGAGGTATGCCCTTCTATTGCCGATATGAAAAGGGCTTTGGTGCTTGCTGAATGTAAATTGCATAAGCAAGTAAAAATGATTAGGAAGGTGACATTATGATTGATAATTTGAATCTTGAAGTTGTTAGGCTTAAATCTATCAATCCTGATGATATTTGTGATTCCTGCACTAGCTTGCTTAAAGATTTGACAAGCTTGAAATCTGCTCATTCCTCTGTCACAAATCAACTAAAAGATGCTCTCGATGAACTAGAATCTTTCAAGTCTAGATCTGCTTGTTTAGATGTCATTCCTCTTGATGTGACTGCCATGGAAGCTATCCCTTTAACTTGCTCTAATTGTGCTTTGCTAGAATTAAAATTGGATAGTTCCTTAAAAGAATTGCAAAAGTTTGATGCTAGTCACACATGCTCTCATTGTAAGGATAATAGGATTAAGATGCAAGAGATGACAGAAACATTGATTTACTCTAGAGTTGCATCTTGTGAAAATTGTCCCAAGCTTACAATTGAGATTGAAGCCTTAAACAAGACCCTGGAAGAAAAGGCTAAAATTGAAAGATCCATATCTTTTACTGCTTCTAAAAAGGTTATTGATTCTAACTCTTGTGTTTTGAATGCTGAAGTTGAAACCATGGTTAGTCAGATACAAGAGGCTTTTAGAGTCAAGTTTAAGGAGCAGTTGAGTAGGATTGTGAATCCTATTGTGTGTCTTGTGAGGCCTTCAAAGTGGAAGTGGCCCTTCTTAAGAGTAAGCGCAATGAGGTAATCAAGTCTAGCAAGTGTACTAGATGTGAGGAGTTAATGAAAGAGAATGATTACCTCAAGGTGACTCTTGAGAAATTTTCAAGTGGGACAAAGAAACTCAACATGATTCTTGATCAATCCAAGGTGAGCGTGAAAAATAGTGGTCTAGGTTTCAACCCCCTAGAGCATTCCAAGAAAAACCCACCTAAGATTGCTAGAGTTGTGAAGAATGGTTTGTTTGAGCTAGAACCTCCTAAGCCATCCGGGGTTGTTTTCAAATCCGGTGGTTTTGCTCAAACTCTTTACGCAAGAAAGGTGCTTTCACTCATTCTGCATGCACCCTCAAAAGGTCCATACCATTGCACCTTCGCAAGAAAGAAGGCCATCTTGTTGAGTTCGCTTCCGGAGAGCAAAACTTGAGAGAAAAGAGAGGATGAGCGTCCTAAGATCCATTAGAGGAGTTCCTTCTCGGATGTAGTCTCTAGAGCTAGGCGACTGCTTATCGCACCACACATAGGCCTAGATTTGTAGAGAACTTTGTAGACTCTTTTGGTGGGTCTAGGCGGATGTTGGATTAGGACATCGTGAGGAGACACTGGTAGCACCTAGACAGGGGAGTATCGATCTTTTGGTAGATCGTTTGGAGAGGTCTAGGTGATTATCATGTGCATCCTTATGATTTTGTTCCTGATCATGTTTCACTATTTCTCTGCTGCTCCCGGACATCGTGCTTCTCGATCTTTGGATTCCTCGCTCATTTATCACTAACCCCAGATCGAGGCACGGATGTTTTCTCGATTGTGCCTTTTAGGTCCGTCGTGCGAGGAAGGAGGACAAGTGGCTTGTTGACTCGGGTGTTCTCGACATATGACCGGAGATTCTAGATGGTTCTCCTCCTCACACGTGCATCCGCAATGAATTGATTACATTTGGGGATGCCTCTCTGGGGACCGTGGATCGCAAAGGGCACTGTGCGCGTCAACGACAAGTTCATGCTAAAAGACGTCGCTTTGGTAAGTAAGTGAGGTATAATCTTCTATCTGCTTTCACCGCTTGATGAGGGTCTAGAAGTGAGGTTTAAGAGAGGTGAGTGTAGAGTTCTAGATTCCTCGGTGAGCTTGTTTTGAGATCTCAGTTTGAGAAGATCTTCGTGCAAATTTCATATTTCTTCATTTCCACCCTAGGTGTCCGTAGCCTCGATTCTCATGACCTTGTTTTGTGGCATCGTAGACTTGGGCATATAGGTTTTGATCATTTGTCTAGAGTCATTGCAAGGACTTGATTAGAGGTTTGCCTAGGTCAAGGCTATCGGAGATCTTGTGTGCTCACCTTGTAGACATGGTAAGATGGTGTCCGCTTCCCACCCACCTCTTACTTTGGTAATGACCGATGGACTGTGATGACTTCTTCACTTAGATCTGATTGGTCCTTCTAGAGTTCAACACCGGTGGGAAATGGTATGTCTTGGTGGTTGTGGATGATTACTCCGGTATTCATGGGTTTATTTTCTTGCTTCTAAGGACGAAGCATTTGGATTCTTTAAAGATTTGGTCCTTAGAATTGTCGTTGATATACCGGAGCTTTGAGAGCCATTAGGAGTGATAATGGGACGAGTTCAAGAATTCTTCTTTTCTACCTTCTGTACTGATAGGGAATTGAGCATCGCTTTTCTTCTCCTAGAGTTCCTCAAAGAATGGTGTTGTAGAAAGGAAGAACAGAACCCTTGTAGAGATGGCTCGGACCATGCTAGATGAGCATTCTACTCCTAGGAGATTTTGAATGAGGCGATCTCTATCGCTTGTTATATCTCCAATAGGGTTTTCTTGAGATCCGTGGTTGGGAAGACTTCTTATGAGCTTAGATTTGGTCATTCTCCCAAGGTCTCTCATTTCAAGATTTTTGGTTGCAAGTGCTTCATTCTTAAACATGGCAATCTTGATAAATTTGAGTCTAGATGTTTTGATGGCATATTTCTTGGATATCCCGCTCATTCTCGTGGCTATCGTGTTTTTAATGTTGATACTAATAAAATTGTTGAGACTTGCGAAGTCACTTTTGATGAGGCTAGTCCCAGTACTAGACCCGATGCTTGGTACAGGTTTACAAACTCAAGAAAGCATCTTCGTCGATGATGATTCCGAGGATGAAGACTCAAACCATCCTCCCGCTACCTCCGAGAGGGTGGAGAGCTGCTACTACTACTTGATGTCGGTCACCGAGCAGCCCTCCTATCCCCACCGACGATCCGAGTGGTTCTGCTCCTACCTCCACAACTCATCGGGTAGAGGCCATACGCACCAGAGCACCTCTTCGCATTCAATGACAACATCCTCCCAATGATGATTGGGGATCTTCAAGAGCGAGTCACTCGCTCGTGTTTATTTCTCCGATTCCCATGCACATTCTCGCTTTTGTCGCTTCTTTTGAACCCCGAGATATCACCCATGCTTTATCTCGATGCCTCTTGGGTCAATGCCATGCATGAAGAGCTTGAAAATTTTGAAAGAAACAAAGTCTGGTTTTTAGTTGAGCGACCTTCCGATTCTCATGTTATTGGAACAAAATGGGTTTTAAAAATAAGCAAAGTGAGGATGGATTGGTTGTTCGCAATAAGGCTAGACTTGTTGCTCAAGGTTATTCCTGTAGAGGGCTTAGACTTTGAGGAGACCTTTGCTCCAAAGAGCTAGATTGGAGGCCATTCGCATTCTTTTAGCATTTGCAACATCCAAGGGTTTCAAGCTTTTTCAAATGGATGTTAAAAGTGCTTTCTTGAATGGTTTCATAGAAGAAGAGGTCTTTGTCAAGCAACCTCACGGGTTTGAAAATAAAAATTCCCAAACCATGTTTTTAAACTCTCTAAAGCTCAGATGGATTGAAACAAGCTCCTAGAGCATGGTATGACAGTTTAAGAGTTTCTTGCTTGAAAATGATTTCAAAATGGGAATGGTTGATAAAACCTTGTTCACTCTCGTGCATGGCGGTGATTTCTTGTTGGTTCAAATATATGTGGAGGATATTATTTTCGTGGTTCTTCTCATGCTTTGGTGTCTAGATTTTCGATTCTATGAGCAAGGAATTTGAGATGAGCATGATGGGAGAATTGACATTCTTCCTTGGTCTTCAAATCAAGCAACCGAAAGAAGGCACCTTCGTTCACCAAAGTAAGTATACAAAGGACCTTCTTGGCGCTTCAATATGGGAAGCGAGAGGCCAATGTCTACTCCCATTGCAACAACCACCGTCTTTGGACCACGATGAGGATGGAGAGTCATGGATCGGAAAGAGTATCGCATATGATTGGCTCCTCCTCTATCTTACAAATACGAGGCCGGACATACAATTCGCCGATGTGCAGGCGCTCGCTTTGAGCTTCCTCGTGCTTCTCACCGTCAAGCGATGCGCCGCATACTCGGTACCTTCAAGATACGCTTGATTTTGGACTCGTATTCTTCCTCTTGGCTCTTTCAATTCGAGCATTTTACGATCTTGATTTCACGGTGTAGAGTGGATAGGAAGAGTACTTCTGCACTTGTCATTTCTTGGGCACATCTCTTGTTTCTTGGTCTTCTAGAAAAGTCTTACATTGCCTGCCATACCGAGGCCGAGTATGTAGCTGCCGCGATGGTCGCTCTCGTGTTCTCTGGATTTTGTCCACGCTGCGAGACTATGGGTTATCTTTGGGAAGTGTTCCTCTTTCTCGTGACAACATACGCAATTAATATTGCCAAAAACCAGGCAACATTCCAGACTAAACACATTGACATTCGATTTCATTTTCGAGAGATCATGTTGAGAAAGGTGATGTTGTGCTTCATTTTGTAGAGTCGAGCAACGACTTGCGGATATTTTCACTAAGGCTCTTGATTCTTCTCGTTTCTTTGTCGCTTATGGGAGAGTTAGGGTTATTAGTCCTATTGGGCTGTTTTGAGGGGAAGTTGCTCTTTTGCACTCATTGTATCATAATGCATGTTTCAATTCATTTGTCTTGCATTGTATAATAAAATTAGTGGAGCTTTGATTATTATCCTTGTATGACTTAATTTAATCTTCTATACCTTGTCATATCAAGTGATAGTCTGCTAGACTTCTTTTACGGCTCTTCGTGTTTGGCTTAGCCTCTGCCTTGCTAGCTTTGTATGTGTGAAAGATTTGAATCAAATCATGTCTTGTTGGATCTTGTGACTAGTCTTGCTCTAGTGATCCTTTTATGATTCTCGCCATGTCTTACAGGTTGAATTGAGTCTTGAACTTATTCTGAGTTGAAAAATGAGCTTTTTATCTTATTAAGTCAAGCAAATGAAAAATGAGATTTTCTGTGCGAAAAAACTGATCTCACCAATCCTTTCTCATGAGACGGCTTGCCATTGCACTCGGCATGAACTCAGGGGGAGTTTTGGATGACCTAGATCATTCTTTTAAGCTTATCGCTTGAGATGGTCGCGGCAAGGCTTGAGATCTAGCACAGCAAAAAAAGGGGAGAAAGAAAGAGAAAAATTGCCCAAAAAGGGCTAAGTGCTTGAGTTTTGCTTCAAAAGAATTTTCTTAATGCTCAAAATGCCTCAATTCTTGTTTTGAGTCTCTTTTTACTTATAGACATGGCTTGACTCATTTTTGGTTGCTTTGAGTGAATCTATGATTTTGAGCAACCTTTCATGATTTCAATTCTGTTAATCTCGGATTGCTGCTATCTTGGTTTTAGCTTCGCAGTACACGTTTTGCCATGATTGAATATAGCGTCTTCTCTTTATATGGCTTGGTATAATACTTGTACTGTCTTCATGTATAATGGTCATGGCTCCTTTTTACCTAAGTTCAAAAATAAAGTCATTCCTTCATGCTCTTTCTTTTTCATGCATCTTGATGAATTCATTGTCAAAGGGGGAGAAAGATTGTGAAGAAAATGCTGTTAGAGCTTTTGGTTTCATACATAAAGAACACAAATAAACACACATAAAAAAAAACTTTTGTGAACCTTTTGAAATTTTGTGATCTTGGTGAGTTGAGTTTCTGGGTTTTATTGTCTTTTCCTGATTTGATTTGCAATTCAAGAAGACTCACAGTGATCAAAGGTCAAATAGAGAAATTGCCTTTCATTTGGACCTAAGTGAGATTTTTGGCTACTTTCTGGAATTTGAATCATTTTGTGCTTTCAATGCCTTATCTCACTTGCTTACACTATTCTGAAGCCAGCTTGGTCGGTTCCTAGGCTTTTTGTTGCTTATGAACCAAGGTGTGCCTTTATGCGAAAACAGTGAAATTTTTACTTTTCATTTTGAAAAACCACATTTTCTTGAAAATTGCCAATGTGTTCATCAAGGGGGAGATTGTGGATATCGTGAGGATATGTGCACGATCTCAGGATGATGAGTCAATTGGCAATGGCGTTATTGGTTTGCAAAATCTCGCGTTTTCGGGTTTGCTCCAAGGTTTGTCGAAAGCATCAAGGCCGATCGACCGGTTGTCTTGGGCGGTCGACCGCCGCGGAGCGATCCGACCGCCATGGTGGCCGGTCCGACCGCCACAATGAATTTTGGGTTTTTGGAGCTGGGCCAAAAATAGGTTGTGTAGGCAAGTGAGGGGAGTCTCCTGGATGTGGTCCCATAATTTTGGAGCTCCCATCAAAAGTTCTATTCGATTGAAATTTCGTAAGGTTTGAATTTCTCGCTTGAATTTTGGCTAAGTCCTTTGGACCGTCCGACCGCCGTTGTGGGAGCGGTCCGACGAAGATGAATCGGCCGGACCGGCCACGTGGGGCGATCGGACCGGCAATCCTGGAGGTGAGCCAAGTGTTGCATTGAGTTTGTTCGAGTGTGTTATTCTATGAACTTCAATGCTTTATTGATGTATATTGCATTGCGGGCTGATGTGGGTCAAGTTGTGAAGAACTTGTTCCTAAACGATTTGTTTGTCTATTGTCGCAGTGGCTTGGAGGTCAACGACGCTCAGCGGTGAGTGGATCGACTACGCTTGGAGAGCTGAGGTCCAGAACGATCAGGGATACCGGGTGAGGTCGTGTGACACAAGCATGGTGCAGGATGGATAAGATGGATCGAACGGGTGGTTCGGTACAGCTGGTTGGATCAGGCGGTGCGGGTATCGGTGCGAGTCTCTGGGAGGTTCCGATGGGATTCGGACAAGAGAGGCTTGGCGTCGATGAGAACCGCTGATCAACCTACACGTGGTGAAGCAGACGATTGCTTCAAGAGTTATTTGTGTGTGGGTCCCATGTGTAAGAGACCCAAAAAGGGAAACCCTAACTCTCTAGTATGAATAGGAAGGGGAGAGGTGGAAAACCTAAGCAAGCATTCATTTAGCCCCCTTTTTCCTTTTCTAGGGTTTGGAGGAGAGGAGAGGAGAACTAGGGTTTGGAGTGTGCTCCTTGTTGAGCTCTTGCCCTCTTTTGTGGAGAGGCTTTGTAAGCATCTATTGTGAGTGAACAATCTTGTGATGCTTAATTGAAAGATCAATTGCTCCCTTTGTGTTCTTCTCTCTTTTGGATGTTTTTGGTGCTTCCTTGATTCAAAGGTTCATACTTGGTCTCTTGGCCTACTTTATCTTGCTTTCATGTGTGGGATTACTCCTAGAGTCATCTAGTTCATCAAACCCCCACAAGCAAGTCTTGAATCAAGATTTTCTCACTTCTAGGGTTTGTGCACCTATTTGGTAAAATCTCAAGAGATCGATTATGCGAAGTGGATCTGACGGATCGTCGCTAGAAATAGGTCTCTAATATCATTAGGAAGGTGTGCTAGAAATTTGGTCAAGTTTCATTGGTTGAATCAAAAGTTGGATCAAATTTCGTTTTGGATTTGGGTGGAGTTTTTCAAGATCGACTCTACCGTCCGACCGTTTTCAACGGCGGTTCGACCGCCTGCGTATTCGATCACCGGTTTGGCGGGTCGAATCGCGTCCACCGTCCGATCACGGTTGGTTGCTTGGTCGGACATTGGATGACCGTCGGTCCGATCCGCCTGGTAGCCGGTCGACCGCCTGTCCAAAGATGAAGAACATTGAGTTCTTTTCTCCTTTTGTGTCGTGTGCTTGAGGGGTTTATCAAATTCAACACAAGGCTTCCGTTGTGTGCACACTGAACTTCTTAGCTTTCATAGCTAAAGGAGTAAAGTTCGTGTTGGTTTTGATTTAGGCGAGAAAGTTTTGAAAGCGCCTATTCACCCCCCCTAGTCGCCTTTCCGGTCCTACAAGATTATTTGATTCGGGGGGTCTCCTAAAGATGAAATCACGCAGAGTGGTTGACACGGGATGTTTATACAGGTTCATGCCTTCTCCGGAGAGAATAACAACCCTACTCCTGTGTGTGTATGGTATTGACTGTATTCTCGATGATCAAGCGATAAAACTTAGAACTATTACAGAGAACAGTACTTGTGCTTCTCCTTGACTCGCTATGTTTCGCCCCCGATTGGCTGTGACTCTCCCCCCTCTTGTCCCTCTGATTGATGCCCTTATATAGTCGTGAAGGAATAGCCGTTTTGTCCTGCGGAAGAGGCGCCTGATTAATCCAGTAATGGGCGCATGATGGCAGTAATTACCGGCGCATTGGCTTCTTCACGCCGTCTGGCAGTTACCATTCAGAGGTATTGGGGTATTAAGTACTATTATTATGCGGAATAATAGTGCATGTAGACCGTTCGGATTCCTTAATCAATTGGACCCACTCGTTTGTAGGTTTGATTATAAGGTGGTCGTGGTTTACTTGGTCGTAGTAGGACTTACGACTGGGTATAAGTCGTAGTAGAGCTTACGACCGTGTAGTGGTCGAGAAGGACTTACGACCGGTAGTAGTCGTAGAAGGGCTTACGACGATAATGGTCGAGAAAGACTTATTTACCATGACATAGTCGTAGTAAAACTTACGACTATGGGGGTGATTGTAGAAGATCTTACAATCACTTAGTAGGCCTCCCCCTTATAAATATAAGGGGTACTTCTGCGGACTATGTGACATCATATTCACCTATAATAAGAATTATAGATAAAAGATAAAATGAGGATTATTAGATCCTCGTCACCTAGCATTCTCTAACTCAGAATGTAAAATTTGACAAGACTCACAAGATCCATCATCAGGAATTAAAACTCTAAGTCTTTCAATTTCAGAATTTATATATTCAATCAAAGTATCGTCAGTACCAAGTTTAGCAACAACGTTAGCTAAATCATCATAAGAAGGTTCTACCTCATTGTAGTTATCGCTGTCAAGATCATCACTGTCGGTGGAGCTTTTGCTACTTGCCATTAAACACAACCCAATTAACTCTTTTTTGCCTTTGGGAACATCATCCTCGCTGTCCGTGTCCACATCACTCAAATTAATTTTCTCAAGAGCCGAAAGAACATGATGCACCACCTTGCGATTCATATAGCCCTTCTTTTTATTCTTCCTTTTTCCTTTCTCCATCTCTTCTTCCTTCTCATTCTCTTCCCTTGCAAATCTTGCTAGAAACTTTGGACATTTGGAACGAATATAATTGAGATCACCACACTCATGGCACCTTTGAGGACCAAAATTTCCTCTCTTTCTTGATCTCACATTCTTCAAAGCTATTGTGAAGCGTGTAGAGAGGAGTGCCAAATCATCTTCCGGGAGTTGCTCTAGCTGTTCATCAGTTAGTGAAGACAAAGAAGACAAAGCATAGCTAGTATAAGAATTATCACCATTAGACTTGCTAGATTGTGAAGCAAAAGCAAATAAGTCAGGACTTAAGGCATAACTAACACAAGTTATCCCGTAATAAGTACAAATCGCTTAATGGACATTCTTGGTAGAAAATTAATCGCAGATGCTTGGATGCTCACATTGCTATGAAATGTCAATGAGGGCAATTGCTTATATGTTGGTAATGGATCACCCATTATTGCAATGCACTAAGTAATAAGCATGCCGCTTCCCACTAAGCAATGTCCTTGTCAATGAGTTTTGGCATGGAGTAGCTCGAAATGCAAAGAGATGAACAAGTTCTAACCAAGAATTAAATATCGCTCTTTTCAATTGAGAATTGGAAGGGTATTTCAATAGAATACGCAAGTCTGCTGACAGTGGTCATAACATTGAAATAAGCAACACATATATCCAGTTTTTATTCCATCGATCGTTTCTCACGCTACAATAGTATCAATCATAAAATACAAGCATAAAGGTTGAGAATTTACGTTGCTCTTATGTACATACATGGCCCTGCCGGTTACTTATATCACACATTGTTACACGCATAAAATACAGCATATCTTATCATCCAGGAAGCTACTTTTATTGTTTGCACCGACAGTAATCAGCTAACACAACTTGATCATATAGGTCCCAAATTTCTTTCTTGCATAAATTAACAACCGATAGCCAGCCCTACTTCGACTCGTAGAGATGTACTGGTAACCGTGGTTCAGCCTGCAAAATTAGTGGTTCAGCTAGTGCGAGACTGGTAGCAGACTCCTGCAGCTCAATTTTATCAACACCAGGGGGCTTGATCCAAGTAAATCCATGTAGAATCCTCGCGAATAACATCATCGAATCGCAGCGCCAAGTGACACCCCGGGCAACCCTTCTCCCAAGCTAAACGAGATGAATCGCAGTCTGGCTCGGTGAGAACTACATCCGCATCATTCAGATGTCGTTCGGGCCGAAACTCGAGCGGTTCATCCCAGACAGTGGGATTCCGACCCAGCCCAATACGGCTAACAATAACCTGGCTACCTTTGGGGATCACGTAGCTAGAAATGGTGGTGCCTGCCATGGCAACATGGGGTAGGTTGAAAGCGTGGTATGGGTGCATGCGAAGGCTTCTGATACACGATTTGAGGTAGTTTAGTTGAGGAATGTCGATTCCTCCACTAGCCTGCCTTTGCCAACAATTGCATCGAGTTCATCAATTGCCTTCGCATGACCTCCGCTTGTTCATCATCTCGGCTAGTGCCCATTCCATCGCATTTGATGGATTGTCCACTATTGCAAACATTATTTCCTATATTGATGTTATGAAAAAAAAACATCAATCAGTTTCACATTGAATCAAATAATAAACAAGACACAAATGTAGAATTCATAATGAAATAGGATTAAACATTAAAGGCCACCTCGTTTTATTATTCCAAGAAGACCACACTTAATTTTTGAAAATCGTATTTAACTTTTCTTACGTATTTTCCCATGATAATTTTATTTGTATTTAACAATTTTATGTTCTAAAATTTGAATTCATAATATATGGCAAAGATATTATGTGGAAACACCCTTTAGGTGTAATCACATATATAAATCATTTTGGTTACTCACCAAATCAACATGAACAATTCGACAATAATCGAGGTATCCCATGGAGTGTTGTAGCACCTCCTCTACAATTGTGACTTCAAACTAAAAAATGTGCTAGAAGAAACAACAAAGAGATATTTGCTATGAATAGTAACTTTTGCAATTTCTTTGCTTTTCATTTGGTTTATCTTTAGTTAGAAATCTCTCATTTTTGTTGCTATCAAATTAAGTAGAACTTCAAATTATGTAAAGCGTGGAAGATACATGATCCATTGATGCTTTAAATGATTGTCCTTTCTAATACATGTAACGCTAGTGTGATGTGAAGATACTGATAGAAGTTAGAAAACAAAAAAACTGAATAGAGAAGACACCATTTGATTGCTGAGTGCAATTCAGATATGTCTGCCGGTCCGATTTGGCCATGAGTTCATGTAGGTGTTACATGCGTTTTACAATTGAATTCAAACTCTTATTTCTATTGCACGTTAGCTGTTAAAACAATACATGATGTGGTCACAAGAAACTTAGTCAGAGCGTGAGATTACACCGGTACCCAAAGAACAGGCGGTTAATATGCTTTCTTTTTCTTCATTTAATGTAGAAATTTTTAGGAATTTTCTTTTTCTCCGATTAATATGAGAATTTCGATGTTTTTACGCTCGTAGGATTAATGTGGGACTTCGGGTAGTACCGCAAATTAGTAAAGATAAAGAAAGATAGTTTATGGAGTAAATCTATATTGGGTAAAAAAATCAGTATTATATTTTCTAAAATAATGAAAAATATGTCTCACCGCTGTTTGTGCTCTGATCTCTTCAAACGACAGCAGCGGCTGTCCTTCTGCATCATCAAGAGAAACCAGGGCGTCCAAAAAGTCTCCGACCTTTCTCTTCGTACCAACTTTCCGAAGAGTCGACCATTCATGAATCCTCTCCTTTATGAGGGGATCATGCAATCGACTAAGAGTCTTCATGACACTCATGGCAACTTTCTCGTGGCCATCCAAGTCGAGGCCAACGAGTACCGGGAAGTAATCGGAGACACAGAAGCTGTATAACAAGTCCAGGAGAGTGAAGAGTGCGCCGACATGCTCAACTTCGTCAGGCCCCGGGCCACCAATCGATGATGCCGGTTGCTCACCGAAGTATCTCTTGCTGAAGACCAGCCTCCGTATTTTGTGTCCTGCTGCTGCAGTGGTTGTAAACGTACCTGACAAGGTGGTTAGCCTCCTCCTCCCGCCGGCACTGGAGCTGTTGTTGCATGGCCGGGGATAGGATCTCGGTAGTGATCACCCGCCTCATCTTTTTCCACTGCTCTCCATGCGGTGACAAGCTCGAGCCCTTATACCCGAAGCTGAACGCCTCGGAGGCGAACGTAGTGGGCCGTGAGGCGAACACCGCATCATTCTTACGCAGAATCTCGCGGGCGATCTCTGGGCACGTCACGGCAATGACATGAACAGCTCCGAAGCGGAGGCAAAGAATTTCGGTGCCCATCTCATTTAGCAGGCGATGGATCCACCGGAACACCGCCGGCTTATTCCAAATCATCTGGTGCATGTTACCGATGACCGGCAGCGTGGCCAGTCCGGGGGGCAGCCGGCATAGCTCCCTTTTCTTGGACGTTGCTCTGTTGAAGTAGAACAATGCAAGCACTAGTAGGGTGACAGTAAGAATGATATTTGGAGAAGATATTAGGTGTGCTAGTGCTAGTGTTTTGCATTCAGATGTTTGTGGGCTCATGTTGCTGCGCTGCACAAGCTGTGGAAAAGGTTGGGATTAAGGTATGACGAAATGTTGAAAGATTTGTTTTCCAAGACACTCTTTTGCGTCTAACTTACTTGTGGGCATATTTATAGTATGCGAAGACTGCACGTGATCGAAGTCTTAAAACATTCTGCAAGCTGTATCCATTGTGTGTGTTCAATGTTGGTTTGTAACCACCAGGGGCAGTTTTTTTTAAGATAATGGAAGAGAATAACTCTCCTGACCTCTACATCAAGGATGTACACAGTCTATTTTATTAAAGAGTTAAAAGCACGAAGGTAGGCAAAGCTGTTAAAAGTGTTTTGAAGCCTTACAAGCGAATGATGACTGAAATTTAAACTCAATCATTACAAATCCTTTTACTAAACTAATATATATGAATACTTAAAATTTGCTTTGCCACTACCTCCAACCTGTCGCTTTCGGCTAATACATAGACTCCTTTTGGTTTGGTTTCTGCAAATTTGCTCAACCCCTCAGCAAGTGCCCAATCAAAAATATAACCTGCAAGGGATTAGTGGTAATTTTTTTGTCAAAAACAACATCATTTCGACATGATAACCACTGGACCAACCTTGTGGCGAAGAACAATGCCACAAAAATTCCCGACCACCACAAAGATGGTTAAGATTACATACAGAAAATTATTTTTTTTACCAGTTTCAAGGATTGCCACAAAATCTAAATGCTGCTCCTTAACCACTTTACAAATGTAGTGATATTTAGCCAAGTATCCTAGACCTCTGCCATTCCAAAAAAGCCCTTTCATTTTAAGCTTAATTTGATTGGCCTGTTGTAAGAATTCTTTCCTTTTGACATCTTTTTATTTTCTACCAGCGTAAAATTAGAGTGGTCGTCCTCCAACAAATCATCATCTAAATCATTACATAAATGATTAAGGGCTGAGAAATCGTTGCAATCTATATTCTCATCCACCAACTCATCAACATCTACAATTCCATTATTTTTTTAATCGTCCTAATTCAAGATCCTTAATATTTTTAATAGAACTAGCAACCTCAGCATTATCAACTCCTAGAGAAATACTAATGCTAGCAACTTTTTTTAATAACTTGCTCATTAGAAAAAGACAAAAATGAAAATGCATTACTAGACTTACTTGGATCAAATTCGAGATTATAAACTCTAGCCCGCCGTGTAGCCTTCTGAACCAAGTTTTCATCACCGGGCATCTGCATCTTGATGCATGCACTCTACCTAGTCTCCACCAGTACATCCGAACGATGAGTGTCCACTATGCTGATTATTGTAGCAGACTTGCTAAGCACTGAGTCCACCACTTTTGCCCCTCTGTTAGCTACCGAAACAACAATCTGAGGGATCATCACAACATCCTTCACTGCAGCAATGCTTTGCAAGCCCGCCGATCATGTCCGCCATGGTTGTATGTGAGGCGCCACCGCCATTAACCAAGTGCACATCGCTGATAACCGCCGTAGATGAAGAAAGTTTCTACCCCTTGGTTTTTCCCTCAGTAGCCGCTAGTTCTTGCTTCATCCCGAATTGAGCCTCTACAATAAAGCATTCATTCACCCCAACGCCCATTGCTATCCCCTTTGGCTCGGCTGGTAAACTGGCCCAAACAGTCATAGAATTTTGTCATTGAGTGCTTGAAACAAAATCGTCATCATCATGTACAAGATTCTCGAATTCCTTTCTAACCACCTTCGATGTAACCCACACAGTATCCAATGGCAACAATCCTACAAAAGTCCCCTTATTAATTGAGGTAGACTGTCTTTCACAAATCTTAGGGGCATTTGATGTCAGATATGAGTTATTCTTCAATCTCTTAGCATAACGATCTTCCATCTCAACATCTTTGCCTATGCCCGAGGTATCATCCCCATCATGATCCTTTGTCTATTGAGATGCTTCGTCAACACTGTCCATTGCAACATCCTTGAACTTTTAAGAAAATATCGCAGACATATTCCCCAACTACAATCTCAACACTAGAAGGTATAGCCTCTATGTCCAGAACACATACCAACATGCGAACCAAATCTTTTTTTCAGACCTTTTCCATGTCCACTCTCATTGCTATACCGATGATCGACCCAAGACCATAAAGGCTCAGAAAGTCAAGAACTTCAAGAGGCACTCCTAAAACCTGAACCAATACCTTCTGAAGTTGGTATTTAGGCCGTTGGTTTTAGGTTCCATTCCATGAATTGCAACACCACCTTATGCTCCTTGACATGCACATTACTAATAGCCGCCATCCGAAGCATATTAAGCCTAGTTGGAAAATGAACCAAAAATGAATTTTCCCCCAAAACCTCCACCTGTGGCTGTCAATTCATTGGAATTAATCTTCGCAGCTCAGCAATCAATAGATCTTGAGTTATTAGATCACCAGTGATTTGAGCAATCCCCGTCTTACTCTTCACTTTCCTCAAGATCTTCATCCTAGATGTTGGCATATGATAAAACCCCAACCCATCAGCACCGAACCCGCACAAATTAGCAATCGGTCACAACATCAACAACAAAAGGACACTTGTTTGCTAAATGATCATCGCCCTCACAAATGTCACATATTAAGGTAACCTTGCAATTGGAAATTCGATGTCCCTTCCGGCATCTCCTGTGGAACCGATGGGGACATGAGGATTGCCTCCACCGAGCCGGCCATGTCCCCGACCTCTGATGTCGTCCGCAAACCTCCCATGACCGTTGTTGGCACCTGAGCCTATCGTTGATGAAGGGAAGCCCTTTTCCACCAAAACCAAAAGCGCCCTCTAGCCCAGCAGCCTGGTCACCAGTACCACCTCTGACGCTGAAAAATTGCCCACCTCCTACGTCGGCAGATGGCTGGCCACCTCCAACACCTGGTATGTCTCCACCTCCACCGTCAGCAAATGACAAACCAGCCTGCCCCACCTCCGCCGCTTGCAAAATGTCCACTACGAACACCAACAGAGGGCGCCTTCACGCCCTGATCACCTCCCTGTCCAACAGTAGCGCTGTCATACCCGATTGCCTATCCAAGGCCAGTGCCTCCACTACCTAGGAATTGCCCACCAAGATCACCTCCCTACCTGTTAAAAGCACCACTAGGTCCAGCTGCATACCCACTAGCACCACTGTTGAGAGAAAATTGTCGAGCACCACCATTGCCCAAGAATCCAATATCCCTTCTCTGATCGCCTGTACGACCCTGTCCAAACTCCATAGCACAGCGTTGGTGAAGAGCCTCCGCGTATGCACCCATGCCTGGACCCCCCTTTAGCTCCTAGCTTCCCTTCCTCCCTACGCCCAACAAGACGTGGCCGAGTCATACGCCCTTTGGGACTTCGCGCGCCATCAAGCCTCTCCAACGGCTCCTCCTTTTCCCCATGCTATAAAGAGATCCAGGCACCTCACCTTGCTTCCCTCAACACCTCGCTGTGAACCAAGCTCCAACAACGAGGCATTAACTGTCTTCCCAAGCATCGGCCGCCACCCTCGTTATGTGCATCGGTCGCTCCGTTGAGTTTTTCAAACCCCGAACTGTGTCACGTCATATTCCCGAGCACTATAAACTCTTCCCCTCAATCAATTTTGTGCAGTGAATTGCCAAAATTTCACCTTTTCTTCCTCAAGTCCGATTTCACCTCCGTCGACCGATCTTCTTCTTCGGTGAGTTTTTCGTCAAATTGACCATGTCACCATGTGTTCCTGGTCATCCTCTTGCTATCCCCCACCTCAATTTCACTTTTCCCATTGTCGAAGTATGCCACCACTGCCACTCCATCTTCCCCGCTGCCGGTTGCCATGGATCCGCCTCATCGGAGCTCCCCGAGCCGCCCATCCCTTTCCCCACCTCCAGACGCAGCCCATGCTCCCTCCATTTCCCTGGAGCAGCACCACACCACTGGCACCGCACGCAACCCATGCGTTGCCACTGATCTTTGTGCCACCGCCGCCATGCGTTTGTTGGCACACCGCCCACCCATGGCACCACCACCCCGATGGGGTTCCATTTTGCCCATTTGTCGGCCGCCTGCCGCCTACCTCGCTGGTGTCGCCGCCATCCCCGAGCCACTCGTGCTCCTTTGTTCTTGTGCTCTGTGTTGATCTTCCGTGTTTTTGCTTTGAGTCTATGACCAAGTGGCCCCACATGTCAATGGCTCTGATTCCTTCTCTCTTTCCCTCCTTGTCTTACTTCCAGGTGGGCCCAAGTTGTCATACACAGTGCTTTGCATGTGAAAAAGCAGAAAGCATCTTTCACAGTACATTCTTTCCATTTTGATATTTTCATCATTTCATATGTGAATCAAACTTCCGGATCTTTGTTCTCCTTTGTACGATCTCCGATTTCATCAATTCCTATTCCTACATTTATCTAAATTCAAGATCTTTTTGTTGGCAATGGTTTTGATTAATTTTGAGTTCATTTGATTATCCTTTTGTATTATGTATTTATTTGCCTTGCTTGCCTACTTGTTGGTTTTCCGACGCGATCATCCGAGTAGAGTTCGAGGACGTAGAAAAGCCCCTGGTCGAGCAAGCACAAGATTTCCAAGACCCAACTACTTTTGAACTAGGCGAGTCAACATTTTGATCATATTGAACCTACAATTGTGCAAATCTACATTTATTTAAATTATCAAATTGCATGCTTAATTCCTTTTGCAAATGTATGTCAAACTTTAAGGAAGTTACATACCGACTTCATACTTTAACATTATTATGTCATCCTTGACATTTGAATTACATAATCCTTGTCACCCTAGATAATTAAGTGTAACTTTACTAGCTATAAGGTCATACTTAAGCATGATGCTAGTCTTGCTTTAGTATCAGGGCCTTAATTGCCTTAGTCATCGTCATTTAATCATGAAACTTGTTTTGGGCAATCCTTGGACGTAAATGGCTGTAATATTTGAGTTAACTTAGTTTTATGCTTCTGAAAACCCTAATAACTTGTTGTTACCACATCTGGGCGGATGGTATGATGGTTGGTGCGGATGTAGCACGAGAAATGGTGGTATATGGTACACACCGCCCAGATGACTTTAAGGACTTAATCCTGTAATGACCTCGTAATGTAAAACAGTACAACCACAAGTCTATAATAGTGTTGACCTATCTAAATAATTTGTATTCACCAGTGCGAGTTGCACCATTGGAGTGACCCACGAGTCATGTCGCTGGTATAAGCCGTTGTCGACACAGGTCACGTCGCAGGTGTAAGCCACTGTGTGGGACAAAAGGGGGTCTGGGTGTGGTAGACGTAACCACCCAGAGATGAAACCTTAGCAGGTGTAACTTACACCGAGGGATGCATTCTAAAGGCCTTGCGAAGATCTCCTTGATTCACATGTCTAAGGAAAAGTGTGAAATACAACAAGATGATTATCTCTTGTGGGTAAAGTGTACAGTCTCTACAGAGTCTAAACTGTTCGAACAGCCGTGCCTACGGTCAAGGGCAGGTGTGAGAACTTGCTTGAGTTAGTTTCTATTTGATAAACCTTTCAGGGTGGGATGAAAATTCATCGAGTAGACGTAACCCTGATTTTGGATTTTCCTGGGTGGATGTACCCCAGTGATGTTAATATTGGTGGATGTAACCCTAGTAATCAAAATTAAACATACGGTGGATGTAACCTGCACTATTATAAATATTGCACACCATTTACTCTCTTTAATAAATTATGGTTTGGTTAAAATGCTAAGTCATAAAAGTACCCGAGCCATCCTTGATAAACCTTGTATATATGGTTATTGCATTTTGTGTGTTAGCTCGTGAGCACTATTGCTTGTGCTTACTCTCACTCCCCCAAAACCCTCAGAGCATGTGGACCAAGTACACTACGCTTATTTTGAGGATCAAGAAGCGGATGGCGAAGATGACGGAGGAGATTAGTTTAGTCTCTAGTAGTCTAGGTTGCACCCCAGTCTAGCCGGTTAAGTCGATGCTTGCGCGCACCAATAATATCCAAGTCGTTAGATAATATCGGTCGCACACAGGTTACCCCAGTCGCTTGCCTATGGCGAGATGTGCCTTCCCCTTTTGCTTCCGCTACCACTTCCGCTTTTGTGTAATGTATTCATTTGGACAGATCGGCCTTATTATAAAACTTGAGCTGATGCGGTCCATTTGAACTCTAATGTTTGTAATTTAATGTATTGTACAATTTACATCCTATATGATGGATCTACGAGAACTACCTACTGATCTAGGGAATAGCGTAGTGGTTTCTTAGAGGATTCTAGATTGGCTAAATCTGGGTCCGATAGAGCTGGTATGAGAGCATACGACTATAGAAGTCTTAATTAGACTAGTCATGCCTAAGGACTTGAGTCTTATTTTAAAAAACTAAGAAAAGCTTTGGCCAAAGTATAGCATACTTCTTGCTCCTACTGATCACTCTTAGTTCTGTACTTACCTCTACTCTCCTTATGATTTTACTCGATTGCCGAGTTAGGGCAGACTATAGTTGCCACCGCGATCTATGCCGCAAAGACCTCCTCGCACTGTCCATCAACCCCAAAGAACCCGACACTAGCTGCACCTCTTGGACCCCGCACCAGATCACAGCAGCAAAAGAGAATGCGACGCCCCACTCCGCCACTCGTCATCGACAATATCGAGACTCTAGCCAAGGACACAGCCTCTCGCTCCCGCTCCTATTCCCTGTGAGCCTGATTCATCCGCATCCATTCCTCGCTTCGCTCCTGCAACTACACCGCAAGTAGTGGTCAAGACCCCATGGAGGAGTGGTCGTTTAGCCTAGGTTAGCTAGAAGTGCTTGCTAGGGTAGTCTTTGGGTTGCAAGCACTTTTCTTTGAGTTACCCAGTGTAGTAAACATTGTGGTATGTATCTTGGTGTCATGGCTTAGCATGGTCTATATGCTATGTATTAGAAGTCATGTAACGCTTAACCCCTTACTATTAATGTGATGCAGCCATCTTAGAATTGTATTGTATTTTATCATTTTCCTTGTTTGGTTGAAGTTCTTCTATGGTACCTGGGAGGGCTAGTGAACCCTCATATATATCCTCTAGTTCTAAACCTTAGCTGTTCTCTCATATGGCCCCCAAGAGAGCCGCTGCCCAAAGACGTGGTGCAAGTATCGCAGGCCGAAGAAGAGGCATGGATGTGGACAAAATCTACCTCCCACACCGCTAGAGCATGCAACCATGGCCCATGTCATGCTTCAACAAATACAATTCTTCAAGCAATGCTCACCAGTTAGCAGGCCGGAGCAGCCAACCGCAACTCCAAGTTAGGAGATTACTTGAGGACCATACCTTTGACCTTCTCTTTTGTGAATGAACCACTAGAATCAGAGGATTGGCTTCGTGACACAAAGAAGAAGCTTCAACTTGCACGTTGTGCAGAGGACGAGAAAGTGGACTTTGCTACTTATCAGCTAAGGGGATCCGCAACAGCTTGGTGGGGAAACTGAAGGGATATGTGTAGGTTACGCTAGTTGGCAATTTAAAAATTCTACCACATAATCCAGGAAGCCAAGAAAGTAGAAGATCACAGATCATTACCACCAGACACGCAGTGCAACGAAAGAAGAGTTGGAGCAGCCTGGTCCAACAAAGAGTACGTTGATGTAGTGGTTGTAGTCGATCGTCCGATGTAGTCGATCGATCATCCAGCGTCCTTATCACCGATCATCTCCTGCAGCAACCAATCGCTTTCCTTGCGAAGTCTTGGATCATCCTCGAGCGCAATAGCAACCGCAGTGTCGGCGCCCGGGTATGCAATCCCCAAGACCCTGTGTGCATTCCGAACTAGTCGCATGATCAGTAGCTAGCTCGCACAGTTACAAAAATGATGTTATCATATCCATACAACAACGAAACTGATGAAGTAGACAAAGTAATATTAATTAGCAGCAAGAGGACCTTATGGTCAAGTCTTACAAAGTTCGTCACATAGGGCTTAACAGCAAAAAGAGTAACTTGCAACGAAAATCCAAAACAACACGTGGAGGCCAATCGATATGTCCACAGGCAATCGAGTGGAGGACGTGACCTAGTTTGAAAAGTCTTCAAAGTAGCCTTCCTCGTAGGACTCAGAGTTCCCTGGTTCTTCTACGGGGACTGATCAACAAGTGGCGTTTAGCCATGAGTATATAAAGTACTCAGCAAGTCGTAGGGAAATATATGCAAATAGTATTCATGCAAGGCTTGAGCAAGGATAGCTTTATGGCTATTTAGCAGAAAGCAATATTGACAGTAAATACAATAAGTAGATTGTAACGCATTATTTAAAAGATTAATACATAAGTAATCAAGTTCTTTAAAATAAATAGTGAACTTCCCGTCCACTTCCCAACCATTCCAACCAAACCAATACATCGATCCAATCCAACATTTTTATGAACACTCTACCCTTTGCATGAAATCTTCGGGCATGTCCGTAATCGGGGACATGACTAATCGAATAGTTTTTGACACTCTGCAGAGGTTGTACAGCTTTATCCACAAGAGATAATCGTCTTTTACTATCCGCTCACATATTTTCGAGGTGTGCGACTAAGAGATTATCACAAGGCCTTTACAAAGTCCCATTTTGACTCAGTTCTGCTCGCTAAGGATTCGCCATCGCAGACCCGTCTTGCGCCGCTCATCAACCCAAACAGAACCGACTGAAAACTTTGCTAATTAGTTGGCCAGGTCCACCGCATAATGGACTTGTGGTTCCACGGTATGACCCAGATCAATGACGTACAAAGTTAAGTCTTTAGTTGGCTTCTCAGGCGAGGATACCACATCCCAACGTGCCTCACGCACCCACCTTCACCACCGCCCACTCGCTCGAGCATAAATGATTTTTGGTTCATCCCGACCAAATGGCAACCCTTGCTATGGTACACCATCTTTTAACAACAGTGGCCACGCCACAATTCTATATTTCCGTTAGTCAAGTTCATTCATTCTTTGAGTATGTGATCGTGAATCCCATTGGGTAACTAAAGCAAGGCTAAGAAATATACGCGCTCATGTTGGTAATACAAATATGTCCAACTAATAATTAACCATTCTATGGTGTCCAAGGATTTATATCATTCAAAGGGACATGTCATTCTCAATTTATCAAGGAGGCATAAAGGCAATTAGGTAATTAACTATTCCCAAAACCATTTTTATACAACTAGCCATGCATGTTGATATAAAATAATATACTTTTACAAAATGGGTACACAATGGTATGCATTGTATGCAAGGAAGTGTAGAACTCCTCCCTTCAGGATCAAGTGTAAAACAAACAACACTTCAGAGCATCGATCTTCAGGAAGATCTCACCTATGTGGAATAGCCAATCAAGATCTTTGATGTAGCATAGCGTATCACTAGAAGCATAGTCACCTGTTCATGCAAGGTCCAATAGAGTAATCATTCCGAAGAAGAAGCCACCTCGGAGCGAGAAGAATATCTGAAAGCCAAGTATCCCCACCTTTTTGCTGACCAAGTTTGAATCTCGGGGTCGAGATTCCCTTTAAGGGGGTAGGTTTGTAACAGCCAAAATTTCAATTTCTAGTTGAAAATAAAATTTAAATTATTTGTGTGGAATTTATGAAATTTTAAAAACTTTTTCCTACTTATTTCCAAGCTAAAATAATTTATTTGAAGCATTGAAACCCCTGATCGCCGCCACCCCCATTCCGGCCAAAAACTCCCGTTTTAATGCGCGTATTCATCGTAATTTTTGTAACACCGCCGAGAACCTCATGCGCACAATCTCCACCTCCCGGCCTCCCCTTGGCCTATAAAAGGGAGCACCGGCTGTGCATCTTCCCCGTCAATCCATTCTACCAATTCCCCTTCCCCCAAGCTCTCTCTAGCACTGGGATTTTGAGTTTTCTTTTGCACCGTCGAAGCTCGGAACTTCTTCATTTCAGGCGCTGTCCAAGCCTCATCGACGCCATCGACTGCATTTACGACATCGCAGCAACTCTGCCGACCCCATGCGTGTACTCACTCGAGCCAAGGACCGCCGGAGCTGCATCGCTGCCATATACCCCATCCCGCCGTTGTTTCTTCGCTTGCCGCCGGTCATCTCTTCACGCTCTACCTCTGTTTTGGTAAACACAAGATTCGCCTTGACCCCTCTCTCGTTTACACCCATTCGCACGCCTCGCTGAGCAGCATAGCACCGGCGACGCCGTCACTGAAGCATTATTGGGCTCGGGCAGATGTGGCCCGGCCACGTCACTGCCACCTCGATGCCATGTAGGCCCTAGAAGCCAGGTTTGCGCCGCGTGGCTGCTCACGTGGCGCTTGCGCCAGTGCGCATGCCCCCACGTTCACTGTGCTGTGAGCTGAGTCCACCATGGACTTTTGGTCGTTCGTGGACCCAGTCTATGATTGTAGGGCCCACGTGTCATAGACACAAAAATGCAAATTTCCTTGAGAAAAATAATTGAAAAAATAAAAAAACTGAAATTAGGGTTTTCTTTAGATTTAAAACTTCGAGGAGCTCATATTTCTTCATACAAACTAAAATTTAGGTGAACAAAATTTCTAAATTTATATAAATTCAAGATATTGCTAACTAAAATAAATTATTTCATTTGGAGTTAATTTAGGTATATGACTATAATATTTGTGTTAACTTAGTTTTATGCTTCTCAAAACCCTAATAACTTGCTATTACCACATCTGGGTGGATGGTATGATGGTTGTTGTAGATGTAGCACGAGAAATGGTGGTATGTGGTATGCACCACCCGGATGACTTTAAGGACTTAATCTAGTGATGACGTCCTAATGTAGAATAGTACAACCACAAGTCTATAATGGTGTCAACCTACCTAAATAATTTGTACCACCAGTGCTAGTTGCACCATGGGAGTAACCTACGAGTCGTGTTGCTGGTGTAAGCCATTGTATGGTGCAAGAGGGGGTCTCGGTGTGGTAGACGTAAACAGCCTCAGATGAAACCTTAGCAGTTGTAGCTTGCACTAAGGAATGCATTGTAAAGGCCTTGTATGATCTCCTTGATTCACATGTCTAAGGAAGCGTGTGTAATACAACAAGATGATTATATCGTGAGTAAAGTGTACAGTCTCTGAAGAGTATAAACTGTTTGAACAGCTGTGCCCACAGTCAAGGGCAGGCATGAGAACTTTCTCAAGTTAGTTTCTATTTTATAAACCTTTGCGGGTGGGATGAAAACTTGTCAGGTGGACGTAACCCTAATTTTGGTGAGTGGATGTACCCTACTGATGTTAATATTGTTGGATGTAAACCTAGTAATCAAAATTAAGCATCTACTGGATGTAACCTACACCGTTATAAATATTGAACACCTTTTACTCTCTTTAAGAAATTATGGTTTCCTTAAAATGTTAAGTCATAGAAGTTTCTAATTATGTTAGTTCAAAATGTTGTTTTTTGCAAATAAAAGAACCCACGCCATCCTTGATAAACCTTGCATGTATTATTTTTGCATTCTGTGTGTTGGCTCGCAAGCACTATTGCTTGTGCTCACTCTCGCTCCCGCAAAATCCTCAAAGCATGTGTACCAAAGGCACTACGCTTATTTTGAGGATCCAAAAGCTGATGGCTAAGAAGATAGAGGAGATTAGTTTAGTCTCTAGTAGTCTAAGTCTTATCCCAGTCTAACCGACTAAGTCGGGTCTTTCGCGCACCTATAATATCCAAGTCATTGGATAATATCGGTCGCATATAGGTTACCCCAGTCGCTTTTCTACAGTGAGATGTGTGTTCCCCTTTTGCTTCCGCTACCGCTTCCGCTTTTGTGTAATGTATTCATTTGGCCTAATCGGTCTTATTGTAAAACTTGACCCGATGCGGTCTATGTGAACTCTGATATTTGTAATTTAATGTATGATGTTGTTTACATCTTGTATAAAATGATTCAGTGATATATCTGTGAGCACTACCTACTGATCCAGGGAATAGTGCAATGGTTTCACAAAAGATTCTGGATTAGCTAAATACGTGTTCGAGAAGTGTTTAGCACTAGCGCACGACACACTCAGTGCTATGATTTGGATGTGTTCTACAACTATTTATTTATAAGGGCTATCTATTTCTCAGTCAACTAAAAATACCTTAAATTTGAGTCGATTTTTTCATCCATTGGATTATCATCCAACCACCCACATATCTCCATCAATCTATAAATAAATCCATCCTTAACCATAACTCAAGCCTCCCACCACCACCCCTGGCCACCTCAGCCCAAAGTCCCTCCCTGCGCCACGACGATGTCACCATTGGCACTGGGGAGGCGCATCGTCCATCACCTCCCACCGCTGCTGCCGCCTCCCACCATGTAGGTTGTCTGATCTTTCACGGTGGAATAGCGGCAAAAGTGTATTAATACTCCTGTGGTCCTGTAGTAACACAACGTCTTTCGTGTAGTAACAATTCAGCTAGTGTACAGTAGCACTCCGGTTGGCGTGTAGTGACAGTCTGGCTGTGGATCAGTAGTAACGCTATGCGTTTCGTACAATAACACAACTTTTGTAGAGTGATTGAATTGTCATAGATTGCACAAGGAAAGAAGGAGACGTGGGCAGTAAAGAAACCCCGATCCTATCTTCCCAAGCGCGAGCAAAGCTTGGACCTACACACAGGTGTATGGCCGATAGGGTTGCTGATTTCTTGGTTCTTGTTTATCTCTTTCGTGCTTTACTCCTTATCTCTAATGATATCTGTCACAACTTCGGCCCAAATCTGGTGGTTTAATTAGTGCTAAAATAAAACAAGTAGTCTACCATTATGTACGATGACTTCAACTGATAACGATCCAACTCAATTACATTTCCTGGCTTATCCATCACGAAGCCCTCCTTATCATTGATCCAACGGGTGCCTGTACCCCTTCACGAGTTGGACTTCTATTATTCCTGGCTCTTCTATATGCACTGTTTGATGGTATTTTTCCTTGTACATCCTCCATCCGTAACTCGTGCATGCATGCACAGCTATGTCCAAATACACATAAGCACATGTTTTGCATGCACTTATGCCTCCTCCTGTAGATGATATCGTTGGCTTCCTACTAAATCAAACTCATACGACGGCACATACTTATATGCATGCGTCGGTTCAAAGGCATGCACGCACTGCTCAATGCCCCAGGCTCCTCCCTGCCCATACGTAAATCAAATTGCACATGTAAAATATTAGAGTAAGAAATTGAATTAGTAGAGGCTAATTGGGCCACATTAGCCGCCCTCAGCGCCGGCGCCACCCACCTCCTCATCCGCCGCCCCTCCGCCACCTCTCCTGTTAGATTATTTAACACTTTAGTGATTACATAATCCCACAAATAAACCATGACTACAAAAATAACATGAGAACTAAGCAGGTCTAGAATATGAACTATGACGATGCAAGAATAACAGAACATGTTTGCGTAACCCTTCGCCCAGTCCGCACGTTCACACTAAATGCTGACCGTTCGATCAAGATCCAACGGTCCGCGTGAACTCACTTAACGCGAGCTCTCGCGCGCGCGTTGAGACGTTGACGAAGAGGGCCCACTCGTCAGGTCCATCTCCCACCTCTCGCTGATGCTCGCGCAGGAGTCCTGTCACTTGTGTATCACCTGAAATATCTGATCTAGCTCCATGGCTAGTCTCATCAAAAGTGACATTGCATGTCTCCTGAACCAGGTTAGTTTCAACATTAAAAACTCAAAAACCCCTTGAATGCGCAGGATAACTCAGAAATAAACCATCAAAAGTTCTTGACTCAAATTTATCTAGATTTCCTGTCTTGAGAATAAAACACTTGGATCCAAAGACTCGAAAGTGCGAGACAGAGAGTTTTCTACAAAACCGAAGCTCATAAGGAGTCTTGCCCAAAGACGGTCTAAAAAGACATGATTTGCAATATGGCAAGCAGTAGAAATAGCTTCGGCCCAAAACCTCCTTGGAGTGCTATACTTATCTAGCATCGTCCTAGCCATCTCGACTAGGGTCCCGTTCTTCCTTTCCACAACACCATTTTGTTGAGGGACGTGTGGAGAGGAGAACTGATGCTCAATTCCACGCTCAACACAAAAGGAAGCAAAAGAGGCATTCTTGAACTCCGTGCCATTGTCACTTCGGATCGCTCTCAAGGCACTCGGAAGTTCAGAAGCCAAACGAAGAACAAGATCATGATAATGATCAAAAGCTTCATCCTTCGAAGTAAGAAAGAACACCCAAGTGTATCTAGAAAAATCATCGACTATGACAAGAATGTACCATTTTCCACCAACTGACCGAACCCTAGCGGGACCAACAATATCCATATGAAGCAACTACCCCGGTCCGTCAGTCATGACCATAGTCACAGATGGGTGTGAGGCGGCAACTTGCTTGCCATGCCTACAGGGCGCACATACAGCATCCTTGACGGCTTTGAGTTTAGGCAAACCTCTCATGAGCTCAAGGTTGCTAACTCGCGTCAGATGATCAAAACCAATGTGCCCTAAACGACGGTGCCAAAGCCAGAACTCAAAAGAAGATGATGAAATCAAGCACTTAAGAGAACCAGCAAGAGATTAAGAAAAATCAGCTCCAAAGATCCTAACAACTATAGTAATCCCAAAAACAAGCTCACCAGTTGAATCAAGCACCCGACAAGCATTTTTTTTAAATCTAGTCTCATAGCCATCGTCAAGAAGTTGAGAGACAGAAAGCAAATTAAAACTTAGCTTATCCACAAGGGCGACGTCCTTGAGGATGAACTTATCGTTCACCCTGATCGATCACGTTCCTTCAATCTGCCCTTGCTTATCATCTCCAAAGGTGATGAAGTCATCACCCGTCAACCGCGTGAAGGAGGTGAACCATCTTGAGTCTCCGGTCATGTGGCGTGAACAGCCAGAGTTGACGAACCACGTGTCCTTCCTCTTTCTCATGTAATCCCAAAATCAAGGCATTGAAGAGCGATGTGTCTCAACATCAAGTTAGTTAAACAAGACTTGGGAACCCAAAGATCGAGACACACGTCTCATGAGTAGTATGCAAAGCGTATGCTATCCTTGATTAAGTTTGAAATTCTGTTATGAGCAATGGTTACTTTAATATGAGAGTTATCCTGTCTAGGAGCATGATGATGAGTATGTGACACAAATCCTAAACCAGGTTTCTTCTTTTCTACGTTACCATGTCTCGTAAAAGCTCTAGGTTGATTGGATGAAATTCTAGCAAAAGTTTTCTTATCATTTTTCAACCTACACTAACAGAATTCAACCAAATGCCCATCCTTCTTGCAATAGGTGCAATGGTACTTGATACCACTGGGAGAAGCATCCTTTGACTTAACAGATGGTTGGAGAAAACCCGCAGATTTAAAAATAGTTTTTGCAGGTTGGGTTTTAAATTCAACTAACCCATTTTCCAAGACTTGAGTAACTTTTGGCTTAGAATTATCTTGGACAGAGTTGTATCCTAATCCTTGCTTCTTATAAGGAGTTTTAGACTTGTCCAGAATCATGTTTAATTATTTCTTACCTTTAGAAAAATTTTCTAAGGTATCCTTAAGATAAGCATTTTCTTTTTCAAGATTAACACATGATTCACAAGTTTTGCCCTTAATGGCTCTAGCATATCTCTCCTTATATAAGGTAGCTTCAAGTTTAAGTGTTTCGCAAGAGATACAAGAAGCAGAATCAATTCTATCATGAAGCTTAGCAAATTTAGCTCTAACTGCATTTACCACGTCTTGTACTTCATGTTCTCGTTCAATGCAAAAAGAGCAAAGGCTAGAATCAACCACACCAGAAGCAACCAACTTGCTAGAATCTAAGCATTTTAAAATTGTTGCAAAGCAGTATCATGAGCAGATTGCAGTTTAGCAAATTCTGAGTGTAGAGCATGGTAGGAAGAGCATTCATCAGATTCAAGAGTCTTAGTATTTGCAAGTTCTAAAGTCAAATTATCTACTTGAGACTTTAAGTCCTTGTTCCTAGCCATGATATACTCTAAAGCCTTATCCTGACTCATGAGTTGCTCAAAGATAGTTTCGCATCTATCAGAAAGGACATCATAGGAGAGAGGTACCTCATCGTCGTCGACGTCATCGGAGTCGGCCATGAAGCAAACGCCGGTGAAGTCCTTGGCCTTCCCCTTCTTCTTATCTTGAGGGATCTCCTCCTCCTTGTCATCCTCGCTCTCGGAGTCCACATCGCTTAAGGATTGTTCCCCAAAAGCGGCAAGAACCCGGTGAGCTGCCTTTGTCAGCTTGGCAGCATCAAATCTTGATTAGTTCCATTGAGGCTTCTTCCAAGCTGGCTTTCCCTCCTTATGGTTGCTCTTTCCTTTCAACTTGGGGCAATTTGCCCGGATATGATTGAGCTCACCACACTCATAGCAAGTCACGGGCCTCCTGTCTTTTTGTTTCTCATATTGTTATAGGCCCGTGTGGCTTTTCTAACTATGAGGGCTAACTCGGCCTCAGGGAGACTTTCAAACTCCTCTTCATGGATTGCGATATAAACCGAAGTTTAAAATCCGTAAGAAGACTCAGAAGACCCATCAGAAGCTCTCTTGAGCGGGTCTGCTACCAAGGCCATGTTCTCCTTTTTGGGATGATCAATCATCTTGATCTCATGAGTCTTGAGCTTGCTATAGAGCAGCTCCAAAGTCAGATCAGAGAGGTTGACATTCTCCTCAATGGCGGTAGCCTTTATCTCCCACTCCTTGGTGTTGATTGAAGCCAAGAGGTGGGTGGCATTTTCAGACTGAGAATATTCAATTCCAACAGCTTTCATCTGATTAATCACTTTGTTAAAGCGATCGAAATGTCATCGATGCTCTCTAGGACGATCTCGAATTTGTTATATTCACGCTTATAGATCGCTCGCGCATTTTCTTGATTTGGGACGAACCTCATGGTAGGTTTCGAGGGTGTTCCAAATCTCGTGCGCAGTCTCAAGATTACAAATTCGATCATACTCCTGTCTACCAAGCCCACCATACAAGAGGTTCTTTGCCTTATTGTTGTTAGCCAAGAGGGTTGTTGAAGCCGGCAGAATAACTTCGGAAGAACGAGCGGGCTCGAACAACCTCCCATATAGCTTGTCCTTCGCTCTCAAGGAAGACTCGCATGCGATTCTTCCAATAGGCATAGTCGTGCCCATCGAAGATATGCGGCTTGGTGGAGTACTTATCCATCGCCAGTTCAAAGGACCGTTAAGATCAAGATTGAACTAACCGGGCTCTGATACCACTTGTTGGACCAAAAAGGCGACTAGAGGGGGGTGAATAGGAGCACGCTCACTTTTTCAACCAAGATTGGATTCAATCCAAATCTCACTCCAATAGCTATGGAAGCTATGAAGATCAATATACCAGTAGAGCGGAAGACTAGTATTGAATCTAATCTAAACCCCGAAGCAAAACAACCAAAATCAACACGGGCTAAAATTCTAAGTGTTGGACGGCCTGACCTCTGTGTTAATGGCAGTCGGACTGGTGCCTTGGGCGGTCGGACCGGTCACCAGGGGCGGTCTGACCTACAGTCTGAAGAACAGTGAAATCAGCCCAAAAAACGAAGTTCAAATAGGTCTAACTTTTGATCTACAACTCCAAACTTGATGAAACTTGGAACACACCTTCTATAGGATGTCAGAAACCTATTCCAATCGAAGATCGTGAAGGTCCTTGGAAAAGTTATGACCTTTCTTCGTTTGAGAGGAGGATGGTTCAAAATCGAGTCAAAATAAAAACTAGATCCAAAAACTTGCTCGTGGGTGATTGATGATCAAGATGATCCTAGATGTGTTCCCACATGTCGCAGCAAGCTAGATCATGTAAAGAAATCAATCAAAAACATGCGAATCAAAGAAAGATTCAAAATCACCAAATAGAGAGAAGAAAGACAAAGAGACACATCTTTGAGCAAACTTTCTTTGGATTGATTTGATAGGGTTTGGGTTTACAGCCACTCCATCAATGGAGGACAAAGCTCAATCCAAGAGCACGAAATCAAATTAAAACTCTCTAGAACCCTAACCTCCACTAATACTCTCCCTAAGCCAAACTAGGGTTTCAACAATAATGAAAGGGTTGGGGAGGTGCAGCCACCTCCCTCCTCTATTTATAGTGGAGGCTTAGACCTTCTAGAAGATTAACTTAAATGGGCTCCCGTTAAGGCCCAACACAAACGGGTTACACACACACGTATTTTAAAGCGCCGTCTTCAACACCTCTTGACCTAAACCGCTTCTCTTTGCGTCGTCTTACGCCGCGGGTAGGCAAAAGGTCACCTGGGTGGTATTTGGTAAGATTACCAAAATAACCCTTCTCGGTCCTTCTCCGAAGACCGAGTCCATCTGCGCGAAGCACTTCGCATGCTCCGCCACGTGTAGGTTGATCAACGGCTCTCTCCATGTCGGCAAGTCTCTCCCATCCGGCTCCCACCGAAAACACCATGGCACTTGCACCGACTCCCGCGCCGCTTGATCAAACCAGTCGCACCGAATCGTCTGCTTATCATCCTTGTCTATTCTCGCACCACACTTGAGTTCATTGACTCACCCGCATCGCCGATCGCTCGACCTGAGCTCTCCAAGCCTAGTCCCGATCATCCTCGCTGCTGACCGTCGTTGACCACCAAGCAACCAAAGACAACAATAGACAAGTAATCGAACTGGGAACAAGTTCTTCACAACTTGACCCACGTTAGTCAAAACATGCATCATGCAACACATAAGCACTGAAACTCATGACTTTGACCGAACCAACGAACAACGCCACCACGAAGGCCGACGTTCAAGTGACAACCGGCCGATCGCCTCGTGGTCGGCTCGATCACCCACCTCCGGCCCGATCGCTACCACAGTCGGGCCAGACCGCCAATGGGACTTAGCCAAATTTTGGCCCCTCAAAACCCAAACCCTAGTGGAATTTTATATCTCGAATAACTTTTTACTGGAGGCTCCAAAAATCATGAGACCAAGTGCATTGGGATCCCCTCACTTGCCTACACCCTCTATTTTTGGCCCAGCCTGTTCGACCATTTTTGTCACGGCGGTCCGATCACGCACATGGTCGGTCCGACCGATTTGGGACCGATCGGACCGCCATGCTATGGCCGGTCGGACCGCCCCTGTCCAAAAAGCCTGAACTTTGTCGAAAACTCGTGAAACGACAAACCGTTAACGCCATTGCCAATTGTCACATCATCCTAAGATCTGGAGCATATCCCCATGATATCCATAATAAGATTTGCCAAAAACCCCACTCCTCCAATCTCAATAGAGACATCCCGACATTCATATTCAGCTCTCATTACCGACCCCGGAGGGTTAATAATCAAAGAAACATGCGTGGGAACAATTGAAAGATCACTAAGTGCAGCAAAAGACTTTGATATAAATGAGTGAGAAGCTCCAGAATCGAATAAAATGGTAGCTAGTTGAGAATTGACAAGAAGCGTACCCAGCACGACGTCGGGTGCCTCCTAAGCCTCCTCGACCGAGATATGGTTGACTCGACCGCTGCCCACATTCTGGGCCTTCTGATGGACCTTCTGATCATGGCCATTTTCTTGCCCGCGTCCTCCATTAGGACGATGGGCCGCTCCAGTCTTCTTAGGGCAATGATTAGCATAATACCCCTTGTTGTTGCAGAAGAAGCAGGTGACATCAGCAGCTGGGTTGCGGGGGCCTCCTTGCTGTCCCGCAGGTGCACGTGGTTGAGACACGGCCTGCGGTGGGTGAGGTACAAACGCTGGTGCCCTCGGTGGTGCTGAAGCCTGAGAGTGATGCACCGGGCTTGCCCGCCATAAGGACGAGGAGCATTGGCCCATGCTGATTTTTGGGCCTCCCACTTGCGCTTACGTGAATCACCAAGTGCCCTCGCCTTATGCTCAGCGACAATAGCCTTGTCGACCAATGTCTGAAAGTCAAGGAAGTCAACAATAGACAACCTGTCTTGAAGCTCCTCGGACAAGCCATCCATGAACTTCTCTTGTTTTGCCTCATTAGTGGGCACGTCCTCAGGGGCGTACCGGGATAGATGGTTGAATTCGTGGAGGTACTCGGTCACTGATTTGCGCCCTTGCTTGAGCACCGAGAATTCCTTCTTCTTAAGCTTCATCAATCCGGCGGGAACATGAGCCCGACGGAAGGCAATGTGGAACTCTGCCCAAATGATAGCCCGGCCGTCGGGCTGCATGGCGAGGAAGTTCTCCCACCATGAGAGTGCTGCCCCCTCCAGCTGATGGGAGGCAAAGAGTGCCTTCTCCTGCTCCTGGCAGTGAGCAACATTGAGCTTCCGCTCGACAAGACGCAACCAATCATCCGCGTCAAGTGGGTCCTCGCATCGCGAGAAGGTAGGTGGTCGCGGCGAAGGAACTCGCGAGTCCCCTCTCGATGGTGGCCACCTCCTCCCGATCCGGAAGCACCGAAATGCCGAGGTGTTCGAGCAATCGCCTCTAGGATCCTCGTCGATCCATGCGATTCCGCTCAACTGAGCGAGAACCTCGCCATGGCTCGGAGGAGCCGAAGCTCCTCATCCGAACCACCGGTCGACTCGGCCGCCGCGTGTTCGTCCAGCCATCCTGTTTCATCGAGGCGGGTTAGCAACACAAAGCCGAAAGACTAGAGACGAAAGTTAGCAATAGACAAGCTATCAACTAGGAAAATGATATATTACCCTAACCCAATTATAAACATATAACCAGCAAGGAAACGAACTCCAAACAGTTGTGAAAAGACATAAGACCCAATGCAAGCTCATAAGACCAAAGATTCAACTTCTCGATACGACTAACTTGTATTGAACGAACAAGCAATCGTTTTGAGAATAAAATTTCAGAACGCAACTCAAGTCTTATTGTATCCAAAGATCATGATAAAAACCATCTTAGGGTGTGTTAGACACTAGCTATCGAATATAACATCTTACCAATTTAGACCATATAAGTTTTAGTTGAGTTAACCTCTCATTTTCTACCCCATTTAGAACCTTTGAGCTTGCCGTCCGGAAATCGAATGATTTCTGTCCAGGTTTTGCATCCAAGCTTCTAGCCGAATATTATCCATTCCAGAAACTTTAAAACCTTGTAGAGAGCAGCCAATACTTCAATTTGCCAAACTCATTAGTTCCCAAAACCCAATTAAACGATAACAACTATCTTTGAAGAAATGAGAGGTAAATAATTTTTAAAACTCAAATGAGAGTAAGATGAGAGGAGAAAGCTAAGATAGGTAAGGAGTAAAATCTGAGAATTACTTAAGCTTTCATAAATCATTTGACATTTTGAAATTAAGTTTTCCAAAATATCATAAAGATGACCAAGCTTGGGTTACTATGGTCCGTATGGCTCTGATACCAACCTTTGTGAGACCCCGGGGTATCTAACTTGTAATACTTAACCAATCAAGATGATTAAAGCATTACAAATCAAATGTCGCGTTTCGACATATGTACTTCCTGTATGCAAGACACATACCCATACAAAAATTATGCATCAATTCCTTTCATCACATAAAATCCAAAGCACGACTAAGCAATTCGGAAGACATACAATGTAGAGTTATTACAAAAAAGGGCCGACCGACCAAATACAACAAAGAGTCTAAGATAACAGCGGAAGCAAGGTGCCATAAGATGGCGATAAACAAAAGCCAATTAGTGTGCCTTTAACCCACAAGGCAACCAACCGGTACACCGAGCTAGTCGTCAAACCCGCAGCACATCTCACAAAAGTGAGGCCCTAGGGGCTCACCTTCCTCCTCTGCAACAATTAGTTAAGCAAAGAAAATGAGTACAAAAATTGTACTCCGCAAGACATACGTGTAGAATAACAGACCTATACATATGCTACATGCAAGCTTATTTGAGTGGAGGCTGTATGTTTCATTTTCGGCATAAAGCAATCTTTATTTGCAACAAAATAGTACATTTGAAAGCAAGTTTACAATCTATTTTTATTGTTCAAATAACAGTAAATAACAACAATATAACAATAAATAGATGACAACAACATCCTGGAAGTGACTAACCCAATAGTCACCACAAGCATGAATTACCCATTCATACCACCTATGTTAAGTTTTAATTGAAAGTTGTAGTCTAGTTCTTGCACGAGCTTACCAAGCATGTGCATAACTAGGACTAGGCTATTCGAATAGATTTAACCCTGTAGGGGTATACCAATGTACCCACACGTCAGACCGCCTTTTTGCCAAGCTATGAAGCACACTTCCTTAGGTATGCCGGCACGGCTAAGTCCTACGAGACATTTCCAATATTATGTATCAACTACGAGTCGCCCGTATGGATAGAAACCCATACGTTGTGTCGGGGTCATCGAAAGCCTCGGTCAACTACCCTCACGGTAAAGCCTCGGACAATCATGATGCCCCTCGAGGTGGAGAACCTACCCGGAATCTCCACCACCGCACACCCAACACAATATCATAGATCCTTTTTCACACAACACACACAACCCTCCTCCTACGACTCGGAGCTAACACATGCCAAAGTACTAAGTCAAGAGAGGTCCTACATCCCTCTCGTGTGGTTAGCACGCAAAAGCGCTTGGCTTAGTGACACAAGTAACTCGGTCCTTGGGGGACTTAGGCACCATTCCGTTCACACCCAACAGATCACACCAACATCCATTGTGCCCAAACCAAAAATAGTTTTGTTTTCAGATTTTGACTTTACAAAATTAACAAAGCACAAAGTGCTGGACAATATGGAGTAATAATAAAATTTGTGTGATCAAGACCATCGACTAAGTCAATGATCGCCCATACTACCGATAGCTAAGCATGTCTAAGCATAATACTCGAAATCTACTAAGTGACAAGAGCCCATCCAACGAACTCTAATCACAGGAAATAACCTAGGCTCAGGTAGTAGAGGAATAATCATTTACCTACATAGTATACAACTATAGGATCAACTAATCAATTTAACAACAAAAATAGCGATGCATACAGACAAGTTGAAATTAATATATTAGACTTGAAAAATACTGGGATTAACACGATCGAACTGCTTGCCTTGCTGTGGATTACCCTCTTACTGCAGAGAGGTGCTCTCGTTATCAATAATATCGTCAGAACCTACCGACAGAAATTGAAAGCACAATAAGAACGAATACACCGAAAAGATCCCAAAATACAAAGTCACCCAAAATTATGAAAAATTCGCAGAATGAAAATCATGATTTTAGATGAATTTAGCAACAATAATAAATTCATTTGGATGTTCTATGCAGAAGTTATAACCGTTTGAAAATTAGTTTTCAGAAAAATTCAATTTAATTATAATTTATCTCTGTTCACCTCATCTAAAACTTTCGTGAAAATTTCTGGAGTAGAGGTGGACAAGAGGATTGCAAAATGGATAGAGAATATTACTACATGACCAAAATAATTTGGTTCACCTTAATAGGAGTTTTTATGAATTAGTTATGTATTTTGGAAGTTAATGCTATTTTTCAGTTCACAATTAAATCCCCGGGAAAATCCTAAATCCAAAATCGACGTGGACGAGTATGGGCCGGAGATCTGGAATCCGATGGCCCACGGGCACAGAGCACAGTGCGCGCGTGCGGCTCTCGCGGCTCATATGTTCACCGTTGGATTTAGATCCAACAGCCCATGTGGATTGAGACGTTCGGATGGTCCGAACGTTCACACGCACATGAGTCGTTGATTTTGGATCCAACGATCCATATTGATCGAAACGTTCGGACGGTCCGAACGTTCACTCGAACCTGAGCCGTTGATCTAGAGATCGACGGTACACATGGATCGACGCGTTCAGATGGTCCGAACGTTCACGCGATCCCGGGCCATTGATCTAAAGATCGATGGTTCACAGAGAACTACGTTCAAACGCTCGCGCACAGTTCGACCGACAAAACCGACGGCGAAAGGAGGCTCACCGCCGGCGACTCTGGTCACAGCGGCGCGAGCTGAGGCCCAAAACGGGTCCGCAATAGTTTTGCGCACACAATGGGACCATAAACTGCGGCTGCGGCGGTCTAGAACGCCGGCAAGCCGGAGTTGACAGTGCTGACAAAAAACGGTCGATAAATGAAAAATGCAAAGAAACTCCGCTGCGGTCTAAGAAAGCGAGTGCCAAACATCTATAGACTAAAGTGGAGCTACCTAAGCACGGAAGAGACACAGAGTAGATCAGAGTTGAGCCAGCGACGAGGGAAGCTTGCTCTGGTGAAGGAGACAGAGAAATAGTGGTAGAGAAAACTCAAAGACAACCCACAGATGGCGTACAAGCAAAGAATCGACAAGGAGCTTACCACACCGGAAATGGGGACGAACGGGGCACCGCGGCCGAAAATGGTTCAAACTCCAATTTTGCGGGCTCCTGTGAACCGATAGCAAAATAGGGTGAGGGGAAAGATTAAGCTGGCCAAGGCACGCGTGGTGACGCACTAAAGAGGGAGACAGGCTCACCGGAGTTAATAATGGCCGAAGGATTAGCTCTCGGTGCGCTCTGGACAAAGCGGGAGCACGAGCTTGCCTTAGATCCTATATGCAAAGACACAAGCTCCAATGAGCGAAAATGGAAAGGCCACGGAAGGTAGGAGTCGAGGGATGCAGCGGGTGGAAACCTACCCGTGGGAGATGCATAAACGAGCTCCCCTCTCCTCAGCCAGCGAGAGGAGACGTGCGGACGATGGTGGGCATAGGGTCAGTTTTGAGCAGGAGCGAGGACGGAGGAGAAGGCGGCGTGAGTGGGCGAAGCCCTGCGATTGGCAGCCAGGGGCGGTGCGACAACAGTGTTGACGGAGTGTAACATCCCAAAATTGGTTTGTGTTTCAAATGTAATAAAAATGAGGAGAAATTAAAACTTTTTCTCTGATCTTGATTTTTGTAATCAGTTCCATAATTTTTGTAAAGGAATTATGTGAAATCAAAAATCAAATTGCCATTTGGACACCAACACAAATCTCCTTCATGAAAATCTTATGCCCAACCTTTGGAAATAATTTTTCTTGGGTCTAGGGTTGATGTTTAACACCTCTGAATTATCTCATGATTTTTAGAAATTATTTGATAATTTTTTAGGCCAGTCAAACCTTGGTCAAACCCTAATTCACACCTTCTGAAATTTCTAAAGAAAAATGCAGTGCATAAAAGTATCTGGAAATTTTATGGAAGGTTCCTACTGCAGTCAGCAAGCTCCAGTTAAAATTTCATAAATTTTGGAGTTTGTTTGCTATCCCAAATAATTCCCCAAAAATCAGTTATTCAAATTCAAACCCTAACTGGTTTTCACTGTTCCTTGGGTTCGAATCGGACTCGGGCTCGAGCCGCTTGACTCGCCTACCAACTAACCGCACCGCACGGCCGGTTCGGCGCGAAGCAGCGTCGTTGATCGGCATCGAACGCCCACGATCGCGTGAACGTTCGACCATCCGAGCGCCAATCCACGGAACCGCTGGATTCTAAATCGAGGGCTCAGATTCGCGGGAACGTTCAGACCGTCCGAACGCCTCACGCAACGTGAACCGTAGGATCCAAATCAACGGTCCAGGATTAAGTGAGCGTTTGAATCGTTATAATCGAACCGTTCTTTTTCAGCCGTCCGATTAAATCCAACGGTTGTCGGCTATCGTCTTCCTCCCGCTCGCGCTTGGCCGTAGTCAACAGTAGGTGGCGTGCACAGTACACTTCGGCAGAGCATTGTCACCTCAAGCTTTCGGCCAACGGCTCTTCCGCATTTAATGCTTCCGTCCGCCGCCCATAGTCGCCGCCTCCATCGCCGTTACTCGCCACGCCGCCTCGCCAACCTCAAGACAAGGTATCACCATTTTTATGCCGTTGCTCACCTTTGCTCCTCCGGCTATAAAACTCTACCAGAGGCTTCCGTAGCTTCTTTCGGACACCCTTGAGCTCCAGAACCACTGCTAGTGCATTGCTCAAGCTCCATTTCAAAAACTTGTTCTCGGCCGCCATTGTTGAAGCTCCAACCTCTTCGGTGAAAGTGGTGTTCCGGGCTTTCTCCTTCAAAACTCTTGCTTCCTTAGTGGCTTAGCATCTCGAAGAGTATTAACCTCTGTCAATTTTGCTTTTGACCGTAGAGAGCGCTTCAATTTGGATTGCCCTTTTTCTACGAAACCGCTACTCTTCTTCACCCGAGCCGTTTCGACTCTCCTCCGTGCCTTCTTTGGGCTCAGGTACCCCCTTATTACTCCCTAGTTGCTTGGCGCCCGCTTCCTCGAACCACACCAGCTCATTTGGCGTTGCGTTTCGGTCATTCGAGTCGCTCGCCATCTCCGCTTGCGGCGTTCTAGACCGTCGCACCAAAGTTGTTGGTTCCTTTGGGTGCGCAGTTTAGTAGGAACCCATTTGGGCCTTTACCGCACCGCCGTGACGTAGTCGCCGGTGAGCCTCTGCTCACCGCCGCTTTGTCTGACGAAAACCAGCGCGAAGTTTTGAACGTGAATCGATGTGGACCGTCGATCCTTAGATCAACGGTCCAGATTCAATGAACGTTCGGACCATCCGAACGGTTCGATTCGCGTGGACCGCTTGGATCCAAGATCAACGGTTCATGTGCGTGTAAACGCTCGACCGCCGAACGCCTCGTTCTGACGCGGAACCGCTGGATCCGCATCCAACGGCTGACGCTAGGGTTCGCGCCCTGCGCGCTGCTGCCGTCCGCCGAGTTTGGACCGTTGGATCCAAGATCAACGGTCCCAATTCGAGTGAACGCTCGACCGTCCGAAGGTTCGATCCGTGTGGACCGTTGGATCCAAGATCAACGGCCCTATGCGTGTGAACGTTCGACCGCCGGACGCCCCGATCTCACGTGAACCGCTGGATCCAGATCCAACGGTGAGCGCTTAGGATTTGTGAATCGCGCGTTAGTCGGGACGCGACCGTCGGATCCAAGATCGACGCTCCTTGTTCGGCCACGTCGTTTTAAATTCTGATTTTCCCGAGAGGATTTATTTATCAACTGAAAAATTTGATGACTTGTAAAATGCATAACTAATTCATTTTAAATCCTTTTCGGGAGATTCAAATTTTGTGGGTTATGTTTTCAACTGAACTTTAATCTAAAAATGTTTCCAACCCCAGTATAGCTCCAGAAATTTTTGCTAATGAATAGTAGCATTTTTGATTTATAAAAGCGGAGCAAAATTGTTTTTAGCATAACTTTTGCATTGAGAATCCAAATCAATTGGTTCTTGTTGCTTTAGTTCCTAAAAATCATGCTCTTTCTACTGTAAAAATTTGAGAGCTTTTTGTTGAAGTTGGCTGTTGGATCTTTTCGGTTTCTTTTGCCTTATTGGTTCTTCTTGGTTCTTTCGATAGGATCCAAGAGCACATTGATACCGAGAGTGATCCCCAAGAATATCTTGACCCACAACAAACAAAAAGCGGCTTGATCATGTTAATCCTATTATTTTACAAGTTTAATATTTTGAATTCAACTGTATGTATGCATTGCTACCTTGTGTTAAATTATGGTTAGTTGATCCTATAGTTGCATAATCTGTGGGATATTGTTTATTCTCTACTACTTGAGCCTAGGTTATTTGCTGTGATTAGAGTTCGTTGGATGAACTCTTGTCGCTAGTAGCATACGAGTCTTTATGCTTAGCCATGCTTAGTTCGGTAGCTTTGGCGATCATCGACTTAGTCGATGGTCTTGATCACACAAAATTATTATTCTTTCATTATGTCCAAAGACTTTGTGCTTTGTTAATTTTGCAAATCAAAACTGAAAATGAAAACCGATTTGGACTTGGGCATAATGGTATGTTGGTGTGGTGTTTTTGGGTGTGATCGGAATGGTGCCCAAGTCATCAAGGACCGAACATCTTGTTACACTAAACCAAGCACTATTGCGTACTAACCACATGAGGGATATATGGACCCTCTTGACTTAGTACTTTGGCGTGTGTTATCTCCGAGTCGCAGGAGGAAAAGTTTTGTGTGTGTGCTGTGTGAAACAGGCTGTGTGTTCTTGTGTTTGTGTTGGGTGTGCGGTGGTGGGGATTGCCGGGAAGGTTCTCCACCTCGAGGGGCGCCGCAGCTTGTCCAAGACTTTACCCGTGATTTGTAGTTGTCCGAGGTCACCACGACCCGACACAACGTATGGGTTTCTATCCATACTGCGACTCGGGTTAATACATAATATTGGAAACGCCTCGTAGGACTTAGTCGTGTGCATACCAAAGGCAGAGTGCTTAATCATGTGGCAAAAAGGCGGTCTGACATGTGGGTAAGTTGGTACACCCTGCAGGGATAAAACTATTCGAATAGCCTCGTCCTAGGTTATGGACACGCTTGGGGAGGTCTTCCAAGAGTTAGATTACAACATTTGTTTTTAAAATTAAAACTTGACATGGTTGGTATGAATGGGTAATTCATACTATTGTTGTGGTGACTATTGGGTTAGTCACTTCCAGGTTGTTGTTGTCTTTCTATCTACTGTTATTAATATTGTTCTTTCGGTTATTTGAATATTAAAAATAGATTTGTTAAATTGCTTTCAAATCTATTATATTATTGCAAATGAAAACTTGCTTTATGCTAAAATGAAACCTACGGCCTATTTATGATTAAGCTTGCATGTAGTATATGTACAGGTTTGTTATTCCACATGTAAGTCTTGCGAGTACATTCAAAGTACTCACCGGCTTTTGCCGGCTGCTTTTGTTTGCATGGGAGGAAGGTGAGCCCCAAGGGCCTCACTTTTGTGAGATGTGCTTCGGGTTTGGCGACTAGCTTGGCGGTCCGGTCGGTTGCCATGTGGGTTAAAGGCACACTGATTGGCTCTTTTGTTGTAGCCATCTTATGGCACTTTTGCTTCACTGCTTAATTATTGTTGTCTCTTTTATTGTTGGCGGTTGGCCTCTCTTTGTAATGACTCGGTTTAATATTATTAATACTACATTGCTCGTGTTTCGGTTCTATGTGGATGAATGGAATTGATACATAAATTTTGTGATGAGGTGCGATATCGCACTGGGAAGTATACATGTCTCGAGTCTCTGATTATCTGCTTTGTGATGCTAGGACCGAATGGATGGTTAAGATTACAAGTTTGATAAACCGGGTCTCACAAGGTTTGCATCGAGCCATGCCGACCGTAGTAACCCAAGCTTGGTCGTCTTTAGGATATTTTGGAAAACCTTATTTTCAAAGTATCAAATGATTTGTGAAAACTTAAGGAATTTTCAGATTTTATTCCTTACCTATCTTAGCTTTCTCCTCTCATCTTACTCTAATTTGAGTTTTAAAAGTTGTTTTCCTCTCATCTCCTTTTCAAAGATAGTGTTATCGATTAAATGGGTTTGGGAACCACTGAGTTTGGCAAATTGGAGTGCTTAGGGTTTTTGAAGTTTCTGGACTGGAGATTTGGGCTAGAGGCTTGGATGCGGAATCGACAAGACGCTCAACTTCCGACAATACGAGCTCAATGGTTTCGATGGGACCACCGAGCTTGGCAAGTTGAAGTGTGCCAGATTTTGAAGTTTCTAGGATGGAAGACTTCGGCTGGAGCTTGGATGCAAAATCACTACAGCAACTTCAATTTCCGGACAGCAAGCTCGATGGTTTCTAATAGAGTGGAAAATGAGAGGGTGATTCAACTAAAACTTGTGGGGTTAAAAAGGGGTAAGATGTGATACTAGTTAGCTATGTATCTAACACTATTTTCGCTGATGTAGCCTTGATCTTTAGTGGTAATAGATTTTACCTTAATCTTCTGATTTTTATCTTCTCAATCAATTACTCGCTCATTCAATACTGCTAGTTGAATTGGGAAGTTGAGTTTTGGTTTTATGATTCCTTCTTTGTTTTGGAGTCTTTTATAAGGTGTTTAAGATTATATGCATACTGCTTTTGGCTTTCGGTTAGGGTGATATTCCATTCCACAGTCGTTAGCTTTTCGCTTTCTTCGGCTTTGAATCTTTGAGTCTAGTTTTAACCAAAGTTTCTTGTAACAGATGGCCGGACGACTCGTAGCGCTTAAGGCGATCCACCGTCCGACGAGGATCTTCCTCCTCCTCCGACCATGGCCGAGGTCCTTCTTCGATCGAGCGCAACCGCAGAGGACGGAGGGTTCTTCTCGACGCCATCGCGCAAGAACACTTCCGCCCTTACCGTGCTTCAGATCCGGCAAGGGATCGGTCATCGATCTCGTGGGGATCGGCCGAGTTTCTTCGCACCCAGCCTCCCACGCCTCCAGTCCGAGGACTCGCCGACGCAGACGATTGGCTTCGTCTGGTTGAGCGAAAGCTTCGTATAGCGCAGTGCCAGGAGCATGAGAAGGCGCTGTTCGCATCGCACCAGCTGGAGGGTGCCGCTTTGTCTTGGTGGGAGAGCCTTCTCGCCATGCAGCCTGACGGTCACACCGCCACTTGGGAGGAGTTCCGATCGCCTTCCGCCGCCTCACATTCGCTCCGCTTGATGAAGTCAAGAAGAAGGAATTCTTGTCGCCGTGCAAGGGCGCCATTCACCACGAGTACCATGCACGAGTTCAACCATTTGGCTCGTTATGCTCGAAGAGGTGGCCACCGACGAGGCCAAGCAAGAGAAGTTCAAGGATGGCTTGTCTGAGGAGCTGCAGGACAAGCTATCTATCGTTGACTTCCCTGATTTCCAGACCTTGGTGGACAAGGCCATCGTCGCTGAGCACGCGGGGAGAGCACTTGTGGATTCCCGCAAGCGCAAGTGGGAGGCCCACAAGTCGGGCAGCGCTTCTTTCCGCTTCCGTGTTGGGCGCCTCGGGGTCCATCCTCGACCTTCAAGACTCGAGGCCGTCGGACTGTTTTCTTCGTCCTTCGCAGGCCGTGCCCCAATCACGTGCACCTGCGAGTCAGCCAGGAGGCCTCCGCACAGCTACGGATGTCACCTGCTTCTTCTGCAACGACAAGGGGCATTATGCAAACAATTGCCCCAAGAAGACAGGAGCAGCCCCTCGTCCTAATGGAGGACGCGGGCAAGGAGGTGGTTCTTCGCGGAACCTGAAGATAGTCCCTGCTACCCAAGGTGTGGGTAGTGGTCGCGTCAACCTCATCTCAGCAGAGGAAGCACAGGAGGCACCTGATGTTGTGTTGGGTACACTTTCTGTTAACTCTCACTCCGCTACTGTTTTGTTTGATTCAGGAGCATCTCATTCTTTTGTTTCTCAGTCTTTTGCCGCTAGTAGTGAGCTCCTTTTCACTCCATTGTTGGTCCCATTGCTCATTCGCTCTCCTGGTTTGGAGTTGAGAGCTGAGTTGGAGTGTAGGGATGTTCCAATTAAGATTGAGGGAGTGAGATTCTTCGCGAATCTTATCCTCCTCCATTCAGCAAGTCTAGATGTAATTCTTGGCATGGATTGGCTGTCTCGGCATAAGGGACACATCGTTGTGCCAAGAAGTGCGTCTCTCTATCTAGTCCTTCCGGCGAGCAGGTTCGCTTTTCGCCGAAGCTGCTAGGTCCGCATCTTTTCGCGCTTGAAGCGAAGCCCGCTCTGGATATTGGTGAAGTCCCGACAGTTCGTGATTTCGTCGATGTCTTTCCTGAAGATCTTCCCGGGATGCCACCAGTTCAAGACCTCGAGTTCGTCATTGAGTTGGTTCCCGGTACCGCCCCGATTTCAAAGAGGCATTATCGGATGCCACCAAATGAGTTGGTGGAGTTAAAGAAGCAACTGAGTGAGCTGCAAGAAAAAGGTTTCATTCGCCCTAGCTCATCTCCGTGGGGTTGTCCTGCAATCTTCGTAAAGAAGAAGGACAATACCTTGCGCATGTGCGTTGATTACCGTCCGCTTAATGAAGTAACGGTAAAGAACAAGTATCCATTGCCCCGCATCGATGATCTCTTTGATCTATTAACTGGAGCTCGAGTATTCTCCAAGATTGATTTGAGAATGGGATATCATCAAGTTCGGATACGACCTGAGGATATTCCAAAGACGGCTTTCTCTACTCGCTATGGCTTGTATGAGTACACCGTCATGTCATTTGGCTTAACCAATGCTCCTGCCTTGTTCATGAACCTCATGAATTCGGTATTCATTGAGTATTTGGATAAGTTTGTCGTGGTCTCCATCGATGATATTCTCATCTATTCCAAGGATGATGAGCAACACGATGAGCATCTGAGGCTTGTGTTAGGCAAGCTTCGTGAGCACCAGCTGTACGCAAAGTTCAGCAAATGCGCATTCTGGTTGAAGGAAGTGGCCTTCTTAGGCCATGTTCTTTCAGCAGAAGGCATAGCCGTTGATCCTAGCAAGATCGGACGTTCTCTCATGGTTCACCTACTTGATGTAGCACCGGCGCGGAGTTTTCTCGGTTTAGCGGGATATTATCGCCGCTTTATCGAGAACTTCTCAAGATCGCGGCCGATGACGGAGTTGCTCAAGAAGGACAAGAAGTTCTTGTGGTCCGATGCTTGTGAGGAAAGCTTCCAAGTACTTAAGAAGCGTTTGACCGCTGCTCTCGTCCTCGTTCTTCCCGATGTTCATCAAAGCTTCGATATCTATTGCGATGCTTCGCCGAGGACTTCGGTTGTGTCTGATGCAAGAAGGCAAGGTGGTGGCCTATGCATCAAGGCAATTGAGACCTCATGAACTCAACTACCCTACCCATGACTTGGAATTAGCTGCGTGATTCATGCACTTAAGATCTGGCGACATTACCTAATCGATGTCGTCGCTAAGTGTATTCGGATCACAAAAGCCTAAAGTATTTGTTCACCCAACCGATCCAACCTCGTGCAAAAGAGATGGTTGGAGTTGATCAAGGACTATGACATGGGTATTCACTACCATCCGGCAAGGCAAATGTCGTTCTTGATGCGCCGATCGCGCAGCGCATTGCAATGCCTTGTTGCTCCGTGAGCGCGTCGACCCACCCTTCAAGGAATTTCAGCGCCTCAACATGGGATTGGTTGAGCATGGTTCCTTGTCGCCTTGGTTGTGCAACCAACCTTAGTGGATCGGATTAAGATCGCCAAAGAAATGATCTTTGGAGTGAGCCGCATAAAGGAAAATGTCAAGAACGGCACTAAGTGCTTCTCGAGGATGGGCATGGTGTTGTAAGGTTCGGGCAACGCCTTGTGGTTCCAAAGGACATGGAATTGCGGGATTTGATTCTCCGCAAGCCCATGATTCGCTTTTGTCTATTCATCCGGTGCCACAAAGATGTATCAAGATCTCCGTCGAGATTTTGGTGGACCCGAATGAAGAGGGAAATTGCAAAGTTCGTTCGAAGAGTGCGACGTGTGTCGTCGTGTCAAGGCCGAGCATCGGCGTCGGCGAGATCGCTTGACCATTGCCTATTCCGAATGGAAGTGGATTCGATCGGATGGATTTTATCACCGGTCTACCGGTCGCCTAAGGGAAATGATGCCATTTGGGTCGCCATCGATCGCTGACGAAAGTGGCTCATTTCATTCTGTCAAGACTCGACCACGTGGGGCTCTTAGCCGAGCTCTATATCACCAGAATTGTGAGTTTGCATGGGATCCCGAAGACGATCATTTCTGATCGTGGTTCCCTGTTCACTTCTCGATTTTGGCATAGTCTGCAAGAGGCTATGGGAACCCATCTTAACTTTAGCACCGCATATCATCCTCAAACCGATGGTCAAACCGAGAGGGTCAACCAAGTGTTGGAAGACATGCTCTGCTTGTGTTCTCATCATATGGAAAGCATTGGGAAAAATGCTTGCCATTCGCCGAGTTTTCTTATAACAACAGCTTTCAGGCCAGCCTCGGCATGGCACCTTTTGAGGCCTTATACGGGAGAAAGTGCAGAACCCCGTTGAATTGGTCTGAGACCGGCGAAAGGCCATTCTTTGGCCCGGACTCGATCAATGAGGCCGAGAGTCAAGTCCAGCTTATTCGTGATCGTTCGCATACCAATCCAGCAAAAGAGCTATGCGGATCGCCGTCGTCGCGAGTTGAGCTTTGAGCCCAATGACTTTGTTTATCTCAAAGTCTCTCCTTTGAAGGGCCATCAGCGTTTCGGCGTTAAGGGCAAATTGGCTCCTCGATATGTCGGTCCTTACCGTGTTATCGAGAAGAAGGGAGCTGTTGCCTATAAGTTGGAATTGCCAGCTGCACTTGAAGGGGTACATGATGTTTTCCACGTGTCCTAATTAAAGAAGTGCCTCCGTGTTCCAACAGAGGAAGCTCCGTTGGAAACTCTCGATGTCCAAGAAGATTTGACCTATCGCGAGCACCCTGTTCGCATACTCGATGAGGCTGAACGAAGAACAAGGAATAGAGCCATAAGATTCCTTAAAGTTCAGTGGTCAAACCATTCTGAAGATGAAGCCACTTGGGAAAGGGAAGATCGTCTCCGTGCAGACTATCCATCTTTCTTTACCGAGTGAGCCAAATCTCGGGACGAGATTTTTGTAAGGGGGGGAGGTTTTGTAACATCCCAAAATTGGTTTGTGTTTCAAATGTAATAAAAATGAGGTGAAATTAAAACTTTTTCTCTGATCTTGATTTTTGTAATCAGTTCCATAATTTTTGTAAAGGAATTATGTGAAATCAAAAATCAAATTGCCATTTGGACACCAACACAAATCTCCTTCATGAAAATCTTGTGCCCAACCTTCGGAAATAATTTTTCTTGGGTCTAGGCTTGATGTTTAACACCTCTGAATTATCTCATGATTTTTAGAAATTATTTGATAATTTTTGAGGCCAGTCAAACCTTGGTCAAACCCTAATTCACACATTCTGAAATTTCTGGAGAAAAATGCAGTCCATAAAAGTCTCTGGAAATTTTATGGAAGGTTCCTACTGCAGTCAGCAAGCTCCAGTTAAAATTTCATAAATTTTGGAGTTTGTTTGCTATCCCAAATAATTCCCCAAAAATCAGTTATTCAAATTCAAACCCTAACTGGTTTTCACTGTTCCTTGGGTTCGAATCGGACTCGGGCTCGAGCCGCTTGACTCAGCCCAGTCAACTAACTGCACCACTTCGGTCGGTTCGGCGCGAGCATTGTGCGTCGTTGGATCGGCATCGAACGGCCCACGATCGCGTGAACGTTCGGACCATCCGAGCGCGCCAATCCACGTGAACCGTCGGATTCTAAATCGAGGGCTCAGATTCGCGGGAACGTTCGGACCGTCCGAACGCCTCGCGCAACGTGAACCGTAGGATCCAAATCAACGGTCCAGGATTAAGTGAGCGTTTGAATCGTTATAATCAAACCGTTCTTTTTCAGCCGTCCGATTAAATCCAACGGTTGTCGGCTATCGTCTTCCTCCCGCTCGCGCTTGGCCGTAGTCAACAGTAGGTGGCGTGCACAGTACACTTCGGCAGAGCATTGTCACCTCAAGCTTTCGGCCAACGGCTCTTCCGCATTTAATGCTTCCGTCTGGCCGCCTCCATAGTCGTCGTCTCCACTTCTTACTACTCGCTCACGCCGCCTCGGCCAACCTCAAAGACAAAGGCATCACCATTTTTTATGCCGTTGCTCACCTTTGCTCCTCCGGCTATAAAACTCTACCAGAGGCTTCCGTAGCTTCTTTCGGACACCCTTGAGCTCCAGAACCACTGCTAGTGCATTGCTCAAGCTCCATTTCAAAAACTTGTTCTCGGCCGCCATTGTTGAAGCTCCAACCTCTTCGGTGAAAGTGGTGTTCCGGGCTTTCTCCTTCAAAACTCTTGCTTCCTTAGTGGCTTAGCATCTCGAAGAGTATTAACCCTCTGTCAATTTTGCTTTTGACCGCAGAGAGCAGTTCAATTTCGGATTGCCCCTTTTTTGACCGAAACCGCTACTCTTCTTCAGCCGAGCCGTTTCGACTCTCCTCCGTGACTTCTTTGGGCTCAGGTACCCCCTTATTAGTCCCTAGTTGCTTGGCGCCCGCTTCCTCGAACCACAGCTGAGCTCATTTACGTTTTTCGTTTTCGGTCATTTTGAGTCGTCTCTGTCAACTCCGGCTTGCCGGCGTTTTAGACCGCCGCAGCCAAAGTTGTTGGTTCCTTTGGGTGCGCAGGTTTAGTAGGAACCCATTTTGGGCCTTTACTCGCACCGCCGTGACGAGTCGTTGGCGGTGAGCCTCTCGCTTCACCGCCGCTTTGTCGGACGAAAACAGCGCGAAGTTTTGAACGTGAATCGATGTGGACCGTCGATCCTTAGATCAACGGTCCAGATTCGAATGAACGCTCGACCATCCGAACGGTTCGATCGCGTGGACCGTTGGATCCAAGATCAACGGTTCATGTGCGTAAACGCGTCGACGACCGAACGCTCGGTCCGCACGCGAACCGTTGGATCCAGATCCAACGGTTGACGTTTAGGGTTTCGCAGCCGTGCGCGCGCGCGCGTCAGCGCCGGAGTTTGGACCGTTGGATCCAAGATCAACGGTCCCAATTCGAGTGAACGTTCGGACCGTCCGAAAGGTTCGATCCGTGTGGACCGTTGGATCCAAGATCAACGGTCCCGATTCGAGTGAACGTTCGGACCGTCCGAAAGGTTCGATCCGTGTGGACCGTTGGATCCAAGATCAACGGTCCCGATTCGAGTGAACGTTCGGACCGTCCGAAAGGTTCGATCCGTGTGGACCGTTGGATCCAAGATCAACGGCTCCTATGCGTGTGAACGTTCGGACCGCCCGGACGTCCTGATCCACGTGAACCGTTGGATCCAGATCCAACGGTGAGCGTTTAGGATTTGTGAATCGCGCGTTAGTGCTGGGATGCGGACCGTCGGATCCAAGATCGACGCTCCTCGTTCGGCCACGTCGTTTTAAATTCCGATTTTCCCGAGAGGATTTATTTATCAACTGAAAAATGTGATGACTTGTAAAATGCATAACTAATTCATTTTAAATCCTTTTCGAGAGATTCAAATTTTGTGGGTTATGTTTTCAACTGAGCTTTAATCTAAAAATGTTTCCAACCCCAGTATAGCTCCAGAAATTTTTGCTAATGAATAGTAGCATTTTTGATTTATAAAAGCGGAGCAAAATTGTTTTTAGCATAACTTTTGCATTGAGAATCCAAATCAATTGGTTCTTGTTGCTTTAGTTCCTAAAAATCATGCTCTTTCTACTGTAAAAATTTGAGAGCTTTTTGTTGAAGTTGGCTGTTGGATCTTTTCGGTTTCTTTTGCCTTATTGGTTCTTTTTGGTTCTTTCGATAGGATCCGAAGAGCACATTGATACCGAGAGTGATCCCCAGCAACATCTTGACCCACAACAAACAGGCAAGCAGTTTGATCATGTTAATCCTATTATTTTACAAGTTTAATATTTTGAATTCAACTGTATGTATGCATTGCTACCTTGTGTTAAATTATGGTTAGTTGATCCTATAGTTGCATAATCTGTGGGATATTGTTTATTCTCTACTACTTGAGCCTAGGTTATTTGCTGTGATTAGAGTTCGTTGGATGAACTCTTGTCGCTTAGTAGCATACGAGTCTTTATGCTTAGCCATGCTTAGTTCGGTAGCTTTGGGCGATCATCGACTTAGTCGATGGTCTTGATCACACAAAAATTATTATTCTTTCATTATGTCCAGCACTTTGTGCTTTGTTAATTTTGCAAATCAAAAACTGAAAATAAAAACTGATTTGGACTTGGGCATAATGGTATGTTGGTGTGGTGTTTTTGGGTGTGATCGGAATGGTGCCCAAGTCATCAAGGACCGAACATCTTGTTACACTAAACCAAGCACTATTGCGTACTAACCACATGAGGGATATATGGGACCCCTCTTGACTTAGTACTTTGGCGTGTGTTATCTCCGATACGCAGGAGGAAAAGTTTTGTGTGTGTGCTGTGTGAAACAGGCTGTGTGTTCTTGTGTTTGTGTTGGGTGTGCGGTGGTGGGGATTGCCGGGAAGGTTCTCCACCTCGAGGGGCGTCATGATTGTCCAAGGCTTTACCCGTGACGGTAGTTGTCCGAGGTCAGCCACGACCCGACACAACGTATGGGTTTCTATCCATACGGGCGACTCGAAGTTAATACATAATATTGGAAACGTCTAGTAGGACTTAGCTATGCCGGCATACCAAAGGCAGTGTGCTTAATCATGCGGCAAAAAGGCGGTCTGACATGTGGGTAAGTTGGTACACCCTGCAGGGATAAAACTATTCGAATAGCCTCGTCCTAGGTTATGGACACGCTTGGGAGGTCTTCCAAGAGTTAGATTACAACATTTGTTTTAAAATTAAAACTTGATATGGTTGGTATGAATGGGTAATTCATACTATTGTTGTGGTGACTATTGGGTTAGTCACTTCCAGGTTGTTGTTGTCTTTCTATCTACTGTTATTAATATTGTTCTTTCGGTTATTTGAACATTAAAAACAGATTTGTTAAATTGCTTTCAAATCTATTATATTATTGCAAATGAAAACTTGCTTTATGCTAAAATGAAACCTACGGCCTATTTATGATTAAGCTTGCATGTAGTATATGTACAGGTTTGTTATTCCACATGTAAGTCTTATGCGAGTACATTCAAAGTACTCACCGGCTTTTGCCTACCGCTTTTGTTTGGTGGGAGGAAGGTGAGCCCCAAGGGCCTCACTTTTGTGAGATGTGCTTGGGTTTGGCGACTAGCTTGGCGGTCCTGGCGGTTGCCATGTGGGTTAAAGGCACACCGATTGGCTCTTTTGTTGTAGCCATCTTATGGCACTTTTGCTTCATTGCTTAATTGTTGTTGTCTCTTTTATTGTTGGCGGTTGGCCTCTCTTTTATAATGACTCGGTTTAATATTATTAATACTACATTACATTATGTGTTTGGTTCTATGTGGATGAATGGAATTGATACATAAATTTTGTGATGAGGTGTGTATCTGACTGGAAGTATACATGTCTCGAGTCTCGATTATCTGCTTTGTGATGCTAGGACCGAATGGATGGTTAAACATTACAAGCCGGATAAACCGGGGTCTCACACGGAGATGCATAGCATGCAACAGCCGCGTGGAGCTCAACTCCTGAGCAGCGCCTGGCCTAGGTGGAAGACACACCTGACAGGTGGGGCCCGCGACGCCAGTGACTCACTCGCGCGAGAGAGACAGATTGAAAGGGGATTGGCATGGTCCGTTGGATCGAGATCGAACGGTCCAAGCAAAAGGGACGATCGGCCGGTCCAAACGTTCACTCTATTCCAGACCGTTGATCTGGATCCTACGGCTCACACTGCGCGAGACGTTCGGACGGTCCGAACGTTCACGCAAACATGGGTCGCACGATGCCGATCCGATGATCCACAACGCTCGCGCCCGAGCGACTGCGCTGGGTGCAGTTAGTTGACTGGGCCGAGTCAAGTGGCTCGAGACCGAGGAACAGTTTGAACTCAAGGAACAGTTCCAACTGATTCGGCTTTAGATTTTCTGAGCTAGACTTTGGGGAATTTTTAGAGGTAGCAAACCAGCTCCAAAAATTATGAAATTTTAACTAGAGATTGCTGAGTTTAGGATATACCTTACATAAAATTTCCAGAGATTTTTATGTATGTATTCTTCTCCAGAAATTCGAAGTTTTGAATTAAGGTTTGACCAAGCTTTGACTTGGTTTGACTTGCCTCAAAAATTATCAAATAATTTCTTAAAATCATGAAATAATTCAGAGGTGTCACACACCAAAGAGGTTTAGGACCTGAGGGAATTGGGGATTTTGAGCTTGATTTTTCCACAATCCTTGTACAAGAATTATGGGTCTGATCAAAAACATCCAGATATGAGAAAAGTTTTACTTTCTCCTCATTTTTATATATTTGAAATACAAATCCACATTTGGAATGTTACACATCCTGCCAGATATTCACAAGAGCTTCGACATTTATTGTGATGCATCTCGCCACGGGCTCGGTTGTGTGCTCATGCAAGAGGGCCGAGTGGTGGCGTATGCATCGAGGCAATTGAGACCTCGTGAAGCTAATTACCCCACGCATGACTTGGAGCTTGCAGTGGTAGTCCATGCTTTGAAGATTTGGCGGCATTACCTCATCGGTAATCGTTGCGAGATCTACACCGACCACAAGAGTCTCAAATATATTTTCAACAAAGTCGATCTGAACTTGAGACAAAGAAGGTGGCTTGAGTTTATCAAAGACTATGATATGGGACTTCATTATCACCCCGGTAAGGCTAATGTGGTAGCCGATGCATTGAGTAGAAAATCTCAATGCAACTGCTTGTTAGTAACTCCTTTCTCAGCAGGCTTGTGTGCTGCAATGCAACGTCTGCACTTGGAGATAATTGAAGAAGGTTCTCTTGCTGCCCTAAGTGTGAATTTTACACTTGAGGACCAGATTATAGAGGCCCAAAAGACTGACATGGAAGTAGCAAAAATCTGGGAAGAAATGAAGAAATGTAAGGCCAAATGCTTCAAAGAAGATGTACAAGGCACCCTATGTTTTGGAAACAGGTTAGTGGTGCCATTTGATCGGGCCTTGAGAGAGCTAATTCTCAAAGAGGCTCATGACTCTAAGTTCTCTATTCACCCAGGTAGTACCAAGATGTACCAAGAATTGAAGAAGCAGCATTGGTGGAGCCAAATGAAGCGGCAGATCGCTCAATATGTTGCCAGGTGCGGTGTATGCCAAAGAGTCAAGGCTGAGCATTTGAAGCCAGCAGGTACTCTACAACCCCTGCCCATTCCCAAGTGGAAATGGGAAGAAGTTGGCATGGATTTTATCACCGACCTTCCAAGGACTCAAGCTGGGTCCGATTCCATATGGGTGATTGTCGATCGTCTGACAAAGGTTGCTCACTTTATTCCTGTCAAGACCACTTACGACGGAGTCAAACTAGCAGAGCTGTACATCTCCAGAATTGTTTGTCTCCATGGTGTATCGAAAGTGATCGTGTCAGATAGGGGCCCTCGGTTCACATCCCACTTCTGTGGATGCTTACATAAAGTAATGGGGACCAATCTATCTTTCAGCTCCGCTTACCACCCGCAAACGGATGGACAAACTAAAAGGGTGAATAAAATTTTAGAAGACCTTCTCTCAGCATGTGTGCTGTCCTATAGCAAGAATTGGAAGAAGTGCTTACTGTTTGCGGAGTTCTCCTACAACAATAGTTTCCAATCAAGCATACAAATGTCACCCTTCGAGGTATTATATGGGAGAGCTTGTAGGACACCCTTGAACTGGTATGAAGCCGGGGAAAGACCATTTTATGGTCCAACCTTGGTGGAGGATGCGGAAGAACAAGTTCGTGTCATCCGTGAGCGACTTCGGACGGCTCAATGTCGTTAGAAGTCCTATGTCGACCGTCGTCGTCGTGAATTAAGTTTCAAGGTGGATGATCATGTCTATCTTAAAGTCTCTCCGATGAAAGGGATACATCGTTTCCAAGTCAAAGGCAAATTGGCGCCACGCTACATCGGACCGTTCCGAATTCTGGCAAAATTGAGATCCGTGGCTTATCGATTGGAATTGCCACCATCACTTTGAGATTTACATGATGTGTTCCATGTTTCACAATTGAAAAAGTGTCTTCGTGTTCCAACCGAAGCCGCCAAGTTGGAAGAACTCTACTTGCAACCCGATCTTTCTTATCAGGAGCTTCCGATTCGCATTCTTGAAGAAACAGAACGCAAGACGAGGAATCGCAATATCAAGTTCATCAAAGTTCAGTGGAGTAACCATACTGAAGATGAGGCTACTTGGGATCCTGAAGAGTATTTGCGACAAGAATATCCTGACCTTTTCCTTGAAGTGCCTTCGAATCAAGAAAAGTAAGGTTAAACAAAGCAATGGTAAGGAAAATGTAAAAATTATACTTTGTTACCATGTAAGTTATCTTAGCACTATCTTTAAAGAAAATCAAAACAACAGATGCTATATGTCCTTAGAACCTTTCTATCCAACTTCCACCCTACCACGATCTCGGGGTCGAGATCTTTTGTCAGGAGGGAGGTTTGTCACATCCCCAAATTAATGAAGAGAATTATTATACATCTCATGAGCATGCATCATTGTTTTCAAACATCTGCATTATTTATTGCACTTGGAAAATCTGAAATAAAGCTAAACATAAAACTCAATGTAAGTTCCAAAAGAAAAACAAGAACAAAAACTCTTGTTCACCTTCTAGAAATAATTTATTCAAATACTAGAAGTAGCATAATGAATGAACATAATTTTTCCCAAATTTTTGGGATGGGTTTAAACCCTAACAAAAATAAAACACAATGTTATGACCTGCATTAAGTTTGAATTTAAATCACACACATTATATCTTGAACAGTCAGGTTAAATAATTTTTATGGACACTAGACCTTCCCAGGAATCCCTGTGATTTATTTCACATTTTTAGCGCCTTGGTCAAAGTGGGGAAACCATTTTAATTCTCAGTCAAACCCTTAGGCCTAACCGGCTGCACTATTCATTGGGCTCGAGTCCGACCCGGCAAACCGACTCGAACGAACCACCCAAGTGTTCAGCGTGTAAGCCGTCCGATTGGAAATCAACGGGCCAAATTTGCGTAACGCTTCGGCCCAGTCCGCACGTTCACACTAAATGTTGACCGTTCGATCAAGATCCAACGGTCCGCGTGAACTCACTTAACGCGAGCTCTCACGCGCGCGTTGAGACGCTGATGAAGAGGGCCCACTCGTTAGGTCCATATCCCACCTCTCACTGACGCTCGTGTAGGAGTCCCTCGCCTTGCGGCCGGCGATTCCTTCCACGTTCCATCGACGCCATCAATCCACCGCGTCCGTTGGCCATCTTGGAGCTTCCCCATCTAACGCCGCCTCCACTCCGTCATCTCCCGGGGATAATACCCCCTCTACCCTCTTCAACTCAGCTCACTTCTCCTCTGTTGACCGAGGAGAGGGAGGCTGGTTTGAGCTCTCTACTCGGGTAAGCTTCCTCCGCATGGCTCTTTTCACTTCTGTGGTCGATGCCCTTCCCATTTTGGCTATCCTCGGCTCGCGCAATTGCTTGTAGATCTCAGTGCATCCTCGAGCTCTCTGTTGTGTCCAGAGCGCCCACCTGAGTGGCACCACTGAACCGTCACCATCTCCGGTGAGTATTATGCTCTCTTTAGCATGTCACCTTACGTGCTTTAGACCACCGATCAAAACCCCTCAACTTATTTTAATAATGCACGGCAGGACTTTTTTGATGTGAAGAAATCTTGTTTTCGGGCAAAGAACTGTCCCTTCGTCTCCCACTTTGATCCGGTGAGTCTTTTGCTGATTTGTTGCTCTTCTAGTAGTCTCATATGATGCTAAAGCTACTCCGACCATTCATTCATCACCATTTTGCTCCAGTTGTGCTCTCCACGTTGAAGCTTATCGCCGCCGTGGACATCTTCGGTGTCGAGCTACCTCCAGCCACCTCCACCTCTCTCCAACGCACTCAGGTAGCTCACTCTTAGTCCCTAGATGCTCAAGCACCTGCTTACCTGAATGCTGCGGAGCTCTTCTAGCTGTTGCATGTTGACCATTGTTGTGCCACCGCTTAGCTCCGGCTAGCCACCATTACGGGCCACCTCTGGTGTCGCCGCCACCACTCATAGATGCACAACAGTATTACGAAGCTATTGCGAGCCTTGGCCGGCTCCGCCATGGCGCGTAGCGTCGGCGAGCATTGGCAATCACATGGGCGTGTTGTTGTCGACGCGAGCGAAGAATCAGAGTCATCTGTCTTTATTTACAAATGGTCATCATTAAAGCCTAATGATTGAGTTAGCAATTAAGTGTTGTCCTAGTCGCCCTGTTGAGCCACTTACAGGTGGGTCCTGTGCACAGAAAATGACCAGGTTAAACCAAAGCATAGAGTGACTAACATGTGGGCCCAAGGCCTTAAACCCCGTGTGCTAAGCATGTGCGTCGGTGGACCAAGCCGAGTCGACCATGTCACTGACGGACGGGTCCCGCATGTTAGAGCCGATTTTTAAAATTTGAGTTTAATTGGAAAACAAACTATTCACCAGGCCCACTAGTCAATGACCGCGGCTATAGTAGGTCTCGGTAAGAAAAGCAATAAACGGCTTAGAAAATTCAAAAATGAATTATTTGCACACTGAAAAATATATATAGCTTCTAAAATGCACAACTAATTCATCTCAACTCCAAAATGGGTGAAACCACTTCTCATAATTTTAATTTTTAATGAAATTTTTAGGAAAATTGGTTTCAAACTTTTATCTATAGCAGAGAGTATTATTTTAGAGATTGATCATTTCACACAATTATTTTTTCACTTTAGAAATTCATAACTAAATCATAAAAACTCCATTTGAGGAAAACTCAACTGTTTTAGCCTTGTATTAATATTCTTTTAATACCCCGGAATCGAATCGGGAGATTCTAAAAGAAAACCGGGGACGAATAGGCAATTAAAGAAATGTAAATTCTTGTAGAATGAGGAGTTTTTCGTATTTTTACAACAACTGGGCGCGGGCATGCCCAGCGGCCCAAGAGGGGGGAGGCCGGCCCAAGGGGGGCCGGCCAAGGGGAGGGGGAGGCGCCCCCAACCCTAGACGCCTCCCCCACTCCCTCCTCTCCCCCCCTAGAGCCGCCACCTCCATTTCCCTTCTCCCCGGTGTTTCTTGCTGCTCCTTGACGGCGTCTCGCTGCTGCGGAGATCCCCGGTGTCGCCCCCAAGCTCTCCCCCGAAGCCGTCTCCTTCCAACGGCGCCACCGCCCGTTCGCCGGCGATCTTATGGCCGGTCTTGGAGAGGGAAGGGAGGATAAGGGAAGGAGGTCCTTGGGAGGTGGATCCACGTCTCCCTACAGATCTTCAAGGGTAACGAATGTTTTAGTGGTAGTTTGATTCGATTTTATTGCTTAATGGTGGATTAGATCTATATCGGTTTCTGTTCTGGAGATTCCAGAACGCATCCGTCTCCTTGCGCAGCCAGTTTCGACCCTTTAGACACCGAATCTCGGTTCGACGTCTCCTAGAGGTATGTTCCTGGTTTCGTTAGATTTCTTTTGGCACCGAGATCACGAGATTCCACCCAGTGGTTTAGGAGTTATGAATTTTTAACCGCACACTGCTCTGTCTGTCAGAAATTTTAGAGACTGTTGGTTGCTCTTCAGTTTTGTTCCAGATAGAGCCAGATTCAGGGAGGCCACCCAAATAGGTTTTTGAATATAATTTCTCCATGATTCCATATTGATAAAGATCATCTCCATAGGATCTGTAGACTGAAAGTTACATGCTTTTCTTTACGACTGTTCTGAAATCTGGACAGGTTTCCGTCGGTGTCTTCTTGGGCAGATTAGTCCTCTGTTTTGGCCGAATCAGAGGATCTCAAACGGGCTTTGGATCCCCGCGTGTTGTAGAACGCAGGCATAAGTGAACACCGACGGGTGTTCACTCGCTATACCGGTGTGAGAAAAAGAGAAGTGCATGTGCATTCATTCATTCATATGTTGATTCGATTCGTGATGTTGATACACTGTTGGATACTGAATGATTTTGTTACATTTTGTATCATTGGCCTTGCTGATTCTTGGACTCACCCTTGCGTGTTGTTTTTTTAGGTACATCGGTTGTGGACGGCATGCATGGGCGGGAGTAGAAATTATCATGGTTGCACACTGGCACGAATAAAGTTGAACAAAACATTTAAGTCATAGCTTCGATTTTGAATAGTTTTATGTGAGGCTTACTTCTTTACGTTCTATGTCGTAGACAATCTCTATTGGAGTTGGATAGTGTTTTATGGTAGTTTCTTTCATAAACATGTTTAGTATGCGTGATTAGATAATTGCTTAATATTACTGTTAATTGTGCGGATGTCCAGATGGTTCAGTTTACAAAGGAGATTCTGCCAGAAATTAGAAATTAATGTCTTAGTTTCATTTGCAGTCTTGTTATGGTGGTAGCATTCCAGGCTCAGGTTGGGCTGGGATGTTACAGTTGGTATTAGAGCGGGCTTTAGGTCCGTGGTTAGTAGAAAAGTATTAAAATGACACACTGTGCACAGTAGGTGGGGTTTGGGAAATCCATCGCTTCCGCATTTCTAGTTATTTGGTTCATTTTGTAGTACCATGTAGAATTGTTTCTGTACTATCTCTCATGTTGTTAATCTGTGACATGATGTGGTATCCTATATCTATGAATCATTCTATGATTGTCATGAGATGATCCTATATATTCATAATTGACCGCATTAGCTATGCGTATCGGTAGCGGACGTTGAGTAGTTGAGTTCGTGGTTGTTGTCCTGGGTTTTTCCAGGCTACACCACTGTTCGTGGTATGAGAGTAGAGAAGTTCTTACCCCTGTTCCATAGTTCTGTGTTGAGCTTGAGCTCATTGTTGAAGTTGTTGTCTTTCTCAAATTTGTATCTGGTTTCCTGGTTGTAGTTTCTTGTAGTTCGTGAATTTCTTTTGAAAGGAGAGTTATAATGAGGTGGGCAAGCTCCAGCAGGTTTCTGATCGTTCTTTGAAACAGTTATTGTACTTTCGACTATTGTGATATTACTGCTCCGCGTGAGCATAGTTAAATTGCAAGATTTATCTTTTCACGGAAGTTATGCTTTACCCCTGTTGGAAAATTTAACTTATTTGTTCGCTTGGAATTTCGGGCGTTGGAAGATTTCTCTTGCAAAGTTCTTTATTAAGTGTACATTGGCCTTGCATATTTCTTGTGGATTACTTTAGAAAGTTGTTCTCTTCCTTGAATTCTGAATTTGACAAGCCCATATCCGGTGGTGGTTGATAAATGTTTCTTGGGTTCATGATGCATGGTAGATAAGTTTCATTTGGTCTTTAATGGTTCCCTGAAAACACTATTGTTTTTGATTGTTGAATTGCTTTCACTACAAGTGATCTTCGTCAATTGGCAACATTGTAAATTTTCATGGTTGATCCTTCTTTCTCATTGGAAAAGAGCGACTCATTTACTCGTTTGATAGTTTGGATAATGAGAGTTTTCTGTTGCAAGTTCGTTACCATGAGAAATCTTGGGTTCCATGTATTTCTTTTGGAACATTCCGCGTCTTGAAGTTTAATGCATCTATTTTCTAAGGAATAGTGTTAAAACCCTTTTTGGGGTGCGTTGTGGTGATTAAGTCAGAAATGGTAATCAAACAAATTAGTAGGTTATGGGTTTCTATTGGTCTCCTATTTGTTTTTCAAATAATTCTTGTCCTTCGGACTACTGAGCTCTCTTTGCTACTTGTCAACGTTATCTTTGTCAAGATCATTTTCTTTTATGGTGGTCATATCTCTCTTGTTGATTAGGGTGACCTGGTTCACTGTTTGGTATTTTGGAGAACAGGAATCATCTTTTACAGAGTTCATTGAAGAAAGTTTTGATTTTTTTTCTAGAATAAGTTGTTATTACAATCTCATTTAATGCTGGAGATTTCTAAGACACCCTTTGTCATGTTTCGAAGGTTTATTGATATGATAGTAAAGTAAATTGATTTGTACCAGGAATGTATGTTATTGCTCTTACTGAAATGTTCAGTAATGAGAGGGTAATGTTGATTCTTTTATAGAAAAAGAAGTTTGACCGCCTTTCTCGATGTTTCTAAAATGATCCAATTTCAAGTTTGGTGTTCATGACCTTTTGGGGTTCAAATTTTATATGGTAAACGGAGTTTGCCGCATAAAATAATTGGTTGCAAAGTTATAATAGTTCTTAAGTGATGCGGAGCGCTTTGATCTTGAATGCTCGTTGTTCTTATCTGTTAAGGTCTGACATTCTCTTCTGGTGAGGCTTATGCTTTCGACGGCGAACTCCACTTATGTTCTATGAGTTCGGTGCTTAATTGGTTTTCCCCTTTGGTCCTGTGTTCATTGAAATGTAAATGATTGTCTAGTTGGTGAACATCGTTTCCATTTGCCTCTTCTTTTGAGAAAGAATAAACCCACTCTTTTCACGTGGATCTTTCGAAGTGCTTTCTAATTATTGTTGTGAGATTGATGTTAATAGTTGTAGTAAGTTGATCGCCTTTGGTGATTTCGTTCTAATGAAAACATTTCAAGTTAGGCTTTCGTGGTACTTTGGAGCTCTTGAATCATCTGGTAGCTGAAACTATTTTTGGGTAAATTGAGGTATTGGAGTTATCCTATTGTTTCTTAAGAGTTTTCATGAGATTTAGTCCTAAAGGCTCCTTGGTTTGAGTTCGCAAAGTGAGGTTGCAATCAAAGGAAATTTTCGTCGATTTCGTTGAGAATCCGTTTGCTTTCCGGGAAGTCCTGAAATAAAATGTTTCGAGTGTTATGGCTGAGGTCATTTGGATCTCATGTTTCATGAGTAGATGAACAGTTCCGAACAAATTGGGCGCATTGAAGAATTTTATTGGTTCTTAAGTAGTTCGTTGGGTTGGACTAAAGAACTTACCTTGTTCTATGTGGCAAGGTGTTATTAGTTCAAGTACTAAATGCTATGTTAAAGGAAGGAGTGCAGTAGAAGAATTTGAGAATTTGAGTCAAGTTTTGTAACATGTGGTTATTTTAATCTTGCCTAGACTTTCTGCTCTTTCTGCTCAAGAGATATCGAGTTTCAACCGTAATGTTATTTTCCTTATTAGTTGTTACTTGTTAATTTCTTTTTGAGGGAGGTGTGCCCTCAGCTGTGAGTTCACTATTTTATTTCTTTTAAGTTCCTCCTTACCAGATTCTTTCTTTTGATTTCGTGCTCGCTGTGAGGAGCAACGTTTTTCTGTGTGACGATGCTTGTCCTTATTTGCCTCTTTCTTTTGAGAAAGACCCAGCAAATTTTGTTACAAAGTTTTACAACGTGTATATTGGCCTCTGTTTGGTGGTGGCTAAGTTTTGGTAGTGGTGATATTTTGCTATCAGGTTTTTGGAGGAGTAGTAGTATGTGAATTGGTTTTGATCTGTATCTCTTGGAGGAAAATTTGATCCACAGGGAATGTTTGGTTTCAAAGTAGACCTAAATAGTGTTATGGCTGAGTAGAACCTATGGCATAGTGAAATTCCAGAACTTTAGTTCATGTTGAAAGGTCGAGGATTATCGAAGGTTTGGAAACCTTGATTATTTTTATAGAGTAACGCAATTGGATAGTATTGTGAGATTGTGTGGGTGATTTCGGATGATGTTAATGAGTGAGGATGTTAGAATTGTGGGAATGTTAGATATTTAATTTGATGATTTCACTATCTGTTATAAGAGGAAAAAAAACAAAATTTATTGTAGAGGTTTTGGAAGTTAGGTCTGGACTTTGCATTCTTATGCTAGACCTTTGGTCACACAATGATTGGGTGTAGAGAAAGTGGAATAATGGAGTTTCATGAACAGTAGAATGATAATTGATAGAATCCTTCTGATGTAGTATATGATTGTGCGGGTTAAGGATTCTGAGTTGTTGTTCTTGGAAATTGGAGGTAATGTGATGGTGTGGAACCTATTCTGTGGTGTCTTTAGCGCCTTCTATTAAATCGATTTTAGTTAGTAGAATGAATTATCTAGAGTATTCGGTGGATTCAATATAGCCTCTCCACAATTGTGTGGATGATGTCCTTCGGTTTGATCATAATTCGAGGATGTTTAACTAAGAGGTTTAAACGCAGGTGGTATGCGATGAATTCGAATTTCAAGGTTCGAGAGAAATTTTATTCCTAGAAGAGAGAAATTGAGGAAAATAATGTTTCATCGGATAATGAGGCGTTTTCTTGATTCTCGTTTGAGTTTTGTGTTGTTGACCGGTGTTTTCTACAATTTGAGTTGGGGGCTGTGTTGGCATGTTGATTCTTTTCAATTCAGACAAATCATAAGTATTTGGTTTGGGCATTCGAGCAATTTTCTCCTTTGGCTGTCGTGGTGTTCATTCGTAACCTGCCTATTTAGAAAATAGACTTGTTTTCGTGATGAATTGTCAAATTTGGAATTTAACATTTTGGTGGAGAGTTAGCAAAGCGTGGATGCGATGAGGACTCTCTATTTCCAGTTGGATTCTTTTCGTTTCCGAGAGTTGCAGAAATTAGAAAGTTGGCATATCATTTTGTCCGTCGCGGTACATACTGCCAAGTCGCAACTTCTTGTGTATTCAGTGCCGAGTGAGCAGATGAGCCACTCAAAGTTTGAGATTTAGTTAAAGACGTTGACCATCGAGTATGGTCTTACCATCGACCCACTTCTGATGAGTGAACCTAGAAAGTTCAGGTTGAGCGTTAGGTCAGTCTTGTTGTACGAATTTGTGTTGTGGTTTCTCTAGTCCAAGAGAGAGGCCACTTGGGAGCTAGAGTCTCGTATGCGAGATCAATATCCTGACTTGTTCATTTCAGGTAAATGTTTAAGATTGTTAAGTTCTAGTCGTTCTTCATTCTAATAGATCGATCGTAGATTCGAGTCGAATCACATAAGGAGGGTAGAATGTAATACCCCGGAATCGAATCGGGAGATTTTAAAAGAAAACCGGGGACGAATAGGCAATTAAAGAAATGTAAATTCTTGTAGAATGAGGGGGTTTTCACATTTTTACGACAACCTGGCCCGCACACCGCGGCCTAGGCGGCCCAAGAGGGGGGAGGCCGGCCCAAGGGGAGGGGGAGGCGCCCCCAACCCTAGCCGCCTCCCCCACTCCCTCCTCTCCCCCCTAGAGCCACCACCTCCATTCCCCTTCTCCCCGGTGTTTCTTGCTGCTCCTTGACGGTGTCTCGCTGCTGCGGAGATCCCCGGTGTCGCCCCCAAGCTCTCCCCCGAAGCCGTCTCCTTCCAACGGCGCCGCCGCCCGTTCGCCGGCGATCTTGTGGCCGGTCTTGGAGAGGGAAGGGAGAAGGGAGGGAGGTCCTTGGGAGGTGGATCCACGTCTCCTTGCAGATCTTCAAGGGTAACGAATGTTTTAGTGGTAGTTTGATTCGATTTTATTGCTTAATGGTGGATTAGATCTAAATCGGTTTCTGTTCTGGAGATTCCAGAACGCATCCGTCTCCTTGCGCGGTCAGTTTCGACCCTTTAGACGCCGAATCTCGGGTCGACGTCTCCTAGAGATATGTTCCTGGTTTCGTTAGATTTCTTTTGGCACCGAGATCACGAGATTACAACCAGTGGTTTAGGAGTTATGAATTTTTAACCGCATACTGCTCTGTCTGTCAGAAATTTTGGAGACTGTTGGTTGTTCTTCCGTTTTGTTCTAGATAGAGCCAGATTCATGGAGGCCACCCAAATAGGTTTTTGAATATAATTTCTTCATGATTCCATATTGATAAAGATCATCTCCATAGGATCTGTAGACTGAAAGTTACAGGCTTTTCTTCGATCGCTCAAATCGGATAGGTTTACGCTTGTCTTCTTGGGCAGATTAGTCCTCTGTTTTGGCCGAATCAGAGGATCCCGCCAGCTAAAGTTTCATAGCCTAGTTCGTTAGGATTAGCTGAACACTGGTTTCAGGTCTTTAGAAGTTACATATAATTAATGGTGAATTTTATCGTACAACTGCCAGTAGAGTAGTAATCTGGTCTTTTGGGTGAAGTTGTCAAATTGAACCCATGGTTCTGTGGGTTGGTGTGGATTTTTTGGGGATATGCTCCAGATCTTAGGATGATGTGACAATTGGCAATGGCGTTTACGGTTTGTCGTTTCACGCGTTTTTCGACAAAGTTCTGAGCTTACTAGGCAGGCGGTCCGACCGGTCCTTGCACGCGATCCGACCGGTCCCAAATCGGTCGGACCGCCATGTGGGCGATCGGACCGGCGGTGACCAAAGTGGTCAAAACGCAGTGGGCCAAAAATAGGTGTTGTAGGCAAGTGAGGATCCCAATGCACTTGGTCTCATAATTTTGGAGTCTCGGTAAAAGTTCTATTGGATTTAAGTTTCGAAGGTTTGGTTTTTGAGGTATGAAATTCGGCTAAGTCCCAAGGGCGGTCCGACCGGCTCACGAGGAGCGGTCCGGCCGGCCATGGGGCGATCGACCGCTCACTGGGGCGGTCGGGCCGGTAGTAACTTGAATGTCCGCCAACTTCGTGGCGATGTTGATTTGTTAGGTCAAAGTCATTAATATCGTGGCATATGGTTTGCATGATGCATGTTTTGACTAACATGGGTCAAGTTGTGAAGAACTTGTTCCCGAATTCGTGTTTTCTTGTCTGTGGTTGTGCAGGTAGCTTGGTGGTCAACGACGGTCAACGGCGAGGAGGATCGGGACTAGACTCGGAGAGTTGAGGTCGAGCGATTGACGATGCGGGTGAGTCAACGACTCGGCGTGACACAAGATGGACAATGGTGACCTATTGGCAAATCCATGGCGCATGGTGAAGCGGTTTAGGTCAAAAGGTTAAAAGCGCGCTGCGGCGTGCGTGTGTGACCCGTTTGTTAGTGGGCCTTAACGGGAGCCCAATTGAGTCAAACCCTAGAGAGTTTTAGGCCTCCACTATAAATAGGAGGAGGTGGTGGCTGCACCCCTCTCTCTCGCCTTTTTATGTTTCAAAACCCTAATTGTCTTTAGGGGAGTTGAGGTGGAGGCTAGGGCTCTTGATGGTTTGTGGTGAATTTCGTGATCCTTGATTGTCTACTGATCCATGATGGTGTGGATGTAATCCAGCTTCAATCACGAAATCAATCTATGCAAGGTTTGCTTGAGATAAGTCTCTTTTCGTTCTTGCTTTCAATTTGGTGATTTTAGGGCTTTCTTTGATCCGCGAGTTTGTGATTGATTCTGTCGGCGCCCCGGGTGTCACACAACCCCGAGACCCTCTGTGCATACCAAGCTAGTCCCATGATCAGTAGCTAGCTTGCACAGTTACAACAATGATGCATTCATAACCATTCAACAACGAACTAATGAAGCAGACAAAGTAATATTAATTTAAACAGCAAAGACCTTATGGTCAAGGTTCTTACAAAAGTCGCCTCACAGGGCTTAGCAACATCAGAGTATCTTGCAGCGGAAATCTCAAAAATACGTGGAGACCAATCGACATGCCCACAGGCAATCGAGTGGAGGACGTGACCTAGTTCGCAAAGTCTTCAAAATAGCCTTCTTCGTAGAACTCAACATTTTCTGATCCTTCTGCTGGGACTGATCAACAAAAGGGCATAAAGCCGTGAGTACATAAAGTACTCAGCAAGTCGTAGAGAAATGTATGCACATAGTATTCATGACAGGCTTAAACAAGGATGTCTTTATGGTTATTTTGCGAAAGCAAGTTTAACGATAAATACAATAATTAGATTGCAAAGCGAGATTTTAAAGATTAATACATAGATAACCAAGTTCTTTTGAATCAAGCGGTGAACATCCGTTCACTTCCCAACCATTCAACCAAGCGCTTACATCGAACCAAACCACATTTTTGAAAATACTACCCCTTGCGCGAAATCACCGGGCATGTCAAGTAGCAGGGACACGGCTATTGAATAGATTTTGACACTCTGCGGAGGTTGTGCGACTTTACCCACAAGAGATAAATCACTTGTAATGTCCGTCGACACACTTAGGGGTGTGCGACTAAGTGACTATCACAAGGCCTTTACAAAGTTCCATTTTGCCTCGGTTACGTTCGCTAAGGTTTCGCCATCACGGCCCCTCTTGCGCCAATAATCAACCCTAACAGAACCGACCCAAAACTTCCCTAATTAGTTGGCGGTCAGTCCCATACCGGACTTATGGTTGCACGAGGTGACCGGATCAATGACTTGCAAAGTTAAGTCCTTAGTTGGTCTCGGACAAGTCTACCACAACCCAATGTGCATCACACACCCACTCTAGCTTCCTACCTCAAGCCCGAGCATAAATCATTTTGTTCATTCCCGACCAAATGGCAATCCTGCCATGGCACAACATCTTTTAATAAAAGTGGCCTCACACCACAATTCCATAGTTCCATTAGTCAAATTTCAATAATCATAGAACATGTGATCGAAATCTGCGGGTAACTAGAGCATGTCTAAGCAATATCGCTCCCGAGTTGGTAATACAATTGTGTCCAACTAGTATCAACCATCCTAAGGTGTCCAGGATATATGTCAATCAAGGAGACATTTCATTTTCAATTCATCAAGGAGGCATAATGGCAATTTGGTAATTATCTACTCCCAAAACCATTTTTAATAAAACTAGCCATGCATGATAATTTAATACAATATACATTTGTAAAATGGGTTCAACATGGTCAAAGGCCTACGACTTGCCTTCGTTGTGAGGAGAAGGTCTTGATCGTCGAATCGAAGAAATCTTAAAGCAGCGGAATCTACGTGCGAGAATAGCAACAAATAAATAAAACAGCACCAAATGAACTCCAAAATTACAAAACCAGTACCAAATGAAAGAGGATGAATTTATATGAATTTAGAAATTTGGATCACCCAAATCGGAGTTCGGATGTGAAAGTTATAGCCAAAAGAAGTTTCAAATCACATAAAATGATGGATTTAGGGTTTTCCGATTTTCGGTTATTTTCTCTTTGGAAAACCGGATTTTGACGTCGTGACCGCGCGTGCGCTACGTGGCAGCCACGCTGGCGAAACCGGCGCCTTGGCGCCGACGTGGCGCCACGCGGGTGGCCACGTGGGCTCGGGCCTGGTCGTCGAGAGAGAGAGAGAGAGAGAGAGACGGCGCGTGGCGGCGGCAGAGCTGGAGAAGACGGCGGCGGCGCCACGGAGAACAGCGGAGGCGCTTGAACGGCAGCGCGAGGCGGCGGAGGCGGGAAGAAGGAGAGGCGCGGCGACGCAACCGAGCGAGAGAGAGAAAAAGAGAGGAGAGGAAGAAGCGCGCGGCTTTATAGGCGAGAGGAAGCCACGCGGCGTGGAGGCGCAGCGGCAGACGGCAGCGTGGCGTGGCGGCGCGGCGATGCGCGACGAGGCGACGAGACGGCGCGATTCGCGGCCAGCGCGATTCGCGGCGCAGCGTCTTGCGAGCGTGGGAGAGAGAGCGGCGGCGTCGAGGGCGAAGCGGAACCGTCCGATTCGTCGGACGGTGGCGGCGAGGAGGCGCTTGGTGGCGAAGCCGTCCGTTTGTCGGACGGTGGGGAAGCGAAGAGCGCGCGGCGAGGAGAGAAGCGGCGCCGTCCGTTCGATCGGACGGTGGGAAGCGGAAAAAGCGCGGCGCGCGAGGGCGTCGGATCGCGATCAACGGCGAGAAGAGAGGAGAGCGCGGCGAGAAAACGAACGGCGCGCGAACGGAACGGCCGGATTCGATCCAACGGCCAAGCGCAAGAGGCGACGGCGGCGAACGAGGGCGCTCGGATGAAGATCAACGGCCGGGAGCGAAAGTGCGCGGGGCGAGGCTCTGCGAGCGGCAGGCGCGAAGCGGCCGGGCGGGGAATAGGAGATGGGCGGAGGATTCGCCCAAAACCGAAAAAGGATTTTAAATAGCTTTTATTTACGAAATTCAAATAAAACAAAAGGCAAATTAGAAAATAGCAAATAGACTTCAAAAATTCTAGAAAAATTCACATAAATTCCTTGACTTATTCTAGACTTAATAAAAATACTTTTAACTTTAAATTTTCTTTTCTTTTGCAAATAAAATAACTTTTCCATTTCGGATAAATCAAAAATCAATTTCTAAAATCCAATAAATCCAAGAAAATTCTTAAAATAATAATTTTGATTTTAAATTCCAGAAATCTCAATCAAACCAACTTTAATTTAATTGAAGTTTGATTAACTCATATTCAAATGCAAATGGATTTTGAAATTTCAATTTAAGCTTTTGTGAATAGAAACAAATGGTTCTCTTTTAAAATTTTCAAAAACTCCGAAAATCGGGACGTTACAAACCTACCCCTCTTAAAGGGAATCTCGACCCCGAGATTCAGGCTGACTAGAGAATAGGTGGGGAAACTCCGCCTTCAAGTCTTCTTCTCGTTCCCAAGTGGCTTCTTCTTGGTGTGGTTGCTCCTTTGGACCTTGCGAAGCGGATGATCTTGCTTCTTGTCACTCGTTCGCTACTTCCAATATCTTGATGGGATGCTCCTTGTAGGTGAGGTCTTCTTGCAGGGCAATTGATTCCACTGGCATCTGCTCTTCGGGCACACACAAACACTTCTTCAACTGCGACACGTGGAAGACATTATGCACATCGGCGGTGAGGCGGAAGGTCCAAGCTGTAGCGACTTCTCCTCTTGGGCTAGAAGCGGGAAAGGTCCGATGTACCTTGGTGCAAGCTTTCCACTTACTCAAACAGCGCATCCCTTTGAGAGCGACACCTTGAGTACACATGATTACCAGTGCAAAAGCTAGATCTCGGCGACGGTTATCAGCATAACTCTTCTGCCTGGTCTGTGCTGTTTTCAACCTTTCTCTGATTGATCGAACTTGCTCTTCGGCTTTTCCAAAATATCTGGCCCAAACACTTGTCTTTCGCCTACTTCATTCCAATACAAGGGTGTCTGCATTTTCTTCCATAAAGAGCTTCAAATGGAGACATCTGGAGGCTTGGTAGTAGTCGTTGTTATAGGAAAACTCGCATAAGGTAGCATTTGATCCCAATCGATGCGATGCGCTAAGGCACAAGCCCTTAACATATCTTCTAGGATTTGATTTACTCTTTACATCATCCATCCGTGCAGGGATGATAAGTCATCTTGAAATTTAGATTAGTACCCAAAACAACATGCAACTTACGCCAAAATCTTGAGGTGAACTGGGTTCCTCGATCGACACGATCTTCTTGGCACTCCATCTTTGGCACACTATCTTTGCCATGTACAATTCGCGATCTATCACGGAGTAAGTAGTCTTGGTAGGGAGAAAGTGAGCAACTTTGGTTAGGCGATCCACAATTACCGGATAGAATCATAACGACCTTGTCCTTGGCAAACCGGTGATAAAATCCATGCCAATTTCTTCCCACTTCCATTCGGGCACTTTCAAGGGTTGCGAGGAGTCCAGCGGTCTTTGGTGCTCGGCTTTAACTTCACGATGGACATCACATTGAGCTACAAACTCGGCAATCTCACGCTTCATGCTAGGCCACCAATACATTTCTTTAAGGTCTTGGTACATCTTTGTGCTTCGAGGTGAATGGAATACAAAGTTTCATGGGCTTCCTTGAGGATCACCGCTTAAGCTCTTTACGATCTGGAACACGATTAAACATCAAACCAAATGGTGCCTTGCTCATCTTACGAGAATCTCGGGGCTTTACCTTTCTTCATGTTGCTCTTGATTTCCTTAATATTGACATCTTCAACTTGAGCTTCCTTGATCCGATTCCATAAAATGGGTTGAACTTCTAGGCGGCTAGATAACCTTCTTCAACCAACTCTAACTTGAGCTTGAGGAACTCTTCATGAAGGGTTTGGTGATTTTCCTTGATCGTCGGTATTGCGATGAGACTTTTACTGCTCAAGGCATCTCGCCACAACATTAGCTTTGCACAGGTGGTAGTGGATTCCAATATCATAATCCTTTATTAACTCTAACCACCTTCTTTGCCTCATATTAAGATCACCTGAGTGAAAATGTACTTCAAACTCTTATGGTCCGTGTAGACTTCACAATGATTACCAATAAGGTAATGGCGCCATATCTTTAGAGCATGCACTCACGACTAACTCCAAGTCATGAGTGGGGTAATTCACTTCATGAGGCCTCAATGACGGAAGCATAGGCCACTACCTTCCTTTCTTGCATCGAGACACAACCAAGTCCTTGCCGGATGCATCACGAAAATCTCAAAATCCTTAGGACATCGGGCAAAATCAACACCGGAGCTGTGGTCAGACGCTTCTTCAACTCTTGAAAACTTTGCTCACAATCTGTTATCCAAGCAAACTTCTTTTCTTTCTTTAACAACTGAGTGAGGGGTCTTGCTATCTTGGAGAATCCTTCTATGAATCGACGATAGTATCCTGCCATTCAAGAAAACTTCGACTGAGGCAGCGACTTGGGTGACTCCCAATTAAGCACATCCTTAACCTTGCTAGGGTTAACAGATACTCCTTCTGCAGACATGACATGTCCCAAGAAAGTAACTTCTTTCATCCAAAACTCACACTTGCTGAATTTAGCATAGAGTTGATGATCTCTAAGCTTATTCAGGACCAAACGGAGGTGCTCTTCATGCTCTTCTTCACTCTTGGAATACACCAAAATATCGTCAATGAAGACAATGACGAACTTATCCAAATACTCCATGAATACTTTATTCATCAAGTTCATAAAGTAAGCAGGGGCATTGGTCAATCAAAAGACATGACCGTGAACTCATACTGATCCATCTTACCGGGTTGAGAAAGCTGTCTTGGGGATGTCTTACGGGCGAATCTTCAGCTGGTGATAACGACCTCAAGTCTATTTTGGAGAACACTCCGGCTCCTTTCAACTGGTCAAACAAATCATCGATCCTGGGCAGAGGGTACTTGTTCTTGATGGTGACCTCATTGAGAGCTCGGTAATCAACACACATCCGTTGGGTACCATCCTTCTTTGCAACAAAGATCACTGGGGCTCCCCAAGGTGAAGAACTTGGTCGGACAAAACCTTTCTCTTGCATTTCTTCAATTTGCTTCTTGACTCAACCAAATCATTGTGAGTAATCTGTAGGGTCTCTTGAAAATAGGAGCAGTTCCTGGAACAAGATTGATGACAAACTCCAAGTCTCGGTCGGGCGGCATTCCAGGTAGGTCATCAGGAAAGACATCTGAAAACTCTCTGACTACTAGCACTTCTTCCATAGATACAACACTGGCGATGCAGACAAAAGATCCAGCTAGCTTCTCTGGGGAGGCTTCAAACTTTACCTTGGTTCCATCGGATGACCAAAGTGATGCTTCTACCACCACAATCCAAGAGGGCTTGGTGATTGGCAAGCCAATCCATTCCCAAAATCACATCAAGAGACTTGGTGTCTATGATGATGAGATTAGCAAGGAATTCTACCCCTTCTATGGTCACTTTAACCTTAGGGCAACCTTGGTTCGTACTCAATTCGAGCAGGAGACTGAACCAACAAAACACTTTTAAGAGGCAAAACTTCCAGCCGGTGCCTTTCGGCCAAAACTCAGAAACAAGCGAATCGAAGCTCGAATCAAACAAAGCAGTGGCGGTCTTTGAATTGACAAGGAACTTACCCGGCCACGACGTCAGGGCATGTCTGGGCTTCCTCCACAGTGGTGTGGTTCACACGACCTCTTCAAGCAGGTGAGGAGACTTGGTAGTGCGGATGGAGTCGAGGGCTCCACGTGCGACTCTGGAGCGGGGTCTGGTCGGAGTGGCTCCCATGTTGAAACGAACAGAGAAGGGCCTTGCCTCTGCGGGCAGCTATTGGCGAAGTGCCCCAGCTGATGGCACTTAAAGCAGGTGATCCCGTGCAGGGTTGACATTCCTTGGCTGCTTTGGTTCTTTGGGCTGTTGAAGGCTGCGGGTCACTTTGGGCTATTTGGCGGTGTCTTTGCTCTGAGGGCTCACATGTGACGAGTGGAGCAACACGGCGGGAGGCGGCACATTCATTCTGACTCTCTGGGAGTGAGACTGATGGGCACTGTGTTGCATCATCTTTCTCTTGCGGGATTCTTCAAGCTCACGGCGGGATTCCTCGATGAGCATGGCCTTGTTCACCAGGTCTTGGGAAATCTGCATAGTCATTCCCAATGACTTGCACCTTCAAGCTGGGTTGAGTCCTCTCTTGAAGCGCTTCTGGCGGGCATCATCGAGGCAACGTCCTGCAGGGCATAACGGGACAAGCGAGTGAATCATTAAGATATTCACTCAGCGACATGTTGCCTTCTTTGCAACTCACGGAACTCATTCTTCTTCATTTCCACCTTTCCATCAGGGATATGGGAGTGGCGGAAAGCTCCTGAAAACTCGGCCCAAGTGATACTCTCATGGTTTCCATGGGCGGCACAATAGTTCTCCCACCATTCCGCGGCGGTACCTTGGTGGTGGTGGCATCTGAGAACCTTCTCGCGATCATCACAGCGGGTGATAGCGAGCTTCTTTCCATGGAGCGCAACCGGTCATCTGCGTCCAATGGCTCGGAGGAGCTAGAGAAGTGGGCGGATGGGTCCTCAAAACTCGCCAACTGGGTGAGGAAAAGCGGGGGTGGAAGCGGCGTGGCGTGGCGGTTGCTTGGCTGATTACGATTCATCATTGCGGCGGCGAGGCGTGATGCAGTTCTGGCGATTCATCATCGAGTCATATTACGCATCGAAGAGCTCATCGGTGCGTCTGGGCTGCCATGAACCGACTCAAACCGGATGCTGCGCGGCGGCTTGGGAAGGCGGGGCATCGGCGCTTGAGTCTCATCACGGCTTGCGGAGTTGCGAGTGCGAACCATCTGCGACAAAGCTTCACGGGTTTAATAGGCGAGAAGAAGAAAGCAATTTAGATGCGAGGAAAGCACAGAGATGAGCGAGGAACAAGGGGATAGATAGATCAACCTAATGCGGACAAAATTGGTTTTACCCAACGAGCGGATAGCGGAAAGCTATCAAGAAGCAAACCAAAGGGACACTTAAGCACAAAAGCACTATTACAGCAGACTAAGCGACTCTAAAACTAGGGAGGCGACTACCATTCTAATCTTTACGGAGGGCAACTTGGAGCAGACGGCGGATCTTGAGCTTCCAAGACTTCCATTGCTTGATCTTGAAGGGCTCGATCCTAGGGATAATCCAGAGATGAGGGAGTCAATTTAAATCTGAAAACCAAGTTCCAGAGAAGATAAGATAAAAGAACTCAAGAATGATATAAGAGGGTAAGATGATAAGATAAGAATAGAACAAGGTGAGAAAGAACAGAATAAGATGAGAGAAGAATATCTAGTCAGGTTAATTGGTTGGTTTGATTTAGAAAATATATTTTGAATCTTTGACTAAGGCGACCAATCTAGCTAAAGGTTCGTCCTACGATCGATATGGCTCGATACCATCTCTTGTCGGCGCCCGGTGTCACACAACCCCGAGACCCTCTGTGCATACCAAGCTAGTCCCATGATCGGTAGCTAGCTTGCAGTTACAACAATGATGCATTCATAACCATTCAACAACGAACTAATGAAGCGGACAAAGTAATATTAATTTAAGCAGCAAAAGACCTTATGGTCAAGGTTCTTACAAAAGTCGCCTCCACGAGGGCTTAGCAACATCGAGTATCTTGCGGCGGAAATCTCAAAAATACGTGGAGACCAATCGACATGCCCACGAGCAATCAGTGGAGGGCGTGACCTAGTTCGCAAAGTCTTCAAAATAGCCTTCTTCGTAGAACTCAACATTTCTGATCCTTCTGCTGGGATGATCAACAAAGGGCATAAAGCGGTGAGTACATAAAGTACTCGACAAGTCGTGAAAATGTATGCACATAGTATTCATGACGGCTTAAACAAGGATGTCTTTATGGTTATTTTGCGAAAGCAAGTTTAACGATAAATACAATAATTAGATTGCAAGCGGGATTTTAAAAGATTAATACATAGATAACCAAGTTCTTTTGAATCAAGCGGTGAACATCCGTTCACTTCCCAACCATTCAACCAAGCGCTTACATCGAACCAAACCACATTTTTGAAAATACTACCCCTTGCGCGAAATCACCGGGCATGTCGTAGCAGGGGACACGGCTATTGAATAGATTTTGACACTCTGCGGAGGTTATGCGGCTTTACCCACAAGAGATAAATCACTTGTAATGTCCGTCGACACACTTAGGGTGTGCGACTAAGTGACTATCACAAGGCCTTTACAAAGTTCCATTTTGCCTCGGTTACATTCGCTAAGGTTTCGCCATCACGGCCCCTCTTGCGCCAATAATCAACCCTAACAGAACCGACCCAAAACTTCCTAATTAGTTGGCGGTCAGTCCCATACCGGACTTATGGTTGCACGAGGTGACCGGATCAATGACTTGCAAAGTTAAGTCCTTAGTTGGTTGCTCGAGACAAGTCTACCACAACCCAATGTGCATCACACACCCACTCTAGCTTCCTACCTCAAGCAGAGCATAAATCATTTTTGTTCATTCCCGACCAAATGGCAATCCACCATGGCACAACATCTTTTAATAAAAGTGGCCTCACACCACAATTCCATAGTTCCATTAGTCAAATTTCAATAATCATAGAACATGTGATCGAAATCTGCGGGTAACTAGAGCATGTCTAAGCAATATCGCTCCCAAGTTGGTAATACAATTGTGTCCAACTAGTATCAACCATCCTAAGGTGTCCAAGGATATATGTCAATCAAGGAGACATTTCATTTTCAATTCATCAAGGAGGCATAATGGCAATTTGGTAATTATCTACTCCCAAAACCATTTTTAATAAAACTAGCCATGCATGATAATTTAATACAATATACATTTGTAAAATGGGTTCAACATGGTCAAAGGCCTACGACTTGCCTTCGTTGTGAGGAGAAGGTCTTGATCGTCGAATCGAAGAAATCTTAAAGCAGGAATCTACGTGCGAGAATAGCAACAAATAAATAAAACAGCACCAAATGAACTCCAAAATTACAAAACCAGTACCAAATGAAAGAGGATGAATTTATATGAATTTAGAAATTTGGATCACCCAAATCGGAGTTCGGATGTGAAAGTTATAGCCAAAAGAAGTTTCAAATCACATAAAATGATGGATTTAGGGTTTTTCCGATTTTCCAGATTTATTTTCTCTTGGAAAACCGGATTTTCGGCGTCGTGACCGCGCGTGCGCTCGTGGCAGCCACGCGGGCGAAAACGGCGGCCCGGCGCCGACGTGGCGCCACGCGGTGTAACCACGTGGGCTCGGGCCTGGTCGAGAGAGAGAGAGAGAGAGAGAGAGCGCGTGGCGGCGGCGGCGGCCGAGCCGGAGAAGACGGCGGCGACGCCACGGAGAACAGCAGGCGCCGGGAGAAGCAGCGCGCGGAGGCGGCCGGAGGCGGGAAGAAGGAGAGAGCGAGCGGCCTAACCGAGCGAAGAGAGAGAAAAAGAGAGAGGAAGAAGCGCGGCGGCTTTATAAGCGAGAGGAAACGCAGCGGCGTGGAGCGCGGCGGCGACGCAGCAGCGGCGTGGCGGCGCGCGGCGGATCGCGGCAGGCGGCAGGCAGCGCGAATTCGCGGCCGCGATGCGGCGCGCGTCTTGTGAACGTGAGAGAGAGAGAGCGGCGGCGTCGTCGAGGCAGCGCGAAGCCGTCCGATTCCGTCGGACGGTGGCGGCGAGGCGCGGGTGACGGAAGGCCGTCCGATTCGATCGGACGGTGGGGAAGCGAAAGCGCGCGAGAGGCAAGCGAAGCGCCGTCCGATTCGATCGGACGGTGGGAAGCGGAAAAAGCGCGCGCGCGGAGCGTCGGATCGCGATCAACGGCGGAGAAGAGAGGAGAGCGCGGCGAGAAGCGAACGGCGCGAGCGAACGAGCGGCGGATTCGATCCAACGGCCAAGCGCAAGGCGGCGCAAACAAAGCGAGCGCTGGATGAAGATCCAACGGCGGGAGCGAAGTGCGCGGCGGGGCGAAGCTTGACAGAGAGGCAGACGCGAAGGCGGCCGGGCTGGGGAATAGGAGATGGGCCGGAGGGATTCGGCCCAAAACCGAAAAGGGATTTTTAAATAGCTTTTTATTTACAGAAATTCAAATAAAACAAAAGGCAAATTAGAAAATAGCAAATAGACTTCAAAAATTCTAGAAAAATTCACATAAATTCCTTGACTTATTCTAGACTTAATAAAAATACTTTTAACTTTAAATTTTCTTTTTCTTTTGCAAATAAAATAACTTTTCCATTTCGGATAAATCAAAAATCAATTTCTAAAATCCAATAAATCCAAGAAAATTCTTAAAATAATAATTTTGATTTTAAATTCCAGAAATCTCAATCAAACCAACTTTAATTTAATTGAAGTTTGATTAACTCATATTCAAATGCAAATGGATTTTGAAATTTCCAATTTAAGCTTTTGACGAATAGAAACAAATGGTTCTCTTTTAAAATTTTTCAAAAACTCCGAAAATCAGGACGTTACAGATTCTTTCACGTGAATTAGCTTGCTGTGATATGTGTGAATCTATCTAGCATCATCTTGATCATCAATCTGTCACGAACAAGCGTTTGGATCAAGTTTTCGTTCTTGCCCGGTTTTAGATCTTCTGTTAATCAATTGACAATTGCTCAAGATCGTTCCAAGAATTATCATAATATTCGATTGGAATAGGTCCTCAATAGCATATAGAAGGTGTGTGCAAAGTTTCATAAAGATTGGAGTTGAGAATCAAAAGTTTCACCTAATTGCAACCGTCATCGGTGATTTTCTTTTTGCGAATCGGTTACGAGTCGGCCGGTCGACCGCCCGTCATCACCGGTCGAGACCGATTTTGGAAGCGGTCCGACCGCCAAGACTTAGCCGGTCGACCGCCCGACAATCGGTCCGACCGGTTGAGTATAACGGTCGACCGCCGTCTTTGTGAGTCTTGGTAATCTTAGTTGATTTTGTTATATTGCTTAGGGATTTAATTGGATTCAATACTAGTCTTCATTTGTCTTGGTATATTGATCTTCATAGCTTTCTAATAGCTCTTTGGAGTTAAATTGTATTGAGTTCATAATTTGTGAAAAAGTGGCGTGCTCCTATTCACCCCCTCTAGTCGCCTTTACGGTCCAACAAGTGGTATCGAGCACGGTTAGTTCACTCTTGATCTTAACGGTCATTGAACTTTGGCGATGGATAAGTTTTCTACTAAACCGCATATCTTTGATGGGCACGACTATGCCTATTGGAAGAATCGTATCGAGTCTTTCTTGAGCGAGGACAAGCTATTTGGGATGTTGTTAGAGATCCTTTGATTATTCTGAAATTGCTACACATTACGCAATTATTTTGGCTAACAACAATAAGGCTAAGAATCTTTTATATGGTGCACTTGGTAGACAAGAATATGATAGAATTTGCAATCTTTCAATCTGCGCATGAAATTTGGAACACTCTCGAAACATATCATGAGGTTAGTCCCAAATCAAAAGGTCGTAAGCTGTTTACAAGCGTCGATACAATAAATTCGAGATCGTCTGGAGAGAGCATCGATGACATTTTCGATCGCTTTAATAAAGTAGTTAATCAAATGAAAATTGTTGATATTGAATATTCTCAATCTGAAAATGCCACCCATCTCTTGGCTGCAATCAACACCAAGGAGTGGGAGATGAAAGCTCTTGCTATAGAAGAAAATGTTGATCTTTCAAGTCTTACTTTAGAATTGCTTTATAGTAAACTCAAGACTCATGAAATTAAAAGAGTTGATCATCCTAAGAAAGATAATTTAGCTTTGGTAGCAGATCCTCTCAAAAGGCTTTTGATGACTCTTGTGAATCTTCTTACGGATTTTCATTTGCTTGTTTATCTCCTATTCATGAAGAGGAGCTTGAAAGTATACAAAACAGAGTTAGCTCTTCTAGCTAAAAAATTCACACGGGCCTACAATAATGTGAGAAACAAAAGAGAGGTGGTCGGTAACATGCTATGAATGTGGTGAGCTCAATCATATCAAGACAAATTGCCCCAAGTTTGAAAGGTAAGAGCAATCATAAGGAAGGAAAGTCGACTTGGAAGAAGCCTCCTTTCAACAAATCAAGGTATGAGGCAAATAAGCTTGTGAAGGTGCTCACGGGTCCTTGCAGCTTTTGAGGATCAATCCTTGAGCGATGTGGATACAGGAGTGAGGAGGACAAGGAGGAGGAGATCCCTCAAGGTAAAAAGAAAGGAAGGCCAAAGACTTCAGCGGCATGTGCTTCATGGGTGACACGGACGACATTGATGATAATGAGGTATCTTTTTCTTATGATGAGCTTTACGCTAAATATGATTCTATAGTTGAGCAATTGCTTAGTCAAGATGAAGCGCTTGAATTTGTTATGACAAAAATAAGAAATTAGAGTAAAAAATTAGCAAACTGAAAGTAGAGCTTAAAGCTGCTAAGACTCTTGAACTCGATGAATGTTTATCTTGTCATGCTATGCATTCAAAATTACCAAGTTACAATCTGCTCATAATATTTGTGTACAACAACTTGAGAATGCTAAATCTGAACAAAATGAAATTAAAAGTGCTCCTTGTGAAAAATGTTTAGAATCTAGTAAATTGATTGCTTTTGATGTTTTGATTCTAGCCCTTGCACTTCATGCTTAGAAAAGAGCGTGAAATCAAAGATATCTTAGAAGTCGCTAGAGTCAAATATGCTAAGCTTAAGGACAATATTGAAAATACTACTTGTGCTTCATGTTCCACTCTTAAGCTTGAAATTGCTTTGTATAAGGAAAAATCTATGGATAAAACTTGTGATTCTTGTGTTAACTTGAGAAAAGAAAATGCTTACCTTCATGATACATTAGAAAAATTTTCTAAAGGTAAGAAACAATTAAACATTATTCTTGACAAGTCTAAAACTCCTTATAAGAAGCAAGGTTTAGGATTCAATTCTTTTCAAGACAATTCAAACCCAAAAGTCATTCAAGTCTTGGAAAAGGTTTAATTGAATTCAAAACCCAACTTTGCAAAAATATCTTTTAAATCTGCGAGTTTTGCCCAACCTTGTATTAATTCAAATGGTGCGTCTTCTAGTGGTACCAAGTATCATTGCACTTATTGCAAAAAAGGTGGACATTTGATTGAATATTGTTGGCGTAGGTTGAAAAATGATAGGAAAAATTTTGATAGAATTTCATTCATGCAACCTAGAGCTTCTATGAGACATGGTAACACCGAAAGAATAAACACGGATTAGGATTTTTATCTCATGCAAATCATTATGTTTCTAGGCATCCTAATTCTAATGTGTATCGGTGGCGGTCCGATGGCCGGTGGTCACCGATCGACCGTTTTGGTCACCGGTCGACCACAAGACAAAGCCGTCGAACCGCCCATGGACGATTCAAGTCTCATTTTAATTTAAACATTGCTCATAACAGAATGTTAAATGAAATCAAGGATAGCACTTCGGTTTGTATACTCCTTGCGGGCGTGTGTCTCGATCTGGATTCCTAAATCTTGTTTATCTAATCCCGATATTGAGACACATCGTTCTTTGCTCCTTGATTTTTAGGATTACCGCGGAAAGGGAAGAATCGTGGTTCGTTGACTCGGATGTTCACGCCACATGACCGGGAACTCAAAATGGTTCACCTCTTTCACGCGAGCAGCGGTGATGACTTCATCACCTTTGGAGATGATACACAAGGGCGAATTGAAGGAGCAGGATCAATTAGGGTAAACAACAATTCATTCTAAAAGATGTCGCTCTTGTGGACAAGCTTAGGTATAATCTTCTTTACTTTCTCGACTTCTTGATGATGGTTATGAGACTGCTTTTAAGAAAAATGCTTGTCGTGTGCTTGATTCTCTTGGTGAGCTTGTGTTTGGAATCTCTAGAGTTGGTAGAATTTTTGGGTGATTTTTCGAATCTCTTCTTTGGATCTCTTAAATGTTTGCTTACATCTTCTTCGATTTATGGCTTTAGCATCGACGTTTGGGGCACATTGGTTTTGATCATCGACACGAGTTAGCAACCTTGATCTCATGAGAGGTTTGCCCAAACTCAAAGTCATCAAGGATCTTTGTATGTGCCACCTGTAGGCATGGCAAACAAGTTCTTGCCTCACACCCTTCTCACGTGACTATGGTTATGGTAGCGGACCGGGATGTTACTTCATATGGATCTTGTTGGTCTGCTAGAGTCCGATCGATCGGTGGAAAATGGTATATTCTTGTCATAGTCGATGATCTTTCTAGATATACTTGGGTGTTCTTTCTTACTTCAAAAGATGAAGCTTTTGGTTATTTTCATGACCTTGTTCTTCGTTTGGCTTCGAGCTTCCCGGTGCTTTGAGAGCGATTCGCGATGATAATGGCACGGAGTTCAAAATGCTTCTTTTGCTTCTTTTTGTCTTTGGCGTGGTATTGAGCATCGCTTCTCCTCTCCACACGTCCCTCAACAAAATGGCGTGGTGGAAAGGAAGAATAGGACCTTGGTCGAAATGGCTAGAACGATGCTAGATGAGTATAGCACACCGAGGAGATTTTGGGCCGAAGCTATTGCTACAGCTTGTCATATTGCAAATCGTGTCTTTTGAGACCTTCTTTAGGCAAGACTCCTTATGAGCTTCGTTTTGGTAGAAAACCCTTTGTTTCGCATTTTGAGTTTTGGATCAAAATGTTTTATCCTTAAGACAGGCAACTTAGATAAATTTGAATCAAGAACTTTTGATGGGGTATTTACGGTTATCCTGCTCATTCGAGAGGTTTTCGAGTTTTAATCTTGAGACTAACATTATTCAGAGACTTGTAATGTCACTTTTGATGAGACTAGCCACAGAGCTAGATCAATTGCTCTGAGATGATTTACAGTGTGAGAGCATTTTTGTGGAGGAAGATGAGGACGAAGCTAATGTCATTCCCTCATCTGCTTCTGCTGAGGCGCCCATATTGACACAAGAACACGCTCGTCTACTTCACCTTGATTGAGGCTCTGCGCATCATCATCATCAGCAGATACTGCGGAGGTCGAAGAAACGACATCTCACCCGGCGCTCCACCGCATTCAGAGACGGCATCCTCGGAGCAGATAATAGGTAATCTACATGAGCGAGTCACTCGCTCGGTATAATGATCCAAATCTCTACTCTCATTCGGCTTTTGTTGCTTCTTTTGAACCCCGCGATATATCACATGCTTTATCGATTCTAGTGGGTAAATGCCATGCATGAGGAGTTAGAGAATTTTGAAAGAAACAAAGTTTGGAACCTAGTAGAACCTCCTAGTGGTCATAATGTTATAGGAACCCGTTGGGTGTTTAAGAATAAACAAGGTGAGGATGGTTCTGTGGTTAGAAATAAGGCCAGATTGGTAGCTCAGGGTTTCAGCCAAGTTGAAGGGTTAGATTTTGATGAGACATTTGCTCCTGTTGCTAGACTAGAAGCCATTCGCATTACCTTGCATTTGCTTTGCATCAAAAGGTTTTAAATTATATCAGATGGATGTTAAAAGTGCCTTTTTAAATGGTTTCATAGACGAGGAAGTGTATGTTAAGCAACCCCCTGGTTTTGAGGATCCCAAGTATCCAAATCGTGTGTTCAAATTATCCAAAGCTTTGTATGGTCTTAAACAAGCCCCTAGAGCATGGTATGATAGACTTAAAACCTTCTTGCTTAAAAATAATTTTCAAATGGGTAAAGTGGATAAAACTCTATTCATTCTTAGACGTGACAATGACTTCTTGCTTGCTCAAATTTACGTGGATGATATTATTTTTGGTGGTTCCTCTAATGCTCTTGTTTCTAGCTTTTCTGACACTATGTCCAGGGAATTCAAGATGAGCATGATGGGAGAGCTTAATTACTTTTTGGGACTTCAAATCAAGCAATGCAAGGAAGGAACTTTCATCCATCAGACGAAGTACACTAAAGATCTACTCAAACGCTTCAACATGGGTGACTGCAAGCCAATTTCCACTCCCATGGCAACCGATTGCTTTGGATCCGGATGAGGAAGGAGAAGTCGTGGATCAACGCGAGTACTGCAGACATGATCGGCTCCTTACATATTTGACGCCTCGAGACCGGACATTCACTTCACGGTATGCCTTTGTGCAAGATTTGAGCGTCTCAGAGAACTTCCCATCGCCAAGCCGTTAAGCGCATATTCAGTATTTACACTCTACCCTCTTATATGGCATTTGGTATTCTGCTCTTGACTTTGTCCATTAGAGGTTTTGATTCGATTTTGCGGTGTCGGTTAGATAGGAAGAGTACCTCGAGCACTGTCACTTCCTAGGCACTTGTCTTGTATCTTGGTCTTCTAGGAAGCGGTCTTACATTGCACAATCCATCTTTGAGGCGAGTATGTAGTCTTCTTTGCTAGTTCTTTGTAGCTGATTTTGTGGATGACGTCCACTTTGAAAGATTATGGGTTAAACTTTGCTAGTGTTCCTCTTTTACGTGATAACACTTCGCTATTAATATTGCTAAAAACCAGTGCAACATTCTAGGACTAAGCACATAGACATTCGCTTTCACTTCCTTAAAGATCATGTTGAAAAGGTGATATTGTGATGCACTTCGTGAGTCAGAAGCTCAATTGGCGATATTCTTACCAAGCCTTTAGATCAAACCAGATTTTCCTCCTTAAGAAGCGAGTTAGGGGTAATTTATCCTTATGGGTTGGTTTGAGGGGGAGTTTGATCTTTTTCTTATCTTTCCTTGTTCTTTTGATTTTTTTTATTGTTCTTTTTCTGAACTTAGTGATCTTTTGAACTTTTTAGGTTTTAGGCTTTTAATTGCATCTCATTGTATCATATTGCATTCATATGAAAAATACAACAAGTGGTTACAACAAGTGGTATGAAAAATCCAAAAGATGCATTGTAATATAAGATTTTCACTTATCTTTTAAATTTGATGAAGCTTTGCCTTTTACCCTTTAGAGCTTGTGTATTTCAATTCTTGTTCAATGTCATGTCTAGTTCTTTGACTTGCTAGAATTATCATGCTTTTACATGTGTAGCTAAGTCTTTGCTATATGAGCTAGAACCTTTTAAACAACTCAAACTAAGAAATTGCAATTTGTGGATGTTTTAGCGAGTTGCGTAATTAGTGCTCCTCTTGTGACATTGGCCCTGTCAGAATTGCTTTGTTAGCTCTTTGATCTAGAATTGACCATTACTTGAGCTTTTGTGTTCTTGAGATTCTAAAAGTACTCATGTGAAAAATGAAATTCAAGATTGTCTTATGCTTAAATTGTGCCAAACTATTCTTACGAGGCCTTGTCAAATGACATGAACTTGGAGATAGTTTGATGATCGAGACGATCTCATGGGGATGCTTGTCGAAATGACATGAACCTCAAGATTTGTCGCCCGGTAGAAGCTTAGAAAGAGTTTGTGGATGGCTCCTAGTCCGGATCTTCTTTACTAAGATATACCTTTAAACAACTTTTGGTCGAAGCTTAGGATGAGTTTGTGGATGGCTCCTAGTCCAGGATCTTGTCTCTAAGTTAGATCATTAGTCAACTTCAATATTCAATGCAAATGAGAAAAATGTTGACAAATGGGCGTTTACAAAATATTGAGCAAAATGATTCAATACGGGACTTGATTGACTCTTACTGTGGTCTTTGTTAGATTTTTGATCTCACTTTGACAGTTTGACATGGCCAATTTCACTTTAGGATCCATGTTGATGAACTTCTTTGAATTTGAGCGTTGCTTAAATTGATCAAATCTCTCGCTTTACTTTTGAGCCTTTGTGCTTAGCTTTGATATATATGTCTTACCATGATCTTGCTAGCGTTTGTCGGGCTTGATATCTTTGTTTGTGCAATATTCGAGATACTGGCTTGTTCTTTTGGGTAATCTCCAAAGCTTCTTGTAATCAAAAATTGAAAAATACAAAAATTGAAGCCACTCCATTGCACTTCATGCATATTACTCTTTATGCTTCTTTTGTTTCTGCTTCTTTCTTTATTCTCTATTTGTTATCCCTGGATGAGAGGAAGGCGTGATTCCTTGATGAATCCATTGTCAAAGGGGGAGAAGATGTGTTAAATGAAAAGATATTTCTTTGGGAGAAGATGTGTAATATTTCTTTGCTACTCTTATTTGGAGAAGATGTGTTAATGAGAAGATTGGGGGAGAAGTTTATACAAAGGGGAGAAACTGAAAATTTGAAATTTGATGCTCATAGTGAGGGGGAGTTCTTGAGTTGCATTCTTATTGTCTTATTGAATATTCTGAACTTGAATTGCATTCTTTTATCCTCACAATGATCATAGGTAAATTGAACAATTGTTCTGTCATATGGACCTTATGTGAGAATTTTGACCCTTTTCTGGAAATTAAAGTTTTTTATGCTTATTTTTGCTTTGTCTCACATGCCTATACTATTCTGATGCCAGCTTGGTCATTTACATTGCTTTTTCTTGCTTATGGACCAAGTTGTGCCTTTGTGCGAAAACTACGAGTAAACTCGTTTTCAAACCTCTTACTTACATTTTCTGGATAATTGCCAATGTGTTCATCAAGGGGGAGATTGTGGATTTCATGGGGATATGCTCCAGATCTTAGGATGATGTGACAATTGGCAATGGCGTTTACGGTTTGTCGTTTCACGCGTTTTCGACAAAGTTCTGAGCTTCTTGGGCGGGGCGGTCCGACCGGTCCTTGCAGCGGATCCGACCGGTCCCAAATCGGTCGGACCGGCCATGTGGGCGGTCGGACGGCGGTGACCAAAGTGGTCAAAACGAGTGGGCCAAAAATAGGTGTTGTAGGCAAGTGAGGGATCCCAATGCACTTGGTCTCATAATTTTGGAGTCTCGATAAAAGTTCTATTGGATTTAAGTTTCCGAAGGTTTGGTTTTGAGGTATGAAATTCGGCTAAGTCCCAAGGCGGTCCGACCGGCTCACGAGGAGCGGTCCGACCGCCATGGGCGTCCGACCGCCTCACTGGAGCGGTCGACGCGTAGTAACTTGAATGTCCGCCAACTTCGTGGCGATGTTGATTTGTTAGGTCAAAGTCATTAATATCGTGGCATATGGTTTGCATGATGCATGTTTTGACTAACATGGGTCAAGTTGTGAAGAACTTGTTCCCGAATCGTGTTTTCTTATGCGTGGTTGTGCGGTAGCTTGGTGGTCAACGACGGTCAGCGGCGAGGAGGATCGGGACTAGACTTGGAGAGTTGAGGTCGAGCGATTGGCGATGCGGGTGAGGTCAACGACTCAGCGTGACACAAGATGGACAATGGTGACCTATTGGCAAATCCATGACGCATGGTGAAGCGGTTTAGGTCAAAAGGTTAAAAACGGCGCTTTGCGAAGCGTGCGTGTGTGACCCGTTTGTTAGTGGGCCTTAACGGGAGCCCAATTGAGTCAAACCCTAGAGAGTTTTAGGCCTCCACTATAAATAGGAGGAGGTGGTGGTGCACCCTCTCTCTCGCCTTTTATGTTTCAAAACCCTAATTGTCTTTAGGGAGTTGAGGTGGAGGCTAGGGCTCTTGATGGTTTGTGGTGAATTTCGTGATCCTTGATTGTCTCTTGATCCATGATGGTGTGGATGTAATCCACTTCAATCACGAAATCAATCTATGCAAGGTTTGCTTGAGATAAGTCTCTTTTCGTTCTTGCTTTCAATTTGGTGATTTTAGGGCTTTCTTTGATCCGCGAGTTTGTGATTGATTCTTTCACGTGAATTAGCTTGCTGTGATATGTGTGAATCTATCTAGCATCATCTTGATCATCAATCATCACGAACAAGCGTTTGGATCAAGTTTTCGTTCTTGCCGGTTTTAGATCTTACGTTAATCAATTGACAATTGCTCAAGATCGTTCCAAGAATTATCATAATATTCGATTGGAATAGGTCCTCAATAGCATATAGAAGGTGTGTGCAAAGTTTCATAAAGATTGGAGTTGAGAATCAAAAGTTTCACCTAATTGCAACCGTCATCGGTGATTTTCTTGTTGCGGATCGGTTCGAGTCGGCCGGTCGGATCGCCCGTCATCACCGGTCGACCGATTTTGGAGCGGTCCGACCGCCAAAGACTTCGCCGGTCGATCGCCTGACAATCGGTCCGACCGGTTGAGTATAACGGTCAGACCGCCCGTGCTGTGAGTCTTGGTAATCTTAGTTGATTTTGTCTTAGGGATTTAATTGGATTCAATACTAGTCTTCCGCTGTACTGGTATATTGATCTTCATAGCTTTCTAATAGCTACTGGAGTTAAATTGTATTGAGTTCATAATTTGTGAAAAAGTGAGCGTGCTCCTATTCACCCCCCCCTCTAGTCGCCTTTACGGTCCAACAGTTGGTTAGAGGGTATGATAGGGCACGTGTAGATGCGTCATACCTTGTTATTCTTATTCCGTGTAAATGCTTGTGTAGGAGGTGAGGCGGTGGGTGGAAGGACACCTTCGTTGCTTCCTAGTACGTCGTAGTACGGAAGGCAAGTACTGTTTGATAATTTGTGTTGTTTTCAAAGGAATACATGATGATGTGTTGAATATATGATTGTTCTTGCGTTGTGCTCATGATGTGGACAGATTGCAATACTTATGTTTCATGTGATACATGATTCATTCCATTCATGCATGCTTCGTTTCCGTCCACGGGAGTGGAAATTTGATTACCGTCATTTTATTATTCATCATGTGCACTCATGAACGCAAGTTGTGGACTTGCGACACCCACGGGAGTGGGTGGTGACTGTAAGACCCACCATTCCAAAGTGGGCATTATGGATCCCCGGTTGACTTGTTCTCAAACGTGCTTTGGATCCCCGCGTGTTGTAGAACGCGGGCATAAGTGAACACCGACGGGTGTTCACTCGCTATACCGGTATGAGCAAAAGAGAAGTGCATGTGCATTCATTCATTCATATGTTGATTCGATTCGTGATGTTGATACACTGTTGGATACTGAATGATTTTGTTATATTTTGTATCATTGGCCTTGCTGAGTCTTGGACTCACCCTTGCAGTGTTGTTTTTTTTAGGTACATCGGTTGTGGACGGTATGCATGGGCGGGAGTAGAAATTATCATGGTTGCACACTGGCACGAATAAAGTTGAACAAAACATTTAAGTCATAGCTTCGATTTTGAATAGTTTTATGTGAGGCTTACTTCTTTACGTCCTATGTCGTGGACAACCTCTATTGGAGTTGGATAGTGTTTTATGGTCGTTTCTTTCATAAACATGTTTAGTATGCGTGATTAGATAATTGCTTAATATTACTGTTAATTGTGCGGATGTCCAGATGGTTCAGTTTACAAAGGAGATTCTGCCAGAAATTAGAAAGAAATGTATTAGTTTCATTTGTAGTCTTGTTATCGTGGTAGCATTCCAAGCTCAGGTTGGGCTGGGGTGTTACAATTCTCTATTTATCTGTATAATCATTTGTCCCACTACTACTCTACAAATTTTGGCCAAATAATTAAATTGCTTAAATTAGGATATATTGAAATCTGAAATTCTAACCTTCATAACTTTCACATACTAAGTCCAAATGGAATAATTATTCTACCTAAATTCATATAAAATCATGACTTAGCTACTGTAGAAAAATCATGCATTTTTTAGTATTTTGAATTTTGAGGCATTTCTCGATGTTTATTCAGTATTGTATTTATATAGATCCCGAGCCTATCGATATTGACCTATACGCTACTGAGGGAGATCAGCTAATCTTCCAGCAAGGCAAGCATCATTTGAACTTTCTTTTGCATCATATTTGATCCCATTTTTGCTAAGTTAGTGCAATGATTGTTGCTTGCATGCTATTTTGATAATGTCGCTATTTTTGTGATGTGTATATTAGCTATCTCCTATTCATTGAGGCTATCCTTGAATTATTCTAGTACCACATGCTTGAGTTAGGATAGTTGAAATATATTGTTCGGGTTTACTTAGCCATGCAAGTCTAGAACCGGTTGTTGATTGTCGGGAATAACCCGACAATTATGGGATAAACACAACTATCTTGATATGCTTTTGTTTCAGATCTTCGTATCTGTTTTATGAGTTAAATTTTATCATTTTAATGGAGCTTTTGGTCTGGACAAGTGATGGTTAGTGATGGTGCCTTTGTGCACGAGATTGGGTAAGTATTTGACTTGTCTGGACAATTAAGGACCGAACTTTGGTAACATCTTTGATTCAAGTAAAACTTGTGCTTCCACATGCGGTGTATGGGCACTGCTTGGTTAACTAAGTGGTTGGTGTTGTTGAGTTGATGACGGGTGGTGTGAGGACGTATATTTGTTCTATCACATATATGTTTCGTAGGGTGCCGATTGCAATTCCTTATCGCGCGGGTGAGCACTATTTAAGCTTGTTGGACCGAAAAGGCGACTAGAGGGGGGGTGAATAGGAGCACGCTCACTTTTTCCCAAATAATGAATTCAACACAATTTCACTCCAATAGCTATGGTGAAGCTATGAAGATCAATATACCAGTACAGCGGAAGACTAGTATTGAATCCAAATAAAACCCCTAAGCAAAAACACAAAATCAACTAAGATTGCAAAGACTCACAACACGGGCGGTCTGACCTCTGTACCCAACCGGTCGGACCGATTGCCGGGCGGTCTGACCGGCGTTGTGCTGGCGGTCGGACCGCTCCAAAATCGGTCTGACCGGTGATGACGGGCGGTCTGACCGGCCGACTCCAGAACCGATCTGTAACAGTAAAATCAGCCCGATGACGAAGTTGCAATTAGGTGAAACTTTTGATTCTCAACTCCAATCTTTATAAAAATTTGCACACACCTTCTATATGCTATTGAGGACCTATTCCAATCGAATATTATGATAATTCTTGGAACGATCTTGAGCAATTGCCAATTGATTAACAGAAGGTCTAAAACCGAGCAAGAACGAAAACTTGATCCTAAAGCTTGTTCGTGAGAGATTGATGATCAAGATAATGCTAGATAGATTCACACATATCACAGTAAGGTAATTTACGTGAAAGAATAAATCACAAACTCGCGGATCAAAGAAAGCCGTAAAATCACGCAATCGAAAGCAAGAACGAAAAGAGACTTATCTCAAGCAAACCTTGCATAGATTAAGAACGTGATCGTCGCTGGATTACACCCACGCCATCAAGGATCAGTGGTCAATCCAAGATCACGAAATTCTCCTCAAACCATGAAAAGCCCTAGCCTCCACCTCAACTCCCCCTAAGCCAATTAGGGTTTGAAAGCGACAAAAGAGATGAAAAACAGCGAGAGAGGAGGTACAGCCCCCACCTCCTCCTATTTATAGTGGAGGCCTAGAACTCTCTAGGGTTTGACTCAATTGGGCCCCCGTTAGCGCCCACTAACAAACGAGTCACACACGCACGCTTCGCAAAGCGACGTCTTTAACCTTTTGACCTAAACCGCTTCACCATGCGTCATGGATTTGCCAATAGGTCACCCTTGTCCATCTTGTGTCACGCTTGAGTCGTTGACCTCACCCGGCATCGTCGATCGTTCTGGACCTCAACTCTCCAAGTCTAGTCCCGATCCTCCTCGCCGTTGACCGTCGTTGACCACCAAGCAACCTGCACAACCACAGACAAGCAAACACAAATTCGGGAACAAGTTCTTCACAACTTGACCCATGTTAGTCAAAACATGCATCATGCAAACCATATGCCACGATACCAATGACTTTGACCTAACAAATCAACAACGCCACGAAGTTGGCCGAAGTTCAAGTCAATACCGGTCTGACCGCTCCAGTGAGCGGTCGGGCGCCGCCTTGGCGGTTGGACCGCTCCTGTGAGCGGTCGGACCGCCTGGGACTTAGCCGAATTTCAACCCCAAAATCCAAACCTCTGAAACTTTAAACCAATAGAACTTTTTTGGAGACTCCAAAATCATGAGACCAAGTGCATTGGGATCCCCTCACTTGCCTACAACACCTATTTTTGGCCCAGCTCGATTTGACCACTTTGGTCACCGCCGGTCCGACCGCCCCACATGGCCGGTCCGACCGATTTGGGACCGGTCGGACCGCCCCTGTCCAGTAAGCCTGTAACTTTGTCGAAAACACGTGAAACGACAAACCGTAAACGCCATTGCCAATTGTCACATCATCCTAAGATCTGGAACATATCCCCATGAAATCCACAATCTCCCCCTTGATGAACACATTGGCAATTATCGAAAAATGTAAGTAAGAGGTTTGAAAACGAGTTTACTCGCAGTTTTCGCACAAAGGCACAACTTGGTCCATAAGCAAGAAAAAGCAATGAAAATGACCAAGCTGGCATCAGAATAGTATAGGCATGTGAGACAAGGCAAAAGTAAGCATAAAAACTTTGATTTCCAGAAAAGGGTCAAAATTCTCACATGAGGTCCATATGAAAGAACAATTGTTCAATTGACCTATGATCATTTGAGGATAAAAGAATGCAATTCAAGTTCAGAATTTTCAATAAGACAATAAGAATGCAACTCAAGAACTCCCCCTCACTATGATCCTCAATTTTTTAAATTTTCAGTTTCTCTCCTTTGTATAAACTTCTCCCCCAACAAAGAAATATATTCTCATTAACACATCTTCTCTTCTCATTTAACACATCTTCTCCCCCTTTGACAATGGATTCATCAAGGAATCACGCCTTCCTCTCATCCAAAGATAACAAATAGAGAATAAAGGAAGAAGCAGAAACAAAAGAAGCATAAAGAGAAATATGCATGAAGTGCAATGGAGTGGCTTCATTTTTTTGTATTTTTCAATTTTTGATTACAAGAAGCTTTGGAGATTACCCAAAAGAACAATCTAGTATCTCTAATATTGCACAAACAGCATGTCAAGCCCGACAAATACTAGCAAGATCATGGTAAGACATATATATCAAAGCTAAGCACAAAGGCTCAAAAGTAAAGCAGTAGATTTGATTAATTTAAGCAACGCTTCAAATTCAGCAAGTTCATCAACAGGGATCCTAAAGTGAAATTGGCCATGTCAAAATGTCAAAGTGAGATCAAAAATCTAACAAAGACCACATTAAGAGTCAATCAAGTCCCGTATTGAATCATTTTGCTCAATATTTTGTAAACGCCATTTGTCAACATTTTTCTCATTTGCATTGAATATTGAGGTTGACTAATGATCTAACTTAGTGACAAGATCCTGGACTAGGAGCCATCCACAAACTCATCCTAAGCTTCGACCAAAAGTTGATTAAAGGTATATCTTAGTAAAGAAGATCCTGGACTAGGAGCCATCCACAAACTCTTTCTAAGCTTCTACCAAAAGTTGATTAACGATATATCTTAGTAAAGAAGATCCTGGACTAGGAGCCATCCACAACCTCTTTCTAAGCTTCTACCAGGGCGACAAATCTTGAGGTTCATGTCATTTTTGACAAGCAGTCCCCATGAGATCGTCTGGTTCATCAAACTATCTCCAAGTTCATGTCATTTGACAAGCAGTCTCGTAAGAATAGTTTGGCACAATTTAGGCATAAGACAATCTTGATTTTCATTTTTCACAAGAGCATTTTTTAGAATCTCAAGAACACAAAAGCTCAAGTAATGGTCAATTTTAGATCAAAGAGCTAACAAACCAATTCTGACAGGGCCAATGTCACAAGAGGAGCACTAATTGCGCAACTCGCTAAAACATCCACAAATTGCAATTTCTTAATTTGAGTTGTTTAAAAAGTTCTAGCTCATATAGCAAAGACTTAGCTACACATGTAAAAGCATGATAATTCTAGCAAGTCAAAGAACTAGACATGACATTGAGCAAGAATTGAAATACAAAAACTCCAAAGGGTAATAGGCAAAGCTTCATCAATTTTAAAAGATAAGCAGAAAAACTTATATTACAATGCATCTTTTTGGATTTTTCATACCACTTGTTGGATTTTTCATATGAATGCGATATAACACAATGAAATGCAATTCAAAAAGCCTAAAACCTAAAAAACTCAAAGAGATCACTAAGTTCAGAAAAAGAACAATAAAAGATCAAAAGAACAAGGAAAGATTAGAAAAGATCAAACTCCCCCTCAAACCAACCCATAAGGATAAATTACCCCTAACTCGCTTCTCAAAGAGGAAAATCTGGTTTGATCTAAAGGCTTGGTAAGAATATCTGCCAATTGAGCTTCGGACTCTACGAAGTGCATCACGATATCACCTTTTTCAACATGATCTTTAAGGAAGTGAAAGCGAATGTCTATGTGCTTAGTCCTAGAATGTTGCACTGGGTTTTTAGCAATATTAATAGCAGAAGTGTTATCACAGAAAAGAGGAACACTAGCAAAGTTTAACCCATAATCTTTCAAAGTGGACGTCATCCACAAAATCTAGCTACAGCAACTAGCAGCAGCTACATACTCCGCTTCAGCAGTGGATTGTGCAACAGAAGACTGCTTCCTAGAAGACCAAGATACAAGAGAAGTGCCTAGGAAGTGACAGGTGCCTGAGGTACTCTTCCTATCTAACCGACAACCCGCAAAATCAGAGTCTGAAAAACCTCTAATGGACAAAGCTGAAGAGCAGGAATACCAAATGCCATATAAGAGGGTAGAGTGTAAATACCGAATATGAGCTTAACGGCTTGGCGATGGGAAGTTCTCGAGACGCTGAAATCTTGCACAAAGGCATACCGTGAAGTGAATGTCCGGTCTCGAGGTCACAAATACTGAAGGGAGCCGATCATGCTTGCGGATACTCGCGTCGATCCACGACTTCTCCTTCCTCATCCGGATCCAAAACGATCGAAGTTGCCATGGGAGTGGAAATTGGCTTGCGATCACCCATGTTGAAGCGTTTGAGTAGATATTTAGTGTACTTCGTCGATGGATGAAAGTTCCTTCCTTGCATTGCTTGATTTGAAGTCCCAAAAAGTAATTAAGCTCTCCCATCATACTCATCTCAAATTCCACTGGACATAGTGTCGTAAAAGTCGAAACAAGAGCATTAGAGGAACCACCAAAAATAATATCATCCACGTAAATTTGAGCAAGCAGGAAGTCATTGTTACGTCTAAGAATGAATAGAGTTTTATCCACTTTACCCATCTCAAAATTATTTTTAAGCAAGAAGGTCTTAAGTCTATCATACCAGGCTCTAGGTGCTTGTTTAAGACCATACAATGCTTTAGATAGCTTGAAAACACGATTTGGATATTTAGGGTCCTCAAAACCAGGGGGTTGCTTAACACACACTTCCTCATCTATGAAACCATTTAAAAAGGCACTTTTAACATCCATCTGAAATAATTTAAAACCTTTTGATGCAGCAAATGCAAGTAGAATGCGAATGGCTTCTAGTCTAGCAACATGAGCAAATGTCTCATCAAAATCTAACCCCTCAACTTGGCTGAAACCCTGAGCTACTAATCTGGCTTTATTTCTAACCACAGAACCATCCTCACCTTGTTTATTCTTAAACACCCAACGGGTTCCTATAACATTATGACCAGTAGGAGGTTCTACTAGGTTCCAAACTTTGTTTCTTTCAAAATTCTCTAACTCCTCATGCATGGCATTTACCCAGCTAGAATCAGATAAAGCATGTGATATATCGCGGGTTCAAAAGAAGCAACAAAAGCCGAATGAGAGTAGAGATTTGGATCATTATACAGGCGAGTGACTCGCTCATGTAGATTACCTATTATCATTCCGAGGATGCCGTCTCTGAATGCGGCGTGGGCGCCCGGTGAGATACTGCTTTCTTCGACCTCCGCAGTATCTGCGATGATGATGATGCAACAGAGCCTCAATCAAGGTGAAGTAGACGTAGCGTGTTCTTGTATCAATATGGGCGCCTCGGCAGCAGATGAGGGAATGATATTAGCTTCGTCCTCATCTTCCTCCACAAAATGCTCTCTCACTGTAAATCATCTCAGTAGTAATTGATCTAGCTCGGGGCTAGTCTCATCAAAAGTGACATTACAAGTCTCTGAATAATATTAGTCTCAGATAAAAACTCAAAACCCATCGAATGAGCAGATAACCCGAAATAACCCATCAAACGTTCTTGATTCAAATTTATCTAAGTTGCTGTCTTAAGAATAAAACATTTTGATCCAAAAACTCAAAATGCGAAATGAGGTTTTTCTACCAAAACGAAGCTCATAAGGAGTCTTGCCTAAAGAAGGTCTCAAAAAGACACGATTTGCAATATGGCAAGCAGTAGCAATGGCTTCGGCCCAAAATCTCCTCGGTGTGTTATACTCATCTAGCATCGTCCTAGCCATTTCGACCAAGGTCCTATTCTTCCTTTCACCACGCCATTTTGTTGAGGGACGTGTGGAGAGGAGAACGATGCTCAATGCCACGCCAAAGACAAAAAGAAGCAAAAGAAGCATTTTTGAACTCCGTGCCATTATCACTGCGAATCGCTCTCAAAACACCAGGAAGTTCAGAAGCCAAACGAAGAACAAGGTCATGAAAATAACCAAAAGCTTCATCTTTTGAAGAAAGAAAGAACACCCAAGTATATCTAGAAAGATCATCGACTATGACAAGAATATACCATTTTCCACCGATCGACGGACTCTAGCAGACCAACAAGTATCCATATGAAGCAACCGTCCCGGTCCGCTACCATAACCATAGTCACGAGAAGGGTGTGAGGCGGCAACTTGTTTGCCATGCCTACGTGGCGCACATCTGATCTTTGGATGACTTTGAGTTTGGGCAAACCTCTCATGAGATCAAGGTTGCTAACTCGTGTCGATGATCAAAACCAATGTGCCCCAAACGTCGGTGCCAAAGCCGTAAATCAAGAAGATGTAAGCAAACATTTAAGAGATCCAAGAAGAGATTCTGAAAAATCAGCTCCAAAAATTCTACCAACTCTAGAGATTCCAAACACAAGCTCACCCGTAGAATCAAGTACACGACAAGCATTTTTCTTAAAAACAGTCTCATAGCCATCATCAAGAAGCTGAGATACAGAAAGAAAATTATACCTAAGCTTGTCCACAAGAGCGACATCCTTTAGAATGAATTTGTTGTTCACCCTAATTGATCCTGTTCCTTCAATTCGCCCTTGTGTATCATCTCCAAAGGTGATGAAGTCATCACTGTGCCCGCGTGAAAGAGGTGAACCATTTTGAGTTCCCGGTCATATGGCGTGAACATCCGGAGTCAACGAACCACGTGTTCTTCCCTTTTCCGCGGTAATCCTGAAAATCAAGGAACAAAAGAGCGATGTGTCTCAATATTGGGGTTAGATAAACATGATTTAGGAATCCAGTACTGAGACACACGTCTGCAAGGAGTATACAAACCAGAAGTACTATCCTTGATTTCATCTAACATTCGGTTATGAGCAATGTTTAAATTAAAATGAGACTTAAACTGTTCATGGGCGGTCTGACCGGCTTTGTGCTGGCGGTCAGACCGGCGACCAAAACGGTCAGACCGGTGACCACCAGCGGTCAGACCGCCAGTCTGATAAACATTAGAATTAGGATATCTAGAAACATAATGATTTGCATGAGAGAAAAATCCTAATCCAGGTTTATTCTTTTCAGTGTTACTATGTCTCATAGAAGCTCTAGGTTGCATGAATGAAATTCTATCAAAAAATTTTCTATCATTTTTCAACATACGCCAACAGAATTTAATCAAATGCCCACCTTTCTTGCAATAAGTGCAATAGTACTTGGTACCACTAGAAGAAGCACCATTTGAATTAATACAAGGTTGGGCAAAACCTGCAGATTTAAAAGATGTTTTTGCAGGTTGGGTTTTGAATTCAATTAAACCTTTTACCAAAACTTGAATGACTTTTGGGTTTGAATTGTCTTGAAAAGAATTGAATCCTAAACCTTGCTTCTTATAAGGAGTTTTAGACTTGTCAAGAATCATGTTTAATTGTTTCTTACCTTTAGAAAATTTCTCTAATGTATCATGAAGATAAGCATTTTCTTTTCTCAAGTTAACACAAGCATCACAAGTTTTATCCATAGATTTCTTCTTATACAAAGCAATTTCAAGCTTAAGAGCGGAACATGAAGCACAAGTAGTATTTTCAATATTGTCCTTAAGCTTAGCATATTTGACTCTAGTAGCTTCTAGGATATCTTTGATTTCACGTTCTTTTTCTAAACATGAAGTGCAAGGGCTAGAATCAAATACATCAAAAGCAATCAATTTACTAGATTCTAAACATTTTTCACAAGGAGCACTTTTAATTTCATTTAGTTCAGATCTAACATTCTCAAGTTGTTGTACAGAAATATTATGAGCAGATTGTAACTTGGTAATTTCTGAATGCATAGCATGATAAGATAAACATTCATCATGTTCAAGAGTCTTAGCATTTTTAAGCTCTACTTTTAGTTTGTTAATCTTTGACTCTAATTTCTTATTCTTTGTCATGACAAATTCTAGCGCTTCATCTTGACTAAGCAATTGCTCAACTATAGAATCATATTTAGCAGAAAGCTCATCATAAGAAAAAGATACCTCATTATCATCAATGTCGTCCGTGTCGACCATGAAGCACATGCCGTGAAGTCTTTGGCCTTCCCTTTCTTTTGCCTTGAGGATCTCCTCCTCCTTGTCCTCCTCACTCCCGGTATCCACATCACTCAAGGATTGATCCTCAAAAGCGGCAAGGACCCGGTGAGCGACCTTCACAAGCTTATTAGCCTCATACCTTGATTTGTTGAAAGGAGGCTTCTTCCAAGTCGGCTTTCCTTCCTTATGATTGCTCTTACTTTTCAACTTGGGGCAATTTGTCTTGATATGATTGAGCTCACCACATTCATAGCATGTCACCGGACCACCTCTCTTTTGTTTCTTACATTATTGTAGGCCCGTGTGAATTTTTTAGCTAGAAGAGCTAACTCTGTTTCAGGGATACTTTCAAGCTCCTCTTCATGAATAGCAGATAAACAAGCAAATGAAAATCCAGAAGAAGATTCAAAAGAGTCATCAAAAACCTTTTTGAGAGGATCTGCTACCAAAGCTAAATTATCTTTCTTGGGATGATCAACTCTTTTAATTTCATGAGTCTTGAGTTTACTATAAAGCAATTCTAAAGTAAGACTTGAAAGATCAACATTTTCTCTATAGCAAGAGCCTTCATCTCCCACTCCTTGGTGTTGATTGCAACCAAGAGATGGGTGGCATTTTCAGATTGAGAATATTCAATATCAACAGCTTTCATTTGATTAATTACTTTATTAAAACGATTGAAAATGTCATCGATGCTCTCTCTAGGACGCATCTCGAATTTATTGTATTCACGCTTGTAAACAGTTTGGCGCACCTTTTTGATTTGGGACGAACCTCATGATATGTTTCGAGAGTGTTCCAAATTTCATGCTTGCTGAAAGAAAGATTACAAATTCTATCATATTCTTGTCTACCAAGTGCACCATATAAAAGATTCTTAGCCTTATTGTTGTTAGCCAAAAGAATTACGAAGCGGTGTAGCAATTTCAGAATAACCAATGGGCTCTAACAACATCCCAAATAGCTTGTCCTCGCTCTCAAGAAAGACGCGCATACGATTCTTCCAATAGGCATAGTCGTGCCCATCAAGATATGCGGTTTAGTAGAAAACTTATCCATCGCCAAAGTTCGGTGGACCGGTTAAGATCAAGATTGAACTAATCGGCTCGATACCACTTGTTGGACCGAAAAGGCGACTAGAGGGGGTGAATAGCGACGCTCACTTTTTCCCAAATAATGAATTCAACACAATTTCACTCCAACACCTATGGTGAAGCTATGAAGATCAATATACCAAGACAAATGGAAGACTAGTATTGAATCCAAATAAAACCCTAAGCAAAAACACAAAATCAACTAAGATTGCAAAGACTCACAAAGACGCAGGCGGTCGACCTCTGACCCAACCGGTCGGACCGATTGCGGCGATCGGACCGGCGTTGTCTTGGCGGTCGGACCGCTCAAAATCGGTCGACCGGTGATGACGGGCGGTCCGACCGGCCGACTCGTAACCGATCTGTATAAAGAAAATCACCGATGACGGTTGCAATTAGGTGAACTTTTGATTCTCAACTCCAATCTTTATGAAACTTTGCACACACCTTCTATATGCTATTGAGGACCTATTCCAATCGAATATTATGATAATTCTTGGAACGATCTTGAGCAATTGCCAATTGATTAACAGAAGGTCTAAAACCGGTCAAGAACGAAAACTTGATCCTAAAGCTTGTTCGTGAGAGATTGATGATCAAGATGATGCTAGATAGATTCACACATATCACAGCAAGCTAATTTACATGAAAGAATCAATCAAAAACTCGCGAATCAAAGAAAACCCTAAAATCACGCAATCGAAAGCAAGAACGAAAAGAGACTTATCTCAAGCAAACCTTGCATAGATTAAGAACGTGATCGTCGCTGGATTACACCCACGCCATCAAGGATCAGTGGTCAATCCAAGATCACGAAATTCTCCTCAAACCATGAAAAGCCCTAGCGTCCACCTCAACTCCCCCTAAGCCAATTAGGGTTTGAAAGCGACAAAAGAGATGAAAAACAGCGAGAGAGGAGGTACAGCCCCCACCTCCTCCTATTTATAGTGGAGGCCTAGAACTCTCTAGGGTTTGACTCAATTGGGCTCCCGTTAAGGCCCACTAACAAACGGGTCACACACGCACGCTTCGCAAAGCGCCGTCTTTAACCTTTTGACCTAAACCGCTTCACCATGCGTCATGGATTTGCCAATAGGTCACCCTTGTCCATCTTGTGTCACGCTTGAGTCGTTGACTCACCCGCATCGCCGATCGCTCGACCTCAACTCTCCAAGTCTAGTCCCGATCCTCCTCGCCGCTGACCGTCGTTGACCACCAAGCAACTTGCACAACCACAGACAAGCAAACAAAAATTCGGGAACAAGTTCTTCACAACTTGACCCATGTTAGTCAAAACATGCATCATGCAAACCATATGCCACGATACCAATGACTTTGACCTAACAAATCAACAACGCCACGAAGTTGGCCGAAGTTCAAGTCAATACCGGTCCGACCGCTCGGTGAGCGGTCGGACCGCCCTTGGCGGTCGGACCGCTCCTCGTGAGCCGGTCGGACCGCCACTTGGGACTTAGCCAATTTCAACCCCAAAATCCAAACCCTCGGAAACTTTAAACCAATAGAACTTTTTACCGAGACTCCAAAAATCATGAGACCAAGTGCATTGGGATCCCTCACTTGCCTACAACACCTATTTTTGGCCCACTCGATTTGACCACTTTGGTCACCACGGTCGGACCGCCCACATGGCCGGTCCGACCGATTTGGGACCGGTCGGACGCGTGCAAGGACCGGTCGGACCGCCCGCCCGATAAGCTCAGAACTTTGTCGAAAACACGTGAAACGACAAACCGTAAACGCCATTGCCAATTGTCACATCATCCTAAGATCTGGAACATATCCCCATGAAATCCACAAAGCTTTATTAATTGGGTCGGTATTCCCGGCACAACTTGCGTGCCCATTTGGTTAGTGGGTGGTATAACCTATCCTAAGTGGGATCACGTCGCGCATGGACGATTCAACTCGATAATGTCAACTTGCTGAAAAATACTGAGTCTTGGTTTACCCAGCCAGTATACCTTAGGAAGTATGCTATTTTCGGAGGCATCTGGAGGCATACACGCTAATCAAGTCATGTGGGTAAAGTAGTACACCCCTGCAGGGTATAAATCTATTCTAATAGCCGTGTTCACGGTTATGGACGACCACTTGAGTTACATGGTTGCTATTGTTAGTCTTGGAATTAAAAATTTATGGTTATAACTTGGTATCCGTCTTGAATGGGATGTTCATGTATTTTGTTGTATCAAAGTGGACAACCACTTTGTTATTTGTATGATTTATTTGTTATTCAATTTACTACTTATTCACATGCTTTACTTCTACTTCAAATCTGATTTCGAAATGGCACTTGAAAAACTAGTATGTGTAGGTTGTAAATTGTTGCGTCTCTTTTGCAAAACTAAGACAATATGAGCCATCCTTTGGTACATCATCTAGCGTAACTAATTTTTATTTGTGTAAGACTTGCGAGTAACTTTGTACTCATCCCGATTGCTGCAATTTCAGGTGAGGAAGAGTATGAGCCCGTTGAGCTTGTTACCGCCGATTTTGGCGACGCTGACGAGTAATGCTATCATTTAACTCCCAGTCGGTTGCCGGTGGGATATGGGCATGCCGCAGCTGGTCTTTTGGTATAATTACTTGTTTCCGCTGCTACTAAATACCCTTATTTGAATTTTTCCGGCCGGCCGTTTGTAATAGTTGTAGACCTTAACTATTATGTTGTATGTCTTTTGGACTAGTAATGTATGATTGTTCTATGGATGTGTCAACGTTGTATGAGAGTATGAGCATATTGGCCGCTGATCTTGGGAGCCAATATGAGTTCATGCTCACTGTTCGTAGCTTCCCATTTAACACACTAAGTGTAGTGCTTGGCTTGTTGGAGAACCGACAATCATGTAGTGCTCGCATAGGAGCAGCGTGCACGATCGTTGGGGCTCGAATTTGCAGTTAAGCCTCTCGCTTAGATGGAGTTAAATTGGAATCCATTTACTTGAGTTCCAAGAGTTATGTCCATAAGACCATGCTTAGTCTTGGTCTTACGGAAATAACCCGGGGGTCCACACATATATGAACAACAGAACGTACAACAATTAGAAGTAACTATGGAGTCTTGGATGTGTGCTGATGCAGGAAGAAAAAGTCGTGACTTATGCATCCCGTCAGTTGAGGCCACATGAAGGAAACTATCCAACTCATGATTTGGAGTTACCAGCAATTGTGCATGCTTTGAAAATCTAACGACATTATCTTATTGTTAACTGCTGTGAGATTTACACAGATCATAAGAGTCTGAGGTACATCTTCACCCAGTTAGAGCTTAATCTTTGGCAAAGAAGATGGCTGGAGCTGATAAATTACTATGACCTTGGAAAACATTATCATCTAGGCAAAGCAACTGTAGTAGCGGATGCCCTAAACAGAAAAGCATATTGTAACTCTACGTCGGCTCAGGAGAATCAGCTAGCGTTGTACGAGGAATTGGGGTATTTGAAATTAGAGATTGTCAGCCAGGGCTGTATCAACAGTCTAGAAGTTCAACCAGCCATTCAGAGTTAGATCAGAGTAAAACAAATGGAAGATGAAGATATCACCGAAATCAAGAAGAACATGAGGAGAGGTAAAGCTCCAGGATTTTCTACGGTTGATCAAGGTACAGTATGGTTTGAAAACTACATCTGTGTACCTAATCATCAGGAGACCAAACAGCTGATCCTGAAAGAAGCACATGAATCGCGTAACTCTATTCACCCCGGAAGTACCAAGATGTACCAGGATTTCAAAGAAAAATATTGGTGGGTCAGAATGAAGCGGGAAATCGCTAAATTTGTTGCACGCTCTGATGTATGTCAAAGAGTCAAGGCAGAACAATAGAGATCCGCTGGTTTGTTACAACCATTACCTATTTCCGAGTGGAAATGGGAGGAGATTGGTATGGATTTCATCACCGAACTTCCTAGAACCCAATCTGGATGTGATTCCATTTGGATGATAATTGACTGGTTAACTAAAGTGGCTCACTTTACACTAGTCAAGACCACCTACACAAGTAGCAAGTTTGCAGAGCTGTACGTGGCTAGGATCGTTTGTCTACATGGAGTACCCAAGAAGATCATGTCCAACCGATGTTCGTAGTTCACCTCAAGGTTTTGTCAGAGCCTACATGAAGCCTTTGGAACTAGACTCAACTTAGTACAACTTATCATCCCCAAACAGATAGCTAGAAAGAACATGTTAATCAAATTCTAGAAGACATGCATCGAGCCTGTTCTATAGATTATGTAAGAAGTTGGGACAAGAATCTACCCTATGCAGAGTTCTCGTACAACAACAGCTACCAAGCCAGTCTGTAGATGTCTCTATTTGAAGCATTGTATGGAAGGAAGTGTAGAACTCCTCTCCTTTGGGATCAAGTGGGGGAACATCAGTTCTTTGGACCAAAATTGGTAAAAGAAGCCAAGAGTAAGGTCAAGACAATAAAAGAACGCCTGAAAGTGGCCTAATCCCGATAGAAGAGTTATGCCGATAACTGTCAGAGAGAATTATCCTTCAAGATAGGAGATTTTGTCTATCTCAGTGTTACTCCACTCAGAGGAGATTTCGAACTAAAGGAAAACTCGCACCCAGATTTGTTGTACTTTACAAGATTTTGGCACGAAGAGGTGAAGTTGCTTACCAGTTGGAACTACCAGCATCTCTCTTTGTAGTACACGACGTTTTCCATGTCTGACAACTAAAGAAGTGCCTCATAGTTCCAACAGAACAAACACCGCTTCAGAGCATCGATCTTAAGGAAGATCTCACCTATGTGGAACAGCCAGTCAAGATCTTTGATGTAGCAGAGCGTATCACTAGAAGCAAAGTCACATGTTCATGCAAGGTCCAATGGAGTAATCATTCCGAAGAAGAAGCCACCTGGGAGCGAGAAGAATATCTGAAAGCCGAGTATCCCTACCTTTTTCCTGACCAAATTTGAATCTCAGGGTCGATATTCCCTTTAAGGGGGTAGGTTTGTAACAACCAAAATTTCAATTTCTAGTTCAAAATAAAAAATAAAATTTTTTGTGTCGAATTTATGAAATTTTAAAAACTTTTTCCTATTTATTTCCAAGCCAAAAAAAATTATTTGAAAAAATTATTTTCAAGCATAAATTGGAAATAATTTTATTAATTTCAAAGTGTCTTAGAGAATTTCTATGATTTTTCTCATAATTTTTGGATTTTATTTTCTATGTTCTAAAGCACTTTTGAATTACTACAATTATTTTAATTGGAAAACAATTAAAAATCCCAGCGCAGTGCTTGGGCCGAATCTCCTCCGGCCCAGTCCTTTTCTTCCTCCCATGTCAGCCCGCATGTCAGCCGCAGCCGCCCCACGCGCATTTGCTCTCCGCGTCACCAACAGGTGGAGCCCACGCCACAGTGCCGTCGTCCACCTCCCTTTCTTCCTCCCAGCGTGACCGCAATTACAGCCAAATCTTTCCCTTATTCTCGCGCATTCAAACCCTTGATCTTCGCCGCACCCATTCCGGCCAAAAACTCCCGTCTTAATGCGCTTATTCATTAGAATTTTTGTAACGCCACCGAGAACCATGCGCGCACGATCTCCTCCTCCCAGCCTCCCCTTGGCCTATAAAAGGGAGCACCGGATGCGCATCTTCCCCCTCAATCCATTCAAGCAACTCCCTTCCCCCAAGCTCTCTCTAGCACTGGGATTTTGAGTGTTTTTTTGCGTCACCGAAGCTCGGAACTTCTTCGTTTCTGGCGCCGTCCAAGCCTCATCGATGGCATCGACTGCATCTGCGACATCGCCGCAACTCCGTCGAACCCGTGCGTGCACGCACTCGAGCCAACGACCATCAGAGCTCCATCGCCGCCATATTCCCCCATCCCGCTGCCGCTTCTTCGCTTCCCACCGGTCATCTCTTCACGTTCCGCCACTATTTTGGTGAACACTAGATTCACCTTGACCCCCTCTCTCGTTTGCACCCATTCGCATGCCTCGCTGAGCCGCGTAGCGCCGGCGACGCCGTCGCCGGAGCACCACCGGCCTCGGGCTGATGTGGCCCAGCCACGTCACTGCCACCTGGACGCCAGGTAGGCCCTAGAAGCCCGGTCAGCGCCGCGTGGCTGCTCACATGGCACATGCCATAGACACAAAAATATTTCCTTTAGAAAAATAATTCATCCAAATTTTGAATTTCCATACGCTAACATCAGCATGCGCAATAATTCGAATTTCCTTTCAAAAAATAATTCAGAAAATCAATAAAACCTGAAATTAGGGTTTTTTTAGATTTAAAACTGCATGGAGCTCGTATTTCTTCATACGAACTCCAATTTAGGTGAATCAAAATTTTAAATTTATATAAATTCAAGATCTAGCTAACTAAAATAAATTATTTTATTTGGAGTTAATTTGAATGTTCATTTCAATTTATTTGTTTATTATTTAAATTTATTTGAATTTGGCTCCTTTACAGATAGATTTCGATGACTCTGAGAGCCCGAATTCTTCAAGAGTTAGATTATCAGTACTCCGAGCAAGGTAAGTTATACCATTGATCATGTTGATCCTACAATTCTAAAGAATTTAGTTCTATTTTAAATTACTATTGCATGCATAGCTTTTATTCAGTAATTTTAATACCTGTTTTAAATTTCCTAGTTATTCGAACTCCTATGTATGGCCAATGTTGTTATTTGAGGTTTCAGTTCCTTGTCACCTTTGTCAAAATAAAAGTTTGAAAATAATTATATGCTTAGACAATGCATAGACCAAAATCCTGAATTTGCGGTGTTTAGTCAAATTAGTCAAACTGGTTTTAAATTGAGTGTATGGTATTGTTGTACCATAGAGAGTTTAGAAAATGTTTTACTCGAGAAATAAAATTAAAGTAGTTTAGACTTGGGCATGATGGTTATGGATGGTGCAAGTCAATGTACATGATCGATTCATTATTTTGATCGAGGCCAGGGTTTCGGAAGGTTGCCCAAGTTAGTTAAGGACCGATCTTTGAGCCGTATTTTGCTAAGCTCCACTGTACTACCACATGTCTTGCATGGATATGCTGAGCAAAGCCACTCTATGTTAGACTTTATTTTTGGTTTTAAATGATTTTAGAAGATGATTTCAGGATGGAAAATCCTTGTCGTAAAATTGGGTATCCATCACCATATTTCATATGGAGGTTATCCAATATAAAACTGTCAAGCAAATCTAATTTTAGATATAGAATAAAAATTGCCTTGGAACTTAGTATGAGTATTTAAACTTGAAAATGTTGTTTTATGCAAAATAGACCCTATGAATAAGTTGTTTACTTATGCATGCGTCATATTCTTTTATTGGGTGTAACTTGTGAGAACGAAAGTTGTGCTCACTGTTGTTGAATAATATTTATTCAGGTGAACAATTCTATCAGGACGGTGAGGATCTTAACGACTAGTCCTACGCCCCCAGAAGATTGCCTATAGTGCATCGTGTGGCTCACTTACTATTTTATTTTCCACTATGTTATTTTTATTCAGCCTTAGGCCCCATTTGTATTAAACACTGATTTATATTAAATAAACATGTGATACAATTGTGATGTCACCTTTGTTCAACTGTGTACACTAGAATCCTGGACTAGTGTATGAAACACAGAGAAGTCGGGATCCTTCGTTCCTAGGTTTGACATCGCCTCATCAAGGAACTCGGAGATTTAAAGTGAAAGCAAAGGTTGCGCCAACATACATAGGCTTATTCCCAATCACTACAAGGCATGGAGAAGTAGCCTACCAATTGGAATTACCTGCAAGTTTAGCAGACGCCCACAATACGTACCACGTCTCTCAACTCAAGAAGTGTCTCAGTGTAGCTGAAGAGCAAACCACGGTAGAGACTGTCAAGCTCCAGAAAGACCTGTCATATCCAAAACGTCCTATCAAAGTGTTTGATGTCATGGAGAAGCAAACAAGACACCAGACCATCTGTCTCTGCAATGTTCAGTGGAGCGATCCACTTGGGAGTGCGAAGATAAGTTGAAGTTAGACTACCCCAATCTGCTTTCTGAGTAGCTCGAATCTCGGGGTTGAGATTCTGTTTAAGAAGGGTAGTATTTGTAACAACCCATTTTTGGGATTGTAAAGTTTGCTTGATTATTTCAAAGTTGGTTCTTATTTTCAAAGCGCAAACTCAAATTTGCATCAAGTTCAAATTTCTAATTTCTTTTCCCTCCTCGGGCTCTGCACCCCCTGCCTCCCCTGGCCCCTTCCTACGCCTCATGGGACCAGGATGCGCCGTTCGCCCTTGGCCTGCTCCCGTCGCTCTACCGCACCGCGTGCGCCCCATGCTCCACACTGTGCCGCGCCACCCGTGCTAGAGCGCGCCTCCGTGTTTGCAACCATGCCTGGACGCCCCCTGCCCCCTTTCCCCTCCTGGCTTCCCTTCCTCACTACGCCCACCGCACGCGCTGAGCTACCCCGCCCTTAGTACTTCGCACGCCATCAAGCCTCTCCAGCAGCTCCTCCTTCCCCCTGGCTATAAGGAGCACTAGGCACCTCTCCTTGCTTCCCTCAACACCTTGCTGCCAACCAAACTACAACGACGAGACATTCATCGTCGCTTCGATGAGTTTTTCAAACCCAGAACCATCTCACATCATGTTCGTGAGCATCGTGAACTCTCCCCCTCAATTAATTTTGGATTTCGTACTGCGAATCGCCGAAATTTTGTTGTTTCTTCCTCAAGGCCAATTTCACCTATGTCGAGTGATCTTCTTGTGCAGTTAGTTTTCTATTGAATTCACCGCATCAGCACGCGTTCGCGGTCATGCTCTTGCTATCCTCCACCTCTATTTAACTTTCCCATTGCTAGAGTATGCTGCCACTGCCACTCCATCTTTCCCAGCCACCGTCGCCGTGGAACAACTTCCTAAGAGCTCTCCAAGCCTCCCCCCAGTAGCCCATCCCCTTCCCCACCACCGTGTGCAGCCCGTGCTCCCTCCATTTCCCTAGGGCGCCACCCCACCGTAGGCGGTTCGCACAACCCCTGCGCCGCTGCCTCTCTTTGTGCCTCCGCCGCCGCCGTGGGGCCACCACCCCCATGGGGTTCCATTTTGACCATTTGTCGGCTGCCCCGCTGCCTACCTCGCCGGTGCCACCACCATACCCGAGCCACCAGTGCTCCTCTATTCTTCCGCTCTGTGTTTTTCTTCTGTATTTTTTATTTGAGCCTTTGACCAAGTGGCCGCACATATCAATGTCTCTGATTACTTCTCTCTTTGCCTCCTTGTCTCGCTTCCAGGTGGGCCCAAGTTATCTTATGTAGATGCTTTGCATGTGAAAAATCAAAAAGCATCTTCCACTATATAATCTTTCCATTCTTAGATTTTCATCATTTCATGTGAGAATCAAACTTCCGGATGTTCATTCTCCTTCATACGAACTCCGATTCCATCGATTATTGTTCCTAAATTTATCTAAATTCAAGATCTTTCTGTTGGTAGTGGTTTTGTTTAATTTTGAGTTCATTTAACTATCCTTTTATATTTATTTGACTTGGTTGCTTGTTTATTGGTTTTCTGGCGTGATCGTCTGAGTCGAGTACGAGGACGCAGAAGAGCCCCTGATCGAGCAAGCACAAGATTTCCATGACCCAAATGCTCTTGTACCAGGCTAGTCAACATTTTGATTATGTTGAACCTACATTTGTACAAATCTATATTTATTTAAATTACCAAAGTGCATGCTTAATACCTTATGCAAATGTATGTCTAACTTTAAGGTAGTTACATACAGACTTGATACTTTAAATTACTATGCCATCCCTTGACATTTGAATCGCATAATCTTTGTCACGCTAGATAATTAAGTGGTAACTTTACTAGCTATAAGGTCATACTAAGCGTCATCTTAGTCTTGCTTAAGTATCATGGCATTAATTGCCCTAGTCACCATCTTCTAATTATGAAACTTGTTTTGGGCAGTCATTGGAGGTAAATGAATATAATATTTGTGTTAACTTAGTTTTATGCTTCTCAAAACCCTAATAACTTGTTATAACCACATCTGGGTGGATGGTATGATGCCTGTTGCAGATGTAGCACGAGAAATGGTGGTATGTGGTATGCACCACCTGGATGACTTTAAGGACTTAATCTAGTGATGACGTCCTAATGTAGAACAGTACAACCACAAGTCTATAATGGTGTCAACCTACCTAAATATTTTGTACCACCAGTGCTAGTTGCACTATGGGAGTAACTACGAGTCATGTCGCTGGTGTAAGCCATTGTATGGTGCAAGAGGGGGTCTCGGTGTGGTAGACGTAAACACCCTCACATGAAACCTTAGCAGTTGTAGCTTGCACTAAGGAATGCATTGTAAAGGCCATGTGATGATCTCCTTGATTCACATGTTTAAGGAAACGTGTGTAATACAACAAGATGATTATCTCGTGGGTAAAGTGTACAGTCTCTGAAGAGTATAAACTGTTTGAACAGTTGTGCCCACAGTCAAGGGCAGGCATGAGAACTTTCTCAAGTTAGTTTCTATTTTATAAACCTTTGTGGGTGGGATGAAAACTTGTCAGGTGGATGTAACCCTAATTTTGGTGAGTGGATGTACCCTAGTGATGTTAATATTGTTGGATGTAAACCTAGTAATCAAAATTAAGCATCTAGTGGATGTAACCTACACCGTTATAAATATTGAACACCTTTTACTCTCTTAAAGAAATTATGGTTTTGTTAAAATGTTAATTCATATAAGTTTCTAATTATGTTAGTTCAAAATGTTGCCTTTTGCAAATAAAAGAACCCACGCCATCCTTGATAAACCTTGCATGTATTATTTTTGCATTCTGTGTGTTGGCTTGCAAGCACTATTGCTTGTGCTCACTCTCGCTCCCGCAAAACCCTCAAAGCGTGTGGACCAAGGGCACTACGCTTATTTCGAGTATCCAGAAGTTGATGGCTAAGAAGATGGAGGAGATTAGTTTAGTCTCTAGTAGTCTAGGTCTTATCCCAGTCTAACCGGCTAAGTCGGGTCTTTCGCACACGTATAATATCCAAGTCATTGGATAATATCGGTCGCACACAGGTTACCCCAGTCACTTGTCTATGGTGAGATGTGTCTTCCCCTTTTACTTCCGCTTTTGTGTAATGTATTCATTTGGCCTGATCGGTCTTATTGTAAAACTTGACCCAATGCGGTCTTTGTGAACTCTGATATTTGTAATTTAATGTATGGTGTTGTTTACATCTTGTATGAAATGACTCAGTGATATATCTGTGAGCACTACCTACTGATCCAGAGAATAGTGCAATGGTTTCACAAAAGATTCTGGATTAGCTAAATACGGGCCCGAGAAGTGTTTAACCCTAGCGCACGACACACTCGTGCTATGATTTGGATGTGTTATACAACTGTTTATTTATAAGGGCTATCTATTTGTCAGTCAACTAAAAATACCTTAAATCTCAGTCGATTTTTTCATCCATTTTATTATCATCCAACCACCCACATATCTCCATCAATCTATAAATAAATCCATCCTTAACCATAACTCAAGCCTCCCACCACCACCCCGCCACCTCAGCCCCAACTCCTCCCTCCGCCACGAGGATGTCACCACTGGCACTGGCACTGGGGAGGCCCATCGTCCATCACCTCCCGCCGCTGCTGCCGCCTCCCACCATGTAGGTTGTCCGATCTTTCGCAGTGGAATAGCGGCAAAAGTGTATTAATACTCCTGCGGTCCTGTAGTAACACAAGGTCTTTCGTGTAGTAACACTTCAGCTAGCGTACATTAGCACTCCGGTTGACGTGTTGTGATAGTCTGGCTGTGGAGTAGTAACGCTATGCATTTCATACAATAATACAACTTTTATAGTATAGTAACAAGCTTGATAAATGGTTGAATTGCCATAGATTGCGCAAGGAAAGAACGAGACGTGGGCAGAAAAGAAACGCCGATCCTATCTTCCCAAGCGCGTGCAAAGCTTGGTCCCACACACAGGTGTATGGCAGATAGCTAGGGTTGCTGATTTCTTGGTTCTTGTTTATCTGTTTCGTCCTTACTCCTTATCTCTAATGACATCTGTCACAACTTCGTCCAAAATCTGGTGGTTAAGTGCTAAAATAAAAAGTAGTCTATCATTATGTACGAAGACTTCAACTGATAACAATCCAACTCAATTATACGTCAAAATAAAAGTAGTCTATCATTATGTACGATGACTTCAACTGATAACAATCCAACTCAATTATACTTCCTGGCTTATCCACACGAAGCCCTTCACGAGTGCATGGACTCCACGAGTTGGACTTCTATTATTCCTGACTCCTCTATATGCACTGTTTGATGATCTTTTTTCCTTGTACATCCTCCATCCGTAACTCATGCATGCATGCACAGCAATGTCCAAATACACGTAAGCACATGTTTTGCATGAACTTTTGCCTCCTCCTGTAGATGATAGTCTTGGCTTCCTACTAAATCAAACTCATACGAGCGGCACATACATATATGCATGCGTTGGTTCAAACGCATGCACGCACTGCATAAAATATTAGGGTAAGAAATTGAATTAGTAGATGCTAATTGGGCCACATCAGCCGCCCTCAGCGCCGGCGCCACCCACCTCCTCTTTCGCTGCCCCTCTACCACCTCCCCTGTTAGATTATTTAGCACTTCAGTGATTACATAATTTCACAAATAAATTATGACTACAAAAATAACATGAGAACTAAAGCAGGTCTAGAATATGAACTATGATGATGCAAGAACAATAGAACATATATGAACAACAGAACATATAACAATTAGAAATAAGTGCGGAGTACTAGATGTTACCTATGCAAAATGAAGAGTGTCACAGAGATGAAGGAGAAGACGTCGCCGATGATGAAGACGCCGATGTAGACGATGCATGGAACGGTGAGCAGTCGCGGAGTCACTTCCCAAAAACCTAATTGGCCCTCTCCCGTACATGATCACAAGGATGATGGTTCCGGAGAACTGCTCTCCCCACCACCAGTGCACGCCGGGCGTAGGGATGGAGTAGCACTCAATAACGCAACGCTCTTAAGAACAGTTCTCTCGCACAGATGTGTTTCGCCAAAAAATGGAGAGAACAGTCAGACAGAGATCCTCAGTTAAAAAGACCGTAGAAGGAAAAGTGCCCATAGATTAGGAAACAACAATCAGAATCCGCGCTCATTAATCGCAAGTAATTCGCAGTTAAAGCCACGTAATAAGCGTGTTTCTTTCCATTATGACCGAATTGCATGGCAAAACAAAATTGCAAAAGAAAGCTGTGTCTGGACACACGGTCGAACCCAGAACGACCGTGACATTCACGCGCACGTCGCATACCTGCGAAGCTCGGCCCGGCGCGGCGAGGCAAGCTAGTGCGATGTGTAGTCTTCCTTTCTCCTCGTTTCTCTTGCTTTACCACGGCTAGACACGCTCCACCTTATAAAGTGATGTCTGATGCGACAATGGGTGTCCCGATCTTTCGGTGAGAAGGATAACTCAATTTTGGTGAAGACGACTCTCACGATTCGGCTACCAATCGCACACGACCAATATGTCTGACAATCATTGAACCAACTACGAGATCGTTATCGACCTTGCTAGAAGCACGATCGACCTGACCGCAAAGGTCTATTCCTGCATGCAATCGAAGAACACGCAAGAACAAGATAATAAGCAATCTAAAATTACAAATAAGATTGAAATATTTGATAAAGTTGGGATTTTTAAACAGTATTAGGGTTGGTCTAATCGACAAGCCAATACACGAAGTTGCAACAAAGCTAACTTTGAACTAAACAAAATCCAAGGAGACTAGAGGGGTGCAACCTCCTTATATAGGGAAGGAGAAGCCGCATATAGCTAACAAAATAGGGGGTGATACTATGCATATACTATTCATAGAGGTGGTACTATTCACATAAACAGTATGAGCTCCCTTGGGTGGTTGACTAGCGTATGGGCCAATTCCGGTACGATTACAAGACCTAAATTTGGCCCTAATAGGTGATGCAGTATCTTCTTTTGGTGATTGTGGAGCCAACAAAAGAAATTTGAAGGTGAGGCTAGGTTCGTCGAAAAGAGGACGAGATAAACTTTCCATCACGTCCTCGTGGAGCTCAAACGGACTTCGTACGAAAAAGTTATGCACGTTTGAAATCAGTGTTGTCTCCGGAGGCCGAATTGGATTCCAAAACGTGTCCAGCTCGAACTCTTGCTTAGATTGGACAAAAAGTGATGTGATGCTGCACAAATATACATTTTCATCATTACGTAGCATCATATAGTTCATATAATATAAATACACTCCTAAAACGAGCTCACGTGATAATTTAAGGGAAGCGTACAAGCTCTTGTAATTGGAATAGCAAGCATAGCAAATATGATTATATCCATAGGGATCATGTCCTCATCAGTGTCTCTCCACCTTGCGTAGCAATGTGGGACTAAAGTATCCCACATGTCACCATACATGAGTGGGCCTTTGGGATTTTTCTAGAAATTATTGATTAATGAATGGACCAAAGCCCAATTAAATCCAACAATCCCCCACCAGATTCCAAAGGCTCACAAAGTTTGCTTACTATTCCAAAACAGTGTTAATATACCAATTTTTCAGTGGATACCTGTTAGGGTTGAACACCCACCTTGAGCTTTAGGCTACATCCATTCGCAACTACATAATGGACTAAGCCTTAAATTGGTAGTTTGTGTGAATGAGTTTCTCCTAAAGCTTTGGTAGTTTGTGTGAATGAGTTTCTCCTAAAGCTTTGATTGATACTAGGCTGCTAATAGGCTACCCCTCGGGTGGAGCATATAAGTTATACTCATGTGTCTCTTCATGAGCTCCTTAGAGAGTATCCATTTCTCACAGACTTTGACTAGCAGTCGGGCTCACATATGTGTGTTCTTTCAAGAATGCTGCTCTGTAGGATAGCATCTTTGCTATTTAAACCCACAGAACACATTAAGACAAAGTCATCCTACCAAATAGATTTGAGAGTATGACATCTTCAATGGAGTGGGTTATAGAATGTACTCCCCTTGCTAACCAAATGCTTTCTTTTCCTGTGTCCTATTTCACGGGATCTCCGATCACGTAGGCTGGGTTGCCACTGTGGTATAACTCACATAGGTCTCATTCTCATCTCCTTCGATGATTATCTATCACATTCCATGATAAATCCTTTGTAAAGGGATTTGCCAGATTCTTAGCTGTTGGGATATAATCCACAACTATTATTACATAATTTCTCAATTTTTTGACAGATTTCAATCGCCTTTTTACATGCCTAGAGGAATCACAGTACGTAAGGATGGCCGAGATCAGTTTTTCAACCACCGGCAAGTCCATCAGTAGTTCACACAATCATTCTGCTTCAATAGAGGCTGTATACAATTCTGTGAGTTATGCTTCCATGGTTGACCTCGTCAAAATGGTCTGTTTGCAACACCTCCATGAAACAACAGCACCGCCTAGAGTGAAAATATATCCACTCGTAGCCTTAATCTCATCAGCATCAGATATCCAATTGGAATCACTATACCCATCGAGTACGCTATGGTACCCAATATAATGAATTCCATAACTCATCGTACCTTTCAAGTAGTGCATAACTCACTCAAGTGCACACCAATGATCATCTCACAGAGTAGAGGTAAACCGACTTAATTTGCTTACAATAAATGAGATATCAGGCCGGGTAGTACTAGCTAAGTACATGAGTGAACTAATAATTTAGGAATATCTCAGCTGATCCTTTCCTAGTCTTTTATTCTTTTGATGTATTAGACTAGGATCATGAGGTGTTCGAGAAGGCTTACTATCCATTGTGAGACCTCGGGGTATTTAGCTCGTAATGCTTAGCCATCCACTTAACTCTAGCATCACAAACCAAATATCCCGTGCCTCGATGTATTATGTACCTCCCAGGAGCGGTACACATACACCCTCACAAACATCAATATCAATCCATACACAAGTTATTACAACATCACAAACATCATAGTTTACAACATATGAACATGCGAGATTCAGTTTCGTACAAAAGGGCCGACCGGCCAAATAACAAGATAAATATCAAATACGCAGCGGAAAACAGTAAATAAACTGAAATAAAATCATAAATTAACCATGAATAAAGTCCCAATGGCTTACCATAACCCGCATGGCAACCGACTGGGTTGAAACCATAGCAAATCGACGTTCCTGCGCATAATTTCTTACCCGATTCGATCTCAATACCTGCTGTCCAGATTAGTAAATAAAAGCAAACAGTGAGTACACGAATGTACTCCACAAGACTTACGAATTACAAACCTATTCATAGCTACATGCAAGCTGAATCAAAGGAGAAGGTTATAGGGTTCATTTGACGCACAAAGCAATATTTCATTTGCAATAGTGTAATAGATTGATGGCAATTTAACAAATCTATTTTTATTTATTTAAATAACAATGAGACAATATTTATAAACATAATTAACATCCTGGAGGTGACTTTCCAACAGCCACCACAACATAGTACAAATTACCCATTCGTACCACCCACATCAAGTTTTAGTTAAATGTTGAAGTCTAGTTCTCACGGGGCGTATCCAAGCGTGTCCATAACCTAGGACGAGGCTATTCGAATAGTTTGAAACCCTGCAGGGGTGTACCAATGTACCCACACGTCAGACCGCCTCTTTTGCCACATGATAAAGCACACTTCCTTAGGTATGCCGGCAAGGCTAAGTCCTACGAGACGTTTCCAATATAATGTATTAACTACGAGTCGCCCGTATGGATAGAAACCCATACGTTGTGTCGGAGTCATCGTAAAGCCTCGGTCAACTACCCTTCATGGGTAAAGTCTTGGACAACTACGATACCCCTCGAGGTGGAGAACCTACCTGGAACTCCACCACCGCACACCCAACAACAACAACACAATTTCTTTTACACACAACACACAACCCACCTCCTGCGACCCGGAGTGAACACACGCCAAAGTACTAAGTCAAGAGAAGTTCTATATCCCTCTCATGTGGTTAGTACGCAAATTGCTCGGTGCGGTGGCACAAGTAACTCGGTCATTGATTGACTTGGGCACCATTCCATCACAACCTAAGATCACACCATCAATCATTGTGCCCAAGTCTCAAACATTTCATTTTTATTTTCAGTTTTTGACTTTATAAGGTAACAAAGCACAAAGTTCTGAGCATAAAGATAATAATAATTTTGTGTGATCAAGGTTATCGACTAAGTCGTTAACCGCCCAAATCTACCGGTAGCTAAGCATTGCTAAGTATGATATCGCATAAGCATAATTAGACCATATAACATCCACCGGGCTCTGACTCACCAGCAGAATTATTAACTTAGGCTAGTGGCAGGGGATGAAAATTTATAGAGAATTCATGCAATAGGATTAACTACCTCTAATTGCAAACATAATTTGACAAATAAAGCATGCATACATACAACTGCAAAACAAGATAATAGTTTTTGAATGTAACAGGATCAACATGCATCAAAGGAAGAACTGCTTGCCTTTATTTGCTGGTACTCTGGACAATCACACGAACTTCTCAATTGCACTCTGAATCATCGTCATCTAATGGTAAGAACTGACAAAGTGGAAACACCGAATAAACACCCAGAATTCCAAAAGTCCCCAAAAATTAAGAAATTAATACAGAAGATAGAAATGGTTTTAGATGTATTTAGGTGATGATTTTAGTCCAAATGAAGTTCATTTCAATTAGTTAGGAATTTGTGAACTTTAATAACTTAACATGACACTTAGTACTCATAAACACTCTCTTTAGGCATTCTATGTACACAATCACGATGATCATACAGTCAAAATCAATCCTCTTACACTCCCTCCTTTTTATATTCTCATTCCAAGATATCGCAACACTACAGTGAACTAGTCTCAACTAGAAACTCTGAGGGAGTTACTTAATGATGTAGAACCATACTAGGATGAGGGCAACTTTATATAAAAGAGTGTTTTGATAATGCCTCATTGTTTGGGATAAGTTCTGAATTGATTATTGGTTAAGTTGGTGTAAGGAAAGGCAACGACTAATTAAACATTTATCATCTAGTTAATTATCCTTTTAAATCAATTGACTCGACCATGACTCGTCACATTCGGAAAATATATGATCTGCAATCGATTTGCTAACCTATCACCCTAGACTATTAAATCAACCCACCACATATTTGCCAAATATCATCTCCACTAGCTAATCACCATACGCTATTTGACTTATTAGTTAACAACATTTGAGCATAAGGCTCACTCTCACTGAAAGTATAGTCTTCTAGTTGAATATCTACAACTAATTGATGTTCTAATATCCTCATGCTAATTACGTAATTATCCTGATTAAAATGTATACACCAAAACTTTACAGTATTGAATAGCTTACTACTAACTTAATTATAATCTTAGTGCTAACTGAGATGTCATTGTTCATTTCCACTAATCCTCTACTGTTTTGACTCACTAATGTACTTGACAGCTGCAACACTTACTCAATAATCACTTAACTAACTATCTATACATCTGACTAAATAAGACATAGTGCTACGTATGTACTTGGTAAATATATTTGAGTGATCACTTAGGTAAAGGTTAAAATAAATCATCAATTAGTTAATTATATTTAAACATGCATGACTAATAAAATAACATGCTTAACATGATTATGCACATGCATAGGTAATATCGAACGCCGAAACGCAATTTAAATAAAGATTTTACCGCAGCACACGCTAAGCGTGCGACCACCACCGGACGTCGTCTTCTCGGTGCTCGTCCACCATAGTCGTCGCCGACAAATCGCGGTGCCGTACTCGGCTTCTCGGTCATGTCCACATCCGTGTCCAGGCACATACACCGCGCCCTCGGTACCGCGTGTGCCACGCTATCCGCATGCGCCACACAAGCCGCTGTCACATGCACGGCTCCGGCACGGTCCTCAAGTGGCCGCCTTGCCGCCGTCCTTCAAGCGCCGATGTCGGTGCTCTGGCTCGCCGACCTGCTGCTCCGTCGCGGCTCCTTGGCTTGGTTTCTGCTGCTCCCGGCTGCTCCCTGTGCACTGCCGACGCTGCGCATGGCCGAGCTACTGCCTGTGGTAGCTCCAGCCCGGTTGCCCACACGAGCTGCGGCTGCATGCTGGCTCTGGTGCTCCCTTGGCCCGGCCATGTCCGCTCGTCCGAGCCGCCTGCTGTGTCGATTGCTGCTGATGCTGGCCGAACTGCTTGTGCTGCCGCAGCAATCTACCGCTGCACTGCCTGCTGGCCAGCAAGCCGCCGCCCAGCTCCAGCTGCCGAGCCACCGGCCGCTACTGCCAAACACTGCCAAACTACCGCTGCTGCCCAGCTCGGTTGCTGCACTGCATGCTGCTCCCCTGCCGAGCTCGCTGCCTGCCAGTGCTACTGCTACTAGCTGCAGCCCATGCACAAGCATGGAGCTGTTCCCAGCTAGCTAGTTGCTACAGTTGATGTCTCCCTTTCTCCTCTTTGCATGAGGCTCAAAAATGCTTGGATGTAAAATCTAATTGGATGAATGGGTTGCTTGTGTGATAGGGAACACCATGGTACAACATGCATCAGTAGGATTTTTGTTTTTGAGAGAGATTGGAAAGGTAGAAGATGTGGGAGATGAACTAGTGCTTCATAACTAAATGCTAGCTCTGGCTTTGCTTTGAAAAGAGAAGCAGTCGGCAGTGGGGGGAGTGGCGTGAGAAAAGAAAATTGGTGGTAGTGATGTGTCTAATCAATTGATTGTAGTAAAAAGGAGAGTGAGCAGTTGGGTTGAGGACAGAAGCAATGGGAGGTGACTTGTGCTGGAGTGGGAAGGAAGAAAATGACAGCAAATTAATTATAAAGGGAAAGGTGGCATGGGGATGAGTGATTCGGCTGGGACAAGGTGGCGGGAGGAAAAAGGAAATGGCAGTGCCATGAGTGAATACATATACAAAAGAAGATGGCATGGGGTCAAGAAATGGCAGGGGGGAGTGCTCGGTTGGAAATGGCATTGAGCTGAACATGGAAAAGACAGTAGCTGTTCGGCTGAACTAAAATTTTCGAATGAACAGTAATTTCGGAATTTGCAAAATGGCTGAGGTGTTCAGCAGAGGCAGGTGCAGTAGGGTGCCGTTGGGATGAGGAAAAAGAGGCATTCGGCTATGATACAGATTGGCAGTGAAATTTAAATAGCACTATATTTACTCGTCAATTTGTTCGACTCACTCAAACGATCTCGCATGCGAGAACTAAAGGTAGGAATGGATTGCCCTCGCGATAACGATCGCAACGGTATAACATGCATTGACGAATTCAAGATTTTTGTTGGTGATTGCGAGGAGAGAAGTTGGAAAAATAAAGAATGGACACGCAGGTATTTCATCTGCTACTTCTTTTCTCGTTTTTGCGAATTCGCTCAAACTATCTTGCATGCGAAAATAAATTATAGAATCAGGTTGGTTGTGCGATGCTGATCGCGGTGGGATGACATGCATAGCTTGGTTTTGAGGTTTTGGATGAGATTTGAAGGGGAGAAGTGAAAGTAGTTATCAGGAACGGAAGACGGAAAAGATGACCGGGAAAAGACGGACACGCAGTATTTCGCTGCTGATCGGTCGAGCCGGAAAGGAAAGCGAAGATACTGATGCATGCATGATTCCATGATTTTTATGTTGCATGCGAATCAAGAAATAAAAATAGTAAATTTTAATTACAGTCTTTGAGACCTTCGATTTAATATCAATAATTATTACTTGATGTGAGAAAATACAAAACAAGCTTTAATTAATTCCTCAATTTATATTTAGAATAATTATGCAGTGTTTAGATTGATATTATAAATTTTCAATTCCATTTGTTTTATTTATCTATTAAGTTTGTGTTTTAAATTCAATTTCCAGATTGAACAAGCAAAATAAATAGGGAACCAAATAACCTCCAGAAATCCAGAAGAATTCAAACATGCAGAACAGAGAAGATAGAATCCAACTAAAATATTCCCACAATTGAAATCCTTGTAGTTTTTTCTCCGACTTCAAATTGAGCTTTTGAATGGGAGATGATGTATTGGAGTACTATGTTTTAAATTCTAGTCTTCAAATATTACAGGATTCTCAATATATGTGTTACACAAAAAGTTTTAAAAAGTCTAAAATTTCACAAATGCACATTAGATACTTAACTAATCCAACTTAGGGATTTGGGCTGAGCCAAAACAGCTCAAGACCTTTTCCATATAATGGGATTGCAAAAGTGTAATCCCATCCTCACCCTTAATCAGCTTGATGTTTAGAATTACATCAGCTTCTCCCAGATCTTTCATGTCAAAACTTTAGGACAGAAAAGAATTAACCTCGATAATCACGTTAAGGCTTGTTCCAAAGATAAGTATATCATCAACATGTAACATCCCAAAAATGGATTTGTGTTTCAAATGTAAGAAAATCAGGAGAAATTAAAACTTTTCTTGCATCTTGAAGCCGTTGATCCTTTCTGTGATTCTTGATTAAGGAATTATGGAAATCACAATCCGAATCCTCAATTAACTCCAATCAAAACCTCCTTCTCATAGATCTTGTGCCAAACCCTGGGAAGTCTTTTTTCTGAGTTCTAGGGAGGCTTGGCAACACCTCTAAATTATCTCATGATTTTTGGGAACCAATTGATAATTTGTGGAGGTAAGTCAAGTTTGGCCAAACCCTATTTCTCCCCTTTTGGAATTTCTGGAGGAAAATTCAGTGTATGAAAACCTCCGAAAATTTTATGGGAGGTTCCTCCTGCGGTCGGTAATCTCCAGTTAAAATTTCGTAGTTTTTGGTGCTTGCTTGCTACCTTAAATAATCTCTCAAAAATCAGTTGTTCAAGTTCAAACCCTAACTGGTTTGCACTGTTCCGTAGGTTCGAATCGGCTCAGGTTCGAGCCACTTGACTCGGTCCAGTCCACTAACTGTACCAACCCGGTCGTTTGGGCGCTGGGGTCGTGAGTCATTGGATCGTCATCGAACGGTCTTTGACCAGCCGAACGGTGGAGCCGTTGCGAACCACCCGATCTAAATCAGCCGTTGGATCGGCATCGAACGGTCTTCGACCACCAACGCCGGATCGTTTCAATCCGCTCGATCTAGCCTAGCCGTTCGATTTCAATCCGACGACCAACGAGTCGTCTCCTTCCTCTGTCCGCGCGCGCGTGAGCCCCTGCCAGGGCGTGCGCAAAGGAGAAAAGCAGTGGCATGCATTCCACTCTATGTCCACCTTTAAACGGCTAGCTCTGCGCGCATTAAATGGCTGTCGCACTCCTACCTCAGTAGGCCATGATTCGACTGCTCCTATCGCGCCCAAGTGCTCTCATGGCAGTGTTGACCCGACTGGAAAAACCCGGCCGTTGCTCTCTACCATCGCTCTATTTAAACTCCCTTACTTCACCCTCAGCTTCCTTTAGCACTTCCGCAACTCCAGCTAGCATTCACCATCTTGCTTGAGCTGCAGTTCCTCGCAATCTCCTCGACCGCCATTGTTGAGTGTGGAGCTTACGGTGGAGGCGGTGCAGCGGGGGTTTTCTTCTTCCAGTCTTGGCCCCCTCGGCTCCCCCTTTACTCTCGGGAGCTTGACCCTCACTCGGTTTGGTTCTCTCTTTGCTCAGGTCGCTGTGGCCTAGTGAGGACCTCACCGCAGCCGTTCGGTCGCTCGTCGCCGGAGCCACTCCGTGGGTCTCTAGTCGTACTCCAGTTCAGGTACTTTCACCTTAACCTATAGGAATTTAGGTGTGTTTTCGTTGTTCTTTCGATATTGTCCGTTCGGGAGCTCTCCCGAGCCATACCTACTCGGCCGCACTCCATGGTCGTACCACCGTAGCAGCCATGCTCCGACCCGTACTGGCCGCCGGTCGGACCGTTAAACTTTTAGACACTCATCCCTATCCTTGGCTGGCGCCGCTGTGGTCGGAGAAGCCGCCGAGCCGCTGGCAAAGCGTGCGGGAGGCGCTGCCTCATGGTCGGAAGTTCGATCAGTCACTGTAGCTTGGTCGTTTCGACCAGATACAGTATTATGATGGGTAAATATGACGTCGTGTAGTCCCCAGACCTTATATTTGTAAGGGAAAGGCCTACCGAGTGATTGTAAGTTCTCCTACAATCACCCCCATAGTCGTAAGTCTTACTACGACTATGGCGTGGTCATAAGTCTTTCTACGACCCTTACCCAGTCGTAAGTTCTGTCGCGACCGGTACCTAGTCGCAAGTCCGTCTACGACGTGCACTTAGTCGTAAGACCTACTACGACTATGTTGTGGTCGTAAGTTCTTCTATGACCGCTACCTGGTCGTAAATCCTTCTACGACTATGGTTCAGTCGTAGGTTCCGCTACGACCTGTACCTGGTCGTAAGACTTTCTTTTGGGGTCGTATCTTTAGCATTAAGAATCCAAATCAATTGGTTCTTGTTGCTAACTTCTTTATAAATTATTCTCTTGCTACTATAAAGTTTTCAGAATTTTTGGAGAAGGTTTGCTGTTGAGTCTTTGTGTTTTATTCGTTCTTATTGGTTGCTTTTCGCCTTCTCGTTAGGATCCGAAGAGCACGTTGACAACATATTTGATCCTCCGCAACATCTTGACCCACAGCAAGCAGGCAAGCAGTTTGATCATGTTAATCCCATTATTTTTCAAGCCTACTATATTGATTTCAACTCGTATGTATGCATTGCTATTTTGTTGTCAAGTTATGGTTAGTATCCTATAGTTGCATAATCTGTAGGACTTGTTTATCCTCTACTACGATGAGCTTAGGTTATTGGCTGTGGTCGGAGTTCGATGGATCGACTCTGGTCACTTAGTAGCTTCGATCTGAAATTGCTTAGAAATGCTTAGCTTCGGTAGTACTGGGCGATCATCGATTTTAGTCGATGATCTTGATCACACACTTATGTATTATGCCATTCCGACCAGCACTTGTGCTTTGTTATTTTGTAAAGTCAAAAATCTGAAAATGGAAAACTGATTTGGACTTGGGCAAGTGGTCGGATGGTGGGTTACTGGGTTTGTGGATGTCTTGCCTAAGTCAACAAGGACCGAACATCTTGTTACACTAAACCAAGCATTTTGTGTGCTAACCACGCGAGAGGGATATGGGACCTCTCCGAGTCGCAGGAGGGGGTTGTGTGTGTTGTGTGAAACATGATATGTGGTCGTGTTCTTGTGTTGGGTGTGCGGTGGTGGAGATTCCTGGTAGGCTCTCCACCTCGAGGAGCGTCGTAGTTGTCCAAGGCTTTACCCGGGAAGGGTAGTTGACGGAGGCTTTACGATGACTCCGACACAACGTATGGGTTTCTATCCATACGGGCGGCTCGTGAATAATTCACAATATTGGAAACGTCTCGTAGTACTTAGCCGTGCCGGCATACCTAAGGAAGTGTGCTTAATAGCTTGGCAAAAAGGCGGTCTGGCGTGTGGGTATATTGGTACACCCCTGCAGGGATAAAACTATTCGAATAGCCTCGTCCTAGGTTATGGACACGCTTGGGGAGGTCTTCCAAGAGTTAGACTACAACCTTTTAAACTAAAATTTGACATGGGTGGTATGAATGGGTAATTCATGCTATTGTTGTGGTGACTGATGGGCTAGTCACTTCCAGGATTGTTGTTGTCATCTATCTACTGTTATATTGTTGTCATTTACGATTATTTGAACAGTAAAAACTGATTTGTTAACTTGCTTTTAAATGTACTACATTATTGCAAATAAAATTTGCTTTGTGCTGAAAATGAAACATACAGCCTCCACTTAAATAAGCTTGCATATAGTTATGTACAGGTCTGTTACTCTACACGTAAGTCTTGCGAGTACATTCAAAGTACTCACCCGGCTTTGCTAGGCTCTTTGTTGCAGGGGAGGAAGGTGAGCCCCAAGGGCCTCATTTTTGTGAAATGTGCTGTGGTTTCGACGACTAACTTGGCGGTCCGGTCGGTTGCCTTGTGGGTTAAAGGCACACTGATTGGCTCTTTTGTTTATAGCCATCTTATGGCACTTTTGCTTCCGCTGTTAAATTTCTTTTTATATGTCATTTGGCCAGTCGGCCTCTCTTTTGTAATAACTATCTTTTATTTATGCTATCTTCTGGTTGTTGCTTTACTTCGGTTCTATGTGAATGAATGGAATTGATGCATGAGCTTTGTAAAGAGGTGTGTATACTGCAATTCTGGGAAGTATACATGTCTCGAGTCTCGGCTTATCTGATTTGTGATGCTAGGTCCGAATGGATGGCTAAGCATTACAAGCCCGATAAACCGGGGTCTCAACAAGGTTTGGTACCATAGCCATACTGACCGTATTAACCCAAGCTTGGTTGTCTTTATTATATTTTGGAAAATATTATTTTCAAAGTATCAAATGGTTTATGAAAGCTTAAGGAATTCTCAGATTTTATTCCTTACCCATCTTAGCTTTCTCCTCTCATCTTACTCTAATTTGAGTTTTGAAAATTGTTTACCTCTCCTTTCTTCAAAGACAGTTGTTGGGTTTTGGGAACTAATGAGCTTGGCAAATTGAAGTGGTGGTTGCCCTCTACAAGGTTTTGAAGCTTCTGGAATGGATAAATGACGACTAGAAGCTTGGATGCGAAACCTGGACAGCGATCTTTCAATTTTCGGACAGCAAGCTCAAAGGTTCTAAATGGGGTAGAAAATGAGAGGTTAGTCAATTAAAACTTGTGGGAATAGAAGGGTAAGATGTGATACTAGTTAGCTATGTATCTAACACTATTTTCGCTGATTGAACCTTACTCTTTAATGGTATTAGATCTTACCTTAATCTTCTGATTTTTATCTTCTCGATCAATTACTCGTTCATTCAATACGGGTTAGTTGCATTGGGAAGTTGAGCTTTGGTTTGGTAATTCCTTGCTGTTGTTGGAGTCTTTTTATAAGCCTTTTTAAGTTTATACACTTGCTGTTTTTGGCTTTTGATTAGGGGATTTTCCATTTCCCTAGTCATTAACTTTTTGTTTCCTTTCGGCTTCGATTTTCGGGTCTAGTTTTAACCCAAGTTTCATGTAACAGGATGGCCGGACGCACTCGTAGCGGCCAAGGCCAGTCAGTTGGTCCGGACGAGGATCTTCCTCCTCCTCCGACCATGGCCGAGGTCCTTCTTGAGATCGAGCGCAACCGCAAGGAGGGACAGAGGGTTCTTCTCGGGCGCCATTGCGCGCAACACTTCCGCCCTTACGGTGCTTCGTGATCCGGACAAGGAGTGGACATCGACCACGTGGGGACTCGCGGAGTTTCTTCGCACTCACCCCTACGCTCTCCAGTCCGAGGACTACTGGATGCTGACGATCGCCGTGCGTTGAGCGAAGCCGGGTAGCGCAGCGCCAGAGCACGAGAAGGCGCTGTCGCGATCGCACCACCGGAGGGTGCACCTTGTCTTGGTGGGAGAGCTTTCTCGCCATGCGACTGACGGTCACACCGTCACCGAGGAGTTCCGCATCGCCTTCCGTCGGAGTCACATTCCTTCCACTGATGAGGTCAAGAAGAAGGAGTTCTTGTCGCCAAACAAGGACGCTTTCGCCATTCTGAGTACTGCACGAGTTCAACCATTTGGCTCGTTATGCTCGGAAGAGGTGGCCACCGATGAGGCCAAGCAAGAGAAGTTCAAGGATGGTTTGTCCGAGGAGCTTGGGACAAGCTATCTATCGTTGACTTCCCGGATTTCCAGGCCTTGGTGGACAAGGCCATCGTCGCTGAGCACGCAGGGAGAGCGCTTGTGGATTCCCGCAAGCGTAAGTGGGAGGCCCACAAGTCCTCTAGGGCCATCTATCCCGCTTGATCGGTCTCGTGGGTCGCGTCGGCGATCTTACGCACCGATGCCGCCACCACCTGTTCTTCGTCCTTCGCATGCCGTGTCCCAATCACGTGCACCTGTGAGTCAGCAGGGTGGCCCCCGCAACTCGGCTGCTGGAGTCACTTGCTTCGCCTGCAATCAGAAGGGGCATTATGCGAACCAATGCCCTAGGAAGACAGGAGCAGCCCCTCGTCCTAATGGAGGACGCGGGCCAGGAGGTGGTTTTTCTCAGAACCTGAAGATCGTCCCTGCTACCCAAGGCATGGGTAGTGGTCGCGTCAACCTCATCTCAGCAGAGGAGGCACAGGAAGCACCCGACGTCGTGCTGTGTACACTTTCTGTTAACTCTCATTCTGCTGCTGTTTTGTTTGATTCAGGAGCATCTCATTCTTTTGTTTTTGAGTCTTTTGCTACTATTAGTGAACTACTTTTTACTCCTTTGTTGGTTCCGTTGCTCATTCGCTCTCCTGGTTTGGAGTTAAGAGCTGAATCTGAGTGTAGGGATGTTCCCATTGAGATCGAGGGAGCGAGATTCTTTGCGAATCTAATCCTTCTCCATTCAGCAAGTCTAGATGTAATTCTTGGTATGGATTGGTTGTCTCAGCATAAGGGACAAATGGATTGTGCCAAGAAGTGCGTCTCTCTATCTAGTCCTTCGGGCGAGCAGGTTCGCTTTTCGCCGAAGCTACTAGGTCCGCATCTTTTCGCGATTGAAGCGAAGCCCGCTCTAGATATTAGTGAAGTCCCAACCGTCCGTGACTTCATTGATGTCTTTCCGGAAGCTCTTCCAAGGATGCCACCAGTTCGAGACCTCGAGTTTGTCATTGAGTTGGTTCCCGGTACTGCCCCGATTTCAAAGAGGCATTATCGGATGCCACCGAACGAGTTGGTGGAATTGAAGAAGCAACTTAATGAGCTGCAAGAGAAAGGTTTTATCTGCCCTAGCTCATCTCCGTGGGGTTGTCCTGCAATCTTCGTGAAGAAGAAGGACAATACTTTGCGCATGTGCGTGGATTACCGTCCGCTTAATGAGGTAACGGTAAAGAACAAGTATCCATTGCGCCGCATTGATGATCTCTTTGATCAATTAACTGGAGCTCGAGTATTCTCCAAGATTGATTTGAGAATGGGATATCATCAAGTTCGGATACGACCTGAGGATATTCCAAAGACGGCTTTCTCTACTCGCTACGGCTTGTATGAGTATACTGTCATATTGTGGATTTCATGGGGATATGTTCCAGATCTTAGGATGATGTGACAATTGGCAATGGCGTTTACGGTTTGTCGTTTCATGTGTTTTCGACAAAGTTACAGGCTTACTGGACAGGGGCGGTCCGACCGGTCCTTGCACGGCGGTCCGACCGGTCCCAAATCGGTCGGACCGGCCATGTGGGGCGGTCGGACCGGCGGTGACCAAAGTGGTCAAACGAGCTGGGCCAAAAATAGGTGTTGTAGGCAAGTGAGGGGATCCCAATGCACTTGGTCTCATGATTTTTGGAGTCTCCAGTAAAAAGTTCTATTGGTTTAAAGTTTCCAGAAGGTTTCGGATTTTCAGGGGTTGAAATTCGGCTAAGTCCCAAGGGGCGGTCCGACCGGCTCACAGGGAGCGGTCCGACCGGCCAAGGGGCGGTCCGACCGGCTCACCTGGAGCGGTCGGACCGGTATCCACTTGATCATCGGCCAACTTCGTGGCGATGCTGTTTTGTTAGGTCAAGTACATGGGTTCCATGGCATATGTTTTGCATGATGCATGTTTTGACTAACATGGGTCAAGTTTTGAAGAACTTGTTCCCGAATTCGTGTTTTCTTGTCTGTGGTTGTGCAGGTTGCTTGGTGGTCAACGACGGTCAACGGCGAGGAGAATCGGGACTAGACTTGAAGAGTTGAGGTCCAGAACGATCGACGATGCCGGGTGAGGTCAACGACTCAAGCGTGACACAAGATGGACAAGGGTGACCTATTGGCGAATCCATGGCGCATGGTGAAGCGGTTTAGGTCAAAAGGTTAAAGACGGCGCTTCGCGAAGCGTGCGTGTGTGACCCGTTTGTTAGTGGGCCTTAACGGGAGCCCAAGAGAGTCAAACCCTAAGAGTTTTAGGCCTCCACTATAAATAGGAGGAGATGGTGGCTGCAGCTCTCTCTCTCTCTCTCACCTCTTTTGTTGCAAAACCCTAATTGGCTTAGGGGAGTTGAGGTGGAGGCTAGGGCTCTTTATGGTTTGAGGAGAATTTCGTGATCTTGGATTGACCACTGATCCATGATGGCATGGGTGTAATCCAAATGACGATCACGTTCTTAATCAATGCAAGGTTTGCTTGAGATAAGTCTCTTTTCGTTCTTGCTTTCAATTTTGTGATTTTAGGGCTTTCTTTGATCCACGAGTTTTTGATTGATTCTTTCACGTGGATTAGCTTGCTGTGATGTGTGGGAACCCATCTAGGATCAATTTGATCATCAATCACCCACGAGCAAGCGATTGGATCTAGTTTTCACTTTTGCCCGGTTTTGCACCCTTCTTCAATCAGATCGTAAAAGATATTTGTTCGTCCAAGAATTATCATAATTGTTGATTGAATAGGTCCTTAATATCATAGAGAAGGTGTGTGCAAAGTTTCGTGAAGTTTGGAGTTGAGAATCAAAAGTTAGACCTAATTGCAACTTCGTCTTGGGTGTTTTTATCGCTCGAGCTCGGTCGGACCGCCCCACACCGTAGGTCGACCGATTTTGGTGCCGGTCCGACCGCCCCACACCGAGGTCGACGATTTTGGTGCCGGTCGGACCGCCAGATATAATGGGTCGACCGCCACCTGTTAAGATTTTATTCTTGTTGATTTTTGTCGCATTGCTTAGGGTTTAATTGGATTCAATACTAGTCTTCACAGATCGATATATTGATCTTCATAGCTTCATCATAGCTATTGGAGTGAAATTGTGTTGAATTCATATTTTGTGAAAAAGTGAGCGTGCTCCTATTCACCCCCCCTCTAGTCGCCTTTTCGGTCCAACAAGTGGTATCAGAGCCCGGTTAGTTCAATCTTGATCTTAACCGGTCACTGAACTTTGGCGATGGATAGATTCTCTACAAAACCGCATATGTTCAATGGACAAGACTATGCCTATTGGAAGAATCGTATGCGAGTATTCCTTGAGAGCGAGGGACAAGCTATGTGGGACATTGTTCGATCCCCGCTCATTATTCCTGAGGTTGAAACTCCTGCTTCTGTGGTTCTTTTGGCTAACAACAACAAGGCCAAGAATCTTTTATATGGTGCGCTTGGTAGACAAGAATATGATAGGATTTGCATTTTTATGATCACAAGCGAGATTTGGAACACTCTCGAAACATATCATGAGGGTTCGTCCCAAATTAAGAAAGTGCGCCAAACAATCTATAAGCGTGATTATAACAAATTTGAGATGCGTCCTAGAGAGAGCATCGATGACATTTTCAGTCGTTTTAATAAAGTGATTAATCAAATGAAAGCTGTTGATATTGAATATTCTCAATCTGAAAATGCCACCCACCTCTTGGCTGCAATCAACACCAAGGAGTGGGAGATGAAGGCTCTTGCTATAGAAGAGAATGTTGATCTTTCGAGTCTTACTTTAGAATTGCTTTATAGTAAACTCAAGACTCATGAAATTAAAAGAGTTGATCATCCCAATAAAGATAATTTAGCTTTGGTAGCAGATCCTCACAAAAAGGCTTTTGATGACTCTTTTGAATCTTCTTCTGGATTTTCATATGCTTGCTTATCTGCGATTTCTGAGGAGGAGCTTGAAAATATTCTGAAACAGAGTTAGCCCTTTTAGCTAAAAAATTCACACGGGCTTACAACAATATGAGAAATAAAAAGAGAGGTGGTCCTGTTACTTGCTATGAGTGTGGAGAGCTTTACCACATCCGGGCCAATTGCCCCAAGCTAAAAGGTAAGGGTAAGCACAAGGAGGAGAAGACAGCTTGGAAGAAGCCTCATGAGAACAACTCGAGTATGATGTCACAAGCTCATAAAGGCCGCTCACCGGGTCCTTGCCGCTTTTGGAGAGCAATCCATTAGTGATGTGGACTCCGGGAGCGAAGAGGAAAAGAAAGGGAAGGCCAAAGACTTTACTGGCATGTGCTTCATGGCTGACACCGACGATATTGATAATGATGAGGTATCTTTTTCTTATGATGAGCTTTCTGCTAAATATAATTCTATAGTTGAGCAAGTGCTTAGTCAAGATGAAGCGCTAGAATTTGTCATGACTAAAAATAAGAAACTAGAGTCAAAAATTGGTAAACTGAAACTAGAACTTGCAAATGTTAAGACTCTTGAACCTGATGAATGTTTATCCTGTCATGCTATGCATTCAGAAATTACCAATTTACAATCTGCTCATAATATTGCTTTACAACAACTTGAAAATGCTAGAACCGAGCTAATTGAAATTAAATCTGCTCCTTGTGAAAAATGCTTAGAGTCTAGCAAGTTGATTGCTTCGATGTGATTGATTCTAGCCCTTGCACTTCATGCTTAGAAAAGAACGTGAAATCAAAGATATCTTAGAAGCTGCTAGAGTCAAATATGCTAAGCTTAAGGACAATATTGAAAATACTACTTGTGCTTCATGTTCCGCTCTTAAGCTTGAAATTGATTTGTATAAGGAGAAATCTATGGATAAAACTTGTGATGCTTGTGTTAACTTGAGAAAGAAAATGCTTACCTTCATGATACATTAGAGAAATTTTCTAAAGGTAAGAAATAATTAAACATGATTCTTGACAAGTCTAAAACTCCTTATAAGAAGCAAGGTTTAGGATTCAATTCTTTTCAAGACAATTCAAACCCAAAAGTCATGCAAGTCTTGGAAAAAGGTTTAATTGAATTCAAAACCCAACCTGCAAAAACATCTTTTAAATCTGCAGGTTTTGCTCAACCTTGTATTAATTCAAATGGTGCTTCTTCTAGTGGTACCAAGTACCATTGCACTTATTGCAAGAAAGGTGGGCATTTGATTGAATTCTGTTGGCGTAGGTTGAAAAATGATAGAAACAATCTTGATAGAATTTCATTCAGGCAACCTAGAGCTTTTATGAGACATGGTAACACTGAAAGGAACAAACCGGGATTAGGATTTTTCTCACATGCTAATCATTATGTTTCTACATATTCTAATTCTCATGTTCTTCAGGCTGCCGGTCTGACCGCTGGTGGTCACCGGTCTGACCGACTTGGTCGCCGGTCTGACCGCCAGCACAACGCCGGTCAGACCGCCCCTGGACAGTTTAATTCCCATGTTAACTTAAACATTGCTCATAACAGAATTTTAGATGAAATCAAGGATAACACTTCTGCTTTGCATAATACTCGCAGACATGTGTCTCAGTACTGGGTTCCCAAGTCTTGTTTAACTAACCCCAGTATCGAGACACATCGTTCTTCTGTGCCTTGATTTTTCAGGATTGCCGCGGAAAGAGGAAGGACACGTGCTTTGTCGACTCGATCGCTCACGCCATATTGCCGAGACTCAAGATGGTTCACCTCCTTCACGCGGTCGACGGGTTTCAAGCATCTCCGAGAACTTCCCATCGCCAGGCCGTTAAGCTCTTATTCAATTACTTACACTCTACTCTCTTTGTATGGCATTTGATATTCCTGTTCTTTATCCTTGTCCATTCGGGGGTTTTTCTTATCCTAATTGTGCGGGCTGTCGGCTAGATAGGAAGAGTACCACAGGCGCTTGTCACCCACTAGATTCTTCTCTTGTATCTTGTTTGTATCCTCACCAAATCTTTAGACCCAACTAGGTTTGCCACCTTGAGAAGCGAGTTAGGGGTTATTTATCCTTATGGGTTGGTTTGAGGGGGAGTTCGATCTTTTCTGATCTTTCCTTGTTCTTTTGATCTTTTATTGTTCTTTTTCTGGACTTAGTGATCCTTTTGAACTTTTTAGGTTTTTAGGCTTTTTAATTGCATCTCATTGTGTCATATTGCATTCATATGAAAAATCCAACAAGTGGTAACAACAAGTGGTAACAACAAGTGGTATAACAACAAGTGGTAACAACAAGTGGTTACAACAAGTGGTATGAAAAATCCAAAAAGATGCATTATAATATAAGTTTTTCTGCTTATCTTTTAAAATTGATGGAGCTTTGCCTATTACCCTTTAGAGCTTTTGTAGTTCAATTCTTGCTCAATGTCATGTCTAGTTCTTTGACTTGCTAGAATTATCATGCTTTTACATGTGTAGCTAAGTCTTTGCTATATGAGCTAGAACCTTTTGAACAACTCAAACTAAGAAATTGCAATTTGTGGATGTTTTAGCGAGTTGCGCAATTAGTGCTCCTCTTGTGACATTGGCCCTGTCAGAATTGCTTTGTTAGCTCTTTGATCTAAAATTGACCATTACTTGAGCTTTTGTGTTCTTGAGATTCTAAAACTGCTGATGTGAAAAATGAAAATCAAGTTTGTCTTATGCTTAAATTGTGCCAAACTATTCTTACGAGACTGCTTGTCAAATGACATGAACTTGGAGATAGTTTGATGAACCGACGATCTCATGGGGACCGCTTGTCGAAATGACATGAACCTCAAGATTTGTCGCCTTGTAGAAGCTTAGAAAGAGTTTGTGGATGGCTCCTAGTCCAGATCTTCTTTACTAAGATATACCTTTAATCAACTTTTGGTCAAGCTTAGGATGAGTTTGTGGATGGCTCCTAGTCCAAGATCTTGTCACTAAGTTAGATCATTAGTCAACTTCAATATTCAATGCAAATGAGAAAATGTTGACAAATGGGCGCATAAAATATTGAGCAAAATGATTCAATACGGGACTTGATTGACTCTTAATGTGGTCTTTGTTAGATTTTTGATCTCACTTTGACATTTTGACATGGCCAATTTCACTTTAGGATCCTGTTGATGAACTTGTTTGAATTTGAAGCGTTGCTTAAATTGATCAAATCTATCGCTTTACTTTTGAGCCTTTGTGCTTAGCTTTGATATATATGTCTTACCATGATCTTGCTAAGCATTGTCGGGCTTGATATGTTTGTTGTGCAATATTAGAGATACTAGCTTGTTCTTTTGGGTAATCTCCAAAGCTTCTTGTAATCAAAAATTGAAAAATACAAAAATTGAAGCCACTCCATTGCACTTCATGCATATTCCTCTTTATGCTTCTTTTGTTTCTGCTTCTTTCTTTATCATCTATGTGTTATCTCCGATGAGAGGAAGGCGTGATTCCTTGATGAATCCATTGTCAAAGGGGGAGAAGATGTGTTAATTAATGAGAAGATATTTCTTTGGGAGAAGATGTGTTATATTTCTTTGTTATTTTTATTTGGAGAAGATGTGTTAATGAGAAGATATTTCTTTGTTGGGGGAGAAGATTTTACAAAGGGGAGAAATTTGAATATATATATCTTTGTTTTACAAAGGGGGAGAAACTGAAAATTTGAAAATTGAGGATCATAGTGAGGGGGAGTTCTTGAGTTGCATTCTTATTGTCTTATTGAATATTCTGAACTTGAATTGCATTCTTTTATACTCACAATGATCATAGGTCAATTGAACAATTGTTCTTTCATATGGACCTCATGTGAGAATTTTGACCCTTTTCTGGAAATCAAAGTTTTTATGCTTTCTTTTGCCTTGTCTCACATGCCTATACTATTCTGATGCCAGCTTGGTCATGTTCATTGCTTTTTCTTGCTTATGGACCAAGTTGTGCCTTTGTGCGAAAACTGCGAGTAAACTCGTTTTCAAACCTCTTACTTATATTTTCTGGATAATTGCCAATGTGTTCATCAAGGGGGAGATTGTGGATTTCATGGGGATATGTTCCAGATCTTAGGATGATGTGACAATTGGCAATGGCGTTTACGGTTTGTCGCTTCACGTGTTTTCGACAAAGTTACTGAGCTTCTCGATAGAGGCGGTCCGACCGGTCCTTGCACGCGGTCCGATCGGTCCCAAATCGGTCGGACCGGCCATGTGGGGCGGTCGGACGGCGTGACCAAAGTGGTCAAAACGAGTGGGCCAAAAATAGGTGTTGTAGGCAAGTGAGGGATCCCAATGCACTTGGTCTCATGATTTTGGAGTCTCTAGTAAAAGTTCTATTGGTTTAAAGTTTCGAAAGGTTTCAATTTTCGGGGTTGAAATTCGGCTAAGTCCCAGGCGGTCCGACCGCTCACGAGGAGCGGTCCGATCGCCATAGGCGGTCCGACCGCTCACCTGGAGCGGTCGGACCGATTCACTTGATCATCGGCCAACTTCGTGGCGATGTTGTTTTGTTAGGTCAAGTACATGGGTTCCATGGCATATGTTTTGCATGATGCATGTTTTGACTAACATGGGTCAAGTTTTGAAGAACTTGTTCCCGAATTCGTGTTTTCTTGTCTGTGGTTGTGCAGGTTGCTTGGTGGTCAACGACGGTCAACGGTGAGGAGAATCGGGACTAGACTTGAAGAGTTGAGGTCCAGAACGATCGACGATGCCGGGTGAGGTCAACGACTCAAGCGTGACACAAGATGGACAAGGGTGACCTATTGGCGAATCCATGGCACATGGTGAAGCGGTTTAGGTCAAAAGGTTAAAGACGGCGCTTCGCGAAGCGTGCGTGTGTGACCCGTTTGTTAGTGGGCCTTAACGGGAGCCCAAGAGAGTCATACCCTAAGAGTTTTAGGCCTCCACTATAAATAGGAGGAGATGGTGGCTGCAGCTCTCTCTCTCTCTCGCCTCTTTTGTTGCAAAACCCTAATTGGCTTAGGGGAGTTGAGGTGGAGGCTAGGGCTCTTTATGGGTAATATTCTGAAAAATAAATAAATAATTAATAATAACGTCTTTTAGGGCTTGTGCGTAATTAAAGAAAATAGTACATATAAAAATAGAATTTCAGAGTTTTAAGAGCTATATAAATAGATGGTGGGAATTTTGGAAAACCCTAGCAGCCTTTTTACTTTTTTTCCACCGCGCCAGCTTTTTCTTTTCTTTCTCCACAGGGCTAGCGCCTTGCCACCAAATCGCTTTCTGCCGCGTGGAAGAGCTGCGGCGCCACGCTGCGTGTGGCTTCTTCTTTTGCTGCATGCGTGTTCTTCTTCTGCGGCCCTTCCACCGAGAGCTGCTGCCGTGTAGCCTTCAAACGAAGATCGCCGCTGCTTGCGTGGAGGATCTCTTGCTATTTGCGACCGAATCGGCTTGGCGTCTTCTTCTTTGCCCTCGTTGTCGCGTGGATCGCAGACCAAGTCTTCGCTGATTGTGTTCTTCTTCTGGCAGGCGCTTTGGATCCTCAGACGTGGATCTGCTTGCCGCCGCCTCCTGTGCGTGGGGATCGCCTGCCGAGCCGATCGCGTGGTTCTCTGCTCTGTAGTAGCCGCTTCGCCGATTTCTGATTCTTTCGCGGCTAGTATGTATTTTTGTTCCTTTGTTGGCTTCGGTAGTACAGGTTGTTTTGAATAGTAATTAGAGAGATGTTAATTAGTTAATTCTAATTAGTACACATTGCTAGCAATTAATTAAGAGGGTTGCGATTAGTATTTGATTAACTTTTAGTGCACTGCTAGACTAGCTAATTAATGGGAGATATCGATTAATAGATTTGTTTAACCTGCCGTTCCGTTGTACGATTTATTCGGATATCTTAATGGCGAATTTTGGAAATGTCACCTACTAGTTAATTGTAGATAATTTCGATATCTTTCTATAGCATTTTTTATCATGTCGATCGGACAAGTAGAATTCGAGTTATGATTTTCGGAAGGCTGCTGTCCTTGGGGTTGTCGTCTTTCGGCGCTGTTTTGGTAGACTGTAGATTAAAAATAGTAAATAGCCTAATTAGAGTTTTTGATCTACATGAAAGTTGTAGATAATTGTCCAATGGTTCTGTAGAATCTGAGAACGCGCATTTTGGTTGGATAGAACAAAAGTTATGAATTTAGTAAGACTGCTGTTCCGAAGCGGACAGATCGGCTTTCTGGGCTAAATACGGAGGGTTAGATGATTTAATTAGAAGACTGTGTAATCTAAGAAAATGTGGATAATTTTATAAAGACTCCAGAATGGGGTGGTTTGTGGTGATCGGACTTTCGAGTCAAAAGTTACGTTCGTTTTAGTACTAATACCGCTATGGGTAACTTTTCGGTACCGGAGTAGCGTGGTATATTTGGGGACGTGTAGGAGCGATGTCGATTGATTGTTGTTCTTATGATGCTGTAGCTTGTATTGAGATTTGTGTATTTAATGTAGGAGATGCGTCGTTCTTGTTGCCATCTGCTAGCCAAATTGTGCGTCGCAACTAGTAAAGGCAAGTGCATGGTAGACAGCGATCAATGATTGATCACTGTTTTCTTTATCTTCTATTACCATTATTGTTGTGCTTTTATTTGGTTTAATTGCAAACAAATAATTGGTATGATTATATCTTTGTTGACAAGCATGATGAAAAGTTGGATATGATGTTTATGATAGAGTTTGCATGTTTGCATTCATAAGCATCTTTGCATATGAGCAGGTGATCATGAATGATCACAACTCCACGGGAGTGGAGGAGGTCCCCGATCCTTATGGAGGAACGGGCTTGAGAGTGAATGTTGTCGCGAGCATTCACTCATGCTATACCGGTATACGCGAAAGAAGTGCATGTGGACATGTAGATTAGAATTGCATTGATACATGAGATTAATGGATGTGAATCAAAGAGAATATAACTGCATGAGAATGTTAATAGAAGTACTTGTGATGATAATGAAGTTATTGAATGCTGTTGATTTATTATTGTTCGTTGTTTATGGATGTGTTTGCTGAGTCGAGGACTCACCCTTGCTCTATTGTTGTCTTTAGGTGATCTTCGAGGATGCCGTAACTGAGAGCGAGTAGAGCACATGGACCACTTATGATCATTTACCTTCATAATCTTTTCATTCAGAATTGGATTACTCCTGGACATGTTAGAGGTTGAATAAAGTTTAGGACAATGTTTGGACTAGACTATTTGCTTTATTAATATGGATTCATTGGTTGATGCTACTTTGGACTGTTTACCTGGTTTTATTCCAATTGATTATTTACTATCGTTTGAACCTTAGTTATGCATGTTCTTTTGTGATATATGGATATATTTATCGTTGCTTCCTTGCTGTAATTTTTATAGTGTGTCGATAATTATTAGTTTCGAGGGTAGTTTAGTGGCATTCCAGGCTCAGTGTTGGGTTAAAAGTTACAGCTTGGTATCAGAGCGGGCTTTAGGTCCGTGGTGAATAGATTAACAACATAGGCAAACTAAAATTGTTAAAATTTGTTTTAGTATTAGTAAATCAACTAAAATATGCTAATGGTTAACTAACCTAAAATTTGACACACTAGTGCACAGTAGGTTAGAGAGAGGTACGAATATAGTTTTACGCTTTCGTTATGTTGTTTATTGATGGATGAGTTTATTTTGAGCTTTGAACTCATTGTGTATTGTTGATTGTGGTTGATAGCTATGCCGAGGGGTAGAGGACGTGGTCGTGGTGGCCGCGGTCGTGGAGGTCGGGCCGCGGCGAGGGTCCGTGGAGCCACCTCCAGTAGTGAGATGAGTCGATGGCGAGGGGTTGCCGTTGACCCGCCTCGGTTGGGGCCCAAGATGAGACCCCGCTTTCTTTGAGAGTTGGTGGGAGAGATCCGTGCCCTTCGTCAACAGCGCCGACAATTCTTCGCTTGCGGCATCTGTTGTTGCTCCTGTCGCGCATCCACCGGTTCCTGAGGCACGGATGACACTTCGAGAGTGGATGGGGTTGAGGTTGGATCCGTTTGACGGGTCAGGCACACCGGTCCAAGCAGCGGACTGGTTGCGCTATATGGAGAGGCAGTTTGGAGCTTTGGAGATGTCTTCACATCAGAGGGTCCGTTTTGTAGCCTTTCAAATTGAAAGGGCAAGCAGATATTTGGTGGGAGGGCGTGTTGTCTTCGAGGACCGCCACTCAAGGGCCAGTCACTTGGGAGGACTTTGTTGATCAGTTCAAGGGAAAGTTCTACCCCTATTCTTTTGTTGAGAAGATGGAGGTTGCCTTGACGACCTTTGCTCAAGGGAAGAGGTCTATTGCTGAGTATGAGGCTGAGTTCAACAACTTGGTTCGCCGTCCCTTGAGCGAACGATGATCTTCGAAGGCCAAGAGGTTCCGTCGGGTCTCACCTCGAGTACCAAGGCATGTGTTGGGAGCTACTCCACTCTGTGACTCTGACTCTGTTGTGGAGCAAGCTAGGGGCATGGAGTTGGAGATGCAGCTCACAAAGGGGCAGCAAGCCTCTGGTGGACTGGTAGCTTCTGGTGGTGACCAGAAGAGGAGTTCTAGTGAGGGAAGTGGGTCTGGTCAGCGACCTGCTTTCAAGAAATTCAAGGGAGGACCGCATCTTTCGTGTCTAGCGATCGAGGCCGTTCCTTCTTGGCGCCTCGTCCTTTTGCGGTACTCGGCTCTTCGTCTGTCCTGTAGGCGGGGCATGCTTTGCTTTAAGTGCGGTGATGGACACCGCACTGCCGAGTGCACTTGGACGGAGATTGCCGTCGGTGTGGCCGACCGTGTCACAAGGAGCGGTGTGTCGCGAGAACCCGCTAAGCGTGATCAAGTGGGAGCTGTGCCATCTTCTTCTTCTTGATGGGTCTGCCGAGGATCTTTCCAGATGATGATCGCCTCCAGCGATGCCATTTCCTTGACTTGGGCGCCTCAAAGAGGGTACTCTCGGCACCGCCACCTTCGCACCGCCGGGTTGCACGACCGCATTACACCGCACCGCCACAAGCAGATTGTTGGGGCTCGCCCGCCGGCGGCGTCTTCTTCGCCATGGCGCCACAGAGTGTACGCCATGCCTCACTGCAGAGTCTGCGGGTCGTCCCGACGTGGTGACAGTACTTTGCTTGTGGATTCGTTTGATGCTTTAGTCCTTTTGATTCGGGGCTACCTTTTCGTTTGTTTCGACGGCGTTTGCTAGGAGAGCGAACTTGAGTATGCGATGGATTTCTCGATCGGTGTTAGTTAGTTCTCCGGGGTATTATTGCTAGCTCTCTTTTGTCCCGGTGTTCTATTATTATTGATGGAGAGAAGTTCACGCGAATTTGATAGTTATTCAAATGGAGTCGCTCGACGTTATCTTGGGTATGGATTGGTTGCACTCTTATCGAGCCGTGATATCCTGTTTACGTAGAGAACGATCTGCGTGCGGAGCACCTCGCCCAGGAGACTTTGACTTTTCAGGAGTGCGCCTCGCGCTCTCTTTCAATGTTGGTCGGATTGTTCGGTGTCGTGCGATGGCTGGGCTCCTCTTTAGCTCTTCTTTGAGAAACCGAGTGTGGCTTCGCAGATTGAGGAAATTCCAGTGGTTAGTGATTACCCAGATGTATTCCCAGCTGAGCTTCCGGGTTTGCCACCTGCGCGAGACGTGGAGTTTCGCATTGATCTTGTTCCGGGTACTCGTCCCATCTCGATGTCTCCATATCGATTAGCACGTCCGTTTCAGGACGAGTTGAAGAAGCAATTGGATGATTTGTTGGCTAAAGGTTTGATCGGGCGTAGTGTATCGCCGTGGGGAGCTCTGTTACATTCACGAGGAAGAAGGATGGGAGTTGGCGTATGTGTATTGATTACCGTGCGCTTAATGCGGTCACAATCAAGAACAAATATCCATTGCCCCGCATTGAGGATCTGTTTGATCGGTTGAATGGAGCTCAAGTATTCTCCAAGATCGATCTCCAGTCAGGGTATAATCAAATCCGTGTGCGTGAGCAGGATATAGAGAAGACAGCTTTCTCCACCAGGTATGGGCATTATGAGTATAAGGTTATGTCTTTTGGATTGACTAATGCACCTGCCATTTTTATGGAGACCATGAACAACATGTTGCACGAGTATCTAGATGACTTCATGGTGGTGTTCATTGATGACATTCTTATCTATTCCAAGACCAATGAGGATCATGAGCGTCATTTGAGGCTGGTTTTAGATACTTTGAGAGAGCACAAGTTCTATGCTAAGTTGAAGAAGTGTGAGTTCTGGATTTCAGAAGTGGGTTTTCTGGGTCATGTGATTAACCCTCAGGGTATTGCTGTTGATCCAAGCAAGGTATCCACAGTGGTGGATTGGAAGAGGCCGACTAATGTGAAGGAGGTGAGGAGTTTCTTGGGTTTGGCTGGTTATTATCGGCGTTTTGTGCAGGATTTCTCTATCATCGCCAAACCGATGTCTCAGCTTACTCAGAAAGGGGTGAAATTCCAGTGGACTGATGAGTGTGAGCGCAGTTTCTGCATTTTGAAGGACAGGTTGGTGACCTCTCCTATTCTCACTCTTCCCGAGCCAGGGAAGCGGTTCACAGTCTTTTCAGATGCGTCTCGAGTGGGTCTTGGCTGTGTTCTCATGCAAGACGGTAAGGTGATTGCTTATGCGTCGAGGCGCTTAAAGAAGCACGAGCGAATTATCCCACTCATGATTTGGAGTTAGGTCGGTTGTTTTGCTCTCAAGATTTGGACGCATTATCTATACGGCGAGCCTTGTGATATTTTCACAGATCACAAGAGTCTCAAATATATCTTCACTCAGAAGGATCTGAATTTGAGGCAAAGGAGATGGTTGGAGTTGATCAAGGATTATGATCTTACTATTTAGTATCATCCAGGCAAGGCCAATGTAGTTGCTGATGCTCTTAGTCGCAAGGCGACTCCCGCTACTCTAGATTGCCTAATTGCTGATTTTGACCGCATGGGAATATCTTATTGTTATGCGGGCACATCACATGTTGAGACTCAGTTGATTCTTGAGTCAGCTATTCCAGACCGTGTGCGGGAAGCACAACAGAGTGACCGGTTATTACAGGAGGTTAGGAAGCGTCTGGATGAGGGCAAAGAGAGTGATTTTAGCATGGACGATTCTGGTACTTTGAGGTTTAAAGGACGTCTTTGCGTGCCACAAAAGGCGGAGGTCAAAGATGATATCTTGAGGGAGGCACATCGTACTCCGCATAATCGCTCATCCCGGTGAGACTAAGATGTATCGAGATCTGAAATGAAATTTTTGGTGGAAAAGAATGAAGGTGGACATTGCTAACTATGTGGCTTCTTGCGGTGTTTGTCGACAAGTGAAAGTGAGCACAAGCGTCCCGCAGGTTGTTGCGACCTTTGGAGGTACCCAGTGGCCTTGGGATGATATCTCTATGGACTTTGTGGTGGCGTTGCCTCGTTCGCGCGAGGAAGGATGCAGATTTGGGTAGTGGTGGATCGATTCAGAAGTCTCACAAGACTTCATTCCTATTCGCACGACAAATTCAAATGAGTGATCTAGCTCCTATTTATGTGCGTGAAATAGTAAGACGCATGGTGTGCCAAAGACCATCATTTCGACGAGGACGCCAAGTTTGTCTCCAAGTTCGGGAGAGTCTACAGAGTGCATTGGGCACACAAATCCTTTAGTACTGCTTCACCCATGCATGGATGGGCAATGAGCGGACAATTCGGACTTTGGAGGACATGTTGCGATCTTGTGTTCTATCTTGGAAGGGTAGTTGGAAGGACCAGTTGCCACTTGCAGAGTTTTCTTATAATAATAGTTACCATTCCAGTATTAGAGCTGCGCCATTTGAGGTTCTCTATGGGCGGAAGTGCAGATCGCCGCTTTGTTGGGATGCGATTGGAGAGAAGGCAATTTTGGGTCGGATTGGATTGAAGACCGTTGAGCGTGTGGCCATGGTGAGGCGGAATCATTAGCGGCTCGAGTAGACGTAAAAGTTATCTTGATTTGAGGAGGCGTGACTTGGAGTTTGCGGTGGGTGACCAGGTGCTCTTGAGAGTGTCTCCCACTAAGGGCATTGTCCGATTCGGTACCAAAGGGAAGCTTAGCCCGAGGTACGTTGGACCGTTCTCGATTATTGCAAGAATTGGAAAGTTAGCCTACCGCTTGGACCTTCCTGAGTCCATGCGTGGGGTTCATAATGTGTTTCACGCCTCGATCTTTGAAAAGTTTTGAGAGATCGAGCATAAGATTTTATTAGAGCCGCTGACTATTGAGCAAGACCTCACAGTTGAGTCGCGTCCGGTGCGCATTCTGGAGAGGTCGGAGCGAGTGCTGAGGCACAAGACGTTGGTATACGTCAAGGTGCTGTGGACGCATCAGTCTGAGAGAGAGGCGACTTGGGAGTTGGAGTCTCGCATGCGCGAGCAATACCCGGAGTTGTTCACGTCGGGTACGTGTTGTTTTATTGTTTAATTTCCGCAGTGTAGTTTTTATTTGAGTAGAACGGCGAGTAGAATTCGGGGTCGAATTCTGTTAAGGGGGTAGAATGTAATATTCTGAAAAATAAATAAATAATTAATAATAACGTCTTTTAGGGCTTGTGCGTAATTAAAGAAAATAGTACATATAAAAATAGAATTTCAGAGTTTTAAGAGCTATATAAATAGATGGTGGGAATTTTGGAAAACCCTAGCAGCCTTTTTACTTTTTTTCCACCGCGCTTGCTTTTTCTTTTTCTTTCTCCACAGGGCTAGGCTGCGCCGCTTGACCAATCGCTTTCCTGCCGCGTGGAAGAGCTGCGGCGCTTACGCGTGTGGTCTTCTTTACTGCCGCTGCGTGTTCTTCTTCTGCGCTAAGCCTTCGGTAGAGAGCTGCTGCCGTAGCCTTCGGTACCAAGATCGCTGCCGCGCGTGGAGGATCTGCTGCGCTGCGACCGAATCGGCTTGGCGTCTTCTTCTTGTTCCACGTTGCGCGTGGATCGCAGCCAAGTCTTTCGCCGATTGTGTTCTTCTTCTTGTCGCTGGATCCCTGTGCGTGGACTGCTGCTGCCGCCTCCCTGTGCGTGTGGATCGCTGCGCCGAGCCGATCGCGTGGTCTGCTGCTCTGCGCGCCGTGTATTCTTCTTCTTGATTTCTGATTCTTTGTGGCTAGTATGTATTTTTGTTCCTTTGTTGGCTTCGGTAGTACAGGTTGTTTTTAATAGTAATTAGAGAGATGTTAATTAGTTAATTCTAATTAGTACACATTGCTAGCAATTAATTAAGAGGGTTGTGATTAGTATTTGATTAACTTTTAGTGCACTGCTAGACTAGCTAATTAATGGGAGATATCGATTAATAGATTTGTTTAACCTGCCGTTCCGTTGTACGATTTATTCGGATATCTTAATGGCGAATTTTGGAAATGTCACCTACTAGTTAATTGTAGATAATTTTGATATCTTTCTATAGCATTTTTTATCATGTCGATCGGACAAGTAGAATTCGAGTTATGATTTTCGGAAGGCTGCTGTCCTTGGGGTTGTCGTCTTTCGGCGCTGTTTTGGTAGACTGTAGATTACAAATAGTAAATAGCCTAATTAGAGTTTTTGATCTACATGAAAGTTGTAGATAATTGTCCAATGGTTCTGTAGAATCTGAGAACGCGCATTTTGGTTGGATAGAACAAAAGTTATGAATTTAGTAAGACTGCTGTTCCGAAGCGGACAGATCGGCTTTCTGGGCTAAATACGGAGGGTTAGATGATTTAATTAGAAGACTGTGTAATCTAAGAAAATGTGGATAATTTTATAAAGAATCCAGAATGGGGTGGTTTGTGGTGATCGGACTTTCGAGTCAAAAGTTACGTTCGTTTTAGTACTAAGACCGCTATGGGTAACTTTTCGGTACCAGAGTAGCGTGGTATATTTGGGGACGTGTAGGAGCGATGTCGATTGATTGTTGTTCTTATGATGCTGTAGCTTGTATTGAGATTTGTGTATTTAATGTAGGAGAGGCGTCGTTCTTGTTGCCATCTGCTAGCCAAATTGTGCGTCGCAACTAGTAAAGGCAAGTGCATGGTAGACAGCGATCAATGATTGATCACTGTTTTCTTTATCTTCTATTACCATTATTGTTGTGCTTTTATTTGGTTTAATTGCAAACAAATAATTGGTATGATTATATCTTTGTTGACAAGCATGATGAAAAGTTGGATATGATGTTTATGATAGAGTTTGCATGTTTGCATTCATAAGCATCTTTGCATATGAGCAGGTGATCATGAATGATCACAACTCCACGGGAGTGGAGGAGGTCCCGATCCTTATGGAGGAACGGGCTTGAGAGTGAATGTTGTCGCGAGCATTCACTCATGCTATCTGTATACGTGAAAGAAGTGCATGTGGACATGTAGATTAGAATTGCATTGATACATGAGATTAATGGATGTGAATCAAAGAGAATATAAGCGCATGAGAATGTTAATAGAAGTACTTGTGATGATAATGAAGTTATTGAATCTTTGTTGATTTATTATTGTTCGTTGTTTATGGATGTGTTTCTTGAGTCGAGGACTCACCCTTGCTCTATTGTTGTCTTTAGGTGATCTTGAGGATGCCGTGGCGAGAGCGAGTAGAGCACATGGACCACTTATGATCATTTACCTTCATAATCTTTTCATTCAGAATTGGATTACTCCTGGACATGTTAGAGGTTGAATAAAGTTTAGGACAATGTTTGGACTAGACTATTTGCTTTATTAATATGGATTCATTGGTTGATGCTACTTTGACTTATTTACTGGTTTTATTCCAATTGATTATTTACTATCGTTTGAACCTTAGTTATGCATGTTCTTTTGTGATATATGGATATATTTATCGTTGCTTCCTTGCTGTAATTTTTATAGTGTGTCGATAATTATTAGTTTCGAGGGTAGTTTAGTGGCATTCCAGGCTCAGTGTTGGGCTGGGGTGTTACATTATGGTTTGAGGAGAATTTCGTGATCTTGGATTGACCACTGATCCATGATGGCATGGGTGTAATCCAGCGACGATCACGTTCTTAATCAATGCAAGGTTTGCTTGAGATAAGTCTCTTTTCGTTCTTGCTTTCAATTTCGTGATTTTAGGGCTTTCTTTGATCCACGAGTTTTTGATTGATTCTTTCACGTGGATTAGCTTGCTGTGATGTGTGGGAACCCATCTAGGATCAATTTGATCATCAATCACCCACGAGCAAGCGATTGGATCTAGTTTTCACTTTTGCCCGGTTTTGCACCCTTCTTCAATCAGATCGTAAAAGATATTTGTTCATCCAAGAATTATCATAATTGTTGATTGGAATAGGTCCTTAATATCATAGAGAAGGTGTGTGCAAAGTTTCGTGAAGTTTGGAGTTGAGAATCAAAAGTTAGACCTAATTGCAACCGTCTTGGCCGTTTTTACTTGTTACGGAGCTGCGCGGTCGGACCGCCCCACACCAGAGGTCAGACCGATTTTGGTGCCGGTCCGACCGCCCCACACCAGAGGTCAGACCGATTTTGGTGCCGGTCAGATCGCCCGTATAACAGCGGTCAGACCGGCCAGCCTCTGTTAAGATTTTATTCTTGCTGATTTTTGTCGCATTGCTTAGGGGTTTAATTGGATTCAATACTAGTCTTCCGCTGTACTGATATATTGATCTTCATAGCTTCATCATAGCTATTGGAGTGAAATTGTGTTGAATTCATATTTTGTGAAAAAGTGAGCGTGCTCCTATTCACCCCCCCCCTCTAGTCGCCTTTTCGGTCCAACACATATCATTTGGCTTAACTAATGCTCCTGCCTTGTTCATGAACCTCATGAATTCGGTATTCATGGAGTATTTGGATAAGTTTGTCGTGGTCTTCATCGATGATATTCTCATCTATTCTAAGAACGATGAGGAACATGATGAGCATCTGAGGCTTGTATTAGGCAAGCTTCGTGAGCACCAGCTGTATGCGAAGTTTAGCAAGTGCGCATTCTGGTTGAAGGAAGTGGCCTTCTTGGGTCACATTCTTTTAGTAGGAGGCGTAGCCGTTGATCCTGGTAAGATCAGCGATGTTCTTTCTTGGGTTCAGCCTACTTCGGTAACCGAAGTGCGAAGTTTTCTTGGTTTAGCGGGATATTATCGCCGTTTTATCGAGAACTTCTCCAAGATCGCGAAGCCGATGACGGAGTTGCTCAAGAAGGACAAGAAGTTCTTGTGGTCCGATGCTTGTGAGGAAAGCTTCTAAGTACTTAAGAAGCATTTGACCACCGCTCCCGTCCTCGTTCTTCCCGATATTCGTCGAAGCTTCGATGTCTTTTGCGATTCTTCTCGCCGAGGACTCGGTTGTGTCCTTATGCAAGAAGGCAAGGTAGTGGCCTATGCATCAAGGCAATTGAGACCTCATGAACTCAACTATCCTACCCATGACTTGGAATTGGTCTTTGTGATTCATGCACTTAAGATTTGGCGACATTACCTAATCGGTGTCGTTGCGAAGTGTATTCGGATCACAAAAGCTTAAAGTATTTGTTCACCCAACCAGATCTGAACCTCGGGCAAAGAGATGGTTGGAGTTGATCAAGGACTGTGACATGGGTATTCACTATCATCCGGGCAAGGCTAATGTCGTTGCCGATGCGCTCAGTCGCAAAGCGCATTGCAATGCCTTGTTGCGCCAGGAGTGTCAACCCACTCTTTTGAAAGAATTCCATCGTCTCAACTTAGGTTTGGTTGAGCATGGTTCCCTCGCTGCCTTGGTTGTGCAACCAACCTTGATGGATCAGGTTAAGATCGCTCAGCAATCGGATGTTGGATTATGCCACATCAAGGAAAATATCAAGAACGGAACAGCCAAGTGCTTCTCTGAGGATGAGCGTGGTGTTGTAAGGTTCGGGCAACGCCTTGTGGTTCCAAAGGACATGGAATTGCGGGAGTTGATTCTCCGCGAAGCCCATGATTCGCCTCTGTCTATTCATCCCGGGGCCACAAAGATGTATCAAGATCTCCGTCAGGGATTTTGGTGGACCCGAATGAATAAGGAAATTGCTTAGTTCGTTGCCGAGTGCGACGTATGTCGTCGTGTCAAGGCCGAGCATCAACGTCCGACAGGACTGCTTCAGCCTTTGCCTATTCCTGAATGGAAGTGGGATTCGATCGGGATGGATTTTATCACCGGTCTACCCAGGTCGCCCAAGGGAAACGATGCCATTTGGGTCGTCATCGATCGGTTGACTAAAGTGGCTCATTTCATTCCTGTCAAGACGGAGCTTCGCGTGGGACTCCTAGCCGAGCTCTATATCGCCAGAATTGTAAGTTTGCATGGGATACCAAAGACGATCATTTCTGATCGTGGTTCTCTGTTCACTTCTCGATTTTGGCATAGTCTACAAGAGGCTATGGGCACCCGTCTTACCTTTAGCACAGCATATCACCCCCAAACTGATGGTCAGACCGAAAGGGTCAACCAAGTGTTGGAAGACATGCTTCGTCCTTGTGTCCTCTCCTATGGGAAGAATTGGGAGAAATGCTTGCCATTTGCCGAGTTTTCCTACAACAACAGTTTTCAGGCCAGTCTCGGTATGACACCTTTTGAGGCCTTATACGGGAGAAAGTGCAGAACCCCGTTAAACTGGTCTGAGACCGACGAAAGGCCTTTCTTTGGTCCGGACTTGATCAATGAGGCCGAGAGTCAAGTCCAGCTTATTCGTGATCGTTTACGCACAGCTCAATCTAGGCAAAAGAGCTATGCGGATCGCCGTCGTCGTGAATTGAGCATCGAGCCAGATGACTTTGTTTATCTCAAAGTCTCTCCTTTGAAGGGCCATCAGCGTTTCGGCGTCAAGGGCAAGTTAGCTCCTCGATATGTCGGTCCTTACCGCATTATCGAGAAGAAAGGAGCTGTTGCCTATAAGTTGGAACTGCCAGCTGCACTCGAAGGGGTACATGATGTTTTCCATGTGTCCCAACTAAAGAAGTGTCTCCGTGTTCCAGCTGAGGAAGCTCCGTTGGAAACCCTCGATGTCCAAGAAGATTTGACCTATCGCGAGCACCCTGTTCGCATACTCGATGAGGCTGAACGAAGAACGAGGAATAAAACCATCAAATTCCTCAAAGTTCAGTGGTCGAACCATTCTGAGGATGAGGCCACTTGGGAAAGGGAAGATCGTCTCCGTGCAGACTATCCATTTTTCTTTACTGAGTGAGCCAAATCTCGGGACGAGATTTTTGTAAGGGGGGGGGAGGTTTTGTAACATCCCAAAAATGGATTTGTGTTTCAAATGTAAGAAAATCAGGAGAAATTAAAACTTTTCTTGCATCTTGAAGCCGTTGATCCTTTCTGTGATTCTTGATTAAGGAATTATGGAAATCACAATCCGAATCCTCAATTAACTCCAATCAAAACCTCCTTGTCATAGATCTTGTGCCAAACCCTGGGAAGTCTTTTTCCTGAGTTCTAGGGAGGCTTGGCAACACCTCTGAATTATCTCATGATTTTTGGGAATCAATTGATAATTTGTGGAGGTAAGTCAAGTTTGGTCAAACCCTATTTCTCCTCTTTTGGAATTTACGGAGAAAAATCGGTGTATGAAAACCTCCAAAATTTTATGGGAGGTTCCTCTGCGATCGACAATCTCCGCTAAAATTTCGTAGTTTTGGTGCTTGCTTGCTACCTTAAATAATCCCTCAAAATCGCTTGTTCAAGTTCAAACCCTAAGCGGTTTGCACTGCCTAAAGGTTCGAATCGGGCTCGGGTTGGAGCCACTTGACTCGGTCCAGTCCACTAACTGTACCAACCCGGTCGTTCGGGCGTTGGGGTCGTGAGTCATTGGATCGTCATCGAACGGTCTTCGACCAGCCGAACGGTGGAGCCGTTGCGAACCACCCGATCTAAATCAGCCGTTGGATCGGCATCGAACGGTCTTCGACCAGCCGAACGCTGGGATCGTTTCAATCCGCTCGATCTAGCCTAGCCGTTCGATTTCAATCCGACGACCAACGAGTCGTCTCCTTCCTCTGTCCGCGCGCGCGTGAGCCCCTGCCAGGGCGTGCGCAGAGGAGAAAAGCAGTGGCGTGCATTCCACTCTATGTCCACCTTTAAACGGCTAGCTCTGCGCGCATTAAATGCCTGTCGCACTCCTACCTCAGTAGGCCATGATTCGACTACTCCTATCGCGCCCAAGTGCTCTCATGGCAGTGTTGACCCGACTGGAAAAACCCGGCCGTTGCTCTCTGCCATCGCTCTATTTAAACTCCCTTGCTTCACCCTCAGCTTCCTTTAGCACTTCCGCAACTCCAACTAGCATTCACCATCTTGCTTGAGCTGCAGTTCCTCGCAATCTCCTCGACCGCCATTGTTGAGTGTGGAGCTTACGGTGGAGGCGGTGCAGCGGGGGTTTTCTTCTTCCAGTCTTGGCCCCCTCTGCTCCCCCTTTACTCTCGGGAGCTTGACCCTCACTCGGTTTGGTTCTCTCTTTGCTCAAGTCGCTGTGGCCTAGTGAGGACCTCACCGCAGCCGTTCGGTCGTTCGTCGCCGGAGCCACTCCGTGGGTCTCTGGTCGTTCTCCAGTTCAGGTACTTTCACCTTAACCTATAGGAATTTAGGTGTGTTTTCGTTGTTCTTTCGATATTGTCCGTTCGGGAGCTCTTCCGAGCCATACCTACTCGGCCGCACTCCATGGTCGTACCACCGTAGCAGCCATGCTCCGACCCGTACTGGCCGCCGGTCGGACCGTTAAACTTCTAGACACTCATCCCTGTCCTTGGCTGGCGCCGCTGTGGTCGGAGAAGCCGCCGAGCCGCTGGCAAAGCGTGCGGGAGGCGCTGCCTCGTGGTCGGAAGTTCGACCAGTCACTGTAGCTTGGTCGTTTCGACCAGATGCAGTATTATGATGGGTAAATATGACGTCGTGTAGTCCCCAGACCTTATATTTGTAAGGGAAAGGCCTACCGAGTGATTGTATGTTCTCCTACAATCACCCCCATAGTCGTAAGTCTTACTACGACTATGGCGTGGTCATAAGTCTTTCTACGACCCTTACCCAGTCGTAAGTTCTGTCACGACCGGTACCTAGTCGCAAGTCCGTCTACGACTTGCACTTAGTCGTAAGACCTGCTACGACTATGTCGTGGTCGTAAGTTCTTCTACGACCGCTACCTGGTCGTAAATCCTTCTACGACTATGGTTCGGTCGTAGGTTCTGCTACGACCTGTACCTGGTCGTAAGACTTTCTTTTGGGATCGTATCTTTAGCATTAAGAATCCAAATCAATTGGTTCTTGTTGCTAACTTCTTTATAAATTATTCTCTTGCTACTGTAAAGTTTTTAGAATTTTTGGAGAAGGTTTGCTGTTTAGTCTTTGTGTTTTATTCGTTCTTATTGGTTGCTTTTCGCCTTCTCGTTAGGATCCGAAGAGCACGTTGACAACATATTTGATCCTCCGCAACATCTTGACCCACAGCAAGCAGGCAAGCAGTTTGATCATGTTAATCCTATTATTTTTCAAGCCTACTATATTGATTTCAACTCGTATGTATGTATTGCTATTTTGTTGTCAAATTATGGTTAGTATCCTATAGTTGCATAATCTGTAGGACTTGTTTATCCTCTACTACGATGAGCTTAGGTTATTGGCTGTGGTCGGAGTTCGATGGATGGACTCTGGTCACTTAGTAGCTTCGATCTGAAATTGCTTAGAAATACTTAGCTTCGGTAGTACTGGGCGATCATCGATTTTAGTCGATGATCTTGATCACACACTTATGTATTATGCCATTCCGACCAGCACTTGTGCTTTGTTATTTTGTAAAGTCAAAAATCTGAAAATGGAAAACTGATTTGGACTTAGGCAAGTGCTCGGATATTGGGTTATTGGGTTTGTGGATGTCTTGCCTAAGTCAACAAGGACCGAACATCTTGTTACACTAAACCAAGCATTTTGCGTGCTAACCACGCGAGAGGGATATGAGACCTCTCTTGACTTAGTACTTTGGCGTGGGTTATCTCCGAGTCGCGGGAGGGGTTGTGTGTGTTGTGTGAAACATGATATGTGGTCGTGTTCTTGTGTTGGGTGTGCGGTGGTGGAGATTCCGGTAGGCTCTCCACCTCGAGGAGCGTCGTAGTTATCCAAGGCTTTACCCGGAAGGGTAGTTGACCGAGGCTTTACGATGACTCAGGCACAACGTATGGGTTTCTATCCATACGGCGGCTCGTGAATAATTCACAATATTGGAAGCGTCTCGTAGGACTTAGCCGTCTTGGCATACCTAAGGAAGTGTGCTTAATAGCTTGGCAAAAGGCGATGCAGCGTGTGGGTACATTGGTACACCCCTGCAGGGATAAAACTATTCGAATAGCCTCGTCCTAGGTTATGGACACGCTTGGAGAGGTCTTCCAAGAGTTAGACTACAACCTTTTAAACTAAAATTTGACATGGGTGGTATGAATTGGTAATTCATGCTATTGTTGTGGTGGTGATGGGCTAGTCACTTCGTGATTGTTGTTGTCATCTATCTCTTGTTATATTGTTGTCATTTACGATTATTTGAACAGTAAAAACTGATTTGTTAACTTGCTTTTAAATGTACTACATTATTGCAAATAAAATTTGCTTTGTGCTGAAAATGAAACATACAGCCTCCACTTAAATAAGCTTGCATATAGTTATGTACAGGTCTGTTACTCTACACGTAAGTCTTGCGAGTACATTGAAAGTACTCACCCGGCTTTCTTGGGCTCTTTGTTCTGGGGAGGAAGGTGAGCCCCAAGGGCTTCACTTTTGTGAAATGTGCTGTGGTTTCGACGACTAGCTTGGCGGTCCGGTCGGTTGCCTTGTGGGTTAAAGGCACACTGATTGGTTCTTTTGTTTATAGCCATCTTATGGCACTTTTGCTTCATTGTTAAATTTCTTTTTATATGTCATTTGGCGGTCGGCCTCTCTTTGTAATAACTATCTTTTATTTATGCTATCTTACGTTGTTGCTTTGCTTGGTTCTATGTGAATGAATGGAATTGATGCATGAGCTTTGTAAAGAGGTGTGTATACTGCAATGGGAAGTATACATGTCTCAGTCTCGCTTATCGATTTGTGATGCTAGGGCGAATGGATGGCTAAGCATTACAAGCTCGATAAACCGGGGTCTCAACACAACATACAAACACAGTATAACACCTTCACAACCACCATAGCGGTAGTAAGCACATGTATCGGCTTTGTTTACTACAAAGCCCACAGAGGTTAAAGTTCTATCAAACTTTTTATGCCATTACTTAGGTGCTTGCTTGAGACTATATAGAGATTTCATGAACTTACAAACCTTGCCCTCTTGACCGGTTACCACAAAACCATTAGACTGTTCCATGTAGATTTCCTCATCTAACTCTCTATTGAGGAAAGTTGTCTTAACATCTATTTGTTGGACAATAAGACCATCTGAAGTGGCCAATGATAATAGTACCCGTATAGTGGTCAATCTAGCAATGGGTGTGTAAGTATCAAAGAAATCATCTCCTTCTTTTTAGTATAGCCCTTGGCCACAAGCCTTGCCTTTTACTTTTCATTAGTACCATCAGGCCTATGCTTTTTCTTGAACACCCACTTACATCCAACTAGCTTGTCGCCATATGGACGATCAGTGATTTCCCAAGTCCCATTAGCGATAATGGAATCTATTTCGCTACGGACCGCATCCTTCTTCTAGTACTCTGCACTAAGAGATGCATATGCCTCTGAAATGTATTTGGTAACATCACCCACAAGGTACATAGTGAAATCATCTCCAAGGAATTTTTCAATCCTTTGTCTTTTGCTCCTTCGAGGAACAATAGTGTCATCCTTCTCAAGGATTTGTTAAATGCGTGTGTTGGAATGCTCAATGGGGATTATGGATTCAGGAGTTAAATCATTTGGTTGACTAGTAGAGTTGTGCATATCCTTCATGGGGAATATATTCTCAAAAAATGTAGCATCTCGAGACTCCATTATTGTATCGACATGCATGTCAGTTACCTCATATTTAACTATTAAAACCTGTAGGTAGTACTGCAATGAACATATCATAGAAAGACACAACCCATAGTTTTTGGTCCAAGTTTGCGCTTTTTAGTTATCGGTACATTGAGTTTTGCCAAGCAACCCCAAGTATGCAAGTAGGATAATGATGGTTTTCTCCCTTTCCACCCTTCATACTGAGTGATCTCACTATTCTTAGTGGAAACTATGTTTAGGACATGAGTCGAGTGCAGTACAGCCTCCCCCACCATGCCTTAGGTAAAGCCGCATTGTCTAACATGGCCTTAACCAAGTCACTCAACGTGTGGTTCTTTCTTTCAGCAATCCCATTGGATTGAGGCGAATAGGGAGGTGTCCTCTCATGGATAATTCTGCGCTCTACACAGAATTCGGAGAACTCATTTGAGAAATACTCTCCACCACGATCCGACCGATGTCTTTTGATTTTCCTTTCTAGTTGATTCTCAACTTCAGCCTTATAAGTTTTAAAATAGTCCAGATCCTCATATTTTGTTTTCAATGGACACACATAACAATATCTAGAAGTATCATCAATTACGGTCATGAAATATCTTGTCCCTCTTTTTGTCAACACACCATTCTGATGAGGATTAAAACCTATATGTATTACCTTAATACATAAGAAAGAACCATACGTCTTCGTGGTCGTAACCCCTAAGGCTAACGACCTCACTAGTCGTAAGGATTCCAGAGGTTACATAATAAATACCCTGGTTGGACAAGGTCCTGTACCTAGTCCCCAATCAACTAACTGCTCGTAAAACTATGAACTAACATCTGGATCCAAATCCAGGTATATCCTTTACCGTGTGATGAATGGAACACGTGTTGTATACTTCATACCATGCGATGTTACATAATCCTAAGACACTGACTAATGGTTGAATGTCTCACCGACATTTAACCGCACAGCAGTTGATACTTTAATCAACTGCCACCTCCCTCCGACCAGACGCAACGCTTCATATAGGTGTCTTCTCCAGAAACAACTACCACCTCTTCGGAAGCTATTTAAGAACAGAGCATAGGAGGAGAGGGGAGGCGAAAGCGAGACAAATGATAAGACTCTGGGAGGCAGAGAAGACAAGAGCATAGCCAACATCATACTCAGCGTAATTAGGATTAGTCATTTGCCTGATTGTGGCATTCCTTCTAAACAGCCAGTTCATAGTAATAAAGAGCGACCCCATTCTCTTCCAGGAGATACGCATCATTTTCCTCTATTTTTATATATTTTCATAAGATCGGCAATTTGATCGTCGACACATTCATTTCACAGATATTTGAATGTATGAGTTCTAAAGGTGCCAAATTTCATTCCTCCACAACTTTATGAGGTTTGAGGGGTTACTTTGTTTGCACACAAGTTTGACATTTAGAACCTTTGACTATAGAGAGTTTTGGAATTAAAATTAGACTGGATAGCCGAGACATACAACCAAAAATTATGTGACACAAACATGAGTGCCAAATGTTGGCCTCATCCCCATTGTTTGGATCACAAATATAGTTCACAACCTTATACAGAAATCTGAAAGGAAAAAACAAAACAAGACTCTGCAATCATAGCCTTTTCCAATAAAGAGTCCAAATTTAGAAATAACTACTTTATTTGACTCAAAAACCAACTTATACCCATCTCTACATAGAAGGGAGCCGCTCACAAGATTCCTATTTATTGAGGGGACATGTTGCACGTTCTTCACCTGCAATATCTTTCTCGAAGTAAACTTTAAATCTACCGTGCCAACACCAAGAACAGAGGCATGTGAACCATTTCCCATCAACACGGAGGAAGCCTGAGTGACCTGATAAGAAGAAAGCAAGGACACATCAGCTCATACGTGAATACTAGCCCCTGTGTCAATGCACCAGTTGGTGGAATGTTAAATCAAAAGAACATTAGGTAAATTGCCATACCCAGATGACCCTGCTCTGGTATCGCCAATAGTCACATTCATAGACTTGGTCTGGCTATGCTCATTCTTTCCGCCTTTACGGTCAGGACATTTGTTAACCCAGTGACAGTCCTTACCGCAAACATAGCAGACATATTTTCCCTTGTTTGGCTTCTTATTCTTCTTAAAGTTGGTGGTCTGTACAATCTTGGTCTTTTCCTTGAACTCTTCGATACCATGGTGATGTACGACATTTGATGAAGACGGGGTGCCCGATCATTCGATGTGATTGATAAATATCGATTTTGGTAGAGGCGACTCTCGCGATCCGACTACAACCATACGATGATACTTGCACCTTAGTAATCGTTGAACTAACTCCGAGATGTTATTGACCTACTGGAAGCACGATCAACCTGACCACGAATGTCTATTCCTACATGCAATCGAAGAACACGCAAGAACAAGATAAAACACAATCTGATGTATTGCAAATATTTATGAAATATGATAAGGTGGGATTTCAAAGGCTGTCTTAACAGGTGGTCGTCCGACACAATGAAGAACATAAGTTTGCACAGGGGCTAAACCTTAACTCACGAAATCCGACAAAACTAGAGGGGTGCGACCTCCTTATATAGGGAAGGGGAAGCCGTAAATAGCTAACAAAATAGGGGGTGGGAATACTTATGCACTATTCATGGATATGGTACTATTCATGTAAACAGTATGGGCTCCATTAGGTGGCACGCTAGCATATGGTCCAATTCCGGTACGATTACAAGGCCCAAATTGGCCCAAATAGGTGATATAGTATATTCTTTTAATGATTCCAAAGTCCACTACAATAATTTGGAGTTGAGCCTAGATCCGTTGGAAAGCTCTCGGAATATCCTTTCCAATAAGCCCAAGAACACTCGAATCGGACTCCGTTTGCAAAAGTTATAGCCTTTTTACTATGGGCCTGTTGGGCTGTCACAGTGCCAGATTGTTTTGGAGATTTCGACTTGCACAAAATGAATTTGGAGGTGGAGCTAGATCCATTGGAAAGATGACAAGATAATATTTCCATCAAGTACTCGTGGACCTCCAACGGACTTGGTGTGTGAAAGTTATGATGTTTGAAGTCGGTGTTGTCTCTGGAAGCCGAATTGGATTCCAAAATAGGTCCAGCTCGAACTCTTGCAAATCAACCACTCTCTGTCTTTTATTCCTGAAAATAACAACACATTTATTAGGCAATATCATATAGTTCATGTAATATAAAGGTACTCCTAAAAACGAGCTCACCTGATAATCTAAGTGAAGTGTACGAGCTCTTGTAATTGGAACAACGAGCATAGCAAATATGGTTGTTGTAACATCCCAAATGTGGATTTGTGTTTCAAATGTATAAAGATGAGGAGAAATTAAAAAATTTCTCACATCTGGATGTTTTTGATCAGTTCCATGATTCTTGTGCAGGGATTGTGGAAAAAAAAACAAAATCAAAATCCTCAATTGACTCTAATCAAAAACCTCCTTGGGAAAGATCTTGTGCCAAACCTCTGGAAATAATTTTCCTTGGATCTAGGACTGATATGTGACACCTCTGAATTATCTCATGATTTTTATAAATTATTTGATAATTTTTGGAGGCAAGTCAAACCAAGTCAAAGCTAGGTCAAACCCTAATTCACACCTTGTGGAATTTCTTGAGAAAAATACAATGCATAAAAATCTCTGGAAAGTTTATGTAAGGTTTATCCTGAAGTCAGCAACCTCCAGTTAAAATTTCATAATTTTTGGAGCTGGTTTGCTACCTTAAGAAAATCCTCCAAAAACCAGCTGTTTAATTCGAACCCTAGTTGGTTTTCACTATTCCTTGGGTGCGAGTCAGACTCGGCCCAGTCAACTAACTGCACCCGACGCGGTCGCTCGGGCGCCAGCATCGTGGATCGTTGGATCTGAGATCAACGACAAATATGCGTGTGAACGTTCGGACCATCCGAACGTTTAGATCAACGATAGTCGTTGGATCTTAGATCAACGGTCTGGATTGAAATGAACGTTCGGACCAGCCGATCGTCCTGTTCATTTGAACCGTCCGATTTGGAGATAACGGCCTGGATTGAAGTGAACGTTCGGACCTTTCTGTAACATCCCAAATATGGATTTGTGTTTCAAATGTAAGAAAATGAGAAAAAATTAAAACTTTTCTTACATCTCGAAGTCCTTGAGTATTTCTATAATTCTTGTAAAGGAATTATAGAAATCAAAATCAAAGTCCACAGTTGACTCCTATCAAAAAACCTCTGTGGCAAAGATCTTGTGCCAAACCCATGTAAACATTTTTCCTGAGTTCTAGGGAGGCTTGGTAATATCTCTGAATTATCTCATGATTTTTAGAAATTATTTGATAATTTTGGAGGCAAGTCAAAGCTTGGTCAAACCCTATTTCACACATTCTGAAATTCGAGAACAATACAAAGCATGAAAATCTCTGAAAATTTTATGTGAGGTTCATCCATAAGTCAGTGACATCCGATTAAAATTTTATAATTTTGGAGCTTGTTTGCTACCTTAAAAAAATTCCCCAAAAATCAGCTGTTAATTCAAACCCTAACTGGTTTTCAGTATTCATTGGGTTCGAATCGGACTCGGGCTCGAGCCACTTGACTTGGTGCGATCAACTAACTGCACCGTCTCGGTCGTTTGGGCGCGAGCGTTGTGAGTTGTTGGATCGGCATCAAACGGCCCACGATCGCGTGAACGTTCAGACCATCCGAGCGGACCGATCCATTTGAACCGTTCGATTCTAAATCGAGGGCCCACGATCGCGTGAATGTTCGGACCGTTCGAACGCCTAACGCAACGTGAACCGTAGGATCTAAATCAACGGCCCAGGTTTGAGCGAACGATCGAATCGTTATAATCACCCCGTTCTATTTGAACCGTTCGATTTCAATCCAACGGTGGAAACGTCGTCTCCTTCCTCGGGTTGGAGCGCGTGTTGAGTCCGGCAATGGTGTAAGCAGAGGAGAAATGCGCAGCGTAGATTCACTTCCGTGGTCGCCTTTAAATGTCTATCTCTGCGCGCATTAAATGCCCGTCGTGCTCCTTCCTCAGAAGTCCATGGTTCAACTACTCCCGTCGCTCTCGCGTGCTCTAATGGCAGTGTTGACCCGAGAGAAATATCGCCATTGCACACTGCCATTCTCAGCTATTTAAGTTCTATTGCTTCACCCTTGGCTTCCTTTAGCACTTCCGCAACTCCAGCTAGCACCAACAAGCTTGTTTGAGCTGCAGTCCCTCGAAATCCATTCGGCCGCCATTGTTGATGTGGATATCGTGAGGATATGTGCACGATCTCAGGATGATGAGTCAATTGGCAATGGCGTTATTGGTTTGCAAAATCTCGCGTTTTCGGGTTTGCTCCAAGGTTTGTCGAGCCCTTGGCGGTCGGACGGTTGTCTTGGCGGTCGATCGCCATGGAAGCGATCCGACCGCCATGGTGGCGGTCCGACCGCTGATTTGAAAGTTGGGTTTTGGCCGAGCCAAAATAGGTTGTGTAGGCAAGTGAGAGTCTCTGGATGTGGTCCCATCATTTTGGAGCTCCCAGTCAAAAGTTCTATTCGATTGAAATTTCGGAAGGTTTGAATTTCTCGCTGAATTTTGGCTAAGTCCTTTGGACCGGTCTGACCGCCGTTGTGGGAGCGGTCCGACCGGCATGAAATCGGTCGGACCGGCCCTGTGGGGCGGTCAGACCGGCAGTCACTTGAATGAAAGCCAAGTGTTGCATTGAGTTTGTTTTAAGTGTGTTATACTATGAACTTCAATGCTTTATTGTTGTATATCGCATTGCGGAACTGACGTGGGTCAAGTTGTGAAGAACTTGTTCCTGCAAACGGTTTGGTTGTCTATTCTTTGTGCGGTGGCTTGCGTGTCAGCGGCGTCAGCGGTGAGTGGATCGGGACTACGCTTGGAGAGCCGAGGTCGAGCGATCGTGATACCGGTGAGGTTGTGTGACTCAAGCATGGTGCAGAATGGACAAGATGGATCGAACGGGTGGTTCGAAACAGCTGGTTGGATCAGGCGGTGCAGATATCGGTGCGAGTCTCTGGGAGGTTCCGATGGGATTCGGACAAGAGAGGCTTGGCGTCGATGAGAACCGCTGATCAACCTACACGTGGTGAAGCAGGCGATTGCTTCAAGAGTTATTTGTGTGTGGGTCCCATGTGTAAGTGACCCAAAAAGGAAACCCTAGCTTTCTAGTATAAATAGGAAGGGGAGAGGTTGAAAACCCAAGCAAGCATTCATTTAGCCCCCTTCTTCCTTTTTCTAGGGTTTGGAGGAGAGGAGAGGAAAACTAGGGTTTGGAGTGTGCTCCTTGTTGAGCTCTTGCCCTCCTTGGTGGAGAGGCTTTGTAAGCATCTATTGTGAATGAACAATCTTGTGATGCTTAATTGAAAGATCATTTGCTCCCTTTGTGTTCTTCTCTCTTTTGGATGTTTTTGGTGCTTCCTTGATTCAAAGGTTCATACTTGGTCTCTTGGCCTACTCTATCTTGCTTTGATGTGTGGGATTACTCCTAGAGTCATCTAGATCATCAAACCCCCACAAGCAAGTCTTGAATCAAGATTTTCTCACTTCTAGGGTTTGTGCACCTCTTTTGTAAAATCTCAAGAGATCGATTCTGCAAGTGGATCGATGAATCGTCGCTAGAAATAGGTCTCTAATATCATTAGGGAGGTGTGCTAGAAATTTGGTCAAGTTTCATTGGTCGAATTAAAAGTTGGATCAAATTTCGTTTTGGATTTGGGTGGAATTTTTCAGTCTTGGACTCTACCGTCCGACCGCCATTCAACGGCGGTTCGACCGCCTTGTACTCGCATCATTGGTTTGCCGGTCGAACCGCTGTCCACCGGTCCGACCATTGGTTAGTTGCGGTCGGCCGATCCTTGACCGTCGGTCCGACCGCCCGTGGTAGCCGGTCAGACCGCCCGTGCCCAGTGAAGAACATTGAGTTCTTTTCCCTTTTTGTGTCGTGTGCTTGAGGGGTTTATCAAATCCAACACAAGGCTTCCGTTGTGTGCTCACTGAACTTCTTAGCTTTCATAGCTAAAGGAGTAAAGTTCGTGTTGGTTTTGATTTAGGCGAGAAAGTTTTGAAAGCGCCTATTCACCCCCTAGTCGCCTTCCGGTCCTACAAGTGGTATCGAGGCGGTTAGCTCTTCTCTATAGATCTTAATCGGTCTTTGGAGCCATGGCGACTGACAAGTACTCAACCAAGCCACACATTTTTGAAGGAGTTGACTTTGCATCTTTGGAAGGCTCGTATGCAAGCGTATATCGAGGCTCAAGGGCACGCGATTTGGCTAAAGGTGAAAAACCCTTATGTCGTGCGGATGACGATACGATCACTCGGATGTGGAGGCCAACAAAGAAGGCTCGGAACTATTTGATCCAAGGCCTTAGTCGATCTGAGTTTGGCGCGTTGCTCACTTGCGGTCGCTCACGAGATCCGCGGACACTTTGTGATTATCACGAAGGGTCCATCTGCGATCAAGGAAGTGAGAGAACCACTCAAAAGGTTTACTCGAAGATCGAACAAAGGCTGGTGAGTCTTTGGATGAGTGTGGGAAGATTCTCTAAAATACTTCATGATCTCCGTATTGTTGACTTGGTATTTTACAGTCGAAAATGCACGCCACTTCAGGTGCTCTTGATGTGAAGGTGCAGGGTATGAAGATCACTTCCATCAATGACAACATCACATGAGTGAGCTTACCATGGATAAGCTCTACTCGAGGTTGAAGACGCATGAGATTGACTTTATCTCGCGTCTCCCAAGACAGTAATCGATGGCTTTAGTGGTCGACAAATCCAAGGGTTGCTCTTCCGATTCTCTTGATTGTAGCTCATCGGCTTTTCATTATCTCGCTTTACATTCTTTGAGTGATGAGCAACTTGAGAAATTGCCCGAGGATGACTTAGCCCTCCTTTCCACCAAATTCACAAGAGCGTACAACAAGGTGAGAAATAGGAGGAGGAGTGGACCTATCACGTGCTTGAATGTGGTGAGCCAAACCACATTCGCTCCAAGTGCCCCAAGCTAAAGGGCAAGGAGGAGAAGGAGACACGAAGACATCCCGGAGAGGATGTAAAACCCAAGAAGACAAACTATCGAAGTTTGTCGGTAGGGTCCTGCCGCTCTTGAGAATGTAAATATGAGCGATGTGGACTCGGAAGCGGAGGACGACGAGTGATTCTCGTGGCAAGAAGAAGGCGCATGACTTCACCCCATGTGTTTCATGGCCAAGAACACCACGACAAATGATTCCTCCAAAGATGAGGATCCTTTTAGTGATCCCGATGAGGTATGCCCTTCTATTGCCGATATGAAAAGGGCTTTGGTGCTTGTTGAATGAAATTGCATAAGCAAGTAAAAATGATTAGGAAGCGTGGACATTATGATTGATAATTTGAATCTTGAAGTTGTTAGGCTTAAATCTATCAATCCTGCGATATTTGTGATTCTGCACTAGCTTGCTTAAAGATTTGACAAGCTTGAAATCTGCTCATTCCTCTGTCACAAATCAACTAAAAGATGCTCTCGATGAACTAGAATCTTTCAAGTCTAGATCCGCTTGTTTAGATGTCATTCCTCTTGATGTGACCGCCATGGAAGCTATCCCTTTAACTTGCTCTAATTGTGCTTTGCTAGAATTAAAATTGGATAGTTCCTTAAAAGAATTGCAAAAGTTTGATGCTAGTCACACATGCTCTCATTGTAAGGATAATAGGATTAAGATGCAAGAGATGACGAAACATTGATTTACTCTAGAGTTGCATCTTGTGAAAATTGTCCCAAGCTTACAATTGAGATTGAAGCCTTAAACAAGACCACGGAAGAAAAGGCTAAAATTGAAAGATCCATGTCTTTTCTTGCTTCTAAAAGGTTATTGATTCTAACTCTTGTGTTTTGAATCTTGAAGTTGAAACCATGGTTAGTCGGATACAAGAGGCTTTTAGAGTCAAGTTTAAGGAGCGCTTGAGTAGGATTCAGAATCCTATTGTGTGTCTTGTGAGGCCTTCAAAGTGGAAGTGACCCTTCTTAAGAGTAAGCGCAATGAGGTAATCAAGTCTAGCAAGTGTACTAGATGTGAGGAGTTAATGAAAGAGAATGATTACCTCAAGGTGACTCTTGAGAAATTTTCAAGTGGGAAAAAGAAACTCAACATGATTCTTGATCAATCCAAGGTGGCGTGAAAAATAGTGGTCTAGGTTTCAACCCCCTAGAGCATTCCAAGAAAAACCCACATAAGATTGCTAGAGTTGTGAAGAATGGTTTGTTTGAGCTAGAACCTCCTAAGCCATCCGGGTTGTTTTCAAATCCGGTGGTTTTGCTCAAACTCTTTACGGCAAGAAAGGTGCTTTCACTCATTCATGCAGACCCTCAAAGGTCGATACCATTGCACTTTCGCAAGAAAGAAGGCCATCTTGTTGAGTTACCTTGGGAGAGCAAAACTTGAGAGAAAAGAGAGGATGGCGTCCTAAGATCCATTAGAGGAGTCCCTTCTCCAGATGTAGTCTCTAGAGCTAGGCAGCCTGTTTATCGCACCACACATAGGCCTAGATTTGTAGAGAACTTTGTAGACTCTTTTGTTGGGTCTAGGCAGCATGCTGGATTAGGACATCGTGAGGAGAGACACCGGGTAGCACCTAGACAGGGGGAGTATCGATCTTTTGGTAGATCGTTTCGGAGAGGTCTAGGTGACTCTCATGTGCATCCTTATGATTTTGTTCCTGATCATGTTTCAGCTATTTCTACTGCTGCTCCCAGACATCGTGCTTCTCAGTACTTGATTCCTCGTTCATTTATCACTAACCCCAGTACTGAGGCACGGATGTTTTCTGATTGTGCCTTTTAGGTCCGTCGTGCGAGGAAGGAGGACAAGTGGCTTGTTGACTCCGGGTGTTCTCGACATATGACCGGAGATTCTAGATGGTTCTCCTCCCTCACACGTGCATCCGGCAATGAATTGATTACATTTGGGGATGCTTCTACCGGGACCGTGACTGCAAAGGGCACTGTGCGCGTCAACGACAAGTTCATGCTAAAAGACGTCGCTTTGGTGAGTAAGCTGAGGTATAATCTTCTATCTGTTTCTCAGCTGCTTGATGAGGGTCTAGAAGTGAGGTTTAAGAGAGGTGAGTGCAGAGTTCTAGATTCCTCAGGTGAGCTTGTTTTGAGATCTCAGTTTGAGAAGATCTTACGTGCAAATTTCATATTTCTTACATTTCCAGTCCTAGGTGTCTGGTAGCCTCTGATTCTCATGACCTTGTTTTGTGGCATCGTAGACTTGGGCATATAGGTTTTGATCATTTGTCTAGAGTCAGTTGCAAGGACTTGATTAGAGGTTTGCCTAGGTGAAGGCCGTCCAGAGATCTTGTGTGCTCACCTGTAGACATGGTAAGATGGTGTCCGCTTCCCACCCACCTCTTACTTTGGTAATGGTGATGGACGGGATGACTTCTTCACTTAGATCTGATTGGTCCTTCTAGAGTTGATCACCGGTGGGAAATGGTACATCTTGGTGGTTGTGGATGATTACTCCGGTATTCATGGGTTTATTTTCTTGCTTCTAAGGGCGAAGCATTTGGATTCTTTAAAGATTTGGTCCTTAGAATTCTTTGTTGATATACTGGAGCTTTGAGAGCCATTAGGAGTGATAATGGGACGAGTTCAAGAATTCTTCTTTTTCTACCTTCTGATGATAGGGGAATTGAGCATCGCTTTTCTTCTCCTAGAGTTCCTCAATGAGAATGGTGTTGTAGAAAGGAAGAACAGAACCCATGTAGAGATGGCTCGGACCATGCTAGATGAGCATTCTACTCCTAGGAGATTTTGGGTGAGGCGATCTCTCTTGCTTGTTATATCTCCAATAGGGTTTTCTTGAGATCTGTGGTTGGGAAGACTTCTTATGAGCTTAGATTTGGTCATTCTCCCAAGGTCTCTCATTTCAAGATTTTTGGTTGCAAGTGCTTCATTCTTAAACATGGCAATCTTGATAAATTTGAGTCTAGATGTTTTGATGGCATATTTCTTGGATATCCTGCTCATTCTCGTGGCTATCGTGTTTTTAATGTTGATACTAACAAAATTGTTGAGACTTGCGAAGTCACTTTTGATGAGGCTAGTCACAGTACTAGACCCGATGCTTGGTACAGGTTTACGAAACTCAAGAAAGCATCTTCGTCGATGATGATTACGAGGATGAAGACTCAAACCATCCTCCTGCTACCTCACGAGAGGGTGGAGAGCACGCTACTTCTACTTGATGTCGGTGACGGCCGCCTCCTATCCCCACCGACGATCCGAGTGGCTCTGTTCCTACCTCCACAACTCATGGGGTAGAGGCTATACGCACCAGAGCACCTCTTCGCATTCAGCGACAACATCCTCTGAGCAGATGATTGGGGATCTTCAAGAGCGAGTCACTCGCTCGGTGTTTATTTCTCCCGATTCCCATGCACATTACGCTTTTGTCGCTTCTTTTGAACCCCGAGATATCACCCATGCTTTATCGATGCCTCTTGGGTCAATGCCATGCATGAAGAGCTTGAAAATTTTGAAAGAAACAAAGTCTGGTTTTTAGTTGAGCGACCTTCTCGATTCTCATGTTATTGGAACAAAATGGGTTTTAAAATAAGCAAAGTGAGGATGGATTGGTTGTTCGCAATAAGGCTAGACTTGTTGCTCAAGGTTATTCAGTAGAGGGCTTAGACTTTGAGGAGACCTTTGCTCGAAGAGCTAGATTGGAGGCCATTCGCATTCTTTTAGCATTTGCAACATCCAAGGGTTTCAAGCTTTTCAAATGGATGTTAAAAGTGCTTTCTTGAATGGCTTCATAGAAGAAGAGGTCTTTGTCAAGCAACCTCCTGGTTTGAAAATCAAAAATTCCCAAACCATGTTTTTAAACTCTCTAAAGCCTGTATGGATTGAAACAAGCTCCTAGAGCTTGGTATGACAGCTTAAGAGTTTCTTGCTTGAAAATGATTTCAAAATGGGAATGGTTGATAAAACCTTGTTCACTCTCGGGCATGGCGATGATTTCTTGTTGGTTCAAATATATGTGGATGATATTATTTTGGTGGTTCCTCTCATGCTTTGGTGTCTAGATTTTGATTCTATGAGCGGTGAATTTGAGATGAGCATGATGGGAGAGTCGACATTCTTCCTTGGTCTTCAAATCAAGCAAGCGAAAGAAGGCACCTTCGTCCACGAGTAAGTATACAAAGGACCTTCTTGGCGCTTCAATATGGGAAGCGATAGGCCAATGTCTACTCCCATTGCAACAACCACCGTCTTTGGACCACGATGAGGATGGAGAGTCGATGGATCGGAAGGAGTATCGCGATATGATTGGCTCCTCCTCTATCTTACTGTCGGGCGGACATACAATTCGCCGTATGTCCGTGCGCTCGATTCGAGCTTCCTCGTGCTTCTCATCGTCAAGCGATGCGTCGCATATTGGTATCTTCAAGATACGCTTGACTTTGGACTCTGTATTCTTCTTCTTGACTCTTTCAATTCGAGCATTTTCGATCTTGATTTGCGGGTGTAGAGTTGATAGGAAGAGTACTTCGGCACTTGTCATTTCTTGGGCACATCTCTTGTTTCTTGGTCTTCTAGAAAGCAGTCTTACATTGCCTGATCTACAACCGAGGCCGAGTATGTAGTCTGCCGCGATGGTCGCTCTCGAGTTCTCTGGATTTTATCCACGCTGCGAGACTATGGGTTATCTTTGGGAAGTGTTCCTCTTTTACGTGACAACACTACGCAATTAATATTGCCAAAACCCCGATGCAACATTCGAGGACTAAACACATTGACATTCGATTTCATTTTACGAGAGACCATGTTGAGAAAGGTGATGTTGTGCTTCATTTTGTAGAGTCGAGCAACGACTTGCGATATTTTCACTAAGGCTCTTGACTCTTGGCGTTTCTTTGCTGCTTATGGGAGAGTTAGGGTTATTAGTCCTATTGGGCTGTTTTGAGGGGGAAGTTGCTCTTTTTGCACTCATTATATCATAATGCATGTTTCATTTCATTTGTCTTGCATTGTATAATAAAATTAGTGGAGCTTTGATTATTATCCTTGTATGACTAAATTTCATCTTCTATACCTTGTCATATCAAGTGATAGCCTGCTAGACTTCTTTTATGGCTCTTCGTGTTTGGCTTAGCCTTTGCCTTGCTAGCCTTGTATCTGTGAGAGATTTGAATCAAATCATGTCTTGTTGGATCTTGTGACTAGTCTTGCTCTAGTGATCCTCTTATGATTCTCGCCATGTCTTACAAGTTGAATTGAGTCTTGAACTTATTCTGTGTAGAAAAATGAGCTTTTTATCTTATTAAGTCAAGCAAATGAAAAATGAGATTTTCTGTGCGAAAAAACTGATCTCACCAATCCTTTCTCATGAGACGGCTTGCCATTGCACTAGGCATGAACTCAGGGGGAGTTTTGGATGACCTAGATCATTCTTTTAAGCTTATCGCTTGAGATGGTCGCGGCAAGGCTTGAGATCTAGCACAGCAAAAAGTGAGAAAGAAAAAGAGAATTTGCCAAAAAGGGCTAAGTGCTTGAGCTTTGCTTCAAAAGAATTTTCTTAATGCTCAAAATGCCTCAATTCTTGTTTTGAGTCTCTTTTTACTTATAGACATGGCTTGACTCATTTTTGGTTGCTTTGAGTGAATCTATGATTTTGAGCAACCTTTCATGATTTCAATTCATTAATCTCAGATTCTTTGCTATCTTGGTTTTAGCTTTGCAGTACACGTTTTGCCATGATTGAATATAGCGTCTTCTCCTTATATGGCTTGGTATAATACTTGTACTGTCTACTTGTATAATGGTCATGGCTCCTTTTTACCAAAGCTCAAAAATAGAGTCATTCCTTCATGCTCTTTCTTTTTCATGCATCTTGATGAATTCATTGTCAAAGGGGGAGAAAGATTGTGAAGAAAATGATGTTAATGATGTTGGAGTTTTGGTTTCATACTCAAGGTTTAATATAGAAGAACTTCATAAAATAAAAAATTTTGAACCTTTTGAAAATTTGTGATCATCCTTTTGAAAATTTGTGATCATAGTGAGTTGAGTTTCTGGGTTTCTTGTCTTATCTTATTTGATTTGCAATTGTAGAATACTCACAATGATCAAAGGTCAAATAGATCAATGTGTCTTTCATTTGGACCTAAGTGAGATTTTTGGCTACTTTCTGGAATTTGAATCCTTTTGTGCTTTCAATGCCTTATCTCACTTGCCTATACTATTCTGAAGCCAGCTTGGTCGGTTCCTAAGTTTTTTCTTGCTTATGGACCAAGTTGTGCCTTTATCTGCAACGAAGTTTTTACTTTTCATTTTGAAAAACCACATTTTCTTGAAAATTGCCAATGTGTTCATCAAGGGGGAGATTGTGGATATCGTGAGGATATGTGCACGATCTCAGGATGATGAGTCAATTGGCAATGGCGTTATTAGTTTGCAAAATCTCGCGTTTTGGGTTTGCTCCAAAATTGTCGAGGCCATGGCGGTCGACCGGTTGTCTTGGCGGTCGACCGCCCGTGGAAGCGATCCGGCCGGCCATGGTGGCGGTCCGACCGCTGATTTGAAAGTTGGGTTTTGGAGTGAGCCAAAATAGGTTGTGTAGGCAAGTGAGGGAGTCTCTGGATGTGGTCCCATCATTTTGGAGCTCCAGTCAAAAGTTCTATTCGATTGAAATTTCGAAGGTTTGAATTTCTCGCTTGAATTTTGGCTAAGTCCTTTGGACGGTCGACCGCCGTTGTGGGAGCGGTCCGATCAAGATGAATCGGTCGGACCGGCCACGTAAGTGATCGGGCCGGCGATCCTGAATGAAAGCCAAGTGTTGCATTGAGTTTGTTTTAAGTGTGTTATACTATGAACTTCAATGCTTTATTGTTGTATATCGCATTGCGGGCGGCGTGGGTCAAGTTGTGAAGAACTTGTTCCTGAAGCGGTTTGGTTGTCTATTCTTTGTGCGGTGGCTTGCGTGTCAACGGCGTCAGCGGTGAGTGGATCGGGACTACGCTTGGAGGCCGAGGTCGAGCGATCGGGGATACCGAGTGAGGTTGTGTGACTCAAGCATGGTGCGAAATGGACAAGATGGATCGAGCGGGTGGTTCAAAGCAATTTGGTTGGATCGGCGGTGCGGATATCGGTGCGAGTCTCTCGGGAGGTTCGATGGGATTCGGACAAGAGAGGCTTGGCGTCGATGAGAACCGTGATCAACCTACACGTGGTGAAGCAGGCGATTGCTTCAAGAGTTATTTGTGTGTGGGTCCCATGTGTAAGTGACCCAAAAAGGAAACCCTAGCTTTCTAGTATAAATAGGAAGGGGAGAGGTGGAAAACCCAAGCAAGCATTCATTTAGCCCCCTTCTTCCTTTTTCTAGGGTTTGGAGGAGAGGAGAGGAAAACTAGGGTTTGGAGTGTGCTCCTTGTTGAGCTCTTGCCCTCCTTGGTGGAGAGGCTTTGTAAGCATCTATTGTGAATGAACAATCTTGTGATGCTTAATTGAAAGATCATTTGCTCCCTTTGTGTTCTTCTCTCTTTTGGATATTTTTGGTGCTTCCTTGATTCAAAGGTTCATACTTGGTCTCTTGGCCTACTCTATCTTGCTTTGATGTGTGGGATTACTCCTAGAGTCATCTAGATCATCAAACCCCCACAAGCAAGTCTTGAATCAAGATTTTCTCACTTCTAGGGTTTGTGCACCTCTTTGTAAAATCTCAAGAGATCGATTCTGCGAAGTGGATCTGATGAATCGTCGCTAGAAATAGGTCTCTAATATCATTAGGGAGGTGTGCTAGAAATTTGGTCAAGTTTCATTGGTCGAATTAAAAGTTGGATCAAATTTCGTTTTGGATTTGGGTGGAATTTTTCAGTACTGGACTCTACCGGTCCGACCGGCCATTCAACGGCGGTTCGACCGCCCTTGTACTCAGACCGCTGGTTTGCCGGGTCGAACCGCTGTCCACCGGTCCGACCGCTGGTTAGTTGCCGGTCAGACCGCTCCTTGACCGTCGGTCCGACCGCCCGTGGTAGCCGGTCAGACCGCCCGTGCCCAGTGAAGAACATTGAGTTCTTTTCCCTTTTTGTGTCGTGTGCTTGAGGGGTTTATCAAATCCAACACAAGGCTTCCGTTGTGTGCTCACTGAACTTCTTAGCTTTCATAGCTAAAGGAGTAAAGTTCGTGTTGGTTTTGATTTAGGCGAGAAAGTTTTGAAAGCGCCTATTCACCCCCCCCCCCTAGTCGCCTTTCCGGTCCTACAGTTGAGCTTTGAGCTTCGGTGAAGGCCATACAGCAGGGGTTCTCTCCTTTCATTTCTTGCTCCCCCTGCTCCATCTTTACTCTCTTGAGCTTAACCCTCACTCAATTTTGTTCATGTCGCTCAGGGCTTGATTGAATTTGGATTTCCCTATTTTCGGCCGAAATCCCCATTTTTTTCACTGGGGCAGACTCAACCCTTCTCTGTGCATTTTCTGTGCTCAGGTAACTTCTTGTTAGTCCCTAGTTGCTTGGCACCCGCTTCCTTAGACCGCAGCAGAGCTCATTTGCATTTTTTGTTTTCGGCCACTTTCGGTCATCTTTGTCATCTCAAACTTGCGGCGTTCTATCTATACCGACGCAGCCAAAACTGTTGGTACCATGGGGTGCGCCAGGTTGTTAAGAACCCATTTTGGGCATTTGCTCGCACCGTCGCGGCCAGAGTCGCCGGCGATGAGCCTCCCTTCACCGTCGTTTTGTCGGATGAAAACAGGGATGAGTTTTTGAACGTGATTCGATGTGGACCGTCGATCCTTAGATCTACGATCCAGGATCGCGCGAATGTTTGGATGGATCGCACGCCTTGATCAGTGGACTGTTGGATCCAAGATCAACGGTCCCGATTCAAGTCCACGTGAGTCGTTGGATCCAAGATCAACGGCTGATGTGGTGTGAACGTTCAGACCGTCCGAAAGGTTCGATCCGCGTGGGTCGTTGGATCCAAGATCAACGGCTCATGTGCGTGTGAACGTTCAGACCGCCCGAACGTCCTGATCCACGTGAACCGTTGGATCCAAATCCAACGGCGAGCGTTTATGGTTTGTGAGTCGCGCGTGCACGCGTTATCCCGTGGATTTGGACCGTTGGATCCAAGATCAACACTCCAAGTTCGTCCACGTCGATTTAATTTCTGATTTTTCCCGACAGGATTATTTGTCAACTGAAAAATGTAGTAAATTGTAAAATGCATAACTATTTCATTTTAATTCTTTTTCGGTTGATTCAAACTTTGTTAGTTATATTTTTAACTAAACTTTAATCTAAAAATGGTTCTAACCTCGGTATATCTCCAGAAAATTTTGCTAAAATGTTAGTGCAACGAATAGTAGTATTTTTGATTTATAAGGCTGAGCCAAATTGTTTTGCTCATATCTTTTGCATTAAGAATCCAAATCAATTGGTTCTTGTTGCTAAATTCCGTATAAATCATGCTCTTGCTACTGTTAAAAATTTCAGAACATTTGGAGAAAGTTTGATGTTGAGTCTTTGTGTTTTCTTCGTTCTTATCGGTTCTTTTTTAGCTTTCCGTTAGGTTCAAGAAACACGTTGATAACTTAAGTGATCCTCCTCAACCTCTTGAACCACAGCAAACAGGCAAGAAGTTTGATCATGTTAATCCCAGTATTTTTCAAGTCTAATATATTGATTTCCACTTGTATGTATGCATTGCTATTTTGTTGTTAAATTATGGTTAGTATCCTATAGTGGCATAATCTGTAGGAATTGAATATCCTCTACTACCATGAGCCTAAGTTATTTGCTGTGATTTGAGTTCGATGGATGAGCTCTTTTCACTTAGTAGATTGCGAATTGAAATTGTTTATAAATGCTTAGTTTCGGTAGTAATGGGCGATCATCGATTTTAGTCGATGATCTTGATCACACACCTATTTATTATTCCATTATGTCCAGCACTTGTGCTTTGTTACTTTGTAAAGTTAAAAACTGAAAATAAAATTGTTTTAGACTTGGGCACAATGGTATGTTGGTGTGATCTGTTGGTGTGAATGGAATGGTGCCTAGGTCATCAAGGACCGAGTGACTTGTGTCACCAATCCAAGCGCTTTTGCGTGCTAACCACGCGAGAGAGATATGAGACCTCTCTTGACTTAGTACTTTGGTGTGTGCTATCTCCGAGTCGCGGGAGGGGTTGTGTGTGTTGTGTGAAAAGGATATGTGTTCTTGTGTTGGGTGTGTGGTGGTGGAGATTCCTGTAGGCTCTCCACCTCGAGGAGCATTGTAGTTGTCAAGGCTTTACGAGGCGGGTAGTTGACCGAGGCTTTACAATGACTCAGACACAGCGTATGGGTTTCTATCCATACGGGCTGCTCGTGGTTAATACACAATATTAGAAATGTCTCGTAGGACTTAGCCGTGCCGGCATACCTAAGGAAGTGTGCTTAATAGCTTGGCAAAAGGCGATGCAGCGTCATGGTACCATGGTACACCTGCGCAGGTATAAAACTATTGAATAGCCTCGTCCTAGGTTATTGAGAGACCATGTGAGTAGGGTCCCCATTTGAGTGATGAGTATTTGTGCTGTGGGGAGAAGTTTGTGATTGAAATCATTGCGTTTGCGTTTACTGGCTGATGCAGTTACGTAAGTGCGGAACTTCGGTTCTAAGCGGAACTTTCGATGTCGGAACTTCGGCGTGGTAAGCGGAACTTCCGATTATCCCGGCGTTTGCGATCGATTGAGTTAATCGAACTTCCGCACTGGAACACGGTTTGTCGATATCTTGGCGTGAGTATTATGCTGTGACAATCGGATCTTCAAACACAGGAGTGCGGACGGTCCGATAATCGAAACTTCCGCTACGGTAAGTGCGGAACTTCCGATGTCGGAACTTCCGCAATGGTAAGTCTTGAACTTCCGATTATCGGCGAAGCTGTGCGAGAAAGGCATAGTTTGTGATTTTGAGTTTGTATGAGTTTGAGTCTTGTACAAATATTGATGCCATGATATTGGGCAATACTATGTGATGTGTGTTTATGCTGTTGTTGCGCAGGACATCGAGGCGAAGTCGTGGCGAGACACGAGGTGATCGGACTAAGCGCGGCGGCGTTGAAGTCGAACGGTCGGGATGTGTCGAAGGCGGCGTGAATCTTGAGGTGGTTGCGAGTCAGGGCGAGAAAGGTGTCTGAGGAGGCTTCGGAAGGTGCGCAAGGCGAAGCGGTCTTTTCGCAAAGCGGCACAAGTGGGCGGTTCCATTCAGTGTAGCGGTCTTAATGGGTTGGAGACCCATTAGCCAAGGGCTATAAATAGAGGTGAACCCCTGGTTGTAGGGTTAAACTTTTTGAGATAGAAAATTAGGGTTAGCTTTATCAAAAGAGCTTTTGGAGAGTTTGTTTTGCTTTTTGAGAGGTTGTTGAGTTGGAGAGGATGAACTAAAAATTTATGTAATCATTCCTCTGTGTTTTCCTCTGTAATCTTGTGATTCCTATCAATGAAATCCTGAGGTTTTGGTTCCTTGTTTATGCCTCCTTTCTTCTCTCTGTTCTTCTCTTGAATAGCTAGGGTTTTGATGAAACTTTTGATTCGTCTTATGAGATGGTATGAAACTTGATATCTAGAGTTTTATTGATATTGCTAATATATCTTCAAAGTCTCATGAGCCGAGAATCTAAGAATCTTGCAAATTGTGGGTTTTCGATTGTTCTTGCCTAATACTCAAGAAATCCATTTTTGCTTTGATTAATGAATCTTTGTCTGCGATTCTTCTCCATGAGGTCAAGATGTTGTTTAGGATGATGTCATGTGAAACTTGACCTGAGAAGAGCATTCAAGATTTAGTATTTTGGATTTTTGGGCAAAACAGAAGCGCCTTGTTCTTGGTCGGGACAATCGAACTTCCGATTGTCCAAGCGAAATCTATTGGCGGAACTTCCGCCTTGAACCGGAACTACGCGATCGCGGAACTACCGCTAGGTAGAATCAGACTTCGATATCGATGAGCAGTCCTTTTGTTTAACTCTTTGGATTTGATTCACATCACACCTTTTGTTTAACAGTAAGTTTTTGAATTGCTGTGTGGACACTTGAGAGGGGAAGATCTTAATTTTTAAGGCACCATTCACCCCCCCTCTGTTGCCATTTCGGTCCTTCAATTGGTATCAGAGCCGGTTAGCTCTTCCTTATAGATCTTAACCGGTCTGTTGAGCCATGGCAACGCACAAGTATTCCACCAAGCCTCCCATCTTTGATGGCCTGGATTACCCCTTCTGGAAGAGCCGAATGGAAACATACATCCAGGCTCAGGGGTATGCCATCTGGTGGAAGGTGAAGGTCACATTCGCCGTCCTGCCGATGAAAACATCAATGTGGGAAACATGCCCGATGTTGAGGCCAATGCTAAGGCAAGGAACATTATCATTCAGGGTTTGAGCAGAAGTGAGTTCGATCGCATTTCTCATTTGTCTTCTGCTTACGACATCTGGGTGACCCTCGATGCATACCATGAGGGCACCACCCAGATTAAGACGGTTCGACAAGACCAATTCAGCGAGAATACTGACAAATTTGAGATGTTTCTTTGGTGAATCTCTTGGCGAGTGCTTTCGCATTTCCATAAGATTTTGAGCAACCTCCGAGTGTCGGTCTTACATACCCAGACTCGGATAGCGCTCGACGGATGCTTTACGCACTTTCGATCTTCGTGTTTGGGAGATGAAAGTGACTACCATCAAGCATAGCACGGACCTCTCGACCCTGACTCTTGATGCGCTTTACTCGCGCCTCAAGACTCACGAGATTGACATTGTCTCTCGAAGGTCGAAGTCACGATCGATGGCTTTAGTCACGATCCCACCTCTGGATCTTCTTACGAGTCGATACAGGTTCTCCTAGCTGCTCTCTATGACATAGCGATGATCGGTTAGAGCGACGAGGATGAACGATTAGCCCTCCTAGCTCGAAGTTTTCCCATGCTTACAAGAGGAGGAGGGATGGAAAAGAGGAGGTCCTATGAATTGCTTGAGTGTGGTGGCCCCAACCACATCCGAGCAAGCCCCAAGGCGGGGAAGGGTAAAGGTGACTACGGCGGTTCGGGCAAGAACGACTACATTGACAAGAACCGCAACACGAAGCCCTCAGCACCTGACCAAGGCAAGAAGAAGTTCCGCAACTTTGGGAAGGCAAAGAAGCTGTTCCATCGCGTCCTCACCGCCCTCGACGAACTTGACACCAGCGAGGTGGAGGGGTGGAGTGACGATGATGGAAAGGGCGATCAAGATCCCAGGGCGGCGGCAACTTCACGGCATGTGCTTCATGGCCCTCGAGGGCGATCTAGCGACAATGAGTGTACTCCGACTCGATGAGGTTAGTCCCACTTACGACCAGCTTAATGATGCTTTTCTTAAGCTAGGTAGATTTCATGCTAAGTCTAGGGCTAAGTGTACTGAGTTGGAGAAGGATGTAGCTAGACTATCACGGGAGCTTACCTTACTTACATCTGCTCCCTCCCGTGATGATTGTGACACATGCTGTGCTCTGCTTGATAACATGGAAAAACTAAGGACCTTGCATGATAGTGTGTCCTCTGAATTAGACATGATTAAAGTGGAGAACATTAGCCTTCTTGTTGAACTAGAGATGAGTAGGGTAGCACCTCCTTCATCTACTCTTTGTTGAGACTCTTGCTTGCACCTCCTGTGAGGTTAAGGACAACTCGTTTAGAGGTCTATATACCATGTTGCTCGATCTGCCCGAGACTTGTGAAAATTGTAATAATCTCAAGATGAACCTAAAACGGGCAGATCACAAAATTGTTGAATTCCAAGCTGCTTTATTAGAGCCCATTGTTTCTTGTTTAAATTGTTCTAAGTTAACTGCTGAACTAGAATCTGTATCCAAACAGTTTCAAGAAATGATTGATCACAATAACAAACTGGCTCAGTATGCTTCTAAGGACCTTGTTAGCTCACCATGCAATCAGTGTAATAAACTAAAATATGATTTGGTTGCTTTGGATGAAAAATGTGTGAAGCTAACTAAGGACCTTCTAGAGACACAATCATCCGCTTGTATTGTGTGTGCTGGGAAGAAGTCTAAGGATTTGGTAGAGACGCCTAGCAAAGTGAACCAATCTGCTGGCAGTAGGACTGTCCCCCCAAAGTCGGCTGTGCATGCACAAGCCAATCTTTCCTCTACTATTGGTTCTTCTTCTGCTCCCTTACCTTCTGCTGTTCCTTCTTCCCTCTGCTCTTCTTGCACCTCTCTCTTTAAAGTGTCAGTATCTTATGAACACTCTCGAGAAGTTTGTAGGAGGCAAGAAGAAGCTCAATCTCATTCTAGACCAATCTAAGATTTGCAGATTTAATCAGGGTTTAGGATATGATTTCCATGAGGATATGAGGAAGCATCCACCTTTCGTGCTCAGAACTATAGCACCAGGTGTGATCAAAACTAAGCTCAGGACTGAGAAAGTCAATTTTAAATCAGCGGGTTTTGTTCAAAGGATCTCTGACAGCATGGTGATTCCACCTACAGCTACGGCCTCTCAGAAGGCGAAGTATCATTGCACCTTCTGTCAGAAGGATGGACATTTGGTTGATCATTGCTTCAGGCGCGCCAAGATCGCGCGTAGAGATCATGTTGAGTCCTTTAGGCGCATTCGAGGTCGACCCGGACCATGAGTGCACCTAAGACTAACATGAGGTCTAGGTTTGCTACAGCTGATGATTTAGGGCAGCATCGAGGACTTGGTTTTTTCTGAGTTTTCTGATTTTCGTCCTCATGCTCCCTTTGTTCGTGACTTCCGTCGCTTTGAGGGTAGATCTCGGTTTCCATTTCGAGATGGCTACCGCGGTGTGATCAACATGTTGCGAATTCGACTCGCTCTTCCATAGCGGTTGGATTCGACCAGACTTTGTCTGCACACGACCTTACGGCTTGTTGAGTGGCGAGGCGTAGGGTAGATAGAGGTCGGTCTTGCTTGACTACTTCATACATTCGGCGTGTGACTCGGTATTGGGTGCCAAAATCACTTTGTTGATTCATCCCGATCTTGAGACTTTACTCTGTTTGACTTCGGGTTCGCCGGCCGGGAAGGAAAGGTGCGGATTGTAGACTCGGGTGTTCTCGTCATATGACCGGAGACTCGTTGGTTTTCTTCCTAGCCCGTGCTCGAGGTGATGAGGCGATCACCTTGGAGATGCTTCATTTGGGTGCGTCATCGCTAAAGGTCTTGTGAGCATTAATATTTCGTTTATTTTGAAAGATGTTGCCTTAGTAAGTAAGCTGCAGTATAATCTGCTTTCAGTCTCTCAGCTTACCGATGACGATTACGAGGTGAGCTTTAAGAAAAACAATTGCAAAATTCTTGATTCTTGGGTAGCCTAGTTTGCGGATTTCTCGATATGGGAGGATCTTTCGTGCTGATTTTTACGAGACTTACGGTGATCCTCTCGGTGTTAAATTGCTACGAATCCGTGATTTGACCTTACGGCATAGGAGACTAGGTCATATAGGCTTGATCATTTGACACGAGTTAGCGGCCACGATCTCATTCGTGGTTTGCCAAAACTCAAGATGGTCAAGGATCTAGTTTGCTCTCCATGCCGACACGGCAAGATGGTTGCCGCTTCTCACTCTCGATCCACGTGACAATGGCGATGCACGGGACAAGCTGCTCCATATGGATCTGATTGGTCGGCTCGAGTCTTGATCGGCGGGAGGAAGTGGTATGTTCTTGTTGTGGTCGATGACTTCTCGAGGTACTCTTGGGTGTTTTCTTAGCCTCGAAGGATGAGACGTTTACTCATTTTCATGGTCTTTTTAGTAGGCTTTCTGTTGAGCTCCCAGGTGCATTACGAGCAATTCACAGTGATAATGGCACCGAGTTCAAGAATTCCTACTTTGAGAGTTTGTGGTGAGGCAGTGTAGAGCACCAGTTCTCATCTCCATCGTCCCCCAACGAGAATGGCGTTGTGGAGAGGAAGAACCGTACCTTAGTCGAGATGGCGGGCGATGCTTGATGAGTACTCTACACCTAGGAAGTTTTGGGCGAGTCTATTGCTCTTGCTTGTCATGTTTCTATGAGTTTTCTTAGGGCACTCTTGCATCTCACTTCTTATGAGTTGAGATATGGCGAAAGCCAGTGTCTCGCATCTTCGTGTGTTTGGTTGCAAGTGTTTTATTCTGAAGTTTGGGAACCTAGATAAGTTCGAGTCACGATCTTGTGATGGGATCTTTCTGGGTTACTTGACTTCTTCTCGTGCCTATAGAGTCTGGAACTGCGAGTCTAGCAAAATGTTAGAAACCTGTGAGGTGACTTTCGATGAGGCGGTCAGGGACTAGGCCTGATATCTCAGATTCTCTAGAGCAGTCTGAGTCCATCTTTGTGGACAATGAGGAAGGCGGAGATGAAGGTTGTCTACCCGATCCAGTTCTTCCTCCTCCTCTTGAGGTGCCTTCTTCCCTTTGCACCTCGAGGAGATCGACCCTTACCTTCTGCTTCTTCTGAAGTTAGTGGCTCTGTCCCTATCTCATCTGCTCATGAGATAGAGGCCACTTCTTCATCTCACCCTGGACCTCCTAGACACATTCAAAAGGACCATCCTTGAGCGGATCATTGGAAACCTCTTTGAGCGTGTCACACGTTCCAAAGCTGGTTTGTCTCTCTTTGTCTCCATTACGCTTTCGTCGCCTCATTTGAGCCCAAAGGCGTTTGTCATGCTCTATCGACGAGTCTTGGATAAGCGCCATGCATGAGGACTTGGAAAACTTTGAAAGAAACAAGGTGCGGTCCTTGTTGAGCCCCTCAAGGTCACAATATCATTGGGACCAAATGGGTGTTCAAGAACAAGGAAAGTGAAGATGGGTTAGTCATTGAAACAAGGCTAGGTGGGTAGATCGAGGGTACTCCCAAGTTGAGGTCTAGATTTGAAGAGACCTTTGCCCTGTAGCTAGACTTGATGCCATTAAAATCTGCTTGCCTTTGCGACTTCTAAGGGTTTCAAGCTTTACGGATGGATGTCAAGAGTGCTTTCCTCAATGGCCTTATTGAGGAAGAAGTCTATGTCGAACTGACCTCCGAGTTCGAGAACCCCAAATACCCTAACTATGTCTGAGCTTTCCAAAGCTTTGTATGGACTCAAGCAGTCTCGAGCTTGGTATGAAAGGCTTAAGTCCTATCTGTTTGAGTCATGGTTTTGAAATGGGTAAAATAGACAAGACCTTATTCATCGCCATCTTGGCAGCGATCTTTTGCTCGTCCGGATCTATGTGGGCGACATCATCTTCAGCGGCTCCTTACATACTCGTTTCCAGTTTTAGATGTTATGAGCTTGGAATTTGAGATGAGCATGATGGGCGAGCTCGGCTTCTTCCTTGGCTTACAAATCAAAGCAGACTCGGGAAGGTACTTTTCTTCACCAAGGCAAGTACACTCGAGACCTCTGAGCGCCGACATGAATGATGGAAAGCGATATCAACTCCGATGGCATCTACAATGCTCTTGATCCGGATGAAGATGGCGAACACATGACCAAAAGGAGTTCGGGAGCATGATTGGCTCTCTCTTGTACCTCACGACCTCGAGACCGGACATACATTTCTCGTATGTCTTTGTGCTCGATTTGAGCTTCTCCTCGCGTATCTCACCGTCGAGCGGTCAAGCGCATCTTCGGTACCTTGAGCTACCATTGACTATGGTATCTGGTACACTTCCTCTTCTTGTCTATCTCTTAGAGCCTTCTCGATCACGATTTATTTGGTCGTAGGATAGATAAGAAGAGCACCTCAACACTTGCCAATTCATTGGCACTTCTCTTGTCCCAGGTCGTCAAGGAAGCGGTCAGGGGTTGCGATCCACCTGCGAGGCCGAAATGCGTTCTTTGCGGCCGATTCTTTGTAGCCAAGTGCTTTGGATGGTCTCGACCTGCGGACTTTGGGTTAATGTCGATCGTGTTCCACTCTTTTGTGATAACACGTCTGCGATTTGCATTGCCAAGAACCAGTGCAACATTCTCGGACCAAGCATATTGATATCGATATCACTTTCTTCGAGACCATGTAGAGAAGGGTGACATTGTACTCCAGTTTGTGGAGAGTGAACACCGGTTAGGCGATATCTTCACTAAGCCTTTGGACAGCTCTCGGTTTTCAGCTCTGCGGGGAGAGCTTGGGGTGGTTTGTCCTTATGGACTGTTGTGAGAGGAGTTTGGGTTTCTTCTTTGTATTATATTTTAATTATGCTATTTCTTTTTTCTGGTTGCACTTCTTTTAAGTGCTTTGGGTTAAGTCCTTCGAGCATAAGTTAGAGTGGTTCTCTTGCCAAGTTGCTTTGACTGCTAATTCTTATCTTGTGCTTCTAGGATGTTGCTTATTAGTTTGTTCTTCTCTCTCTAAGTATAGCTTACTCACTTCTTATAGGTTCTAGCAAGGGTGGGGCCACCCTTGGGTAGACAGGGCGATGTTGCTCCTTAGTGTGTGAGTTGATCGGTGATAGTCTGGAATCATATGGGGTAGATAAGAACACATGCGGCGACAGTATTCTCTATATCTTTTCTATGCTCTAAGGACCGCCTTTTACATTTCTCTTATCGATTCTCGTTTTGTTCCTTTGGTTGGGGAGTTCATCTTGGTTCTTCAAATTCTTAAATTTGTTGTAACTCAACTTTGAATTAAAAAATGTATCTCATTCGAAGGGAATCTTGTTTTTCGTGCATTTCATCCTACATTGTAATATAATCATATGGAGCCTTGTTTATTATCCCTTATGATCTGTTTTCACTGTTTTACATCTTGCCATGATTTATGCTAAACTGCTAGATTTATCATGACTTTTTATGTGTAGTTTAGTCTTTGCTTTGATAAGGTGACTAAAATTGCTCAACTTAAACTAAAATCTTGTCATGATAGCTCTTGAGACTAGTCTGTTGAAGTTATCCTTTTATGATTCTCGCCATGTCAAGTAGGCTGAGTTGAGTCTTGAATCTTTATTGAGTTTCAGAGTAAGCTATGTCAGTTCGTTAAGAAACTTGACTTATCTTTAATCGTTGGTCTAAAAACTTCAAAAGCAAAAATGATCTCTTTTGTGCGAAAAAACTGATCTCACCAACTCTTTGTCATGAGACTGCTTGCCATTGCACTAGGCATGAACTCAGGGGGAGCCTTGGATGACCTAAGATCACTTCCTTAAGTCTGTTGCTTGGAGTGGTCGCATAAGGCTTGTGATGAGGACATCCCTACCATGGATATAACCGTGCCTACACACACAACTCAACCACAACCAGTACAAGGACCTCTTACCCGAGCTCGTGCACGCCAACTTAATTATCAGGTGAATTCGTTCCTAGGATTATATACTACTGAGAATAGACCGCTACCTAATGCAAGTGATTTAATTGTGCTTAGGAATATGGGAAAGGACCATGGAGAGGCATGTGGAGTCGTGAAGATGTATGGAAGGCAAAATGGAGATCATCACGTCACTTTGGGTCCAAGACAAGCAAGAGTTCGAGCTGGGCTCGTTCTGGAGTCAGATTCGGACTACGGCGTCAGGACTAAATTTAAACGGACGTAACTTCTTCATACGGACTCCGTTTGGGGCGTTTCTGGACTTCATGGAAAGCTTATCAAGTCTAATTTCTAACGGATCTAACCTCATCATCAAATTCTATCCGAGCAGGCCGCAATTATCAAAAGAGTCCGTATCCGTATCAGAGTCCGAGTCGAAGGGTGCTGCGCCACCTCCACTTTGACCCACGGGCCTTGTAACCCTAGCTGGTCGTTTCCCCTATATAGGAGCCGCCGTCTCCCTCGCTTGAACTCGGATTTCGTTGAGTTTAGGTTTAGCCATTATGCAAACTACGTTCTTGATTGTGTCGAGCGACCACTGTTAAAACGACTTGGGATCCCATCTTTGCTATTCGCAATACAATTTATGCTTCATTCATATTCGCAATATCAGATTGCCTATGTCTTATTATTGCTAGTTCTTCGATTGCTCGTAGGGATTGAACTTCGTGTTCAGGTTGATCATGCCTCCAGCGAGGTCAATAACACTTCGGAGTTGGTTCAGAGATTGCTAAGGCGCAAGCGTCGTCGTACGGTTGTAGTCGGATCGTGAGAGTCACCGCCACCAAAATCGATAGTTATCAATCTCATCGAAAGATCGGACACCTCGTCTTCATCAAGTGGTATCAGAGCTCAAGGTTGCTCGGTGAGAATTTCCAGTTTACCATAGATTAGATTGCTTTTCCTTACCCAGAGTACACAAAAAAAAATATTAGCAGTAGTAGATCAATCTGTCCAAACCAGTCTTAGCCTCGTAATTTTTCTTTTCAGTACATTGCATTGTTGAACTTTCGGTTGCATCGTCGTGTTCTTTCTTTGGTCTTAGTGTCTAGTTCCTCTAGAGTTTGAGTTACATTCACGTTTTTGTCTCACCGTTCAGTTAGATCCGAACTACCACAGGGGTAGAAAAGGAGGACTCAATCTCTAGGGAGGCTTTGCCCTAGTTTGGTTTCGGAGTAGGACACGATCTCGGAGTAGGACACGATCTCAGAGTTGGAGTAGGGTTCTGCCGCATCGTGTGTGAAAAAAAAGGCAGCCGCAACTAGAAGAGCCGCGGCATAAAAAAAAAGAAGAGAGAAAAACCTAACTTTTGCATCGACCTCCGATTGAGGCGATTTTGATCCGTTGGAAAGGAAATCGGAAAATAGAGCGAAAAAGTGAAGTCGGGTGAATCGGAGATTTTAGATCGCGTAAGCCACCGAGCACACACGCGGCGGCTCAGGCCCCAAAAAGGTCGTTTAGGGCCTCAAAGCGGGCCCGCAAACCGAGGAAAATCAAGTTTCTTAGAATTTGCTCAAAATTGACAAAGCCCTTACGCACGTGATTCTAAGGTCCCTGTGAAGGCGGCGCCCTTTTTGAGCTCGAACTCCGTGTGCAGCGCCATCTAGTTTCTTTACGCACGGTGTGTCTTCGTTTGTGTGCTAGGCTCGCATCTCTAATGCGGTCTAGCCTAGGACCGGCACCCACCGGCGTTGAGCGATTTTTCACTTGCATTTTATGAATTGATTATTGCTACTCCTTGCTACTAAACTTGAGCCCTCCCGGCTACACCTTTTCTACACGTGCAATGTGCCGAGCTTTACAGCAATCGCTCCATCCAATCTTCTAAGATATATTGTCACCACCGTTGCCGATCCCCCTGTGTGCTTGGTAAGAATTGGTAAGAATTCGATAGAAGGTTTGAGTCGGCGACTTTGAACCACCATACCCTAGTTCTTGTTAGGACATATTCTTGTGTTTTCGCTAACAATGGCGGAGTTACGGAGAGTTCTTGATCAAGATAGATCTCACAGTCCCGTCTGAAGGAATCATACAACATTTCACGCGAAATGAATCATCGTCGGAGGGCCTTGAGGAGGGCGTCGAGTTACAAATGGCGACTTGCTCAACTAGAGAGCACCAGTTGAGACAAGCGCAGCGCCGGCTGCGATGGAGAGAGCACAAGGTATCACTAATAATTCTTTGGCGGATATTATGGCGCCTTGAGGAGATTGTCCAAGCTTCACTCTTATTCCCCCGCTTTGTGACGGTAGAGGGACAAGATGAATATGTGGGTGATTCGAGGCGGATGGTAGAGCTAACCACAACAACGATCGAGCTCATCGCCAATTGCGTTTTAGCAGGCAAGGTATCGAAGAGAACCCCACGGCGTGAAGTGCGTGACCGCGAAGATGCTTTTGCTCGGGTTAAATTCAATATGCCCTCTTTTAATGGTAAATATGACCACGATAGTTATTTAGATTGGGAACTAGTCGTTGATCAAAAATTTGCTTGTCATGATTTTCCGATAATAGGCGAGTTAGAAATTGCTACTAGTGAATTTACCGACTTTGCTTCTATTTGGTGGAAAGAACATTGCCGTCAACATCCCAATAACATACCTAACACTTGGGAGGCTTTAAAATTGCTTATCGTCACCGATTTGTTCCCTCATATTATGCTCGTGATTTGTTAAATAAATTGCAGCGCTTACAACAAGGTGCAAAGTGCGTGGAAGAATACTATCGGGAATTACAAATGGGTATGTTGCGTTGTGGGTTAGTTGAGAATGAGGAGGCATCAATGGCTAGGTTTTGGGAGGATTGAATCGTGAAATTCGGACATTCTTGATTATAAAGATTATAACTCCATGACTAGATTGTTTCATCTTGCTTGCAAAGGCGAGCGAGTGCGGGGGCGCCCGACGAGAACGCGATCTAACTCTTCTACAGTCGCACAAATTCATGGACGCGTACACCTTTTCCTCATCCACTATGGCGGCCCCACCATTAACCGCCAACAACAAGCATCGCCCTACTACATCAAATTCAGCGACAAGAGTTTTGAAGCACCCAAAAGCGGCACCACAACTTCCGCAAAAACTTCCTCTTGGTTGCTTGACGGATTTAGCGAGGGCGTTCAATGCCATCGTTGCAAAGGCTATGGACACATGATGCGGGACTGTCCAAGCAAGCGTGTATTGATTATACGTGATGATGGTGGGTATTCCTCTGCTAGTGATTTAGATGATGAAACATATGCTATGCTTGCAAATGACCCTGCAGGACATGATGATAAATCTAACCATGAGGAGGAACATGTTGGCGCGAAGATGCCGACAAGTATTTGAGCATTATAGTGCAGCGCGTACTAAGTGCTCAAGTGTCTCATCTTAGCGAGAATCGGTAGCCATAATTTATTCCAAATCAAGGGCGTTGTCAAGGAACGTTCCATTCGCATAATTGTTGATGGTGGGAGTTGCAACAATTTGGCGAGTATGGATATGGTGGAGAAGCTTGCGTTGTCGACTAAACATCATCCCCACCCATACCATATTCAATGGTTCAACAGCAATGGTAAGTTGAAGGTAACACGGATGGTGAGAATACATTTTTCTATGGGTTCATACCACCCCGTTCTATTTGAACCGTTCGATTTCAATCCAACGGTGGAAACGTCGTCTCCTTCCTCAGGTCGCAGCGCGCGTTGAGTCCGACAATGGCGTAAGCAGAAGAGAAATGCGCAGCGTGGAGTCACTTCCGTGGTCGCCTTTAAACGGCTATCGCCTTCCGGTCGTGCTCCTCCCTCAGAAGTCCATGGTTCAACTGCTCCCGTCGCTCTCGCGTGCTCTAATGGCAGTGTTGACCCGAGAGAAATATCACCACTGCCATTCTCAGCTATTTAAGCTCCATTGCTTCACCCTTGGCTTCCTTTAGCACTTCCGCAACTCCAGCTAGCACCCACAAGCTTGTTTGAACTGCAGTCCCTTGAAATCCATTCGGCCGCCATTGTTGAGCTTTGAGCTTCGGTGAAAGCGGTACAGCAGGGGTTCTCTCCTTTCATTTCTTGCTCTCCCTGCTCCATCTTTACTCTCTTGAGCTTAACCCTCACTCGATTTGGTTTATGTCGCTCAGGGCTTGTTTGAATTTGGATTTCCCCATTTTCAGCCCAAATCCCCATTTTTCTTCACCGGGGCAGACTCAACCCTTCTCTGTGCATTTTCTTTGCTCAGGTAACTCCTTGTTAGTCCCTAGTTGCTTGGCACGCGCTTCCTTAGACCGCAGCAGAGCTCATTTGCATTTTTCGTTTTCGGCCACTTTCGGTCATCTTTGTCATCTCCGTCTTCTTGCGTTCTATCTGACGCAGCAAAGCTGTTGGTACCATGGGGTGCGTCAGTTGTTAAGAACCCATTTTGGGCATTTGCTCGCACCGCCGCGGCTAGAGTCACCGGCGATGAGCCTCCCTTAACCGTCGTTTTGTTGGATGAAAACAGGGACGAGTTTTTGAACGTGATTCGATGTGGACCGTCGATCCTTAGATCTACGATCCAGGATCGCGCGAACGTTTGGATGGATCGCACGCCTTGATCGGTGGACCGTTGGATCCAAGATCAGCGGTCCGATTCAAGTCGCGTGAGTCGTTGGATCCAAGATCAGCGGCTCATGTGCGTGTGAATGTTCGGACCATCCGAAAGGTTCGATCCGCGTGGGTCGTTGGATCCAAGATCAGCGGCTCATGTGCGTGTGAGCGTTCGGACGCCCGCACGCGTCGATCCACGTGAACCGTTGGATCCAAATCCAACGGCGGCGTTTAGGGTTTGTGAATCGCGGCGTGTGCGGCGTTATTCCGTGGACTTGGACCGTTGGATCCAATATCAACGCTCCAAGTTCGTCCACGTCGATTTAATTTCTGATTTTCCCGACAGGATTATTTGTCAACTGAAAAATGTAGTAACTTGTAAAATGCATAACTATTTTATTTTAATTCCTTTTCGGTTGATTCAAACTTTGTTAGTTATATTTTTAACTAAACTTTAATCTAAAAATGGTTCTAACCTCAGTTTATCTCTAGAAAATTTTGCTAAAATGTTAGTGCAACGAATAGTAGCATTTATGATTTATAAGGCTGAGCCAAATTGTTTTGCTCATATCTTTTGCATTAAGAATCCAAATCAATTGGTTCTTGTTGCTAAATTCCGTATAAATCATGCTCTTGCTACTGTAAAAAATTTCAGAACATTTGGAGAAAGTTTGCTGTCGAGTCTTTGTGTTTTCTTTGTTCTTATCGGTTCTTTTTCGCTTTCCCGTTTGGTTCCGAAGAGCACGTTGATAACTTAAGTGATCCTCCGCAACCTCTTGAACCACAGCAAACAGGCAAGAAGTTTGATCATGTTAATCCCAGTATTTTTCAAGTCTAATATATTGATTTCCACTTGTATGTATGCATTGCTATTTTGTTGTTAAATTATGGTTAGTATCCTATAGTTGCATAATCTGTAGGAATTGAATATCCTCTACTACCATGAGCCTAAGTTATTTGCTGTGATTTGAGTTCGATTGATGAGCTCTTGTCACTTACACTTAGTAGATTGCGAATTGAAATTGCTTAGAAATGCTTAGTTTTGGTAGTAATGGGCGATCATCGATTTTAGTCGATGATCTTGATCACACACCTATTTATTATTCCATTATGTCCAGCACTTGTGCTTTGTTACTTTGTAAAGTCAAAAACTGAAAATAAAATTATTTTAGACTTGGGCACAATGGTATGTTGGTGTGATCTGTTGGTGTGAATGGAATGGTGCCTAGGTCATCAAGGACCGAGTTACTTGTGTCACTAAGTCAAGCGCTTTTGCGTGCTAACCACGCGCGAGGGATATGGGACCTTGTAGGACCGTAAAGGCGACTAGAGGGGGGTGAATATGCGCTTTCTCAATTTTTTTGTCTTAATCAAATTCAACACGCACTTTACTCCTTTTGCTATGAAAGCTAAGAAGATTAGTGAATGCACAGAGGAAGCCTTGTGCTGAATCCGATTACCCCCTTTGATGAGTCACGGCGGCCCGATCTTCCGATAGGTTCGATTTGGTTAAATCGTGAGGGCGTTGACGCTTTGAGGCTTCCAGACCAGCGGATCGTCACCTGCAATTCACTACACCCGCGCGCTGTCGTTATCGACCACGCTTGCGCGATCAACCTTACCACGAAGGTTATTGTTCCGCAAGCAATCGAAGCAACTCACAAGAACAAGGTAGATGCAATCAATTGTATTGCGGATATGGATGAAGTTTACAAGTGGGGTTCCTCAAACCGATAATCGGCGAACCGCAATTGGCGTAATAATCTAAGAAAACCCGCCTCTAAACTATGGCGCCATCATATATATAGGGGACGTGAGGAGGTCGACCTAGGGTTGTGCGCCGTGGGATGAGGCGTACACAACACGGACTCGATCTCGTCACGTTTACAAAGTCTTATTAGTTTCCAAAGCGGTGTGCAAAGACCTTGTGTCGCGTATTTACAGTCGAAGATCTAGTCGTAGGATCGGTCCTAGGGTGGTCTTGAGGAGTCCATGCTATCTTTGGTCATAGATTGTGTCCAGCGAGTCTTGTGCTCGCCTCTCTGGTCGTAGAGTGCTCCCAACGAGTCATCTGGTCGTAGACCTTCTAGAAGTGGTCGTAGGCCCTGCGGAACTGGTCGTGGACCTTCTTGAACTGGTCGTAGACCTTCTTGAAGTGGTCGTAGACCGTCTTGAACTGGTCGTAGGCCTTCTTGAAGTGGTCGTAAACCTAGATTTCTGAGTACAAGTAAATCATCTCCATTAGGCGAATCATAGAGTTCTCAAATAATACACTCGACCCTAGAAGCGATTTTACGATAGATTAAGTCACGTGCTCTAGCTCTTGTCATAGGACCTTGTAGTCCAACACCCAAATCTGGAGGGTCTTGTGTAGTACGTGTATCCGAAGGAGGGATGTCCTCATCATACTCCCCCTCTTGAATTGGAGTCGTCCTCGACTCAAGTTCATCTTCTTCTCCCACGTATGGTTTCAAATCAAATGTTAAATGTGGGGCTAACCCCAAAATCTGCAGTAATTCTAAGCGATATGCATTATCATTTATCTTCTTAATTATCTTAAACGGTCCTGCAGCTCTAGGCATCAACTTTGATTTTCTTAATTACGGAAATCTATCCTTTCTCAAATGAACCCAAACTAAATCACCTGGTTCTATTTTGACAACTTTCCTACCTTTATTTCCAGCAACCCTATACTTTTCACCATCGCTCTATATTCTCTTTAGTGGTCTCATGCAACTTGAGAATAAAGGCAGCACGCTTCTTAGCATCTAGATTTATTTTTTCAGAGGTTGGTAAAGGTAGTAAATCAATAGGAGCACGGGGGTTAAAACCATACACTACATGAAGCGGACTTACCTTGGTGGTGGAGTGTATTGATCGATTGTAAGCAAACTCAATATCACGGTAAACACTCTTCCCACATCTTCAAGTTCTTCTTTAAAACAGCCCGCAACATGGTGGATAACGTGCGGTTGACAACCTCCGTTTGTCCATCAGTTTGGGGATGACACGTAGTAGAAAACAGCAGCTTTGTCCCCAATTTATTCCAGCGATCTCCAAAAGTGGCTCAAAAACTTTGCATCGCGATCCGAGACAATAGTATTGGGCACTCCATGTAAGCGAACGATTTCCATGAAAAACAAATCAGCTATGTTTGTAGCATCATCGCTCTTGTGACAAGATATAAAATGTGCCATTTTAGAAAATCGATCCACTACGACAAATATACTATCTCTCCCCTCTTTGTCCTAGGCAATCCTAAAACAAAATCCATAGAAATATCCTCCCAAGGGCACTAGGAATAGGAAGAGGCATATAAAGTCCATGTGGATTGAGACGGGACTTAGCTTTGTTGCATGTAGTGCAGCGAGCCACGTAGCGCTCGACATCACGCCTCATCTTTGGCCAAAAGAAGTGGGTGGTCAGCACATCTTCTGTCTTTTTTGCTCCAAAATGCACCATCAAACCTCCTCCATGTGCCTCCTGTAACAACAAAAGACGAACAGAGCTAGCTGGAATGCATAGCTTGTTAGTACGATAGATCAAACCATCATTCAGCACATAGTTATTCCATATCTTCCCTTCTTTACAATGTTCAAGCACTTTCTTAAAGTCCAAATCAGTGACATATAAACTCTTAATGGCCTCCAAACCAAAAATCTTATGGTCAAGTTGAGATAACATGGTATAACGTCTAGAGAGCGCATCAGCAATCACATTGTCCTTACCTTTCTTATGCTTTATGACATATGGAAACGACTCAATAAATTCTACCCAATTAGCATGTCGTTTATTCAGTTTAGCTTGACTTCTAATATGTTTTAGCGATTCATGATCAGAATGTACAACAAATTCTTTGGGCCATAAATAATGTTGCCAAGTTTGAAGCACACGAACTAAAACATACAATTCTTTGTCATAGGTGGAATAATTCAAACTAGGCCCATTTAGTTTCTCGCTAAAATATGCAACCGGTTTACCTTCTTGAATCAATACACCACATATTCCAATCCCGCTAGCGTCACATTCAATCTCAAAAGTCTTACCAAAATCAGGGAGTTGGAGTAGGGGTGCTTGGGTGAGCTTCTCTTTCGACAAGTTGAATGCCCTCTCTTGCGCAGGTCCCCATTGGAAAGGCACTCCTTTCTTTGTCAATTCATTCAATGGTACGGCAATGGTGCTGAAATCCCGCACAAAACGTCGATAGAATCCAGCAAGGCCGTGGAAGCTCCGCACCTGTGACACAGTGGTCGGCGTCGGCCAGCTTTGGATGGCTACAATCTTTGTCTCATCCACCTCAATTCCCTGTGGTGTCACAACATATCCAAGAAACGCAACTCGATCGGTGCAAAAGGTGCACTTCTCAAGGTTACCAAACAAACGTGCGTCTCTCAAAGCATTAAAAACAGCATGTATATGATTCAAATGTAGCTCATGTGACTTGCTATAAATCAAGATATCATCAAAGTAAACCACCACAAATTTTCCAATGAAAGGACGTAAAACCTCGTTCATCAAGCGCATAAAAGTACTAGGTGCATTAGTTAGACCGAAGGTATCACTAACCACTCATATAATCCGAACTTAGTTTTAAAAGCGCTTTTCCATTCATCTCCTAATTTCATTCTAATCGGTGGTAACCACTCCGCAAGTCAATCTTTGTGAAAATAATAGAACCACTCAATTCATCTAGCATGTCGTCTAGCCTTGGGATAGGATGACGATACCTTATAGTAATGTTATTAATGGCTCTACAATCAACACACATCGCCAACTACCGTCTTTCTTAGGAACCAAAAGAACTGGAACAAAGACAAGGACTAAGGCTTTCTCTTACGTACCCACAGTCCGGAAGATTTTGGACTTGTCATTGAATTTCCTTAGTCTCCTCCGATTGGTCCTATATGCGTACGGTTTGGCAAAGTCGCTCCCAGGATCAAATCAATTTGATGCTCTATCCCTCGAATAGGTGGTAATCCCGGGTACCTCGGTGGGAATACTTCCACATACTCCTGCAAAAGGTTAGCAACAGCAGGAGGCAAAGAGCTAGCTATATCCTCAAGCGAGTATAAGGCATTCTTGCATATCAAGGCATAGCATGGCAACTCATTATCATAAATTTCAGCAAGTTCAGATTTAGTGGCAATCATAACACATCCCTTCAATTTAATCCCCTCAGACTTAGGACTAGACGCCACTTTCTCCCTTTTAGGTGGGAAAACACGTTTTGCTACTTGCTGATTTTCAGAATCATGCTTATCGGTGTTTCTTTCATTTTTAGCGCGCTCTTCTTCATCTTTCAAAATCTCAGCTGGTGCCAAAGGCAATAACTTAATCTTCTTACTCTTGTGTAAGAACGAGTAGGTATTAGCTCTACCATGGTGCAAAACATCATTGTCATAGATCCAAGGCCTACCGAGCAATAAAGAGCATGCTTGCATTGGTACTATATCAAAATCAGAACTATCTTTGTAATTACCAGCTGAAAATTGCACGTTCACAACTTTGTTTACCTTTAACTTACCACACAAATTGAACCATTGGATGTAGTAGGGACGTGGGTGCGGTTGTGTGGTCAAGCCAAGCTTCTCGACCATCTCGGAGCTTGCAAGGTTGTTGCAGCTCCCTCCATCAATGATAACTCTGCAGCTCTGTCCTTCACGAAATCTGTGCAAACAAGTTGTGCCGTTGATTTTGCTCCGCTCTCTCCACTTGTGCGCCAAAGGCACTCGTTGCAACAAGGCTCACATGATACTCGGTGTCAACAGCTACTTGTTCCTCTACATCATCGATCACCGCTATCTCATGTCCTCCACTGCAATGTTAGCCGCAAGTACATATTCATCCTCAATATCACTAGTACTTACATATCCACCGTGCATGTAGTGGCAAGGTATGCTCACGACTTGGGCGATCCTTCATGGCGTGTCCCATTCCCTTGCAGCGATGGCAAATAATCCGGTGGTACGACCGATGGAAGCAACCGAGGAAGAACTCTTGGTGGAGCACCGTACACTAGTAGATTTGCTTACCTCGGTGCATGTGATGTGGTCGAGGTCTTCTTGAACGCACCCTACTCGAGGAGGGGCAGCGGACCGTGTAGCTGAAAGTGGGGGTGTTTTGGCTTGCCCGACCGGTCGTGGTGTAGACATGCTCCCAAAATTGTTCCTTGGCCTCTGTTGTCGTCCCCGCAATTCTTTTACGCCAAACATGCAAGTTGGAACAATCTAGGGACACTATCGTATTCTTTGTAATCCACTATGTCCCGAATTTCACGTCTTAATCCTCCATACAAACGCTATTGCAGCTTCTTCATCCTCAATAATATCACAACGCAACATGCTAATTTGTAGCTCCTGATAATATTCTTCTACGGATATATTACCTTGATTTAAGCGCTGCAATTTATTACGCAAATCACGTTTAAAGGAAGGTGGGACAAATCTATTACGCATAGCAACCTTTAAACCATCCCACGTAGTAGCGCTAATCCTTCTGCATACCTATTCCACCAAATGATGGCAAAGTTTTAAATTCACTTGTGGCTTGCCTAACTATATGCACTTCGGGAACTAAGTGAGCATTCAATTTCTGTTCTACCGTCATCTCCCAATCTAGATATATTTCAGCATCATAAGCACCCGCAAAAGATGGTATAGAGAACTTAACTTTTGCATATGGATCATCATTAATCGTGCATTATGTTGTCGAACATTATTACCTCTCATACCTTGACGGTTGAAGTTCGGTCGGTTCTTGTCGTGCATCAAAGGCGTCGTGGTCGTGCACCTCATTATCATTATCAAACTCATGGTCATGGGCTGCACCATGAGGTTCCACACGACCAACGTTTGGTGGTCGGTTCACCATTCTTTCTAGGCGTGTAGTGATCGCCGCAATACTATCGTTGATTGATTGTTGTAATGTGATCGTGGTAGCTTGAAGCTTCCTGTCGATGTCCTCATTAATGATGAGTCGTTGTTCATCCAAGAGCGTAATGAGCTCTTCCCTCAAAACACACTCTTGCGCATCCAATCCTTCACCTGACATGGTTAGTAGTAGACAAAAGACAACACAAAAGTATTATTCCTATCACTACTAGGTGGTCGTCGGATGGAATCACACACTCACAAGCGTCTTACCAAGCTCTTATGAGTTTCTTACCAAATTACAGCAGGTGGTCTGATCGGAGAAGGTGGGATGTACGACCACGGCGGAGGCGAATGCGAGGATCCAATCTGAGGGCCGAAAGTATGTGGAGCTCGGATAGGCAATGTTTAGTAGCAAGGAATAGCAATAATGAAATCAGATTAGCAAAGCTGAATAAAAGTCCACAGTACTCGTCACAGTTGCTGGCCCAAACGCGTCCCTAGAACTAGCTCAAGCAAACGGAAGGATAGGGTAGATACAAACACAATTGGATCCAAAATCACAGAGCAACTCCTTCTTTTCTTCCTTTTTTTTCTTCTTTTTTTTGCACTCTTTGCTTTCTTTCTTTTCTTTTTTTTTTTACTGCAAAAACCCAACCTAGGGTTTCCCTTTTTTTTTTGCGAATGTGACCTTGACTCAAAACTCTTCAAAACCCTTTTCTGGGTCTATGGATATATATGGGTCACAAAATTTTTCCGGAGAGCAGGGGTAAAAAGGTAATTAAAAGATTGTTTTCGACCAGGTGGTGGGGTGTCCGAGGGCAACAAGATAATAAATAGGGTTGTCGGACACGAGTGGTTGGTCGAATCCGACCAGGTGTCGTTTCCGACCAGGTGGAGAAGCCGAATCCGAGTAGGTGGTCGTATGGGGGTGGTGTTGTGGTCGTATGGGAGTTGGTGCTGTGGTCGTATTGAGGGGGTGTCTAGATGATCTAAACAGTAAAGACTCGACGCTAGAAACTAGATTACGACGACTAGACCAGCAACAAAGACACCGACGATGGACTCGAATTCAACAACGCAAAACTGAAAACACAATTGCGAAGGCACAAAGTGGTTTGGACAGCGGAATAATTATGATCTAAAACTTTTTGTAGGGCAATTTTCTGGACTCTAGGTGATGGAACAAAACTCACAAAACGGGGATAAACGAAATTACCTAACGGGCAACCTTAGCTCGATACCACTTGATGAGTCACGGCCCGATCTTCCGATAGGTTCGATTTGGTTAAATCGTGAGGACGTTGACGCTTTGAGGCTTCCGACCAGCGGATCGTCACCTCGCAATCGCTACACCCGACGCTGTGTCGTTATCGACCACGCTTGCACGCGATCGACCTTACCACGAAGGTTATTGTTCACGCAAGCAATCGAAGCAACTCACAAGAACAAGGTAGATGCAATCAATTGTATTGCGGATATGGATGAAGTTTACAAGTGGGGTTCCTCAAACCGATAATCGCGAAACCGCAATTGGCGTAATAATCTAAGAAAACCCGCCTAAACTATGGCGCGACTCTTGTATATATATAGGGGGCGTGAGGAGGTCGACCTAGGGTTGTGCGGCCGTGGGATGAGGCGTACACAACCGGACTCGATCTCGTCACGCTTACAAAGTCTTATTAGTTTCCAAAGCGGTGACGCAAAGACCTTGTGTCGCGTATTTACGGTCGAAGATCTAGTCGTGGGATCGGTCCTAGGGTGGTCTTGAGGAGTCCATGCTATCTTTGGTCATAGATTGTGTCCAACGAGTATTGTGCTCGCCTCTCTGGTCGTAGAGTGCTCCCAACGAGTCATCTGGTCGTAGACCTTCTAGAAGTGGTCGTAGGCCCTGCGGAACTAGTCGTGGACCTTCTTGAACTGGTCGTAGACCTTCTTGAAGTGGTCGTAGACCGTCTTGAACTGGTCGTAGGCCTTCTTGAAGTGGTCGTAAACCTAGATTTACGAGTACAAGTAAATCATCTCCATTAGGCAAAGATCATAGAGTTCTCAAATAATACACTCAGCCCTAGAAACGATTTTACCTGATAGATTAAGTCACGTGCTCTAGCTCTTGTCATAGGACCTTGTAGTCCAACACCCAAATCTGGAGGGTCTTGTGTAGTACGTGTATCCGAAGGAGGGATGTCCTCATCACCCTTAACCACAAGTCCCAAACAAAAGGGAAATGATCCCAGGAGATCGGTCTAAATCTTGGCGGTCGACCGAGGTTGATCAAGGTCGAACCGGCGGTTGACTTGCGGTCGGACCGGCGGTTGACTGGCAGTCGGACCGTTGGGAATCGGTTCGATCGGCAGCTATCGAGCGGTCTAAAAAGCTGGTGGTCCGACCGCCGTTGCTAAATCGGTCGGACCGATTTAGTCCAGTACCAAAACACAATGCCCAAATCCAACACGAAAATTGCTCCAACTTTTGATTCAACCAATGAAACTTGACCAAATTTGGAGCACACCTCCCTAAGGATATCTGTGACCTATTTCTTGCGACGATCGTTCAGATCCACTTCAAATAATCGATCTCTTTAGGTTTTACCAAAGAAGTGCTCAAACCCTAGAAATATAAAAAACTTGATCCACAACTTGCTTATGGGGGATTGAAGATCTAGATGGTTCTAGGAGTATTCCCACACATCAAAGCAAGGTAAATGAGGTCAAGAGACCAACCAAAATCAACCGGATCAAGGAAGCACCACAATCATCAAAAGAGAGAAGAAAGCAAATGAGACTTCATCAAAGAACAAGCATTCATGAATTAATTGATTCAATGTGATGCTTGTCAAAGCCACTACCTCAAGGAGGACAAGAGCTCAATCAAAGAGCACACATACAAATCTCGCCAAGCCCTAGCCTCTCCTCTCCTCTCCAAACCCTAGAAAAGACTTGGAGTTTCCAAATGAATGCTTCAAAGGGCTTTTACATCTCACCCCTTCTATTTATATGGAGAGCTAGGGTTTCACTCATGGGCTCCCATTAAGGCCCACACACAAACATCTGTTGATGCAATCGCCTGCTTCACCACGTGTAGGTTGATCAGCGGCTCTCATCATGTCGGCAAGTCTCTCCCGTCTGAATCCCATCGGAACCTCCCAGAGACTTGCACCGACTTCTGCACCGCCTGATCTAACCAGCTGCAACGAACTACCCGTTCGATCCATCTTGCCCATTCTGCATCAAGCTTGAGTCACACAACTTCACCCGGCATCCATGATCGTTCTGGACCTCAACTCTCCAAGCGTGTTCCCGATCCACCTCACCGTTGACGTCGTTGACCTGCAAGCCACCAGCACAGCAATAGACAAAGAAATCATCTCCGGGAACAAGTTCTTCACAACTTGACACCCGTCAGTTCAACAATGCAATATGCAACAATAAAGCATTGAAGTTCATACATTAAACACATTCCAAACACAACAATGCCAAAAAGGCTACACTCCAAGTGATTGGCGGTTTGACCGCCCCATACTGGCGGTCCCGATTGATTTCAGTCGGTCCGACCGATTCCATAATCATGCGGTCGGACCGCCTGAAAGGACTTAGCCATTTTCCATCTCAAAATCCGAAACCTTCTGGAATTTTCAAATGAATACAACTTTCGACTAGGAGCTCCAAAAATTATGTGACCACATACAGGAGACTCCCCTCACTTGCCTACACATCCTGTTTTTTGCTCAGCTTTAAAACCCACCAAAACTCAGGCGGTCGGACCAAAGAAGCATTGCCGGTCGGACTTGTAACACCCAAGACCCACATTACCCTGGGATGCTAATGAACTACTCTACCACTAGCCAATTTGCAAGACAAATTAAACTGGCAACAATTAATTAACATGATAATATAAGCGAAAGCATAAACTACTAGAAAATAATCGAATAAGGAGAATAATGAAATATTCAAAAAATCAACTTAACATAATAACCAAAGGAACGGTTCCAAATTAAACATTGAAGCAATTTTCCATAAGACAGCTAAGCAAAACTAGAATTCTTATAACTTTATTTCAGTATTAAGACAAAATCCATGTGCATCATTGTGGTGCTGCTCTACCCTTCCCAATGCATGCTCAAAGTCCACCTGTGGGGAGGGGAAAACAAGGGTGAGATATAAATCTCAGCAAGCAAACAGTTTAACAAGTTATTTCAACTACGAACAAATAAACATCATCAATAGTTTCATACATACACAACCACCAGTCGTTTCCACAATTAATAAGCCACCACAAACTACCATAAATCAAACCACATCAAATTTCGGTTTTTTTAAATGGCATATGAATACAGTCATTTAAATATCCATTAAATGCATATGAATGCTTCATGCTATGCTCCACATCACTCTTGCCAGGGCAGGAATTGCAATGTATCGTATTACGGCAATATACGACACTTCCGTGGGCGAAGAGGTGCATCGTATTACGGCAATATACAATGTTGTATCGGTATGGTCGCGGCTAAGTGCGACGACATCCACATATGCAAATGACATGATATGACATGAATGATATGATATTCCATTAATCCCATTAATTCGTCCACCAGAAGCATTAACATACTCTCAACATATCCACATCCACCACATGTTATTTTCATGTTCGCATTATAACCTTAAGCAAGAATTACACAAGTCTACTATCATATTAACAACATACAATAAATAAATTCTTGCTATCAACTCCCCAATTAACAATATCTTGCAATCATGGCATAATGTATCAAATTACGATAACAATGTAAAATGCAAGTAGAAGGAATAACAAGTTAAACGGTAGCAACCACCGCTACGATCACTTGCCCCGAACCGACGAATCGAAGCAAAAATAATCAAGAACGCTCAAGGTCGAGACCACCTGTCCAAAAGGCATCTCTCAGCACCAAGCCATAGCAAACAAGCACAATAAAAATAATTGTAAGCGTCGCTAAACCCCGAACCCGTACAAACCCTCTCCGCTCAGCAAAACAGCAAGAACCCTTCTGCAACAGTGTTGCTTCACAATTTCGTATCTTTTAAACTAATGGACCAACTACAGCAAGTGATACATTTCTGGAATCATGACTTAAAAACCTACGATTTTCGTGTAGAACTGCTATTTTTATTCGGATCATAACTAGTTGTAATTTAGTGCCCTAAACAGAGCAAACTTTTTGATCTGGCAGACTGGACAGCGACACTAAATCGCATCCCCACAACAGCACAGAGGTCCAAAAATTCTGAAAATTTTACAAAAACTAGAACTCTGAATTATCTACAACTTTCTCAATTACGGCCATAACCATAAAATTAATCTACTATTTTTAAAACCCGAATTACCGTCGGTCTGTACCAATCTGCCCGCCTGAGGGACAGCGGTATTGCCGACTCCGTATCTCCCAGATCCCACGGTAGAAAAAACTGAAAAAAAACAGTAGATGCATCTGGCAATCCTCTACAACTTTCCTTTTGGGAAGACCCCCAGAAAAATCATTTTCTAGATCAAAACCACGGAAACAGCCGCGCTACGCGAATCGATCTACTAACGGACAGCAGGTAAACCTTAATCGGGCAATTAATCTAAACTCTCCCATCAAAATCCATCCCAAGAACCCTAATTACTCCTAAGATCAGAGGGTTTGGGATGAGAGAAAATTACCTAGCTGAAGAAATTCCCCAATTCCTCCTCCTCTTCTTCTTCTCCTTCCCCTTCTTCTTCTTTGCCTTCTCCTTCTTCTCCTTCTCCAAGGGCAAGAATGGGAAGCTCCTTGCAGCAGCAGGGGGAAAGGGAGGCTCCCAAGAGGAGGTGGAGGGAGGGTGGCGGCTGAGGGAGGGAGGGGGTAAGGGCTAGGGTTAAAGGAGAGGGGGGCGGCTTGGGGGGGTGGGTGGCGCACCCCCTTGGGCCCTTGGCCCAAGGGTGGTTGGCCCACCTCTCCTCGGCACCAACGCTGAATTTAAATATAATTTATATTTTATTTTATTTCTTTTCTATTGCTCTTCAATTAATATTTTTTCCCTTCCCGCGATTTACCGATAAACCAGCGACTCCGCGATTGTTTTTTTTTTAAGACTTACGCCGAAGCGACAAACAGGGTATTACAGGACTGCTCCACTGGCGGTCGGACCAGCGGCCAGGCCGGTCGGACTGCCAGTGACCTGACAGCATTGAAGCAAACTCAAAAACGCGAGATTTTGCAAACCAACAATGCCATTGCCAATTGACTCATCATCCTAAGATCATGCACATATCCCCACGATATCCACAATCTCCCCCTTGATGAACACATTGTCAATTTCCCTGAAAATGTAGTTTTAAGGTTTGAAAAGTAAAAATTCGCAGTTTTCGCGCAAAGGCACAACTTGATCCATAAGCAAGAAAAAGCCTAGGAAACGACCAAGCTGGCTTCGGAATAGCATAAGCAAGAGAGATAAGGCAATAAGGGCACAAGAAGTTTTAATATCCAGAAAGTAGCCAAAAATCTCACTTAGGTCCATATGAAAGACAAATGTTCTATTTGACCTTTGATCATTGTGAGTCTTCTAGAATTCCAAATATAATCAGAAAAGGCAATAAAACCAAGAGACTCAACTTACTATGATCACAAATTTCCACAAGATTCATTTTTCCATTTTGAATCCAACAGCTCCAAAACAACATTTTTCTCAATCTTTCTCCCACTTTGACAATGAATTCATCAAGATGCATGGAAAAGAAAGAGTATGAAGGAATGACTTTATTTTTGAACTTTAGCAAAAAGGAGCTATGACCATTATCCATGTAGACATTACAAGTATTATACCAAGCCATATTAAGTGAAGAAGCTATGTTCAATCATGGCAAAACATGTACTGGAAAGCTAAGACCAAAATAGCAGTAATCTGAGATTAAAAGAATTAATACCATGAAAAGTTGCTCAATATCATAGTTTCACTAAAAGCAACCAAAAATGAGACAAGCCATGTCTATAAGTAAAAAGAGACCCAAACCTGGAACTGAGGCATTTTGAGCATAAAGAGTTCAAATATGAAGCAATCTATTCAAGCACTTAGCATTTTGAGTATTTTCCTAAAAAGAATTTTTTTCATTGTGCTAGATCTCAAGCCTTTCCGCGACCATCTCAAGCATGAAGCTTAAAAGAGTGGTCTAGGTCAGCCAAAACTCCCCCTGAGTTCATGCCTAGTGCAATGGCAAGCAGTCTCATGAGAAAGAATTGGTGAGATCAGTTTTTTCGCACATAAAAACTCATTCTTCATTTACTTGACTTAAGAAATAACAAAGCTCATTTCACATCTCAAAATAAGTTCAAGATTCAATTTAACCTATATGACATGGCATAAACTGTTGGACCGAAAAGGCGACTAGAGGGGGGGTGAATAGGAGCACGCTCACTTTTTTCCAAATAATGAATTCAACACACTTTCACTCCAATAGCTATGATGAAGCTATGAAGATCAATATACCAGTACAGCGGAAGACTAGTATTGAATCCAATTAAATCCCCTAAGCAAAATAACAAAAACAACTAAGATTGCAAACTCACAAAGACGGGCGGTCGACCAGTTGGACTCAACCGTCGGACCGATTGTCGCGCGATCGACCGGCGTTGTCTTGGCGGTCGGACCGTTCAAAATCGGTCGACCGGTGATGACGGTGGTCCGACCGCCGACTCGAACCGATCTGCAATAGTAAAATCATCCCGATGACGAAGTTGCAATTAGGTGAAACTTTTGATTCTCAACTCCAATCTTTATGAAACTTTGCACACACCTTCTATATGCTATTGAGGACCTATTCCAATCGAATATTATGATAATTCTTGGAGCGATCTTGAGCAATTGCCAATTGATTAACGAAGGTCTAAAACCGCAAGAACGAAAACTTGATCCTAAAGCTTGTTCGTGAGAGATTGATGATCAAGATGATGCTAGATAGATTCACACATATCACAGCAAGCTAATTCACGTGAAAGAATCAATCACAAACTCGCGGATCAAAGAAAGCCCTAAAATCACGCAATCGAAAGCAAGAACGAAAAGAGACTTATCTCAAGCAAACCATGCATAGATTAAGAACGTGATCGTCGCTGGATTACACCCACGCCATCAAGGATCAGTGGTCAATCCAAGATCACGAAATTCTCCTTAAACCATGAAAAGCTCTAGCCTCCACCTCAACTCCCCGTAAGCCAATTAGGGTTTGAAAGCGACAAAAGAGATGAAAAACAGCGAGAGTGGGGAACAGCCCCCATCTCCTCCTATTTATAGTGGAGGCCTAGAACTCTCTAGGGTTTGACTCGATTGGGCTCCCGTTAAGGCCCACTAACAAACGGGTCACACACGCACGCTTCGCAAAGCGCCGTCTTTAACCTTTGACCTAAACCGCTTCACCATGCTTCATGGATTTGCCAATAGGTCACAATTGTCCATCTTGTATCACGCTTCAGTCGTTGACCTCACCCGGCATCGTCGATCGTTCTGGACCTCAACTCTCCAAGTCTAATCCCGATCCTCCTCGCCGTTGACCGTCGTTGACCACCAAGCAACCTGCACAACCACAGACAAGCAAACACGAATTCGGGAACAAGTTCTTCACAACTTGACCCATGTTAGTCAAAACATGCATCATGCAAATCATATGCCATGAAACCAATGACTTTGAACTAACAAATCAACATCGCCACGAAGTTGGCGGACGTTCAAGTCAATACCGGTCCGACCGCCCAGTGAGCGGTCGGACCGCCCATGGCGGTCGGACCGCTCCACAATGAGCGGTCGGACCGCCTTGGGACTTAGCCGAATTTCAACCATTGAAAATCCAAACCTCTCGGAAACTTTAAACCAATAGAACTTTTACCGAGACTCCAAAATCATGAGACCAAGTGCATTGGGATCCCTCACTTGCCTACAACACCTATTTTTAGCCCACTCGTTTTGACCACTTTGGTCACCGCCGGTCCGATCCGCCCACATGGCCGGTCCGACCGATTTGGGACCGGTCGGACCGCCTCGTCCGATAGAAGCTCAGAACTTTGTCGAAAACACGTGAAACGACAAACCGTAAACGCCATTACCAATTGTCACATCATCCTAAGATCTGGAACATATCCCCATGAAATCCACAATCTCCCCCTTAATGAACACATTGGCAATTATCCAGAAAGTGTAGGTAAGAGGTTTGAAATCGAGTTTACTCGCAGTTTTCGCACAGAGGCACAACTTGGTCCATAAGCAAGAAAAAGCAATGAAAATAACCAAGCTGGCATCAGAATAGTATAGGCATGTAAGACAAGGCAAAAGTAAGCATAAAAACTTTGATTTCCAGAAAAGGGTCAAAATTCTCACATAAGGTCCAAATGAAAGAACAATTGTTCAATTGACCTATGATCATTGTGAGGATAAAAGAATGCAATTCAAGTTCAGAATATTCAATAAGACAATAAGAATGCAACTCAAGAACTCCCCCTCACTATGATCCTCAATTTTCAAATTTTCAGTTTCTCCCCTTTGTATAAACTTCTCCCCCAATAAAGAAATATGTTCTTATTAACACATCTTCTCTTCTCATTTAACACATCTTCTCCCCCTTTGACAATGTATTCATCAAGGAATCACGCCTGCCTCTCATCCAGAGATAACAAATAGAGAATAAAGGACGAAGCAGAAACAAAAGAATCATAAAGAGGAGTATGCATGAAGTGCAATGGAGTGGCTTCATTTTTTTTAATTTTTAATTACAAGAAGCTTTGGAGATTACCCAAAAGAACAATCTAGTATCTCTAATATTGCACAAACAAAGATATCAAGCCCGACAAATACTAGCAAGATCATGGTAAGACATATATATCAAAGCTAAGCACAAAGGCTCAAAAGTAAAGCAGTAGATTTGATCAATTTTACGCTTCAAATTCAGCAAGTTCATCAACAGGGATCCTAAAGTGAAATTGGCCATGTCAAAATGTCAAAGTGAGATCAAAAATCTAACAAAGACCACATTAAGAGTCAATCAAGTCCCGTATTGAATCATTTTGCTCAATCTTTTGTAAACGCCCATTTGTCAACATTTTTCTCATTTGCATTGAATATTGAAGTTGACTAATGATCTAAGTTAGTGACAAGATACTGGACTAGGAGCCATCCACAAACTCATCCTAAGCTTCGACCAAAAGTTGATTAAAGGTATATCTTAGTAAAGAAGATCCTGGACTAGGAGCCATCCATAAACTCTTTCTAAGCTTCTACCAAAAATTGATTAACGATATATCTTAGTAAAGAAGATCCTGAACTAGGAGCCATCCACAACCTCTTTCTAAGCTTCTACTGTATGACAAATCTTGAGGTTCATGTCATTTTGACAAGCGGTCCCCATGAGATCGTCTGGTTCATCAAACTATCTCCAAGTTCATGTCATTTGACAAGCAGTCTCGTAAGAATAGTTTGGCACAATTTAGGCATAAGACAATCTTGATTTTCATTTTTCACATGAGCATTTTTAGAATCTCAAGAACACAAAAGCTCAAGTAATGGTCAATTTTAGATCAAAGAGCTAACAAAACAATTCTGACAGGGCCAATGTCACAAGAGGGGCACTAATTGCGCAACTCGCTAAAACATCCACAAATTGCAATTTCTTAGTTTGAGTTGTTTAAAGGTTCTAGCTCATATAGCAAAGACTTAACTACACATGTAAAAGCATGATAATTCTAGCAAGTCAAAGAACTAGACATGACATTGAGCAAGAATTGAAATACAAAAGCTCCAAAGGGTAATAGGCAAAGCTTCATCAATTTTAAAAGATAAGCAGAAAATCTTATATTACAATGCATCTTTTTGGATTTTTCATACCACTTGTTGTAACCACTTGTTGTATTTTTCATATGAATGCAATATGATACAATGAGATGCAATAAAAAGCCTAAAAACCTAAAAAGTTCGAAACGATCACTAAGTTCAGAAAAAGAACAATAAAAGATCAAAAGAACAAGGAAAGATTAGAAAAGATCAAACTCCCCTCAAACCAACCTATAAGGATAAATTACCCTAACTCGCTTCTCAAAGAGGAAAATCTGTTTGATCTAAAGGCTTGGTAAGAATATCCGCTAATTGAGCTTCTGACTCTCTGAAGTGCATCACAATATCACCTTTTTCAACATGATCTTTAAGGAAGTGAAAGCGAATGTCTATGTGTTTAGTCCTAGAATGTTGCAATGGGTTTTTAGCAATATTAATAGCGTAGTGTTATCACGAAAAAGAGGAACACTAGCAAAGTTTAACCCATAATCTTTCAAAGTGGACGCCATCCACAAAATCAAGCTCAAAGAACTAGCAAAGAGCCTACATACTCCGCTTCAAAGAAGGGATTGTGCAATGTAAGACCTTCCTAGAAGACCAAGATACAAGAGAAGTGCCTAGGAAGTGACAGTGCACGAGGTACTCTTCCTATCTAACCGACACCCGCAAAATCGAATCAAAACCTCTAATGGACAAAGTCAAGAGCATGAATACCAAATGTCATATAAGAGGGTAGAATGTAAATACTGAATATGCGCTTAACGGCTTGGCGATGGGAAGTTCTCGAGACGCTCAAATCTTGCACAAAGGCATACCGCAAAGTGAATGTCCGGTCTCGAGGTCACAAATACTGAGTAGGGAGCCGATCATGTCATGCAGACTCGCGTTGATCCACGACTTCTCCTTCCTCATCCGGATCCAAAGCAATGGTTGCCATGGGAGTGGAAATTGGCTTGCAATCACCCATGTTGAAGCGTTTGAGTAGATCTTTAGTGTACTTCGTCGATGGATGAAAGTTCCTTCCTTGCATTGCTTGATTTGAAGTCCCAAAAGTAATTAAGCTCTCCCATCATACTCATCTCAAATTCCTCGGACATAGTGTCGAAAAGTCGAAACAAGAGCATTAGAGGAACCACCAAAATAATATCATCTACATAAATTTGAGCAAGCAGAAGTCATTGTCACGCCTAAGAATGAATAGAGTTTTATCCACTTTACCCATCTCAAAATTATTTTTAAGCAAGAAGGTCTCAAGTCTATCATACCAGGCTCTAGGGGCTTGTTTAAGACCATACAATGCTTTAGATAGCTTGAAAACACGATTTGGATATTTAGGATACTCAAAACCAGGGGGTTGCTTAACATACACTTCCTCATCTATGAAACCATTTAAAAAAGCACTTTTAACATCCATTTGATATAATTTAAAACCTTTTGATGCAAAGAATGCAAGCAAAATGCGAATGGCTTCTATTCTAGCAACAGGAGCAAATGTCTCATCAAAATCTAAACCCTCAACTTGGCTGAAACACTGAGCTACCAATCTGGCCTTGTTTCTAACCACAGAACCATCCTCACCTTGTTTATTCTTGAACACCCAACGGGTTCCTATAACATTATGACCACTAGGAGGTTCTACTAGGTTCCAAACTTTGTTTCTTTCAAAATTCTCTAACTCCTCATGCATGGCATTTACCCACTAGAATCGATAAAGCATGTGATATATCGCGGGTTCAAAAGAAGCAACAAAAGCCGAATGAGAGTAGAGATTTGGATCATTATACCGAGCGAGTGACTCGCTCATGTAGATTACCTATTATCTGCTCCGAGGATGTTTGTCTCAATGCGGCGTGGGCGCCGGGTGAGATACTGCTTTCTTCGACCTCCGCAGTATCATTGATGATAATGATGCAGCAGGAGCCTCAATCAAGATGAAGTAGACGAGCGGTGTTCTTGTATCAATATGGGCGCCTCGGCAGCAGATGAGGGAATGACATTAGCTTCGTCCTCATCTTCCTCCACAAAATGCTCTCTCACACCAAATCATCTCAGAGTAATTGATCTAGCTCTGTGGCTAGTCTCATCAAAAGTGACATTACAAGTCTCTGAATAATGTTAGTCTCAAGATTAAAAACTCAAAAACCCTCGAATGAGCAGGATAACCTGTAAATACCCCATCAAAAGTTCTTGATTCAAATTTATCTAAGTTGCCTGTCTTAAGAATAAAACATTTTGATCCAAAAACTCAAAATGCGAAATGAGGGTTTTCTACCAAAACGAAGCTCATAAGGAGTCTTGCCTAAAGAAGGTCTCAAAAGACACGATTTGCAATATGACAAGCAGTAGCAATAGCTTCGGCCCAAAATCTCCTCGGTATGCTATACTAATCTAGCATCGTCCTAGCCATTTCGACCAAGGTCCTATTCTTCCTTTCCACCACGCCATTTTGTTGAGGAACGTGTGGAGAGGAGAACGATGCTCAATACCACGCCAAAGACAAAAGAAGAAAAGAAGCATTTTGAACTCGTGCATTATCACTTGAATCGCTCTCAAAGCACCGTGAAGCTCGAAGCCAAACGAAGAACAAGGTCATGAAAATAATCAAAAGCTTCATCTTTTGAAGTAAGAAAGAACACCCAAGTGTATCTAGAAAGATCATCAACTATGACAAGAATATACCATTTTCACCGATCGACGGACTCTAGCAGACCAACAAGATCCAAATGAAGCAACCGTCCCGGTCCGTCTACCATAACCATAGTCACGTATGGGTGTGAGGCGGCAACTTGTTTGCCATGCCTACAAGGCGCATATCAAAGATCTTTGACACTTTGAGCTTAGGCAAACCTCTCATGAGATCAAGGTTGCTAACTCGTGTCGATGATCAAAACCAATGTGCCCCAAACGCCGATGCCAAAGCCGAAATCAAGAAGATGTAAACAAACATTTAAGAGATCCAAAGAAGAGATTCTCAAAATCAGCTCAAAAATTCTACCAACTCTAGAGATTCCAAACACAAGCTCACCAAGAGAATCAAGCACACGACAAGCATTTTTCTTAAAAATGCCTCATAACCATCATCAAGAAGTCGAGAAACGTAAAGGAGATTATACCTAAGCTTGTCCACAAGAGCGACATCCTTTAGAATGAATTTGTTGTTTACCCTAATTGATCATGTTCTTTCAATTCGCCCTTGTGTATCATCTCCAAAGGTGATGAAGTCATCACCTGTTGCCCGCGTGAAAGAGGTGAATCATTTTGAGTTTCCGATCATGTGGCGTGAACACCCGGAGTCGACAAACCACGTGTTCTTCCTCTTTCCACGGTAGTCCTGAAAATCAAGGAACAAAAGAACGATGTGTCTCAACATCGTTAGATAAACAAGATTTAAGAATCCAGTACTGAGACACACGTCTGCAAGAAGTATACAAACCAGAAGTACTATCATTGATTTCATCTAACATTCGGTTATGAGCAATGTTTAAATTAAAATGAGACTTAACATGTCCATGGGCTCGACCGGCGTTGTCAAGGCCGATCGACCGACTGTAACTGTCGATCCGGTGACCACCAATGGCGGACCGCCAAATCGATAAACATTAGACTTAGGATATTTAGAAACATAATGATTTGCATGAGAGAAAATCCTAATCCGTGTTTATTCTTTTCGTGTTACCATGTCTCATAGAAGCTCTAGGTTGCATGAATGAAATTCTATCAAAATTTTTCCTATCATTTTTCAACCTACGCCAATGAATTCAATCAAATGCCCACCTTTCTTGCAATAAGTGCAATGATACTTGGTACCACTAGAAGAAGCACCATTTGAATTAATACAAGGTTGGGCAAAACCTGCATATTTAAAAGATGTTTTTGCAGGTTGGGTTTTGAATTCAATTAAACCTTTTTCCAAGACTTGAATGACTTTTGGGTTTGAATTGTCTTGAAAAGAATTGAATCCTAAACCTTGCTTCTTATAAGGAGTTTTAGACTTGTCAAGAATCATGTTTAATTGTTTCTTACCTTTAGAAAATTTCTCTAATGTATCATGAAGGTAAGCATTTTCTTTTCTCAAGTTAACACAAGCCTCACAAGTTTTATTCATAGATTTCTCCTTATACAAAGCAATTTCAAGCTTAAGAGTGGAACAAGAAGCACAAGTAGTATTTTCAATATTGTCTTTAAGCTTAGTATATTTAACTCTAGCAGCTTCTAAGATATCTTTGATTTCACGTTCTTTTTCTAAACATAAAGTGCAAGGGCTAGAATCAAATACATCAAAAGCAATCAATTTACTAGATTCTAAACATTTTTCACAAGGAGCATTTTTAATTTCATTTAGTTCAGATCTAGCATTCTCAAGTTGTTGTACAGAAATATTATGAGCAGATTGTAACTTGGTAATTTCTGAATGCATAGCATGACAAGATAAACATTCATCAGGTTTAAGAGTCTTAGCATTTTTAAGCTCTACTTTCAGTTTGCTAATCTTTGACTCTAATTTCTTATTTTTTGTCATGACAAATTCTAGCGCTTCATCTTGACTAAGCAATTGTTCAACTATAGAATCATATTTAGCAGAAAGCTCATCATAAGAAAAAGATACCTCATTATCATCAATGTCGTCCGTGTCAGCCATGAAGCACATGCTAGTGAAGTCTTTGGCCTTCCCTTTCTTTTTGCCTTGAGGGATCTCCTCCTCCTTGTCCTCCTCACTCTCGGTATCCACATCGCTCAAGGATTGATCCTCAAAAGCGGCAAGGACCCGGTGAGCAGCCTTCACAAGCTTATTTGCCTCATACCTTGATTTGTTGAAAGGAGGCTTCTTCCAAGCTGGCTTTTCTTCCTTATGATTGCTCTTACCTTTCACTTTGGGGCAATTTGTCTTGATATGATTGAGCTCACCACATTCATAGCATGTCACCGACCACCTCTCTTTTGTTTCTCACATTATTGTAGACCCGTGTGAATTTTTTAGCTAGAAGAGCTAACTCGCTTTCAGAATACTTTCAAGCTCCTCTTCATGAATAGCGATAAACAAGCAAATGAAAATCCGTAAGAAGATTCAAAAGAGTCATCAAAAGCCTGCTTGAGAGGATCTGCTACCAAAGCTAAATTATCTTTCTTGGGATGATCAACTCTTTTAATTTCATGAGTCTTGAGTTTACTATAAAGCAATTCTAAAGTAAGACTTGAAAGATCAACATTTTCTTCTATAGCAAGAGCCTTCATCTCCCACTCCTTGGTGTTGATTGCAGCCAAGAGATGGGTGGCATTTTCAGATTGAGAATATTCAATATCAACGAATTTCATTTGAATAATTACTTTATTAAAGCGATGAAAATGTCATCGATGCTCTCTCGTAACGCATCTTGAATTTATTGTATTCACGCTTGTAAACTGCTTACGCACCTTTTGATTTGGGACGAACCTCATGATATGTTTCGAGAGTGTTCCAAATTTCATGCTAGCTTGAAAGATTGCAAATTCTATCATATTCTTGTCTACCAAGTGCACCATACAAAAGATTCTTAGCCTTATTGTTGTTAGCCAAAAGAATTGCGTAGCGTGTGTAGCAATTTCAGAATAACCAATGGGCTCTAACAACATCCCAAATAGCTTGTCCCTCGCTCTCAAGAAAGACGCGCATACGATTCTTCCAATAGGTATAGTCGTGTCCATCGAAGATATGCGGTTTAGTAGAAAACTTATCCATCGCCAAAGTTCAGTGACCGATTAAGATCAAGATTGAACTAACCAGGCTCCGATACTACTTGTTGGACCGAAAAGGCGACTAGAGGGGGGGTGAATAGGAGCACGCTCACTTTTTCCCAAATAATGAATTCAACACACTTTCACTCCAATAGCTATGATGAAGCTATGAAGATCAATATACCAGTACAGCGGAAGACTAGTATTGAATCCAATTAAATCCCCTAAGCAAAATAACAAAAACAACTAAGATTGCAAACTCACAGCACGGGCGGTCTGACCGTTGGACTCAACCGGTCGGACCGATTGCCGGGCGGTCTGACCGGCGTTGTGCTGGCGGTCGGACCGTTCCAAAATCGGTCTGACCGGTGATGACGGCGGTCCGACCGCCGACTCCGTAACCGATCTGCAACAGTAAAATCAGCCCGATGACGAAGTTGCAATTAGGTGAAACTTTTGATTCTCAACTCCAATCTTTATGAAACTTTGCACACACCTTCTATATGCTATTGAGGACCTATTCCAATCGAATATTATGATAATTCTTGGAACGATCTTGAGCAATTGCCAATTGATTAACAGAAGGTCTAAAACCGGGCAAGAACGAAAACTTGATCCTAAAGCTTGTTCGTGAGAGATTGATGATCAAGATGATACTAGATAGATTCACACATATCACAGCAAGCTAATTCACGTGAAAGAATCAATCACAAACTCGCGGATCAAAGAAAGCCCTAAAATCACGCAATCGAAAGCAAGAACGAAAAGAGACTTATCTCAAGCAAACCTTGCATAGATTAAGAACGTGATCGTCGCTGGATTACACCCACGCCATCAAGGATCAGTAGTCAATCCAAGATCACGAAATTCTCCTCAAACCATGAAAAGCCCTAGCCTCCACCTCAACTCCCCCTAAGCCAATTAGGGTTTGAAAGCGACAAAAGAGATGAAAAACAGCGAGAGTGGGGAACAGCCCCCACCTCCTCCTATTTATAGTGGAGGCCTAGAACTCTCTAGGGTTTGACTCGATTGGGCTCCCGTTAAGGCCCACTAACAAACGGGTCACACACGCACGCTTCGCAAAGCTATGAGGTGCAAAATGAGTAAACTACCAAGGAAGCGTTCTCGCTCTCTACTGAGACTGATGGCTTCCCTACTGAGCCATTCTACGCTTGCAGTTGTCATTCAACTCCTTGTGCTTGTCTTCAAGGACAAGGGCATTGTTGACCAACTCCTGGAAATCCAAAAAAAATATGAGCAATCAAATCGACTTGTAGCCTGGTGTTTAGTACCTTCATAAACGGCTATGTCTAACTTTGTCGGTGGCGACATCTTCTGTAGCATATTGGGTAAGCTGAGATAATTTATTGAGGTAATCAGACACTGTCATACCTCATTGCTTGAGAGCACAAAACTCACCCTTTTTCAAATCTATTATTCCTTCAGGCACATAATATTAGAGAAAAATTATAGAAAACTCTTCGCAAGTGATGTTTTGTGGGCTTTATGTGCAGTGGCTTTCCTCGGAGATGGGCAGAATGGGTTCCTAGTGTGATGAGGGTTCTACTGGGTGGTGGTGGCAAGGCAAGGGATGGCCGGAGCATCGCCGGCGACGACTTCCACAAACGATGTAAAATAGGGTCATGACGGTTTTGGTCAATGGGACAAAGGTGAAATAGCCTAAATTTTCATTTCTAGTTAAAAATAAAATTTAATTATTTTCCTTGAATTTTCTAGATTTTAAAAATATTTTTCTCTATTATTTTGAACAAAAAATAAATTTATTTGCAAATCTAAATACCAATTTTAAGTTGAAAATATTTTATTAAGTCCAAAATAACTCAATTAATTTCTATGATTTTTTCATAATTTTTGGACTTTATCTGCTATTTTCTAAAAGCCTAAATGAATTAACTCAAATCCTGAAATTGCTAAAACCTCAAAAATTCAGAAAAAGACTTTAAGATGAATCTCTCTAGCCCAATCCATTTTTCCTACGCCCGACCCACTTCCTCAGCCCAATCCCGCAACCCACCTCTCCCACCTCCCTCCTCGCTTGCCAAAGGGCAAATATTGTCACCCCACTCTCCTTCCTTCCTTCTCTTTCTCTCTTTCCCATCCGGGGCACACTCGCCAGCCCTTCTTCTCCCTTTCCTTTATTCTTCCTCATAGTGCCTCATAGGCCAAATTACTCGTATCTCCTGTGATTATGCCACCATTAAAACCCCGAATCACTCCTACGCTAGTTTCAGCCTTCCCCTTTCCTTCTTTACCCTGATTTCCCCAAATCGTGACGCCAGTTCAGTCTTCTTATACCAGATGGCCCTCTGGTGGCGCTGTGTTCTATAAAGGGAGCCCTGCTCCGCTCCTTCTTCATCGATCCCACCAAAGACAAGATTTAACCCGCTCTCCTATATCACCGCCGCAATTCACGGATGAAGCTCATCGGTCAGAACCCTTTCTATCGCTGCTCTCGCACCGTCGACGGCCCCGCCGCCATCTTCCTCACCATCGGCATCACATCGTCAGATTCTACCTCGTGCGCCTGCCTCGCCGCCAGAGGACCCGGGAGCACCGCCGCCGCCGTTGATCGAACAACGCCGCCGCTTTCTTCCTCGCCGCCACGCCGCTTCGTCGTGCCTTATCGCTACCAACGTGCGCACTAGGTTCGTCTAGCTCTCCTCAGTCAATTGATGCCCTCACCAGACCTCACTGTGGTGCGTAGTGTCGACGAGCAAACCGCACGTGCTCCATCTCCTCACTGGAGTGACATGGTAGCTCACGTTAGCGCCACATGGCCGCCACACAAGCTCCAGATCACTTGCACACCCACGTCAGTGCCACATGGTGTTTGTGCTAGTGTCTACGTCAGCTCGCACCACTGTTACATAAGCCTGATCCACCATGGACCTTTGATTCCGTGGACTTGGTCCGTAGACCAAAGTCCCACATGTCAGTGAGTAATTAGGTTTTCTCGTAGAAAATCAATTCGTCTGGAAAAGAAAATCATGTGCTGACATCACACTACATCATAATTCAATTTTTTCCTTTAGAAAAATAAATAAATAATTCCAGAAATTTGAATTTAGGTTAATTCTTTAGGATTAAATCTTTCGAGGACTCGTTCTCCTTCATACGAACTCCAATTTCAGCAATTAATTTTTTTTAAATTCATCTAAATTCAAGATCTAGGTATCTATAATGAAATTATCAAATTTGGAGTTCATTTTAATTTAATTTAAATTTATTTGAATTTGACTCGTTTCGTGTATAAATTTTGACGACACCAGAGAGCAAGAGTTATTTGATGATCAAGTATTTGAGCAATGCAAGTTACACTTTTGATCATATTTGATCCTAGTATTTTATATTATTTAAATTTTGTTTGAAATGATTATTGCATACTTATTTATATTCGAGTTGATTTAAATTCCTGTTTAAATTTATAGTTATTCTCAATTCTATTGTATAACCAATTTGGTCATTGAATTAGCCATCCCTTGTTACCTTAGTTAAAATCTACTTGGTACCATAATATGAACTAGAACATATTGAAAATTATTATGCTTAGTCAAAGCTTAGAAAAAAAATATTGAATTTGGAGAGTTTAGCCAAAATGTTCAACTATGATTTAAAAAAAAAGACTTTGGTATTGTTTTTACTATATGAATTTTACAAAAAAAATACTTGTAAAATAAATTAAAATTTATTTATACTTGGGCAAAATTGATGTTAAGATGGTGCAAGTCAATGCACAGAATCGATTCATTTCAATGATCGAGTCTAGGGTTTATGAAATGCTGCCCAAGTTGGTTAAGGACTGGTTTTCTAGCCGCATCTTACTAAGCTCCACCGTACTACCACAAATCTAAAATGGGATAGATTAGGCTAAATAATTTGTAGTACCGCATTGTTAATTGTGCCATGTTGATGTGTGGGTGTCAGTTCGACAGTATTCCCACTTTGCGCAAGAAGGGACTCCCGGTGGGTGGTTAGCCGAATGGAAGTGAAACCTTAGCAGACATAATAACTTTGGAGTAGAACATTTTAAAAGCCTAGTGATAATTACTTAGTCGCATGTCCTCAGAAGCGTATCTTGGCGGATATTTTAAGCAAACTATTTCTTGTGGGTAAAGTTGTATCACTTATGCACAATGTAAAACTATTCAAATAGCATTGTCCACGATCATGGACATGTTGGGCAAAGACACTCAAAGTTAGACTTTGGTTTTGTTTTAAAATGAATTTGGCAAATATTTTAGGATGGTTAATCCTAGTGAAAAAATTGGGCGATTAGCCATCTGATGGGAGGGTATCCTTCACCACATTTGTATGTAGGTTATCAACTATAAAATTGATAATTAAAAAATAGTTATAGAATAAACTACTTTGGAATTTAGTAAGAAAATATCGCTTTAAACAAACTGAGCCATATAAGCCTACACTTGGTTAAACATGTATGTTTTATAATTCTATAATTGGGTGTAACATGTGCCGTACAATTGTTTGTCCTCACCTTGATTAAATAAATTATTGTTTAGAGAAGGAGTACTACAAGGAGGGTGAGGACTTGGACGACTAGGCTACACCCCCAAATGATTGCCTATGGCGAATCGTGTGGCCTACTTTATCATTTATGCTTTCGCTGTACTTTTCTTTTGGATTCTAGCCCTTTTGTAATAAACTTGAATTATTATGAATAAATTGTGTATTATGGTTGTGCTATCATCTTTTGTTTAACTGTGTACACTAGCTATTCTTAGACTAGTGTGCCAGATATAGAGAATTCGAGATCCTTTACTACCGGGTTCGACAAAAAGCAAGGCAAATGATGGTGCACATGAGCTCTAAGGGGCAATTGCGATGCTACTAGTGGCAGCACGGAGACCAATGGTCACTAGATCAGCGGCGATGCCATGATTGGCTACGAGGAAATCTATGCTACACTAGCTAATTGTCCAATCTAACAGGCACAATAGCTCTAGTGGATTACTAGAAGCTCACCAACGGTGTTAACGACATCGGGGTTTGGCTGGAGAGCTTGGAGCACGGACGGGCAACGGTGACGGTGACAGCTTCACGGTGACACGACTTCTCGGTGATGGATTGCTGAAATGGAGCTATACATAAGTTCACGGGCGTGCTAGGATGGTGGAGGTGGAACAAATTAACCAGGGACTCACCAGGGTGGCGGCAAATAGAAAAAGATGGTTGCAGCTATCGAAAATGGAGAAGAAGCGCGATTCCGGTGATTCTCACATCAAGTGAGGGAAAAGTGTTAGTAGGGCATAGAACGCGTTGTGACGCTGTTGGGTGATGTTCAAGATCACCAGAACACCAGGAACGTGATGGCTTGGATCGTGATTGGGTGACGTTCAAGCTCACTGGAGATGAGGAAGACGATGGTGCTTCAGCTTTGCAAGGAGCCACATGCTACATCAAGCAAGGAGATAGAATGAGGGAGGTAAGAGGCGCACGGTGACATGGCTGTCATGGATAAAGAAGATCACCAGAGGCAACGGCAGTGTAGAGCTTGCTCACTGATGTCGAGAACGACACTCTCATTCCTATCGAACCAAGGAGCGAGAAGCTTTGATTCTTGGTAGAAGGCGATAATGGCGAGCTGAGGATATGGTGATATGGTTAGGGGCTTAAGTATGGCTGAGAATGGAGTGATATTGAAGGCGAGAAACATGTAAGTGCGGCAAGAGCTTGAGAGAGTCTCTAGCTCTCTACCTGTTCGGGAAAAGGCGGTGACATGAGGGTTGTTAGCGTGGCCATGGTGACGCACGGTGCAGCGTAGAGACAGCGAGAGAAGGTAAGCACCGAAATAGGGGGTGGTGTTGCATACCCAAGGCGGGCGAAGCAGGGGCGAGTGTGGTGCGCTGGCGAACGGGTGCGATGCGAGGTGGGCGAGACCTCTAGCCGATGGGGCCTGAGTGTTAGTGAGAGCGAGTGAGGGGAGTGGGTCGGGCTAGCAAGCGCGTGTGGAGCTGGGCCTTGTTTGGCTTGTGGCTCAATAAGAGGCGGGAAAAGGAATTTGATTTGAAAATTTCCAAAAAAGGCTGAGAGTTGAAGGAATTTCTAAATACCACAAACGAGATCCAAAATTTATGAAAATGTTTGTGGAGGTTCCTAGCACAGTGTGGTTGCTTGTGAAGTTTTTCCATAATTTTATCTGTTACATATTTTTCTCAAAAATTCCTTTAAGGCTACTATCTGTATGCAAATGCAAGAATTCATTTAAGAAAAAAATTCAGAAAGATGCTCATAATATTTCCTCATTTATTATCAGTACAAATATCCCATGTTTGGAAATTTTGGGATGTTACAGTCCATTATTCTAAGATATCTTTTGAGAGTTAAATGAAAGTATTGCTTAGCTTTCTACGGCTCAGGTAAAAGTGCCTCGGATAATTATTACTAGATGGTTAGGCGCGCTACGCCATGCTCGGCCGTGGAATATACGATGTTTGTCCACGGTTTGTAGGGTGCTTAATATGGCACAATGTAATTGCGTATGCACTATATGTAACATGAGGAGCAGGACTAACAAAGTATTAGAAGGATTAGAAATCACTCTATTTGACCTTTGTTTAGTTGTCGAGTTGGCAAGTTTGATGCCGACATCTTACACAAATCATCTATGTTGAGATATGTCTAATAGACTTTGTAAAATAGCTTAAAATATTAAGAAGAGTGTTTTAAATAATATACACATGGAAATAGCAAATATGTATTAAGCTGGAGAACAAAATCAAAGTACAACACAAAAATGAAGCTAAATATGAGGTAAAGACGACACATCTATGAAGAGGATGGAGCCTCATGAGGAATAAGGGCCTAGGAAGAACGCAATGATTCATAAGCGGAATAGAAGTTTTTCCTTTCAAAATCTTAGGCGGTTAGATCTTCTCGGTTAGCATCTCCTATATGCGCATCAAATAGACTAGCATATTGTTCAAAGACTAATTGAAGTCTACCGCATTTATTGTAACAAAACTCAATTATTTACAATTCCATTATCACATCTATCTCACATAAGAATGTAATGAAAGAAAAGTAAAGCCCTGAACATGTCATAGGTCGACGAGTTTAGTACAAAATCTTGAATTTATGCACTTCTACGCTACCAAGAAATGAGCATCTCTATATACCACTTTAGGTTAGACTGTTGTCTCTGATCGATCGTGGCTACCTTTTAAATGTTCCTATGGAGATACATGACATCAATACCTATTATTATTACTTTCGAAAGGCATTAAAGTGAGTTGTGTACATAGTAGAACATCCATTAATTTCATTAAATAATTGAACAATTATAGCTGAAGTATGAAAAAAAACTGCAAAAGCCTAAGGATAAGAAGGAACAATACTTATGCCATATGTAAACCTTTACACTAAAAGGCATACAATTCAATTCAAACGGTATGCAATTAGTTCAAAGTATACCGCATCGTCATACCGTAAGTATAGCTTATATTTTAAGGTATGAGGTGTCTAAATAACAACCTTCGAAACCTTAATAGTTATCTGAGTATCGGCCCATACACTTTGCTAATGGCCATGTAGACCATTGACCATACTTGACTGCTGGGTCCGCAGAAAAGAGCTCCGTGTCTTGTGATCGCGTAATTTGTACGTTACCATCTCTAGCTGTGAGAACACAATAAATTTGTAGAACTTCATGATCTTTGTATGGAAGCTAGGTAGCAAATTTTAAAAATCACTTGCATATATAATGAGAAGCCAAGCTTGCTTTTGTAGCAGCAAACCTCTTTGACGAAATATTTTGAGCAATAACGATTATCCAGATGTAAGAACATCGACCTCATCTCACTGGTTGTAACAAAGATCGCCCGATCCTCGAGGCTGAAACAACATCAAATTGAGTCAATGGAGCGGAAACATATTTTCAGCAATCAAAATTATCTTAAATCCTCTCACACCTTTGGACAATTCTTAAAAGAAGTGCAGACTTTGTATCCTCCATGGGTACACGATGCAGAGGCCAGTTAGTAGATCCTTGTAGCTCTCATTGAATTGAAGAGAAGGGAAAAGATTTGTGAAAAAAATAACACCACAGTGAAACCTGGCTAACTAACAACTACAAAACATGACATGCAAGATACTGAGCTATTGAGCACCATAAAAGAAAGGACGACTAATATTATCCCACTGTGGCATAGCATAACTCAAGAGAGGTTATACGCTTATACCTGAATCATGACCTGTAAAGATGGAATGCAAGTTGCTGTAAAATCTGGCAGCCTACGAGAATAATTATTTTCGTATGCCAACGGATGGGGTTCACGACGAAACACAGATGTGTGTCTAAAGGCTGGCATAAGCAAAAGTGTAATAAAAGAGATGTCACATCCAATGAAGAAAGCAATGAAAACGTAATAGATAGGATATAAAAAGAATAAAAAGGCTGTCTCAAACCTGAGTCTAGATGTTGCACAATGGATATTCTAAGAGGAACACTGTCCATTAGACGCAACTGCTTAGGTAAACTATCGAAGACTTCGAACAAAGCTCCAGAAGAAGACACTGTGGCTGCATAATTCCAATTAAGCCCACAACCAATGACATGTGAAGCACCAGATAGAAGCACGGAAACATACCTTGGCTAACAAACAGGAGCCAAAAGTCAAGTTGATCAACAACATGAATCAAATCATCCTTCTGCAATGACAAATGCTTGCTAAGCACATAATCAGCAATTCTTTCGATGATTGTATGCTTATCTGAAGATTCAGAATCCCACATTATAGTTTAAAAAGTAGCATCCATTAAGAACTGTATCTTTTCATCCGTATGTCTATGGCTTTGCATCTTGCAATTGCAGGAACCACCTTTCTGCATGACATCAAGAACTTAGCAAATACAATGTGAATCCTTGCAAAAAAAAAATGAAGGAACCGAGATTTCTAATAACTTACTTTAGCAAATCAATCTTTGAAACAAACTAACTCCAACCAAATGTAATAATAGAATATGGCAAATTATCTTGGCATAGCAGTAAATGTGCAATCTGCGCCCAAAATGTCAAACACAATAACAAAAAGTTTGCACGCTCCTTCTCTGCATCACGATAATCAATCACGATATTGGCTTACTGCAATGGCATTCTCAAGCCTGCGTATTACAGGAAAGATCAAGTTGGGATAATCACTTAGATCACTTCCAGAAATAAGATGATTTAGTTGGTGAGCACCTACCAGACATCGTGCACCAAGGTTGTTGTTGCAGGACGAACAGGTAGGGTAGCACATCAGACATGACAAAGGCATGAGCGTCCCCATCACTTCTCAGGCGAGGCAAGCATACCCGATTGCATTGACCCCTTGCGGCTCCTCGATCTCCAAGAAGAAACAGAGATGGAGGAAGAAGTGGCTAGCGGTGGATCTCTCGGAAGCATGGGTGGATGAGGTCGCCTCCTACGGCGGATGTCCTGGTGGTGCGGCGGCTGTTGTTAGGAAGTAGGAAGGAAGTGGTGGATGGCTCGCTGGTCTCAAACGAGAGGGAGACCAAGAGGGAGAAGGGGAAAAGTCGGCGGAAAGCAGAGGGGAAACGTGTGGCGCAAGAAGGGGAAAAAGCGGAGGGCGGTGGCACCTGGGCGCCACCTCGAGGGCTCCGCGAGGTAGGGAGGAGGGGAGGACGCAATGTCAGGAGCGAGATTCGAGTGGAGCTACCGCAGGTGAAGGAAATCCCGGGGGCGCGGGAGGAGATGGGGAGGAGGCGAGGCCAGGGCGGCGCACGGGTTGGGGGCAAAGCTACAAGAACAACGATGTAGCCGAGACAGTGCAGCCAGAGAAGCTGGTACTGCGGGGAAGGGAAGAGGGGAGTAGATGGGGGCGGGGCAGCGGAAGAGAGAGCGGCTGGGTAGGGGAAGAGAGTGACGATGGGGACAGAGCGGAGGGCAGGGAAGTGACGGCAGCAGTGATGAAGCAGACGGGAGGATTCGTGAGGCTTCTACAATAGAATTCTGGACTCCATTAGCCCCATTGTGCAATAAAAATTTTAAAAATAGCTTTATAAATCAAAAAATTCCAAAAATGACCTCCCCTAATAGGTGCTGCCGCCCGAGATGGCAGCAACCTAGCAACCAAGTTGCTGCCGACGGGGACGGTAGCACCAAGAAAAATGACCCCCCTAGTAGGTGCTGCCGCCCGGGACGGCAGCAACCTAGCAACCAAGTTGCTGCCGACGCCGTCCCCCCTTGGTGGGGCCCGGGCAGCACCTCTGCCCCACGTGCAGTATTTTTATTTTTTTGAATTTTTTTTTTCCTAAAAAATTTATTAATAATATTTGTTGAACGATTTTTAAAATATACAAAATGAGCTCAAACAATTATGAAATTTTTTGTGGAGCCTCCTAACATAGTTTTTATGCTTGTGTAAATTTTTTGAAATTTTATGTATTCTTTTTTTTCTGCAAAATTCTTTAAAGTTTAATGTTTGTAGGAATTTTATAATATAGCAAATGAGGTCCAAACATTATGAAATTTTTTTCCATACTCCCTACACAGTGAACTTGATTGTGTAAATTTTACAAAATTTTATATGCTCTGAAATTGTCTCGACAAATTCAGGGTTTAAGTCTCAAAAATTAGGACGAGACGTTTCGGAAATTAGGGTTTCATGAATTCATGTGACTTGAAATGTGGGAAGTATGGTTCTCCATCACATTTCTTCTGTGAAAGTAGAGTACGGAAAAGCAGAGTACGGAAATTAATTTAACTGAAAGGGCTTAGAACGCTATGATTACGGAGAAACCCTAAAACATAGCGTAATCGAGACCGATGTGAATGGCTATACTTTGATGGCTCAATGAGGCACATCACCGTAACTACATTGCAGCCCCGTGCGGACAGTACACGCTACATGTGGTCACATGGCATGATGGTTCGCTAATTACTTTACCATGGACGCTATTACTACGGTAACTCGCGACACGAGCTTCCGACCATGTAATCACGCATGCCTTTAGGGATAGTTAAAACATGGCGAATAGGAGGTGGAGTACTACGGACTAGCCCGACCCATCATGGACCGGGCCATTTGCCCTTTCTTGCGAGCTCGGCATTGTAGTCCTCGCCGCCGCTCGCCTCGCCGCCATTTCCGCTTTTTCGCGCTCCTCTCGCGGCTCGCGCTCCCTCGCTGCCGACGCCGAGATGGGCCCGAGTCTCCGGCGGATACGCCACAGTTTCTTCACCGACGATCCTCCTCCCGGATCTCGCCCCTTTCTCGCATTCCACTCGAAGTCGAGCCGCCATCGGTCGTGTGGGTGGATCTCTAGGTCGATCCACTTGCGGAAGCCACATAGCGGCTCCGGATCGCGTAGACGGAGAGATTGTTAGTGCATACTCAAAGAGAATTGGTACGATATATTATCGTTAGTACTCCTTACCGCCGTCGATAGTCGCCGATCCCAACGGCGGTCGGATAGTCGAGGAGTAGTTAGGACATCCCCAGAACGCATGCCGAGGCCGAGCCGGTGCTTGGATTTGAAGAACTTGCATGTGTCCTCGCACCAACAGATGGGCGGCGCTCCCCTCGCGGGTGTTGCGCGAAGGCTCGCTTGGAACGCTCGACAGGGGCCGCTGGTACGCTGGGTTTCATTGCGAGAGTCGCCATCCCGCAAGTCGCTTTTGCCGGACCCGCCTCAAGAGTTTCTAGCTTGTTCGCCCGTGCGCTGAAGCCCTTGCTAGATCACGGATCTCGCCCCATTGCTTCTTGAGGTTGTCCATCCCGCTGGTGAAGCAAGCTCGTGTAGTGTTTGGTTTGGTTGTGTGGTTTTCTTGTAGATGACTTGCACCTCCTTTTATAAGCTAGAGGGTTGGCATGACGTGGTTGGCGAGTGTTGTCTAATCTTTCTGCAGAGAGTAGTCATGGCCCCTTTTAAGTGTCAGATTTTTGGTAGGAAAAGCTCGAGGCGAGTGTTGTCCCGGTTGTTGCAAAGAGTTGTCACGCCTTGCTCGCAGAGGCCGCTATTTCGGTCCGAAAAGTCGGGCGAGGCGTTGAGTTGTCACGCCTTGCTCGCAGAGGCCGCTATTTCGGTCCGAAAAGTCGGGCGAGGCGCGAGTTGTCACGCCTTACTCGCAGAGGCCGCTATTTCCGTCTCAAAAGTCGGGCGAGGCATTGAGTTGTCACGCCTTCCTCTGCAGAGGCCGCTATTTCGGTCCGAAAAGTCGGGCGAGGCGCTGAGTTGTCACGCCTTGCTCGCAGAGGCCGCTATTTCGGTCCAAAAGTCGGGCGAGGCGCTGAGTTGTCACGCCTTGCTCGCAGAGGCCGCCAATTCGTCCGAAAAGTCGGGCGAGGCGTTGAGTTGTCACGCCTTGCTCGCAGAGGCCGCCATTTCGGTCCAAAAAGCCGTAAATTTGTTTTGCAATTGAAGTTGTTTTGAAAGCCATCCGCTTTTGTTAGGATGATCGGTAGTTCCGACGATATAAGTGCGGAAGTACCTCTCGTAACTTCCAAAATCCCGCGAACGCTTTTTTACAAAGAGCACTCTTTGGGACTTAGCTGATTTTCTACAAGCGTGGTTCTTACCGCCATGTTTGGAGCGGTACTCCTGCACCGCGGAAGTTCAGATTTTCGCTCGGAACGATAATCGGAAGTACCGCAAATTAGATAGCCGTAGTTCCGCACTGATTTAGAAATTACTGTTTGATTAATTCACACGCAAAGTGTCCACAACGGAATTAGATAGATGCATACTTGATACAAACTAGTACCACAACGCCGCAAAGGCATACATCACGAGTGTGGATGCATATATAAAGAGTGCATATTACAATCTTATTAAAACTGAACTTCTACTTAGCAAGAACAAGAAATAATAGAAGAAAAATTACCAAACTGGCCATGTTAACTAATTTCTGTAGCGATTTCTCAACCCTTCCCATCCTTTCATCCATCCTTTTTAAGAACATTATCTTTATTTTTCGTCGGTTCATCCGATGGTCGAGGCACTTGATTTAAATGCACCACACGATGTGTGTCCTCTTGCAAGGCCGCAATTTGCATTGCAATGCCTCGAACGTCTGCATCGCTTCATCACCCCACACCGTAACCGACATGTTGTGTTCTATAAAAATAATTGGGAATACAAGTGAAAATATGATGTTTGGAAAGAAGTTCAATGGGGATGATCGACATAAGTTACCGTAAGATTCGAACACTTCATGAACACTGGATGGATTCGTTGTATGGGAGGTGAACACATTCACCGGATCCTCGCAACGAGGGCAATCCAAGTGTCGTCTTAGTGCTTCTAATTGCATGTTCACTCAAAGTTTGATGAAGCCGTAGACATCCCGCTTAAGACCGGAAGGAAGGAGAAGAGGAACCAAGAGTGAGTGGAATGGAAGCAAAATCATGCATATATATAGCCTGTTGGTAAATTGTAATTTGGTTGAAGAAAATTCAGGTCCGCGAGGTAGCAGGCCGAGGAGGTATCGTGGGGCAAGATTATGTTATGTCTTTAAGGTTTAGTAAGTTTAAATCGGAGTTACAGCTTGTTGTTAGTACTAAATATTTCAGATAACATGTTGTGTACATAAATCTAATAATGTAACGCACATGGACATTACATAAATCGAAGGCGAGATGCATGATGGCATTATGTAACAAGTTTTACACGCCCATGAAATTAGTTAGGCGCATGGTCGTGTCGCTGTCGGACGACGAGATGATCCTCGTGGAATGTGAACTGTCCGGAGTGGCGACGCCTCGAAGGCCGTAGTAGGGGCCCCGTCTCGGGAGGCGAACTGGGTGATCTTATCGTGGCGGTCCGGCCGAGGCCCGAGCATGTCGCCCACCCATCGGTGCTCTTCTGGGAAGCGCATGCAGGTGAGTTAGTCATTGCTTTTGTACGACGGAAAATTGGTGTTAGTACGCTCACGTGTACCGAGTAGGCCGTTGTGTTGACGAGGACCCTCCGCCGCCTCGAGCCGTAGTGCTGCACGGTACCTCCGTGACGTGTCGCCAACCACCGGTCGCGCTCCCGAGGTGTGATTGAACGCCGTCGCGAAGAAGTCCATCCCCGCCTCCTCCGTGATGACGATGGTTGCAGCAGAGTGCTGTCCCCTCGCAACTGCTGCAAGAACAAAGGGTAATGTCAGATACGTCCGAAATGAGTGTATGGAAAGGTACTCACGACAAGAACCGCTGATGATGACATACCGTGGCTCGAGGCGGTCGGGCCGAAGCGATCAGAGTCTCGACGACTCCTGAGTGCGACGGGCGTGCGGAGGGCGGTGCTGACGGAGGTGCGGAGGGCGGAGGTGGTGGAAGGTACCCGCCACGTACGCGATGATGTACGTGAACGTCGCTGTGGCGACCACAAGTTATGGATCTAATCGCAGAAATTACATCCTCGCGCATCGCGGCGATCGCGCCTATGATACGATCCATTGTGTTGTTGTTTCCACGGCCTATAGCTTCAGTGAGTGGTTGCGACACGCCCAAGCGGTAGTGCCGCACGAAACCGATAGTAAGTGCGAAAAGTGTTGCCGAACGAGAATTATGCGAAGAATGTTTTACCGTCTCGCCGAGGCGGGCCGCCCGCGACGGTCCGACCAGCTAGTACGACGTCGTCTCGCATGGCGCCCATCGACGCCGCGGCGCCGCCCAAGAAGCTCGCACCTAGTGCGCGGAACGTACCACCGCAAGTACGCCACGTACGTCTGGATGGCGTAGCCGCGAAACTCCAGCACCACGTCCGTCAGTAATCCTCGTCAATCCACGCGCCGCCCGTGGTCGCCAGATTCGCCTCCGATCGCCGCTTCCTCCGCCTCTCCTCGCTCGCTCGCAATTGAATTTACATGTCGAAAATCTTACTCAAAAATGCCTCAAAATAACACCAAATAATGACATACCGTGAGCCTTTTGTGTGAGAGGTCGCCCCGCGGCGGTGGAACCTCCCGGTAAAGGCCGAATTGCCTCATGACCCGCCGCAGTTGTAATGCTCGACCATGTGCGAAGACCAAGTGGCGTGTCGTCATCCAGAGTGCCTCGCCCGTAATGCACTGGGACGATAATCCGGCGGGGCCGTGTCGTGAAGGAACCGTGGCCGCCCATGGCCACCGATGACCTCGCCCTCGTGGAGAGTCTCGAAAAGGTTATGGAACTCGGGTATACGCGCCGGTCTCTCCTAGCCCACCCTAGGGTAGCACGTGTCCAATGTGTTCCCATCGAGGTCTGCCGACGGGTCGCCCCCGCAGCTGGCCCCCGCAAAGCTCGGTGGTCACCGGTAAGGGTGCACGCTGCGCGAAGTACGGTCGGCCGACCGAAAGTGCTCCACGACCATAATCGTAGGAGGGCGAGCACACCGCGAGGATCGCTCTCGCCCATGTCGCGCCGACAAGCGCCACACAACCCTCTGTAGGTGGCGCAGCACCGCAGAGCCCCAATCAGATCGTGGAACTCGCTCGGCCAGCGCCCGCCAGAGATCGTGCTGATGGATGTAGCTCGCACACGCAGCTTCCTGCGTGGTAGGAAACAAGATCCATCCGAACAAGAACAACAGTACGCGACTAAATGTGTCCTCACTTCCTCCCGAGTCGCATGCTCGGGCAGATCATGTACCGCCGCAGCCAGAATGTGGCACACCGACGCTTCGCAGAACCGGTCACCAAATTGCTACCAAACGGACCTTCCAGCCATCGCCTCGGAGGGGGCACTACCGAAGACCACGCAGAGGTAGACCATGTAAGCGAGACACGCCCTCCGTAGTAATGGTCATCTCCCCATCGGAAGTGGAAGGTGTGAGTCTCCGGCCTCCAACGGTCCACGAGCGCAGACAGAGTGCCGTCAAAATCGCAGCCAGTGCGGGAGGTCCAACATCCGGCGAGGGGCGGAGCCCGGCTCTCCGGCTCGGGACGCATCGCCGTCAAGGGGCCATCTCTCTGGGCGCCAGACTGTGCTCGAGGGCCGACGCCGACGGACCACGCCCGCAACGGTGTCCCACATCCCAACAGGTCGAGCAAACAGTCGCTGCTGCCAATCGGAGCTCGCGCCATCTCCTGCCAACAGGGAAACAACATGTCAGTGCACGCATGTAAAACATATTATGTGACACAGGAAAATAAGGCAAGACATACGATAAAAATTTCAACAATGCAATATGATCATAATGAGTTAACAACAAACCCGGACAACTTAACAAGTACTACATAAAGGCATGGATAAACAACAACAGAGTCCATCAAAGACATTGAAATAAGCAAGCGACATCACGACGTAGTAATTATATCTTCCTCACTACGGTGCACTGCTTGTGCCGGGTCTGTTTGGGCAGCGGCTGATGGAGTGCCCAACAGTCTTGCACAGTCTGCAACGGGGTCGGCGAACTCGCTGTTCGCTACCGGCCGTCGTCCATGTCGCTCGGATGCGCCGGATCGCTGCCTTCCACTACCGGGTGCTTTAGTGCGTCGTTGGGCACCCACTTCACCTGTCCCAGCCAAAGGTCCCTGTAGTGCGTGTCCAGCCCGTATGAATGGAACTCAGCACTCCAAGTTGCATACAGGTGGTGGATGTCATAGTACTCGGAGATGTAACGCTCCGAGGCTTGCCGCCACGCCGCGCATGCCGCTGCATACATGGGAGCATGGTTTGTGCGAAGCCGCGCTTGTTGCGTGTGCACGACGCTTCTTCACCAATCGTGCGGACTGCCACGATCCCTCTAACATGGCCCATCACGCATTTCTCCCGAGCCCGATCTCGAACTTCGCCGACGCCATCCATGGTACGAGCGGCGTGCGATCGAGCCTTGTCGATCTTATTCGCCATGTAGGCATGCATTACTCGAGAATTGCTTCCCGTCCTCCAAATGCTTCTTGGCCATCATGGCTCGCTGACAAAGTATCCGATGGTACGGTTCCAGCTCTCCTCCACGATCGCACCGATCGACAGAGATCGGACACCCTTGAGCACACCGCTGTACACCTCCGACATGTTGGTCGCCATGATCCCGCACCTTGCATCGTCCGTGTCGTGCAAACAGACCATTTCTCCGTCAGTGCGCGGCGAAGTTAACCCATCGTGAACTCCCAACTCGCGACCCTCTAGCCGCCGCCTACCTCGGCATGCGCCGAGTCCCTTACATGCTTCCCTGCCTCTCATCGAGCCGTCTCCACACCGCTCAACTTCCTCCTTGGTTCTCGCATGCGAGCTTCTTGAACATCTTCATGAGGTCCTTGTTCAAACCTTGTGTGGAAGTTGGCGCGAGATGCCTCATGCACCAACGGCTCCTAACATCGCTCCACCGGTACGGCGGTCAAGGCCCCATTTTGCATCATGCACAACGAGACAACAACCCAAAGATTGCGATCCGAGATGACACATACATCCGGCCGATCTTGCACGACCGCCGCTTCACATTGCACAGAACCACAACCAGCTCTCCGTGTTCTCGCCTCAACAATTGCGAACGCCACGGGACTAATCGGTCATTCGTGACGGCCGCAACGACAAGTGAGGATGGTACCTGCATTTCCCACATAGGAAGCTACCATCTATCGTGAGCACGGACGACAATGTTTGAACCCTTCGACGCTCGACGGAAGGCCCGTAAGACCCTTTCAAGAACAAAATAATTGGGCCCTCCGTCGGATGCACCACCAAGCTTGTTTACGACGTCCCGGATTAGATTCCGCGATTTGATGCAAGAATCTTGGTACTAGGTTGTAAGCCTCTTCGAATGTGCCGAACATTCGCCCGTAACCCTACGCTTCGCACGCCATGCCGCCTTGTAGCCGACAGTGAATCCCACCACATTGGCAACATCCGCCACAGGAGCTTTGGCGAAATGGACACATCTGTAGCGACGAGGTGGCTTATCAAGCCGGCAACATACGAGGACGCCATGTTGCGGTGCTCGTAGCGCTCGCCTAACTCGCATGTGTGGTCCTTCAAAGACCGTTATCCGAAGCCCATGGCGCGGTCGTGAACCTCTCGCGCACGGACCTTGCCAAAGACAGATTCATCAACACACCGACGATGTACGTGTCGGGTTGACCTCTCGCACCGATACGTCCGTCCGATGTTAACGGCGATCTTGCAATAGCATGTTGTGCGGCGATCTTGTCGTGAAAGCGCCGTTACGAGCGTGGTGTCCTCATTGAACCCCACTCAAGACCCTCCGGACGTGGCGTAACCAAATATGTCATCGCAACATCGCCCAATCGTGAGGGGACGTAAGCAATGTCGCGGTCACAAAACCACCAAGTGCACCTCCCCGCAGCAGCCTTCTCCGCCTTCGCTGCCTTCCGAACTAGTTGTTTCCACGCCCTCCTCGCTTCCACCTCATCCACCGGTCGGTCGGTACTCGTGACAATCAATACGAGCCGACCACCATCTCTCCCCCCGCTGGGCTCAAATTGACCGCGACGCCTCAGTTCCATCGCCCACGCCTCCTCGAGAATCGCATCAACGCAAGCTCCTCCTCACCGCAGCCTTCACCTTCACCGAACCACCCGCGCGGATGTCCCCGCGTTTCCAAGAACTGAACGTAGACCATCGGCCGCAAGATATATCGCAGCAGCGGGGTTGCAAACAACCCCATGTAGTTGGCCCATGAAGCGCCACATGTGACCTTCATAAGTTGCCAAACGGTCTCGCCGCACCACCCACCACGAGGCATACAACGCCGATGCGCAGCTTCTTCCTTCCAAAGGGCGCGATCGAACGCGAACGCACGCACCGCCTTAGCTCCGAGAGGCTCATGTCCTTCGTGAGCCGGCGCCCGGATCACGGTGCGGTCACAATTTGACAGTCCGCACCAGACGGTCCGTCACAGACGAGACCGCCCCCGTGGAACACGAATGATCTTGAATTTCCGCCATAAAGTACCTAACACATGTGCATATGAAACCATCGAATTATTTATGGATTTTTTGTCGTAATGAACGCTTCTACAAATTTAGTTATGCCCACTCGCATACCTAACGCTTTGTCGCATATGTTTTCAATCCCGATTGAGTTCGTATGATTTTTCTATCAATGAAATGTCCAAGCTAATATTATTTGTAGTATAAATAATCCATAGCCTATTCTATGTTACACTTCAGAAATTTCCTGTGGTACTACATAGTTACGAATTTTTTAACTAGTTCGATATTACAAGGTAAAAATAATTCACTTGTAAATTTTATTGCATTTCTACGCTTCCATACCCGAGTTAGACCTAACATACACCAAAGACATGTGTGGTCCACGACAAGGTATTCTTTTTCATTAAATTTCAGATTTAAAAACTTACTGAGAGGTGCGTCAGGTTTCTCATTCTAGCGGTGTAATGCGTAGTGCATGCACCGAACGCGATATGCCCGATCAAGAGTACATATACAAAGCGTTCAGTGGTGCTATTTCTATTTTGCTTAACGACCTCCAAAAATTTTGCTATTTTATGACCAAGTTCATGAAACTATAAAAATACCCTAAAGGAAATTTACAACACTACTAGCAACATGTCTGTTAAGTCAACTAATTACGGCATAATGACATTGTTAACTACTAGGTCTTCAAAATAAACTAACTACACAACTAAAACTACTCTGTTGCTACAATTCATCTAATTGCATCCTAATCACATTGCTAAAACTACCGATAATACTAATCGAATGCGAATGACACTTACCTTTTCTAGGTGCCGCAAAGAGCTCCAAAGCTTATTTTCTACGTGCTCGTGATTTTTCGACTCAGAGATTTTTTTCACAAATTTTTTTCACTCTAATCAGAAAAGACGAGCCGCTGAGGGAGGCCCTCACCGCTCCTCGCTTTTATAGACGCGCAAGGCAAAGAGTAAGTCGCCTTGCGCGCCTCGCAGCGCCAAGAGCGCCGGGCTCGCCCCGGCAAGACGCACGCGCGCCGCGCATCACGTGGCGCCGCCGGGCCGCGACGCCCGCTGCTGCACAGCGCCACGTGGCGGCAGACGCTGCTTCCCGGTGGGGCGCAGCGGTCGCTGTCTCGACGGCAAAGACTGCCGCGGGCCCCACGGCAAGATTAAGGTGCCGCTCCCCCCGCTGGCAAGAATCTGTTGTCCGCCGCCGAACGGCAAGAAGACTTAGGTGCCGCTGCCCCAGCGGCAACAACTACTAGGAGGGGGCCATTTTTGGAATTTTTTGATTTATGGGGCTATTTTTGGAATTTTTATTGCGCAATGGGGCTAATGGAGTCCAGAATTCTCTACAATATGCGAGAAGCCGGTCGCGATGGAAACAGATTTTGCCAAACGGGCGGCCCGGTCCGGCCTGTTTAGGCACGGTCCATCCCGACCCAATTACTATTTATGCTGTACCGAGCCAGTCCATGGGCTGGGGTGGCGGCCTAGGTACGGATCGTCGGGCATTCGTGTTGTACCAGGTCGGTCTAAGCCCGTTTAGCCCGTTCAGCTAAGTGTGGTCCGTTTAGCCTGTTTGGCCTGTCAGAACAAGAAAATTCTAAAAAAAATTAGAAAAATGTGTAGAATTCAAAAGTAGACATGAAAATTGAAAAAATGAGACAATCATATTAAAAATGTAATAAAAAGCTTTATTAATGTCCAACTGACTACCTCGTTAAAACCTTCACCAAGTAAAAACTCAAAATGCGAAAACATTAGCAAAGTAAAAAGAGTGCATCCGATAGCTATATAATTCTACACACATGATATATCCTTGCTCTATGTGTTGGTGTCATTGTCTACGTACAAATTTTCGAACACTTTCGACAACTCTGAATTTTTCACAGAGTGTTGTGTTCATGAATCAGCTAGAGTTTGAAGCGGCGTTGTATAAAGTAATTGCGAATATTTTGTCTGTAAGATCAAAGTCTTCCCCGACTTTGATAATACAGTTTGCTAGTCAGCAGGCCGGAGTAGCCAACTGTAACTCCAAGCTAGGAGATTACCTGAGGACCAGACCTTTGACATTCTCTTTTGTAAACGAACCATTAGAACCAGAGGGTTGGCTTCGTGACACAAAGAAGAAGCTTCGACTTGCACGTTGTGCAGAGGATGACAAAGTGCACTTCACTACCCATCAGTTGAAGGAATCCGCAACCATTTGGTGGGAAAATTGAAGGGATACGGGTAGGCTATGCTAGCTGGCAATTAAAAAATTCTACCAAATAAACACCAACGGTCAAAAGGTCAAAAAAATGGCAAAGATTCACTAACGGGCAGATTTTTCAGGTCGTGCTGTGCCAGGCATGGCCCACGAGCACGAACCGTCCGCCGCTCTACCGCCTCGCCTCGCCGCCTACCCCTCGCCCCTGCCTACCCTACAACACCCTTGCCCTTCTTCTTCCCCAACACCCGCAGTCCGTGCACTGCAAGCCTACTCGATCCGCAGCCTCCAAGCGCCGCGCCGCCGCCTCCTCGCCTCCTCTCGCCTCGCCACCAAGGCTGCTTCCTCTCATCTCCTCCGCGCCGCCTCCTCCGCTCCTTCTTCCTCTGCGCCGGGAATACCCCACCCTCCGCGCCTTCTTGCACCACCACTGCTAACAAGAACCTTCTTCCACCACCGCTGCCGCTGTCAGATCGGGCCGATAGCAACAATGGTCGCCAACAAAATGGAGGAGGTCGACACGGCTCACAGCAAGACACGCTGCGTGTGCATCATCGGGAGCGGTGAACGGGTCGGTCGCGAACACGGCGGCCGTCTACGCTGCGCGGGTCGAGCTCGCCCATGCCCTTCGAGGGCTGCTAGGCTGGCTTCTCCTTCCTCGGCATCGGCGATACCCCACCCTCCTCCTCGGCTCCTCCTTCTACTCCGGCCTCCTCCCTCCTCAGCTCCTCCTTGGCTGTTGGCTCCCTCCCTCGCCATCGCTGCCTCGCCAGCCACCCTCGACACCGGCGCCTCCACCTCGGCCTCGATGGCTCCCCGCAATCAGGCCGTACTGGGCTACATGGCCTAACACTGTTCGTGAAGTACCGGGCCTGCCCATCGTGCCTGAGTGTTGGCCCAAGCATGACACGGCCTTTCGTGCCAGGCTAGCATGACCCATGAACAGTGCAGGCCAAGCCATGCCTAGGCCGGGCCTACAGTGCCGCGCCTCGGGCCGACTCGGCAGGCACGGCCCGTTTGGCTAGCACTAGATGGAAAAGGGAGGAGAAGCTACACTCGGCGCTCCATCCACGAGCCGACCGATCGAATGGCCGACGCAGGCGCGCAAGGCAATGCAGGCGAAGAAATCATGCGGGACACGGAGGGCGTGCGTGATAGAAGATATTTCCGGCAAACGTGGGGATGCTGCGATTTCTACTGGCTGTAATAAGAGTAGTATATTTGCTAGTAATTTCTCTTAAGTATGTGTTAGGTAATCTATGTCTGAAGTATTAGTTTCCTTCTATTGATCATCAGCCCCTAGTTGGATTCTGATTCCTAGTCCTATTTCGTTTGTGTGGCCGAGTCTTGATGCTATATAAGCAAGAGCATTGTACTCTAATATGAGATAACTTGAGAAGAAGAGAAGAAAAATGTGCTAGTTGTGCCGCACTGAAATTTTTTCTTTATTCGTATTCAAGAGCTTTTTGCTGTGAGTTTGTTTGTCTTCGGTTTGGGGCCAACAATTGGTATCAGAGCCTGAGTTCTTGACCCGTGTATGCCTAAGATCATGCCACGCTCTACGGGAAGTTGTGTCACCGGTGACGAGGCGACACCGGGTGTGATGGCGAAGGAGAGTTCCGCCGTCTCATTGCAATATTCGATGCTCACCAAGAGCAATTATGCAGTATGGGCTATCAAGATGAAGGTGTACATGCACGCTCAGGGAGTGTGGGACGCGGTTGAGGACGACAATGCCAAACTCGAGGTCTCGAACTGGTGGCATCCCTGGAAGATCTTCAGGAAAAACATCAACGAAGTCACAAACTGTTGGGACTTCACTAATATCTAGAGCGGGCTTCGCTTCAAGCGCGAAGAGATGCAGACCTAGCAGTTTCGGCGAAAAGCGAACCTGCTCGCCCGAAGGACTAGATAGAGAGATACACTTCTTGGAACAATCGATTTGTCCCTTATGCTAAGACAACCAATCCATACCAAGAATTACATCTAGACTTGTTGAATGGAGAAGGATAAGATTTGCTAAAAATCCTACCCCTTCAATTTCAATTGGAACATCCCTACACTCAGATTCAGCTCTCAACTCCGAACCCGGAGAGCAAATGAGTAATGGGACCAACAATGGAGTAAAAAGGAGCTCACTAATAGCAGCAAAAGACTCAGAAATAAAAGAATGAGATGCTCCTGAATCAAACAAAACAAAGAGCGTAATGAGAGTTAACAGAAGTGTACCCAAAGACGACGTCGGGTGCCTCCTGTGCCTCCTCCGCTGAGATGAGGTTGACGCGACCACTACCCACGCCTTGGGTAGTAGGGACTAGCTTCAGGTCCTGAGAAGAACCACCTCCTTGCCCGCGTCCTCCATTAGGACGAGGGGCTGCTCCTGTCTTCTTAGGGCATTGATTCGCATAATACCCCTTCCGTTGCAAAGCGGCAAGTGACTCCGCAATGGGTTGCGGGGCCACCTCGCGACTCGTGAGGTGCGCGTGGATCGGGCACGGCCTGCGAAGGACGAGGGGCAGTCTTGACGGCCTCGGGTGCCGGCTCGGACACGACCGAGACCGATCAAGCGGAATAGCCGCCCTAGAGGACTTGTGGGCCTCCCACTTACGCTTGCGGGAATCCACAAGCGCTCTCCCTGAGTGCTCGGCGACGATGGCCTTGTCCACCAAGGTCCGAAATCGAAGTCGACGATAGATAGCTTGTCCCAAGCTCCTCGCACAAACCATCCTTGAACTTCTCTTGTTTGGCCTCATCGGTGGCCACCTCTCCCGAGCATAACGAGCCAAATGGTTGAACTCAGATAGGTACTCAGAATCGAGAAACGCCTCTTCTCGAGCGACAAGAACTCATTCTTCTTCAAATCATCAGCCGGAAGGATGTGACTCGACGAAGGCGTCTGACGAACTCCTCCTGTGACGGTGTGACCGTCAGTCGCATGGCGCGAAAGCTCTCCCACCAAGACAAAGCCGCACCCTCCACCGGTGCGATGCGAACAAAGACCTTCTCGTGCTCTCGCATCGCGCTATCGCGAAGCTTCCGCCAACCGCACGGCCAATCGCTCAGATCAAGCGGTCCTCGACTGGAGAAAGTGGGGTCGGGTGCGAAGAAACTCCGCGAGTCCCCACGCGGGCCGTGTCCACCTTTGCCCGGATCCTCGAAGCACCGTAAGGGCGGAAGTGTTGCACGCGATGACGCCCGTAAGAACCTCCCGCCCTCCTGCACGCACGTTGCGCTCGATCCAAGAAGGACCTCGACCATGGTCGGAGGAGGAGGAAGATCTCGTCCCGACACTGATCGGCCTTGGCCGCTACGAGTGCGGCCGGCCATCCTGTTACAAGAAACTTGGGTTAAAAACTAGACCCGAAAATCAAAGCCGGAAGTAAGCAAAAAGCTAATGACTAGGGGAATGGAATATCCCCCTAATCGAAGGCCAAAAACAGCAAGTGTATAAACTCAAACATGCTTATAAAAAGACTCAAAAATAGTAACGAATCACCAAACCAAAGCTCAACTTCCCAATCTAACTAACCCGTATTGAATGAACGAGTAATCAATTGAGAAGATAAAAATCAGAATATAACGTAAGATCTAATACCACTAAAGAGCAAGGTTAAATCAGCGAAATTAGTGTTAGATACATAGCTAACTAGTATCACATCTTACCCTTCTACTCCCACAAGTTTTAGTTGATTAACCTATCATTCTCTACCCCATTTAGAACTTTTGAGCTTACTGTCCGGAAATTGAAAGATCGCTGTCCAGGTTTTGCATCCAAGCTTCTAGTCGAATCTATCCATTCCAAAACTTCAAAACCTTGTAGAGGGCAGCCACCACTTCAATTTGCTAAGCTCATTAGCTCCCAAACCCAATTAAACGGTAACACTATTTTTTAAAAAGGAGAGGAAATCAATTTTTAAAACTCAAATTAGAGTAAGATGAGAGGAGAAAGCTAAGACAGGTAAGGAGTAAAATCTGAGAATTCCTTAAGCTTTCATAAATCATTTGATACTTTGAAAATAAGGTTTTCCAAAATATCCTAAAGACGACCAACTTGGGTTACTACGGTCAGTATGGCTCTGATACCAAACTTTGTGAGACCCCGGTTTATTGGGCTTGTAATGCTTAACCATCCATTCGGTCCTAGCATCACAAATCGAATAAACCGAGACTCGAGACATGTATACTTCCCATAAGTGAAGTATACATAACCCTTTACAAAATTCATGCATCAATTCCATTCATTCACATAGAACCGAAGCAAGCAACAAACCAGAAGTTAACATAAATAAAGGATAGTTATTACAAAAGAGATGCCGACCGGCCAAATGACATATACATAAAGAAATTGAACAACGGAAGCAAAAGTGCCATAAGATGGCCATAAACAAAAGAGCCAATCAGTGTGCCTTTAACCCATAAGGCAACCGACCGGACCGCCAAGCTAGTCGTCGAACCCGCAGCACATTTTCACAAAAGTGAGGCCCTTGGGGCTCACCTTCCTCCTCTGCAACAAATAGTTAAGCAAAGCAAATGAGTACAACAATTGTACTCCGCAAGACTTACGTGTAGAGTAACAGACCTATACATATGCTACATGCAAGCTTATTTAAGAGGAGGCTGTATGTTTCATTTTCAGCACAAAGCAATCTTTATTTGCAATAATGTAGTACATTTAAAAGCAAGTTAACAAATCTGTTTTTATTGTTTCAAATAACAGAAAATGACAACAATATAACAGTAGATAGATGACAACAACAATCCTGGAAGTGACTAAACCATTAGTCACCACAACAATAGCATGAATTACCCATTCATACCAACCATGTCAAATTTTAATTTAAAAGGTTGTAGTCTAACTCTTGTAAGACCTAACCAAGCGTGTCCATAACCTAGGACGAGGCTATTCAAATAGTTTTATACCCTGCAGGGGTGTACCAATGTACCCACACGCCAGACCGCTTTTTGCCACTAGATTAGTATACTTTCTTTGGTATGCCGGCACAGCTAAGTCCTACGAGACATTTCCAATATTGTGTATTAACTACGAGCCGCCCGTATGGATAGAAATCCATACGTTGTGTCGGAGTCATCGTAAAGCCTCAGTCAACTACCCATCGCAGGTAAAGCCTTGGACAACTACGATTCCCCTCGAGGTGGAGAGCCTACCCAGAATCTCCACCACCGCACACCCAACACAAGAACACATATCCTTTTTCACACAACACACACAACCCCTCCTGCGACTCGGAGATAACACACGCCAAAGTACTTAGTCAAGAGAGGTCCCATATCCCTCTCGCGTGGTTAGCACGCAAAAATGCTTGGAGAGTGTGACACAAGATGTTCGGTCCTTGTTGACTTAGGCAAGACATCCACAAACCCAATAACCCACCGTCCAACCACTTGCCCAAGTCTAAAACAGTTTTTTCCATTTTCAGATTTTGACTTTACAAAATAACAAAGCACAAGTGCTAAACATAATGGAATAATGAATAAATGTGTGATCAAGATCATCGACTAAAATCGATGATCGCCCATTACTACCGACTAAGCATTTCTAAGCAATTTCAATTCGTAATCTACTAAGTGACAAGAGCTCATCCATCGAACTCAAATCACAGCAAATAACCTAGGCTCATGGTAGTAGAGGATAAATAATTCCTACAGATTATGCAACTATAGGATACTAACCATAATTTAACAACAAAATAGCAATGCATACATACAAGTTGAAATCAATATATTAGACTTAAAAAATAATGGGATTAACATGATCAAACCGCTTGTCGCTTGTCGTGGGTCAAGATGTTGCTGAGGATCAATTATATTGTCAATGTGCTCTTCAGATCCTAACGAGAAAGCGAAAAACAACCGATAAGAACGAAGAAAACGCAAAGACCCAATAGTAAACTTTCTCCAAATATTCTGAAAATTTTATAGTAGCAAGATCATGATTTATAAGGAATTTAGCAATAAGAACCAATTGATTTGGATTCTTAATGCAAAAGATATGAGCAATTCAATTTTGCTTAGCTTTATAAATCATAAATGCTACTATTCATAAGCAAAATTTTCTGGAGATATACTGAGATTAAAATCATTTTTAGATTAAAGTTTAGTTAAAAATATAATCAACAAAATTTGAATCAACTGAAAAGGATTTAAAATAAATTAGTTATGCATTTTACAAGTTACTACATTTTCAGTTGACAAATAAATACTTTCGAAAATCGTAAATCAAATCGAGGTGGATTTAACTTGGATCGTTGATCTTGGATCCGACAGTCCAAGATCCCGGGATGACGCGCGCGCGCGCGGCTCCGAAACCCTAAACGTCAACCGTTGGATCTGGATCCAACGGTCCACGTGGATCCGAGCGCGCGGGCGGTCCGAACGTCCACACGCACGCGAGCCGTTGATCTTGGATCCAACGACCCATGCGAACTCGAATCGGGACCGTTGATCTTGGATCCAACGGGCCATAGACCGAGGCGTGCGATAATTTCAAATTTCCGCGATCTCGAGCCAGATCTTAGGATCGACGGTCCAAACCGAATCACGCTCAAACCGCTCTCCTGCTTCGTCCGGCAAAACGACGGAAGAACGGCTCGCCGCCAGCTGCTCGCCGCAAGCGGTGCGGCAAGTGCCCAAAATGGGTCCCAAACATCATTGCGCACCCAATGGTACCCGCGGTTTGGCCATGTGGTTCAGAACGCCGCAAGCCGAGAGGACCGAGGAGACCGAAATGACAAAAACGAAAATGGCAAAAGTGCTCAGCTGCGGTCCAGGGGAGCGGGTGCCAAGCAACTAGGGACTAAAGAGGGGTTACCTGAGCGCAAAGAATGCACCGAGGAGAGTCTAGACGGCTCGGGCGAGGAAGAATGCAGATTTCGGCCGAAATTGGGGAAATCCGAATTCAGTTCAACCCTGAGCAAATTGAACCAAATTGAGTGAGGGTTAAGCTTCAGAGAGTAAAGGGGGAGCAGAGGGAGCAAAGCCTTGAAGAAGAAAACCCCTGCTACACCGTCTCCACCGAAGCTCCAAACTCAACAATGGCGGCCGAAGGATTTTCGAGGATCTGCAGCTCCAGCAAACTTGTGAGTGCTAGCTAGAGTTGCGGAGGTGCTAAAGGAAGCCAAGGGTGAAGCAATGGAGTTTAAATAGCTGAGGATGGCAGAGGGCAACGGCGATATCACCCTTCGGTCAACACGGCCATTAGAGCGCGCGAGGGCGACGGGAGCAGTTGAACAATGGACGTTTGAGGGAGGAGCACGACAAGCATTTAATGCGCGCAGAGCTAGCCGTTTAAAGTCGATCACGGAGTGGACTGCATGCTGCGTTTTTCTCCTCTGCACACGCCATGGCTGAGCTCACGCGCGCGCTGACCGGAGGAAGGAGACGACGTGTCGACCGTTGGATTGAAATCTAACGGCTGAGTTAGAACGGGTGGATTAAAACGATTCCATAGCTCGGTTGATCAAGGGCCGTTGATTTGGATCCTACGGATCACGTTGCGCGAGATGTTCGGATAGTCCGAACGTTCCCGCGATTATGGACCCTTGATTTAGGATCCAACGGTTCAAATGGAGCGGCGCGCTCGGATGGTCCGAACGTCTCCGCGAGCGTGGGCCGTTCGATGCCGATCAAACGGCTCACAACGCTCGCCCCCGATCGACCGAGTCGGTGCAGTTAGTGGACTGGACCGAGTCAAGTGGCTCGAGCCCGAGTCCGATTCGAACCCGATGAACAGTGCGAACCAGTTAGAATTTGAATTTTTAAAGATCTGATTTTTGTAAGGATTTTTTAAGGTAGCAACCAAGCTCCAAAAATTATGAAATTTTAACTGGAGGTTGCTGACAGCAGGAGGAAACTCTCATAAAATTTTTAGAGATTTTCATGTAATGAAATTTTCTCCAGAAATTCTAGAAGAGGAGAAATAGGGTTTGACCAAATTTGACTTGCCTCCAAAAATTATCAAATAATTTCTAAAAATCATGAGGTAATTCAGAGGTGTTGCCAAGCCTCCCTAGAACTTAGGAAAAATATTTCCAAGGGTTTGGCACAGGATCTATGCCAAGGAGGTTTTTGATTAGAGTCAATTGAGGATTTGATTTAGTATTTTCCATAATTCTTTTACAAAAATTACAGAAATACTCCTGGACTTTGTGATGCAAGAAAAGTTTTAATTTCTTCTCATTTTCTTACATTTTAAACACAAATCCATATTTGGGATGTTACACTTACTAGCCGAAAAAGTGACGACCAAAGCTACGTGGAAGACGTTGAAGACGATGCATCTTGGTGACGATCGAGTCAAGGAAGCACGAGTACAGACTCTCAAGAGAGAATTCGAGGGGATGCACGTGAAAGATACGGAGTCGATCGATGACTTCGCCACGAGGTTGACGACGATTGTCAATCAGATCCGATTCTTCAGGGACAAGATGGAAGAGAACTATATTGTGAGAAAGTTCCTTCGGGCAGTTTCTGGAAAGGTTTTGCAAATCGTCTTCGCCATTGAGCAGTTTGGTGATTTCAAGGTGATGACCATTGATGAGGTGATCGGCCGCTTGAAGGCGCACGAGGAACAGATCCGAGGATCTGGCAGCGGTGAAGATGAGCACCTGCTGTTAACTCGCGCCGAGTGGGAGGTCCGATCATCGAAAGGCAAAGTTGAGGGTTTTTCCGGCGGTTCTAACGGTGGTGGTAGCCGAGGCAGCAAGAATTGGAAATTTGACAAGACAAAGGTGAGATGTTATAATTGTCAGGATTTTGGACACTTTGCTTCAGAATGCCGCAATCCGAAGAAGGAGAAAGCACTTCTTGCTGAAGCTCTCAGCGATGATGAACCAACACTACTATGATGTTTAGCCGAGTTTGTGTGTTATTCAAGTTGAATTTGTGACCAACTTAAAGCGCCGAGTACGAGTTGGGCAAGTCGTAGTTGAGACTGACTGTCCTTAGTTGAGTACGAGTTGGCGCGCAAGTCGTAGTTGAGACCGACTGTCTCAATGAGTAAGCGTCTAAGACGTGTTCGAGTTGTGCCTCTGTCTTCGGCCGAGTGTGTGGGAGCCATGTTGAAGTTGAGTCCAACTTGCAGCACACGAAATATAATAAGTACAACAAAGATTAGGGAGTGATTGTTAGGTAATCTTTGTCTAAAGTATTAGTTTACTTCTATTGATCATCGAGTTCTAGTTGGATTTTGATTCATATTCCTATTTCGTTTGTGTGGCTGAGCCTTGATGCTATATAAGCAAGAGCATTGTACTCTAATATGAGATAACTTGAGAAAAAGAGAAGAAAAAGGAGCTAATTGTGTCGCACTGGAAATTTTTCTTTGTTCGTATTCGAGAGCTTTTTGCCGTAAGTTTGTTTGTTTTCGGTTTATGGTCAACAGTATGTACTTTTAGTTTTATCATTTCCACATGAACTGGTACTAAAATTTATGTTCCCTCTCCAAACTAGTACGGCTGCTATAAATGAAATAAGTCACGACTCAAGGCATAACTAACAAAAGTTCTCCTGTAATAAGTACAAATCAGTTAGCCGGACATTCTTGGTAGAAAATTAATCGCAGATGCTTGGATGCTCACATTGCTATGAAATGTCAATGAGTGCATTTGCTTATATGTTGGTAATGGATCACCCATTATTGCAATGCACTAAGTAATAAGCATGCCGCTTCCCACTAAGCAATGTCCTTGTCAATGAGTTTTGGCATGGAGTAGCTCAGAAATGCAAAGAGCTGAACAAGTTATAACCAGTAATTAAATGATATCGTTCTTTTCAATTGAGAATTGGAAGGGTATTTCAATAGAATACGCAAGTCTGTTGACGATGGTCATAACATTGAAATAAGCAACACATATATCCAGTTTTTGATTACATCGATCGTTTCTCACGCTACAATAGTATCAATCATAAAATACAAGCATAAAGGTTGAGCATTTACGTTGCTCTTATGTACATACATGGCCCTGGTGGTTACTTATATCACACATTGTTACACGCATAAAATACAGCATATCTTATCACCCAGGAAGCTACTTTTATTGTTTGCACCGACAGTAATCAGCTAACACAACTTGACCATATATGTCCCAAATTTCTTTCTTGCATAAATTAACAACCGGTAGCCAGCCCTACTTCGACTCGTAGAGATGTACTGGTAACCGTGGTTCAGCCTGCAAAATTAGTGGTTCAGCTAGTGAGAGACTGGTAGCAGACTCCTGCAGCTCAATTTTATCAACACCAGGGGGCTTGATCCAAGTAAATCCATGTAGAATCCTCGCGAATAACATCATCGTAACTAAAGTGCCAAGTGACACCCCTGGGCAACCCCTTCTCCCAGTGCTAAACGAGATGAATCGCAGGTCTGGCTCGGTGAGAACTACATCCGCATCATTCAGATGTCGTTCGGGCCGAAACTCGAGCGGTTCATCCCAGACAGTGGGATTCCGACCCAGACCAATACGACTAACAATAACCTGGCTACCTTTGGGGATCACGTAGCTAGAAATGGTGGTGCCTGCCATGGCAGCATGGGGTGGGTTGAAAGCGTGGTATGGGTGTATGCGGAAGGCTTCTCGGATACACGATTTGAGGTAGTTTAGTTGAGGAATGTCAGATTCCTCCACTAGCCTGTCTTTGCCAACAATTGCATCGAGTTCATCAATTGCCTTTCGCATGACCTCTGGCTTGTTCATCATCTCGGCTAGTGCCCATTCCACTGCATTTGATGGATTGTCCACTATTGCAAACATTATTTCCTATATTGATGTTATGAAAAAACATCAATCAGTTTCACAGTGAATCAAATAATAAACAAGACACAAATGTAGAATTCATAATGAAATAGGATTAAACATTGAAGGCCACCTCGTTTTATTATTCCAAGCAGACCACACTTCATTTATGCGGTTACCATGATAGACTTCCAAGTAAACTTGATAAGCACTCTAAAAACTTTATAAATTAGATTTGAACAACAATGTTTAGTTTGGAATTTTAATTCAGAATTTTGAAATCCTTAATTTTTGAAAATCGTATTTAACTTTTCTTACGTATTTTCCCATGATAATTTTATTTGTATTTAACAGTTTTATGTTCTAAAATTTGAATTCATAATATATGGCAGCATATTATGTGGAAACACCCTTTAGGGTGTAATCACATATATAAATCATTTTTTGTTACTCACCAAATCAACATGAACAATTCTGACAATAATCGTAGGTATCCCATGGAGTGTTGTAGCACCCTCCTCTACAATTGTGACTTCAAACTAAAAAATGTGCTAGAAGAAACAACAAAGAGATATTTGCTATGAATAGTAACTTTTGCAATTTTTTTGCTTTTCCTTTGGTTTATCTTTAGTTAGCAATCTCTCATTTTTGTTGCTATCAAATTAAGTAGAACTTCAAATTATGTAAAGCGTGGAAGATACATGATCCATTGATGCTTTAAATGATTGTCCTTTCTAATACATGTAACGCTAGTGTGATGTGAAGATACTGATAGAAGTTAGAAAACAAAAAAACTGAATAGAGAAGACACCATTTGATTGCTGAGTGCAATTCAGATATGTCTGCCGGTCCGATTTGGCCATGAGTTCATCTAGGTGTTGTATGTGTTTTACAATTGAATTCAAACTCTTATTTCTATTGGACGTTAGCTGTTAAAACAATACATGATGTGGTCACGAGAAACTTAATCTGAGCGTGAGATTACACTGGTACCCAAAGAATAGACGGTTAATATGCTTTCTATTTCTTCAATTAATGAAGAAATTTCTAGGTATTTCTTTTTCTCCGATTAATTTGAGAATTTCTAAGTTTTTACTCTCGTGGGATTAATGCGGGACTTCCGTGGCAGCCGTCAATTAGTGAAGATAAAGAAAGATAGTTTATGGAGTAAATCTATATTGGGTAAAAAATCAATATTATATTTTCTAAAATAATGAAATATATGTCTCACCGCTGTTTGTGCTCTGATCTCTTCAAACGACAGCAGCGGCTGTCCTTCTGCATCATCAAGAGAAACCAGGGCGTCCAAAAAGTCTACGACCTTTCTCTTCGTACCAACTTTCCGAAGAGTCGACCATTCATGAATCCTCTCCTTGATGAGGGGATCATGCAATCGACTAAGAGTCTTCATGACACTCATGGCAACTTTCTCGTGGCCATCCAAGTCGAGGCCAACGAGTACCGGGAAGTAATCGGAGACACAGAAGCTGTATAGCAAGTTCAGGAGAGTGAAGAGTGCGCCGACATGCTCAACTTCGTCAGGCCCCGGGCCACCAATCGATGATGCCGGTTGCTCACCGAAGTATCTCTTGCCGAAGACCAGCCTCCGTATCATGTTACCACAGAAATGCTGGGCTACTTGGCGCACGTCAACACTGTTATTTTGTGTCCTGCTGCTGCAGTGGTTGTAAACGTACCTGACAAGGTGGTTAGCCTCCTCCTCCCGCCGGCACTGGAGCTGTTGTTGCATGGCCGGGGATAGGATCTCGGTAGTGATCACCCGCCTCATCTTTTTCCACTGCTCTCCATGCGGTGACAAGATCGAGCCCTTATACCCGAAGCTGAACGCCCCGGAGGCGAACGTGGTGGGCCGTGAGGCGAACACAGCATCATTCTTACGCAGAATCTCGCGGGCGATCTCTGGGCACGTCACGGCAATGACATGAACAGCTCCGAAGCGGAGGCAAAGAATTTCGGTGCCCATCTCATTTAGCAGGCGATGGATCCACCGGAACACCGCCGGCTTATTCCAAATCATCTGGTGCATGTTACCGATGACCGGCAGCGTGGCCAGTCCGGGGGGCAGCCGGCATAGCTCCCTTTTCTTGGACGTTGCTCTGTTGAAGTAGAACAATGCAAGCACTAGTAGGGTGGCAACTGTTACCAAGACAGTAAGAATGATAGATGGAGAAGATATTAGGTGTGCTAGTGCTAGTGTTTTGCATTCAGATGTTTGTGGGCTCATGTTGCTGCGCTGCACAAGCTGTGGAAAAGGTTGGGATTAAGGTATGACGAAATGTTGAAAGATTTGTTTTCCAAGACACTCTTGTGCGTCTAACTTACTTGTGGGCATATTTATAGTATGCGAAGACTGCACGTGATCGAAGTCTTAAAACATTCTGCAAGCTGTATCCATTGTGTGTGTTCAATGTTGGTTTGTAACCACCAGGGGCAGTTTTTTTAGATAATGGAAGAGAATAACTCTCTTGATCTCTACATCAAGGATGCACACAGTCTATTTTATTAAAGAGTTAAAAGCACGAAGGTAGGCAAAGCTGTTAAAAGTGTCTTGAAGCCTTAGAAGTGAATGATGACTGAAATTTAAACTCAATCATTACAAATCCTTTTACTAAACTACTATCTATGAATACTTAAAATTTGCTTTGCCACTACCTCCAACCCGTCGCTTTCGGCTAATACATAGACTCCTTTTGGGTTGGTTTATGCAAATTTGCTCAAGCTCTCAGCAAGTGCCCAATCAAAAATATAACTTGTAAGGGATTAGTGATAATCTTTTTGTCAAAAACAACATCATTTCGACATGATAACCCCGGACCAACCTTGTGACGAAGAACAATGCGACAAAAATTCCCGACCACCACAAAGATGGTTAAGATTAGATACAGAAAAGTGTTTTTTACCAGTTTCAAGGATCGCCACAAAATCTAAATGCTGCTCCTTAACCACTTCACAAATGTAGCGATATTTAGCCAAGTATCCTAGACCTCTGCTATTCCAAAAAAGCCCTTTCATTTTAAGCTTAATTTGATTGGCCTGTTGTAAGAATTCTTTCCTTTTGACATCTTTTTATTTTCTACCAACGTAAAATTAGAGTGGTCGTCCTCCAACAAATCATCATCTAAATCATTACATAAATGATTAAGGGCTGAGAAATCGTTGCAATCTATATTCTCATCCACCAACTCATCAACATCTACAATTCCATTATTTTTTTAATCGTCCTAATTCAAGATCCTTAATATTTTTAATAGAACTAGCAACCTCAGCATTATCAACTCCTAGAGAAATACTAATGCTAGCAAATTTTTAATAACTTGCTCATTAGAAAAAGACAAAAATGAAAATGCATTACTAGACTTACTTGGATCAAGTTCGAGATTATAAACTCTAGCCCGCCGTGTAGCCTTCTGAACCAAGTTTTCATCACCGGGCATCTGCATCTTGATGCATGCACTCTACCTAGGCTCCACCAGTACATCCGAACGATGAGTGTCCACTCTGCTGATTATTGTAGCAGACTTGCTAAGCACTGAGTCCACCACTTTCGCCCCTCTGTTAGCTACCGAAACAACCATCTGAGGGATCATCACAACATCCTTCACTGCAGCAATGCTTTGCAAGCCCGCTGATCATGTCCGCCATGGTTGTATGTGAGGCGCCACCGCCATTAACCAAGTGCACATCGCTGATAACCGCCGCAGATGAAGAAAATTTCTACCCCTTGGTTTTTCCCTCAGTAGCCGCTAGTTCTTGCTTCATCCCGAATTGAGCCTCTACAATAAAGCATTCATTCACCCCAACGCCCATTGCTACCCCCTTTGGCTCGGCTGGTAAACTGGCCAAAACAGTCATAGAATTTTGTCATTGAGTGCTCGAAACAAAATCGTCATCATCATGTACAAGATTCTCGAATTCCTTTCTAACCACCTTCGATGTAACCCACACAGTATCCGATGGCAACAATCCTACAGAAGTCCCCTTATTAATTGAGGTAGACTGTCTTTTACAAATCTTAGGGGCATTTGATGTCAGATATGAGTTATTCTTCAATCTCTTAGCATCTCGATCTTCTATCTCAACATCTTTGCCTCTGCCTGAGGTATCATCCCCATCATGATCCTTTGTCTATTGACATGCTTCGTCAACACTGTCCATCGCAGCATCCTTGAACTTTTAAGAAAATGTCGCAGACATATTCCCCAACCACAATCTCAACACTAGAAGGTATAGCCTCTGTTCCAGAACACCTACCAACATGCGAACCAAATCTTTTTTTTAGACCTTTTCCATGTCCACTCTCATTGCTATACCGGTGATCGCCCCAAGAGCATAAAGGCTCAGAAAGTCATGAACTTCAAGAGGCACTCCTAAAACCATAACCAATACCTTCTGAAGTTGGTATTTAGGTCGTTGGTTTCAGGCTCCATTCCATGAATTGCAACACCACCTTATGCTCCTTGACATGCACATTACTAATAGCCGCCATCCGAAGCATATCAAGCCTAGTTCGAAAATGAACCAAAAATGGATTTTCCACCAAAACCTCCACCTGTGGCTGTCAATTCATTGGAATTAATCTTCGCAGCTCAGCAATCAATAGATCTTCAGTTATTAGATCACCAGTGATTTGAACAATCCCCGTCTTACTATTCACTTTCCTCAAGATCTTCATTCTAGATGTTGGCATATGATAAGACCCCAACCCATCAGCACCGAACCCGCACAAATTAGCAATCGGTCACGACATCAACAACAAAAGGACACTTGTTTGCTAAATGATCATCGCCCTCACAAATGTCACATATTAAGGTAACCTTGCAATTGGAAATTCGATGTCCCTTCCCTTTGCATCGAAAGCAAATTAAGTTGGAGGCATCTCTTGTGGAACCGATGGGGACATGAGGATTGCCTCCACCGAGCCGGCCATGTCCCCGACCTCTAATGTCGTCCGCAAACCTCCCATGACCGTTGTTGGGCACCCGAGCCTGTCGTTGATGAAGGGAAGCCCTTTTCCACCAAAACCAAAAGCACCCTCTAGCTCAGCAGCCTGGTCGCCAGTACCACCTCTAACGCTGAAAAATTGCCCACTTCCTACGTCGGCAGATGACTGGCCACCTCCAACACTTGGTATGTGTCCACCTCCACCGTTGGCAAATGACAAACCAGCCTGCCCCACCTCCTCCGCCCGCAAAATGTCCACTACGAACACCAACAGAGGGCACCTTCACGCCCTGATCACCTCCCTGTCCAACAGTAGCGCTGCCATACCCGATTGCCTATCCAAGGCCAGTGCCTCCACTACCTAGGAATTGCCCACCACCTCCGTCTGTGATATCCCCACAACAGCATGTATGAACTGCTGGATAAGCAGTATGGTGACAAGTTTGAGTTCAAAAGTTCATATACAATTCAACTAAACATTACCATGAACATCCACATGGACATCAATATTAAAGATCACAAGTCCATAACACATTAACACATGACAATGGAATAAATTAATTAATTACAATGGAGTAAATTCTTAATTAAAATACAGCCCTTCATGATGATCGACGCCATATAGCTAGCTTCCTCACTGGGTTCTTCCTCGAGCCTGATGCCATCTCCGAAAGGTGGCAACTTGTCAAATTGATTGTATTCTTCCTCGTCCACTACATTCTCAACTCCGACAATCCTCCTTTTTCCATGAAGAACTACGTGACGCTTCTTATTTGCCGGGTCGGTTACATAGAAGACTTGAACAACTTGGTTAGCCAGTACAAATGGTTCGTCTTTGTATCCGACACGTTCGAGGTCCACGGTAGTAACGCCGTACTTGTCGACCTTCACCTGTGGGAGATGGACCCAACAACACCGAAATAGGGGGATCTTGAAAAGCATGTAGTCGAGCTCCCGTATCTCCTCTATTTGCCCATAGTACGAGCTTCTCAGCCCATCGGTACTGAATGCATCTATACGGACACCGCTTTATTGCGGATCAGTTCTTCCTATCCTGAGCTACCGTATAAAATGTGTACCCATTTATATCGTATCCTTGCCATTTGACAATTATAAATTGTGGCCCTCTTGCCAACCATAGCAGCGTATCATCACTTGATGACCTCCCAGTGATTCGCACCTTTAACCATTCGTTGAACCGACGGTTGTGCTCTCTCGTGATCCAAACCTCCGACCGTCCGGATTACGTTGGCGTACCATGTCTTTGTGCTCGTCGATGTACGGGGACACTTGGGTCATGTGTTGCAAGACCGTGAAATGGGCTTGAGCGTGCGTATCGGATCGGGAGTGATTGATTTCCTTCCGATGGTCCCGATACCTTCTAGTCTCCCCTCATGACGAGATATAGGCACACCAATCGGATCCACCTGAGCCATGTAGTCGACGCAGAACTCAATGACCTCTTCCGTTGCATAACCTTCGATGATGCTGCCCTCCGGTCGAGATCGATTCCGTACGTAGGAATTGAGAATTCCCATGTACCTCTCGAACGGGTACATATGACGTAGAAACACAGGGCCGCATGTCTTTATCTCTTTCACAAGGTGAACAATGAGATGGACCATGATATCGAAAAATGACAGAGGGAAATACATCTCAAGATGACACAGAGTCGTCACCACGTCGGCCTGCAGAGCATCTAGTCCTCGGGGATCGATGACCTTCTGAGCAATTGAGTTGAAGAAATAACACAGCCTCAAGATTGCCACTCGGGCCTTGTTCGGCAAGATACTCCTAATTGCAACAGGAAGCATTTGTGTCATCAGCACACGACAATCATGCGACTTCATACCAATTAATTTCAAATCTTGCATATAAACAAGTTTCTTAATGTTAGCGGAGTAACCAGACGGGACTTTCACACCATGCAACCTCTGGCACAGTTCATTTCTCTCAGCCTTGGACAGAGTGTAGCAAGCTGGGGGAAGGTACGTTCGTCCTGTATCGGTCTCTTTCGGTGCTAACTCGGTCCTTATGTTCATATCGACCAAGTCACGCCGTGCGTTAACACCATCCTTTGTTTTACCACTAATGTTCAGCAAGAGACCAATCAAGCTATCGCATACATTCTTCTCTACGTGCATGACGTCGATGCAGTGGCGAACTTCTAAGTGCTCCCAATAAGGCAAGTCCCAAAAAATTGACCGCTTCTTCCAGATGTTCTTTTCACGGGTTCTTAATTTACGTCCCTTCCCAAGCACAACATCGATATCCTTAACCATATCATAGACCTCTTTCCCACTAAAATCCCTTGAAACTGAACCGTCCTCCTTATTTCCGTCGAATTATTTCTTCATCTTGCGGTATGGGTGACTCCTGGGAAGGAACCTACGGTGACGTATATACACAGTTTTGCGCTAGGTGTTAAGCCATACACTCTCCGTAGCATGTAGCGGTGCGGATGAGCTTTGGCTCCTTTGTCTTGGCCCGACAGTTACCAAGGGCAGGAAAATCATTGATGGTGCAGAAAAACATGGCGTGTAAAGTGAAGTTCTCTAGTTTGTACGCATCCCATACCTGTACCCCTTCGTTCCATAGTGCCACAAGATCTTCCAGCAATGGTGCTAGGTACACATCAATATCATTCCCAGGTTGCTTCGGCCCTTGGATAAGTAGTGACATCAAAATGTACTTCCGCTTCATACACAGCTAAGGAGGAAGGTTGTACATACATAGATTCACGGGCCAGGTGCTATGTCGGCTACTCATGTTACCGAAATGATTCATTCCATCCGTACTCAACCCTAACCTTATGTTCCTCGGTTCCGCACCGAACTCTTCGAAGCTCCGATCGAAGTTTCTCCACTGGGCAGAATCAGCAGGGTGTCTTAGCTTTCCATCTCTCTTACGCTCCTCTGAGTGCCAACGCAACAATCTTGCCTCCTTTGGGTTTCGCAAATAAACGCTTCAAACGTGGGATTACAGGCAGATACCACAACATCTTAGCGGGAGGTCCTTGCTTCACCTTAGCGGTATTTTGACGCTTGTATCGGGATGCTTTGCACACGGGACATACATGCATGTCTGCATACTCTTTACGGTAAAGGATACAATCGTTCGGACATGCATGTATTCTTTCTACTTCCATTCCCAATGGACAAATAACCTTCTTTGCTTGATAGGTGGTGCTGGGCAACACGTTTCCCTCCGGAAGGATGTCCGCTAGGAGAGCTAACAATGCCGTAAAACTCTTATCGGACCAACGATTGCTTGCCTTCAATTTCAGCAGTTCAAGCACGGTAGATAACCTTGTGTAACCCGGTTTGCAGCCAGGGAACAAAGGTCTCACCGAGTCCTCCCTTAAGCCCTCGAATTTACAAAACTCTTTCTCACTATAGTTCTCTTCTGCGTCGCGTAGCATCTGATCCAGATTGTCTTCATGCCACCTATCCTCATCAAAAGCACAGTCCACATCCGGCAAATCGTTGACTTCCTCGGCGATGTCGTCATTATTAACTTCTGGTATAATCTGCTCTTCACCGTGACTGCTCCAACATGTGTACCCTTTTTTGAAACCCCTTCGAATCAAGTGCGCTTCGATCTGCGCCGTGTTGCACCCCAATCTAGCCGGTTAAGTCGATGCTTACGCGCACCAATAATATCCAAGTCGTTAGATAATATTGGTCGCACACAGGTTACCCCAGTCGCTTGCCTATGGCGAGATGTGCCTTCCCCTTTTGCTTCCGCTACCACTTCCGCTTTTGTGTAATGTATTCATTTAGACAGATCAGCCTTATTATAAAACTTGAGCTGATGCGGTCCATGTGAACTCTAATGTTTGTAATTTAATGTATTGTACAGTTTACATCCTATATGAAATGATCCAGTGATGTATCTACGAGAACTACCTACTGATCTAGGGAATAGCGTAGTGGTTTCTTAGAGGATTCTAGATTGGCTAAATCTGGGTCCGACAGAGCTGGTATGAGAGCATACGACTATAGAAGTCTTAATTAGACTAGTCGTGCCTAAGGACTTGAGTCTTATTTTTAAAAACTAAGAAAATCTTTGGCCAAAGTATAGCATACTTCTTGCTCCTACTCATCACTCTTAGTTCTGTACTTACCTCTACTCTCCTTATGATTTTAGTCGATTGCCGAGTTAGGGCAAACTATAGTTGCCACCGCGATCTATGCTGCAGCACCTCCTGCACCTGTCATCAACCCCAGCAACCCGACGCTAGCCAGACCTCTTGGACCCCGCACCAGGATCACAGTGCAAAAGAGAATGCGACGTCCCACTCCGCCACTCGTCATCGACAATATCAGAGACTCTAGCCAAGGACACAGTCTCTCTTGTTCCCGCTCCTATTCCCGGTAGCCCAGATTCATCCGCATCCATTCCCGTTCTCGCTCCTCGGGCAACTACACCGCAAGTAGTGGTCAGCACCCCATGGAGGAGTGGTCAGGTTTAGCCTAGGTTAGCTAGAAGTGCTTGCTAGGGTAGTCTTTTGGGTTGCAAGCACTTTTCTTTTGAGTTACCCAGTGTAGTAAACATTGTGGTATGTATCTTGGTGTCATGGCTTAGCATGGTCTATATGCTATGTATTAGAAGTCATGTAACGCTTAACCCCTTACTATTAATGTGATGCAGCCATCTTAGAATTGTATTGTATTTTATTGTTTTCCTTGTTTGGTTGAAGTTCTTCTATGGTACCTGGGAGGGCTAGTGAACCCTCATATATATCCTCTAGTTCTAAACCTTAGCTGTTCTCTCATATGGCCCCCAAGAGAGCCGCTGCCCAAAGATGTGGTGCAAGTATCGCAGGCCGAAGAAGAGGCATGGCTGTGGAAAAAATCTACCTCCCCCACCGCTAGAGCATGCAACCATGGCCCATGTCATGCTTCAACAAACACAATTCTTCAAGCAATGCTCACCAGTCAGTAGGCCGGAGCAGCCAACCGCAACTCCAAGCTAGGAGATTACTTGAGGACCATACCTTTGACCTTCTCTTTTGTAAATGAACCACTAGAATCAGAGGATTGGCTTCGTGACACAAAGAAGAAGCTTCAACTTGCACGTTGTGCAGAGGACGAGAAAGTGGACTTCACTACTTATCAGCTGAAGGGATCCGCAACCGCTTGGTGGGGAAACTGAAGGGATATGTGTAGGTTACGCTAGTTGGCAATTTAAAAATTCTACCACATAATCTAGGAAGCCAAGAAAGTAGAAGATCACAGATCATTACCACTAGACACACAGTGCAACGAAAGAAGAGTTGGAGCAGCCTGGTCCAACAAAGAGTACGTTGATGTAGTGGTTGTAGTCGATCGTCCGATGTAGTCGATCGATCATCCAGTGTCCTTATCACCGATCATCTCCTGCAGCAACCAAACGCTTTCCTTGCGAAGTTGTGGATCATCCTCGAGCGCAACAGCAACCGCAGTGTCGGTGCCCGGGTATGCAATCCCCGAGACCCTATGTGCATTCCGAACTAGTCGCATGATCAGAAGCTAGCTCGCACAGTTACAAAAATGATGTTATCATATCCATACAACAACGAAACTGATGAAGTAGACAAAGTAATATTAATTAGCAGCAAGAGGACCTTATGGTCAAGTCTTACAAAGTTCATCACATAGGGCTTAACAGCAAAAAGAGTAACTTGCAGTGAAAATCCAGAACAACTCGTGGAGGCCAATCGATATGTCCACAGGCAATCGAGTGGAGGACGTGACCTAGTTTGAAAAGTCTTCAAAGTAGCCTTCCTCGTAGGACTCAGAGTTCCCTGGTTCTTCTACGGGGACTGATCAACAAGTGGCGTATAGCCGTGAGTATATAAAGTACTCAGCAAGTCGTAGGGAAATATATGCAAATAGTATTCATGCAAGGCTTGAGCAAAGATAGCTTTATGGCTATTTTGCAGAAAGCAATATTGACAGTAAATACAGTAAGTAGATTGTAACACATTATTTAAAAGATTAATACATAAGTAATCAAGTTCTTTGAAATAAATAGTGAACTTTCGGTCCACTTCCCAACCATTCCAACCAAACCAATCCATTGATCCAATCCAACATTTTTATGAAAACTCTACCCTTTGCATGAAATCTTCGGGCATGTCCATAATCGGGGACACGACTAATCGAATAGTTGTTGACACTCTGCAGAGGTTGTACAGCTTTACCCACAAGAGATAATCGTCTTTTACTATCCGCTCACACACTTCCGAGGTGTGCGACTAAGAGATTATCACAAGGCCTTTACAAAAGTCCCATTTTGACTCAGTTCTGCTCGCTAAGGATTCGCCATCGCAACCCCTCTTGCTCCGCTCATCAAGCCAAACAAAATCAACTCAAAACTTTGCTAATTAGTTGGCCAGTCCACCGCATAATGGACTTGTGGTTGCACGGTATGACCCAGATCAATGACGTACAAAGTTAAGTCTTTAGTTGGCTTCTCGGGCGAGGATACCACATCCCAACGTGCCTCACGCACCCACCTTCACCACCGCCCACTCGCTCGAGCATAAATCATTTTTGGTTCATCCCGACCAAATGGCAACCCTTGCCATGGTACAACATCTTTTAACAACAGTGGCCACGCCACAATTCTATATTTCGTTAGTCAAGTTCATTCATTCTTTGAGTATGTGATCGTGAATCCCATCGGGTAACTAAAGCAAGGCTAAGAAATATACGCGCCCATGTTGGTAATACAAATATGTCCAACTAATAATTAACCATCCTATGGTGTCCAAGGATTTATATCATTCAAGGGGGCATGTCATTCTCAATTTATCAAGGAGGCATAAAGGCAATTAGGTAATTAACTATTCCCAAAACTATTTTTATACAACTAGCCATGCATGTTGATATAAAATAATATACTTTTACAAAATGGGTACAACATGGTATGCATTGTATGCAAGGAAGTGTATAACTCCTCTCCTTCAGGATCAAGTGTAAAACAAACACCGCTTCAGAGCATCGATCTTCAGGAAGATCTCACCTATGTGGAACAGCCAATCAAGATCTTTGATGTAGCAGAGCGTATCACTAGAAGCAAAGTCACCTGTTCATGCAAGGTCCAATAGAGTAATCATTCCGAAGAAGAAGCCACCTCGGAGCGAGAAGAATATCTGAAAGCCGAGTATCCCCACCTTTTTGCTGACCAAGTTTGAATCTCGGGGTCGAGATTCCCTTTAAGGGGGTAGGTTTGTAACAGCCAAAATTTCAATTTCTAGTTGAAAATAAAATTTAAATTATTTGTGTGGAATTTATGAAATTTTAAAAACTTTTTCCTATCTATTTCCAAGCTAAAATAATTTATTTGAAGCATTGAAACCCCTGATCGCCGCCACCCCCATTCCGACCAAAAACTCCCGTTTTAATGCGCGTATTCATCATAATTTTTGTAACACCGCCGAGAACCTCATGCGCACAATCTCCACCTCCCGGCCTCCCCTTGGCCTATAAAAGGGAGCACCGGGTGTGCATCTTCCCCCTCAATCCATTCTACCAATTCCCCTTCTCCCAAGCTCTCTCTAGCGCTGGGATTTTGAGTTTTCTTTTGCACCATCGAAGCTCGGAACTTCTTCATTTTCAGTTGCCGTCCAAGCCTCATCGACGCCATCGACTGCATTTACGACATCGCAGCAACTCCGCCGACCCCATGCGTGTACTCACTCGAGCCAAGGACCGCCGGAGCTGCATCGCCGCCATATACCCCATCCCGCCGTTGTTTCTTCGCTTGCCGCCGGTCATCTCTTCCCACTCTACCTCTGTTTTGGTAAACACAAGATTCGCCTTGACCCCTCTCTCGTTTGCACCCATTCGCACGCCTCACCGAGCAACGTAGCACCGGCGACGCCGTCACTGAAGCATTGCTAGGCTCGGGCTGATGTGGCCCGGCCACGTCACTGCCACCTCGATGCCATGTAGGCCCTAGAAGCCAGGTCAGCGCCGCGTGGCTGCTCACGTGGCGCTTACGCCAGTGCGCACGCCCCCACATTCACTATGCTGTGAGCTGAGTCCACAATGGACTTTTGGTCGTTCGTGGACCCAGTCTATGACTGTAGGGCCCACATGTCATAGACACAAAAATGCAAATTTCCTTGAGAAAAATAATTGAAAAAATAAAAAAAAAACTGAAATTAGGGTTTTCTTTAGATTTAAAACTTCGAGGAGCCCATATTTCTTCATACAAACTCCAATTTAGGTGAACAAAATTTCAAAATTTATATAAATTCAAGATATTGCTAACTAGAATAAATTATTTCATTTGGAGTTAATTTAGGTAAATGACTATAATATTTGTGTTAACTTAGTTTTATGCTTCTCAAAACCCTAATAACTTGCTATTACCACATCTGGGTGGATGGTATGATGGTTGTTGCAGATGTAGCACGAGAAATGGTGGTATGTGGTATGCACCACCCGGATGACTTTAAGGACTTAATCTAGTGATGACGTCCTAATGTAGAACAGTACAACCACAAGTCTATAATGGTGTCAACCTACCTAAATAATTTGTACCACCAGTGCTAGTTGCACCATGGGAGTAACCTACGAGTCGTGTTGCTGGTGTAAGCCATTGTATGGTGCAAGAGGGGGTCTCGGTGTGGTAGACGTAAACAGCCTTAGATGAAACCTTAGCAGTTGTAGCTTGCACTAAGGAATGCATTGTAAAGGCCTTGTGATGATCTCCTTGATTCACATGTCTAAGGAAGCGTGTGTAATACAACAAGATGATTATCTCGTGAGTAAAGTGTACAGTCTTTGAACAGCTGTGCCCACAGTCAAGGGCAGGCATGAGAACTTTCTCAAGTTAGTTTCTATTTTATAAACCTTTGCGGGTGGGATGAAAACAGGTCAGGTGGACGTAACCCTAATTTTGGTGAGTGGATGTACCCTACTGATGTTAATATTGTTGGATGTAAACCTAGTAATCAAAATTAAGCATCTAGTGGATGTAACCTACACCGTTATAAATATTGAACACCTTTTACTCTCTTTAAGAAATTATGGTTTCGTTAAAATGTTAAGTCATAGAAGTTTCTAATTATGTTAGTTCAAAATGTTGCTTTTTGCAAATAAAAGAACCCACGCCATCCTTGATAAACCTTGCATGTATTATTTTTGCATTCTGTGTGTTGGCTCGCAAGCACTATTGCTTGTGCTCACTCTCGCTCCCGCAAAACCCTCAAAGTGTGTGGACCAAGCGCACTACGCATATTTTGAGGATCCAGAAGCAGATGGCTAAGAAGATAGAGGAGATTAGTTTAGTCTCTAGTAGTCTAGGTCTTATCCCAGTCTAACCGGCTAAGTCGGGTCTTTCGCGCACCTATAATATCCAAGTCATTGCATAATATAGGTCGCATATAGGTTACCCCAGTCGCTTTTCTACGGTGAGATGTGTGTTCCCCTTTTGCTTCCGCTACCGCTTCCGCTTTTGTGTAATGTATTCATTTGGCCTAATCGGTCTTATTGTAAAACTTGACCCGATGCGGTCTATGTGAACTCTGATATTTGTAATTTAATGTATTATGTTGTTTACATCTTGTATAAAATGATTCAGTGATATATCTGTGAGCACTACCTACTGATCTAGGGAATAGTGCAAATGGTTTCACAAAAGATTCTGGATTAGCTAAATACGGGTTCGAGAAGTGTTTAGCACTAGCGCACGACACACTCGTGCTATGATTTGGATGTGTTCTACAACTGTTTATTTATAAGGGCTATCTATTTCTCAGTCAACTAAAAATACCTTAAATTTGAGTCGATTTTTTCATCCATTGGATTATCATCCAACCACCCACATATCTCCATCAATCTATAAATAAATCCATCCTTAACCATAACTCAAGCCTCCCACCACCACCCCTGGCCACCTCAGCCCAAACTCCCTCCCTGCGCCATGACGATGTCACCATTGGCACTGGGGAGGCGCATCGTCCATCACCTCCCACCGCTGCTGCCGCCTCCCACCATGTAGGTTGTCTGATCTTTCGCGGTGGAATAGCGGCAAAAGTGTATTAATACTCCTGTGGTCCTGTAGTAACACAACGTCTTTCGTGTAGTAACAATTCAGCTAACGTACAGTAGCACTCCGTTTGGCGTGTAGTGACAGTCTGGCTGTGGATCAGTAGTAACGCTATGCGTTTCGTACAATAACACAACTTTTGTAGAGTGATTGAATTGTCATAGATTGCACAAGGAAAGAACGAGACGTGGGCAGTAAAGAAACCCCGATCCTATCTTCCCAAGCGCGAGCAAAGCTTGGACCTACACACAGGTGTATGGCAGATATAGGGTTGCTGATTTCTTGGTTCTTGTTTATCTCTTTCGTGCTTACTCCTTATCTCTAATGATATCTGTCACAACTTCGGCCCAAATCTGGTGGTTTAGTGCTAAAATAAAACAAGTAGTCTATCATTATGTACGATTACTTCAACTGATAACGATCCAACTCAATATACTTCCTGGCTTATCCATCACGAAGCCCTCCTTATCCTTGATCCAACGGGTGCCTGTACCCCTTCACGAGTTGGACTTCTATTATTCCTGGCTCTTCTATATGCACTGTTTGATGGTCTTTTTCCTTGTACACCCTCCATCCGTAACTCATGCATGCATGCATGCACAGCTATGTCCAAATACACATAAGCACATGTTTTGCATGCACTTATGCCTCCTCCTGTAGATGATATCGTTGGCTTCCTACTAAATCAAACTCATACGACGGCACATACTTATATGCATGCGTTGGTTCAAAGGCATGCACGCACTGCTCAATGCCCCAGGCTCCTCCCTGCCCATACGTAAATCAAATTGCACATGTAAAATATTAGAGTAAGAAATTGAATTAGTAGAGGCTAATTGGGCCACATTAGCCGCCCTCAGCGCCGGCGCCACCCACCTCCTCATCCGCCACCCCTCCGCCACCTCTCCTGTTAGATTATTTAACACTTTAGTGATTACATAATTCCACAAATAAATCATGACTACAAAAATAACATGAGAACTAAGCAGGTCTAGAATATGAACTATGACGATGCAAGAATAACAGAACATGTTTGCGTAACCCTTCGGCCCAGTCCGCACGTTCACACTAAATGTTGACCGTTCGATCAAGATCCAACGGTCCGCGTGAACTCACTTAACGCGAGCTCTCGCGCGCGTGTTGAGACGCTGACGAAGAGGGCCCACTCGTGAGGTCCATCTCCCACCTCTCGCTGACGCTCGCGCAGGAGTCCCTCGCCACGCGGCCGGCAATTCCTTCCGCGTTCCGTCAACGCCATCAATCCACCGCGTCCGTTGGCCACTCCTGGAGCTTCCCCATCTAACGCTGCTTCCACTCCGTCATCTCCCCGGGGATAATACCCCCTGTACCCCCTTCAACTTAGCTCACTTCTCCTCTGTTGACCGAGGAGACGGAGGCTGGTTCGAGCTCTCTACTCGGGTAAGCTTCCTCCGCATGGCTCTTTTCGCTTCTGTGGTCGATTCCCTTCCCATTTTGGCTAACTCGGCTTGCACAATTGCTTGTAGATCTCAGTGCATCCTCGAGCTCTCTGCCGTGTCTAGAGCGCGCACCCGAGTGGAACCACTAAACCATCACCATCTCTGGTGAGTATTATGCTCTCTTTAGCGTGTCACCTTACGTGCTTTAGACCACCGATCAAAACACCTCAACTTATTTCGCTAATGCACGATAGGACTTCGTTGATGTGAAGAAATCTTGGTTTCGGCCAAAGAATTGTCCCTTCGTCTTCCACTTTGATCCGGTGAGTCTTTTGCCGAATCGTTGCTCTTATAGCATTCTCATACGATGCTTAAGCTACTCCGACCATTCATTTGTCACCATTTTGCTCCAGTTGTGCTCTCCGCATTGAAGCTTATTGCCGCCATGGACATCTTCAGCGTCGAGCTAGCTTCAGCCACTTCCACCTCTCTCCAGCGCTCAGGTAGCTCACTCTTAGCCCCTAGATGCTCAGGCACCTGCTTACCTGAACGTTGTGGAGCTCTTCTAGTTGTTGCATGTTGACCATTGTTATGCCGCCGCTTAGCTCTCGCTAGCCGCCGTTACGGGCCACCTCTCGTGTCGCCGCCACCACTCGTAGATGCGCAGCAGTATTGCGAAGCTATCGCGGGCCTTGGCCGGCTCCGCCGTGGCGCGTAGCGCCAGCGAGCCGCCGGGCAACCGCGCGGCCGTGTTGTCGTACGCGGGCAGCTACTATAGCTGTCCATTTACGTCAAATGATCGTCATTGAAGCCTAATGATTGAGTTAGCAATTAAGCGTTGTCTTAGCCGTCCAATTGAGCCACTTACAGGTGGGTCCCGTGCACCGAAAACGACCAGGCTAAACCAAAGCATAGAGTGACTGACATGTGGGCACAAGGCCTTAAACCCCGTGCACTAAGCATGTGCATCGGTGGTCCGAGTCCAATGGACCATGTCACTAACGGACAGGAACTGCATGTCAGAGCTAATTTTTCAAATCTGAGTTTAATTGGAAAAGATACTATTCACCAGGCCCGCTGGTCAGTGACTGCGGCTAGAGTAGCTCTCGGTAAGAAAAGCAATAAACGGCTTAGAAAATCCAAAAATGAATTGTTTGCAAACTGAAAAATATGTATATCTTCTCAAATGCATAACTAATTCATCTCAACTCCAAAATGGGTGAAACCACTTCTAATAATTTTCATTTTTAATGAACTTTTTAGGAAAATTGGTTTCAAGCTTTTATCTATAGCAGAGAGTATTATTTTGGAGATTTATCCTTTCACACTATTATTTTTTCAAAAGGAAATGCTGATCACTTTAGAAATTCATAACTAAATCATAAAAACTCCATTTGAGGAAAACTCAACTGTGTTAGCCTTGTATTAATATTCTCTATTTATCTGTATAATCCTTTGTCCCACTACTGCTCTACAAATTTTGGCCAAATAATTAAATTGCTTAAATTATGACATATTGAAATCTGAAATTCAAACCTTCATAACTCTCACATACTAAGTCCAAATAGAATACTTCTTGCACCTAAATTCATCTAAAATCATGACTTATCTACTGTAGAAAAATCATGTATTTTTGAGTATTTTGAATTTTGAGACATTTATCAATGTTTATTCAGTATTGTATTTATATAGATCCCGAGCCTATCGATATTGACCTATACGCTATTGAGGGAGAGCAGCTAAGCTTCCAGCAAGGCAAGCATCATTTAAACTTTCTTTTGCATCATATTTGATCCCAGTTTTGCTAAGTTAGTGCAATGATAGTTGCTTGCATGCTATTTTGATAATGTCGCTATTTTTATGATGTGTAGATTTGCTATCTCCTGTTCATTGAGGTTATCCTTGAATTATTCCAGTACCACATGCTTGAGTTAGGATGGTTGAAATATATTGTTCGGGTTTGCTTAGCCATGCAAGTCTAGAACCGGTAGTTGATTGTCGGGAATAACCCGACAATTATGGGATAAACACAGCTATCTTTATATGTTTTTGTTTTAGATCTTCGTATCTGTTTTATGAGTTAAATTTTGTCATTTTAAATGAGCTTTTGGTCCATACAAGTGATGGTTAGTGATGGTGTCTTTGTGCACGAGATTGGGTAAGTGTTTAACTTGTCTATACAATTAAGGACCGAACTTTGGTAACATCTTTGATTCAAGTAAAACTCGTGCTTCCACATGCGGTGTATGGGCATTGCTTGGTTAAGTAAGGGGTTGGTGTTGTTGAGTTGATGACGGGTGGTGTGAGGACGTATATGTGTTCCATCACATATATGTTTCGTAGGGTGCCGATTGCAATTCCTTATTGTGTGGGTGAGCACTATTTAAGCTTTATTAATTGGGTCGGTATTCCCAGCACAACTTGTGTGCCCATTTGGTTGGTGGGTGGTATAACCTATCCTAAGTGGGATCACGTCGCGCATGGGCGATTCAACCCTATAATGTCAACTTGCTGAAAAATATTGAGTCTTGGTTTGCCCGGCCGGCATACCTTAGGAAGTATGCTATTTTCGGAGGTATCTGAAGGCATACAGGCTAATCAAGTCACGTGGGTAAAGTAGTACACCTCTGCAGGGTATAAATCTATTCGAATAGCCTTGTCCACGGTTATGGACGACAACTTGAGTTACATGGTTGCTATTGTTAGTCTTGGAATTAAAAATTTATGGTTATAACTTGGTAACCGTCATGAATGGGGTGTTCATGTATTTTGTTGTGTCAAAGTGGACAGCCACTTTGTTATTTGTATGATTCATTTGTTATTTGATTTACTACTTATTTACATGCTTTACTTCTACTTCAAATCTGATTTCGAAATGGCACTTGAAAAATTAGTATGTGTAGGTTGTAAATTGTTGCGTCTCTTTTGCAAAACTAAGCCAATACAAGCCATCCTTTGGAACATCCTCTAGCATAACTAAATTTTATTTGTGTAAGACTTGTGAGTCCCTTTGTACTCAACCCGATTGCTGCAATTTCAGGTGAGGAAGAGTATGAGCCCGTTGAACTTGTTAGCATCGATTTTGGCGACGCTAACGAGTAATGCTTTCATTTAACTCCCAGTCGGTTGTCGGTGGGATATGGGCATACCGCTGCTGGTCTTTTGGTTTAATTACTTGTTTCTGCTGCTACTAAATACACTTATTTGAATTTGGCCGGTCGGCCGTTTGTAATAGTTGTAGACCTTAACTATTATGTTGTATGTCTTTTGCACTAGTAATGTATGATTGTTGTACGGATGTGATCAACGTTGTATGAGAGTATGAGCATATTGGTCGCTAATCATGGGAGCCAATATGAGTTCATGCTCGCTGTTCATGGCTTCCCATTTAACACACTAAGTGTACTGCTTGGCTTGTTGGAGAACCGACAATCATGCAGTGCTCGCAGAGGAGCAGCGCGCATGACCGTTGGGGCTCTAATTTCCAGTTAAGCCTCTCGCTTAGATGGAGTTAAATTGGAATCCATTTACTTGAGGTCCAAGAGTTATGTCCATAAGACCTTGCTTAGTCTCGGTCTTACAGAAATAACCCGGGGGTCCTCACAGCGTTGGTATCAGAGCCGTACTAACTGCAGGTTAGAGATAGCATGGGCATTAAGTTTAGCAAGTCCCTTGGTCAAAATATTTTCAATTTATCAAAATTACTTCAGAAAGTTCAAGTTAGGAAAATATTTTATTCCTCATCCATCTTAGTATCATTCCTTACCATATTCTGGTTTTGATTTGCAAGACTAACTTACCTTGCCCTTCTTGTCCTTTAGATGAACCCTCAATACCTTGTTCGGGAGACTCAAGCTGAAAGTGTGGGAGGATACCCTGAGTTACTAAGAGATATGATGTGGAGGGTAAATTTAACCTACCAGCCGACGTACTCCATTTATTGACGAGACCGAGGCCCAGGAATGGAGGAGTACCTGGCTGTGGTGGACATCATCGCTAGGCATGTTACAGGGAGCACACCATACCGACTTCAAGGGCGTGGCACTTCTGAGGCCATGGCGCTGCAGGAAGTGGCTCGAGTGGCCATGAGTCGCCTCCGTTATGATTTGACAGAGTTGTCTCAGCCACCCTACGACCATTTCCCCATGCAAGCGCATGTTGGGTAAGTGAGCAGGTTCACCGGAATTCAGTTCGGGGAGGATCCCCAACTACGACAATTGGCGAGACTGGTGCACGTTATGGACCTGATGCATCGTTGCACCGTGCGTGAGTTGTGGGAGACGCGACATCGTCTCATCGTAGCTCAGGAGCACCTACGGCTCATGCATGACATGAGGCTTATTCATATTGATGTGTTGTATGGCGCTAATGTGATCTCCCCATACCTTTCTGCGCCACCAGAGTATCGCCTTCCAGTAGTAGAAGGCCATATTAATGGCATAGGATCACCTTTGCGCCTCCCTAACCTAGGAGACCCCGATGATACAGGATCCCCTAGATGTCATCTACTTGATGAGTTTCCGGTGAACTTTGACCGGAACAACATTTAGGATATTAGGGTAATGAGCTCGCTGTCCTGTCATGTGTTCAGCGATGCATGTATCTTTAAAAATTCTTGTAATAGCCTAGTAGTTGTTGGAACCTTCGTGTTTATTTGCAAGAACTTTTATTCCGGGCAGTTACCATTCGCCTACGGGCTAATATCAATGTAATTATACCAGAATTCTATGAAGTGTTTTAATGGATCTTATACTGGCCTTAGTGCCTTTGTACCCCCTTTTTGGTATTAAGTTCTTGTGCATCTTTGGCATATACATCATTATGCATGCTTAGTTAAGAAATAATCTTAAAAAAATTGTCTAACCATCCATGTCACCACAGGATGACAGGTCCCAACACTCGTTCGAGAGCTCACCTTGATGAGGGATCTCCATCCTGGGGGCCTCGTTCTGCTGCAGTAGGGGAACCTTCTCATCAACATGATCAGCGAGGTAGCACACCCGAAGAAGCACTTCCAACACCTCCCACCATGGCGGAGGTGTTGGCTCAAATAGAGAGAAACCGTATGGACCAGACAAGGATTCTCGAAGCTATTGCTCGCAACACCTCTCCTGCTCCTGTGGCAACAGGAGGATGGGGAAATCACATGCAGCATGGAGGTCTCGCTGACTTTCAACGGACCAATCCTCCAACCTTTGCGAGAACTGAGGACCCGATGGAGGCTGAAGATTGGCTGAGGAACTTTGAGAAGAAGTTAGCTATTGCCCAGTGCACAGGCATTTAGAAGGTAACCTTCGCCAGCTATCAGCTGGAGGGTGCTGCCAGCGCATGGTGGGATAACTTTTCTGCCATGCAACTCGACGGAGACGTTTCTTCGTGGAACAAATTTCGTGCAGCTTTCAGGGAGGCCCACATTGCGGATGGGGTCATGTCGATCAAGCAGCAGTAGTTTCTTGCTTTGAAGGAAGGAAAGAAGACTGTCACTGAGTACCTTCACTAGTTCAACTCTTTGGATCATTATGCCCCTGACGACGTCTCCACCGACGCTCGCCGCCAGAGCAATTTCATGAACGGCTTGACTGAGGAGATGCGGCTGGCTCTAGCTGTACATGATTTTAGGAACTTCCAGCACATGGTGAACAAGGCCATAGTGGTGGAACACAAGAGTGTGGCAGTAGAGGAGTCCAAGAAGAGGAAGAGAGCCGCTCAGGTTTCAGCTAGCGGTAGCTTTCCTCGGCAGCGCACTCGACCGCCCCAGGCATCGCGTTCTCAGGCTCCAGTGCCACCGACGCCTTCCTTGACATTTCACAGCCTTCTTTTCTAGCAGCACAGCAGTACAATGGGGGTAAGAACCCCCAAAACAGTGGCGCATACAAGCCCAGTGTCACTTGTTTTCATTGTGGTCGTCAAGGCTACTATGCAGATAAGTGCCTCGCCAAGCAGCAAAGGATGCCCCCGACTTATCGAGCTCCTACACCACCTCCTGCTACGGCAAGACCCTCACCACCTCCTCGGGCATCATCCACTCCTCCTCAGATCCCTGCACATGGACGAGTCAACCATGTCACAACCGAGGAGGCAAGCGGCGCTCCGGACGTCGTTTTGGGTACACTTCTCATTAATTCTTGTCCAGCATCAGTTTTATTTGATTCGGGAGCATCTCATTCATTCATTAAAAAGGAATATGCTGCACTTAATCAATTTGAAATGCATAGACTTCAATCCCCTTATCAGATCCAGTCACCAGGATCGGTTCTTCAAACCGATCAAATTTGCCGAGACGTAAAGGTGGAAATTCAAAAGATTAACTTCTTGGCAAATTTAATTGTGTTAAATTCAGTGGGTATTGATGTGATCTTAGGGATGGATTGGCTGTCCAAAACTCAGGGGAAGATCAATTGTGCTCAGTGGTCTATTTCAGTCACAAGCGAAGACGGCAGTCAAGTCATTTTTGCACCCTTAATGGCGATTCTCATCTCTATGCCTTGGAAGCTAGTACCTCACTTAAATTGGACAAAGTGCCGGTAGTATGTGAATATCCAGATGTATTTCCCGAGGAACTCTCAGGCATGCCCCCTAACCGCGAAGTTGAATTCATCATCGAGCTTGCACCCGGTACGGCGCCAATTACAAAACGGCCGTATCGGATGCCTCCTAATGAGTTGGTAGAATTGAAAGCACAACTCAAGGAACTTCAAGATAAGGGATTCATTAGGCCGAGCTCCTCACCTTGGGGATGCCCGACTATCTTTGTCAAGAAGAAAGATAATAGTTTGCAGATGTGTGTTGACTACCGTCCGTTGAACGAAGTCACTGTCAAGAATAAGTATTCACTTCCGCGGATTGATGATTTGTTCGATCAATTGAATGGAGCTCAGGTTTTCTCCAAGATTGACTTGAGATTGGGCTACAATCAAATCAAAGTCAGAACTGAAGACATGCCGAAGATAGTATTCTCCACTCGTTACGGTTTGTACGAGTACACCGTCATGTCTTTCGGATTGACTAATGCACCAGCATACTTCATGAACCTCATGAATTCAGTTTTCATGGAGTACTTGGATAAGTTTATTGTTATATTCATCGATGACATCCTTATCTACTACAAGTCTGACGAAGAACACGAGCAGCACTTATGACTTGTGTTGGGGAAGCTTCGGCAACATCAACTCTATGCCAAATTCAGCAAATATGAGTTCTGGCTACGGGAAGTTAGTTTATTGGGTCATATCCTATCCAAGGGCGGTGTCGATGTTGATCCAAGAAAGGTGCAAGATGTGCTAGACTGGAGGCAACCCAAAAGCGTCACTGACATTCGCAGTTTTCTTGGACTTGCAGAATACTACCGTAGATTCATCAAGGACTTTCAAAAATTGCAAGACCAATGACCCATCTTTTGAAGAAAGAAAAGAAGTTTGAATGGTCAGCGGAATGTGAGCGTAGTTTTCGGATCTTGAGAAATCTTCTGACCAAAGCTCCGGTGCTCATCCTGTGAGACCCCGGGGTATTTAACTTGTAATACTTAACCAATCAAGATGATTAAAGCATTACAAATCAAATGTCACGGCTCTCGGCGCATATGTACTTCCCAGAAGTGCAGTACACATACCCCATACAAAAATTATGCATCAATTCCATTCATCACATCGAATCCAAAGCACGACTAAGCAATTCGGAAGACATACAATAGAGTTATTACAAAAAGGGTCGACCGGCCAAATACAACAAAGAGTCTAAGATAACAGCGGAAGTAAGGTGCCATAAGATGGCGATAAACAAAAGCCAATTAGTGTGCCTTTAACCCACAAGGCAACCAACCGGTACACCGAGCTAGTCGTCAAACCCGCAACACATCTCACAAAAGTGAGGCCCTAGGGGCTCACCTTCCTCATCTGCAACAATTAGTTAACCAAACCAAATGAGTAAAAAAATTGTACTCCGCAAATTTACGTGTAGAATAACAGACCTATACATATGCTACATGCAATATTATTTGAGTGGAGGCTGTATGTTTCATTTTCGGCATAAAGCAATCTTTATTTGCAATAAGATAGTACATTTGTGTAGGACCGGAAAGGCGACTAAGGGGGGGGGGGGTGAATAGGCGCTTTCGAAACTTTCTCGTCTAAATCAAAAACCAACACGAACTTTACTCCTTTAGCTATGAAAGCTAAGAAGATCAGTAAGCACACAACGGAAGCCTTGTGTTGGATTTGATAAACCCCTCAACCACACGACACAAACGGAGAAAAGAACTCACTGTTCCTTACTGGGTACTGGCGGTCTGACCGGCTACCACGGGCGGTCGGACCGACGGTCAACCAGCGGTCTGACCGGCAACTAACTGGCGGTCGGACCGGTGGACAGCGGTTCGACCCGGCAAACCAGCGGTCTGAATACACGGGCGGTCAGACCGCCGTTGAAAGACCGGTCGGACCGGTAGAGTCCAGTACTGAAAAACTCCACCCAAATCCAAAACGAAATTTGATCCAACTTTTGATTCAACCAATAAAACTTGACCAAATTTCGAGCACACCTCCCTAATGATATTAGAGACCTATTTCTAGTGACGATCCGTCAGATCCACTTCGCAGAATCGATCTCTCGAGATTTTACCAAAGAAGTGCACAAACCCTAGAAAAGTGAAAATCTTGATTCAAGACTTGCTTGTGGGGGGTTGATGATCTAGATGACTCTAGGAGTAATCCCACACATCAAAGCAAGATAAAGTAGGCCAAGAGACCAAGCATGAACCTTTGAATCAAGGAAGCACCAAAATCATCCAAACGGGAGAAGAACACAAAAGGGAGCAAACGATCTTTCAATTGAGCATCACAAGATTTTTCGGTCACACAAGATGCTTACAAAGCCTCTCCAACAAGGAGGGCAAGAGCTCAACAAGGAGCACACTCCAAACCCTAGTTCTCCTCTCCTCTCCTCCAAACCCTAGAAAGTGAGGAAGAATGCCAAAATGAGTGCTTAGCTTGTTTTCCATCTCCCCCCTTTCTATTTATACTAGAGAGCTAGGGTTTCACTTTTGGGGTCACTTACACATGGGACCCACACACACATAACTATTGAAGCAATCGCCTGCTTCACCACGTGTAGATTGATCAGCGGTTCTCATCGCGTCGCCAAGCCTCTCTTGTCCGAATCCCATCGGAACCTCCCAGAGACTCGCACCGATATCCGCACCGCCTGATCCAACCAGCTGTAACGAACCACCCGTTCGATCCATCTTGCCCATCCTGCACCATGCTTGTGTCACACGACCTCACCCGGTATCCCTGATCGTTCTGGACCTCAGCTCTCCAAGCGTAGTCCCGATCCACTCACCGTTGGCGTCGTTGACCTGCAAGCCACCTGCACAGCAATAGACAAACAAACCATTTCCGGGAACAAGTTCTTCACAACTTGACCCACGTTAGCTCCGCAATGCAATATACAACAATAAAGCATTGAAGTTCATATAATAACACAATCAAAACCAACTCAATGCAACACTTGGCTAACCTTCAAGCCATTGCCGGTCTGACCGCCCCACAGGGCCGGTCCGACCGATTTCATGGCGGTCGGACCGCTCCCACAACGGCGGTCGGACCGGTCAAAGGACTTAGCCAAATATTCAACTCAAAATTCGAAACCTTCCGGAATTTTCAAGCGAATAGAACTTTTGACCGGGAGCTCCAAAATGATGGGACCACATCCAGAGACTCCTCACTTGCCTACACAACCTATTTTTGGCTCACTCAAAAACCCATTTTCATTTTATGGTCGGACCGGCCACCATGGCCGGTCGGACTCCTCCACGGGCGGTCTGACCGCCCGACACCACCGGTCAGACCGCCTGTGGTCTGACAGCCTTGGAGCAAACCCGAAAACGCGAGATTTTGCAAACCAACAACGCCATTGCCAATTGACTCATCATCCTGAGATCGTGCACATATCCTCACGATATCCACAATCTCCCCCTTGATGAACACATTGGCAATTTTCAAGAAAATGTGGTTTTTCGAAATGAAAAGTAAAAAATCACCGTTTTCGCATAAAGGCACAACTTGGTCCAAAAGCAAGAAAAAGCCTAGGAACCGACCAAGCTGGCTTCAGAATAGTATAAGCAAGTGAGATAAGGCAATGAAAGCACAAGAGGATTCAATTTCCAGAAAGTAGCCAAAAATCTCACTTAGGTCCAAAAGAAAGACAATTGTTCTATTTGACCTTTGATCATTGTGAGTTTTCTTCAATTGCAAATGAAATCAGGAAAAGGCAATAGAACCATAAAACTTAACTCACTATGATCACAAATTTTTAAAAGGTTCAATTTTTTTTATTTTATGAAGTTCTTATATATTAAACCTTAAGTATGAGACCAAAAGCTCCAACATCATTTTCTTCACAATCTTTCTCCCCCTTTGACAATGAATTCATCAAGATGCATGAAAAAGAAAAGCATGAAGGAATGACTTTATTTTTGAACTTAGTAAAAAGGAGCCATGACTATTATACATGAAGATAGTACAAGTATTATACCAAGCCATATAAAGAGTAGACGCTATATTCAATCATGGCAGAACATGTCTTTATAAAGCTAAAACCAAGATAGCGACAATCGAGATTAACAGAATTAAAATCATGAAGAGTTGCTCAATATCATAGATTCACTCAAGGCAACCAAAAATGAGTCAAGCCATGTCTATAAGCAAAAAGAGACTCAAAACAAGAATTGAGGCATTTTGAGCATTAAGAAAATTCTTTTGAAGCAAAGCTCAAGCACTTAGCCCTTTTTGGGCAATTTTTCTTTTTCTCTCCCTTTTTTGCTGTGCTAGATCTCAAGCCTTGCCGCGACCATCTCAAGCGATAAGCTTAAAAGAATGATCTAGGTCATCCAAAACTCCCCCTGAGTTCATGCCTAGTGCAATGGCAAGCCGTCTCATGAGAAAGATTGGTGAGATCGGTTTTTCGCACGAAAATCTCATTTTTCATTTGCTTGACTTAATAAGATAAAAGCTCATTTTCATCTCAAAATAAGTTCAAGACTCAATTCAACCTTGTAAGACATGGCAAGAATCATAAGAGGATCACTAGAGCAAAACTAGTCACAAGATCCAACAAGACATGATTTGATTCAATTTGCTCACGGATATAAAGCTAGCAAGGCAAAAGCTAAGCCAAACACGAAGAGCCATAAAAGAAGTCTAGCTGACTATCACTTGATATGACAAGGTATAGAAGATGAAATCAAGTCATACAAGGATAATAATCAAAGCTCCACTAATTTTATTATACAATGCAAGACAAATGAATTGAAACATGCATTATGATACAATGAATGCAAAAGAGCAACTTCCCCTCAAAACAGCCCAATAGGACTAATAACCCTAACTCTCCCATAAGCAAAGAAACGCGAAGAGTCAAGAGCCTTAGTGAAAATATCCGCAAGTCGTTGCTCGGACTCTACAAAGTGAAGCACAACATCACCTTTCTCAACATGGTCTCTCGAGAAAATGAAATCGAATGTCAATGTGTTTAGTCCCGAATGTTGCACTGGTTTTGGCAATATTAATTGCGAAGTGTTGTCCTGAAAAGAGGAACACTTTCCAAAGATAACCCATAGTCCCAGCGTGGATAAAATCCAGAGAACTCCGAGAGCAACCAGCGGCAGCCTACATACTCGGCCTCGGTATGGATCAGGCAATGTAAGACTGCTTTCTAGAAGACCAAGAAACAAGAGATGTGCCCAAGAAATGACAAGTGCCGAAGTACTTTTCCTATCGACTCTACACCGTGAAATCAAGATCGAAAATGCTCGAATTGAAAGAGCCAAGAAGAAGAATACCGAGTCCAAAGTCAAGCGTATCTTGAAGATACCAAGATGCGACGCTTCGCTTGACGATGAGAAGCACGAGGAAGCTCGAAGCGGCGCACGGACATACGGTGAATTGTATGTCCGACCTCGTATTGTAAGATAGAGGAGGAGCCAATCATATCTGCGGTACTCTTTACGGTCCACGGACTCTCCATCCTCATCGTGGTCCAAAGACGGTGGTTGTAGCAATGGGAGTAGACATTGGCCTCGCTTCCCATATTGAAGCGCCAAGAAGGTCCTTTGTATACTTACTCGTGAACGAAGGTGCCTTCTTTCGCTTGCTTGATTTGAAGACCAAGGAAGAATGTCGACTCTCCCATCATGCTCATCTCAAACTCACCGCTCATTGAATCGAAAATCTAGACACCAAAGCATGAGAGGAACCACCGAATATAATATCATCCACATAAATCTGAACCAACAAGAAATCACTGCCATGCCTGAGAGTGAACAAGGTTTTATCAACCATTCCCATTTTGAAATCATTTTCAAGCAAGAAACTCTTAAGCCTGTCATACCAAGCTCTAGGAGCTTGTTTCAATCCATCTGAGGCTTTAGAGAGTTTAAAACATGATTTGGGAATTTTGATTTTCAAAACCAGGAGGTTGCTTGACAAAGACCTCTTCTTCTATGAAGCCATTCAAGAAAGCACTTTTAACATCCATTTGAAAAAGCTTGAAACCCTTGGATGTTGCAAATGCTAAAAGAATGCGAATGGCCTCCAATCTAGCTACAGGAGCAAAGGTCTCCTCAAAGTCTAAGCCCTCTACCTGGGAATAACCTTGAGCCACAAGTCTAGCCTTATTGCGAACAACCAATCCATCCTCACTTTGCTTATTTTTAAAAACCCATTTTGTTCCAATAACATGAGAATCAGAAGGTCGCTCAACTAAAAACCAGACTTTGTTTCTTTCGAAATTTTCAAGCTCTTCATGCATGGCATTGACCCAAGAGGCATCAGATAAAGCATGGGTGATATCTCGGGGTTCAAAGGAAGAGACAAAAGCAGAATGTGCATGAGAATCAGGAGAAATAAACCTGGAGCGAGTGACTCGCTCTTGAAGATCCCCAATCATCTGCTCAGGTGGATGTTGTCGCTGTATGCGAAGAGGTGCTCCTGGTGCAGACGTGGCCTCTACCTCATGAGTTGTGGAGGTAGGAACAGAGCCACTCGAGATCGTCGGTGGGGATAGGAGGAGGTTGCTCACCTGAAACTGACGTAGTAGTAGCAGCTCTCCACCCTCTCGTGAGGTAGTCGGAGGATGATTTGGTTCTTCATCCTCGAGTCATCATCGATGAAAATGCTTCCTTGAATTTCGTGAACCTGTACCAAGCATCGGGTCTAGTACTGTGACTAGCCTCATCAAAAGTGACTTCGCAAGTCTCAACAATTTTGTTAGTATCAACATTAAAAACACGATAGCCACGAGAATGAGCAGGATATCCAAGAAATATGCCATCAAAACATCTAGACTCAAATTTATCAAGGTTGCCATGTTTAAGAATGAAGCACTTGCAACCAAAAATCTTGAAATGAGAGACTTTGAGAGAATGACCAAATCTAAGCTCATAAGAGGTCTTCCCAACCACAGATCTCAAGAAAACCCTATTGGAGATATAACAAGCAATGAGATCGCCTCATTAAAATCTCCTAGGAGTAGAATGCTCATCTAGCATGGTCCGAGCCATCTCTACAAGGGTTCTGTTCTTCCTTTCTACAACACCATTCTGTTGGGGAACTCTAGGAGAAGAAAACTGATGCTCAATTCCCTATCGGTGGTAAGGTAGAAAAGAAGAATTCTTGAACTCGTCCCATTGTCACCCTAATGGCTCTCAAAGCTCGGGTATATCAACAACAATTCTAAGGACCAAATCTCTAAAGAATCCAAATGCTTCGTCCTTAGAAGCAAGAAAATAAACCCATGAATACCGGAGTAATCATCCACAACCACCAAAGACATACCATTTCCCACCAAATGATGAACTCTAGAAGGACCAAGCAGATCTAAGTGAAGAAGTTGTCCAGTCCATCAGTCATTACCAAAGTAAGAGGTGGGTGGGAAGCGGACACCATCTTACCATGTCTGTGAGGTGAGCACACAAGATCTCTAATGACCTTCACCTAGGCAAACCTCTAATCAAGTCCTTGCAACCGACTCTAGACAAATGATCAAAACCTATATGCCCAAGTCTACGATGCCACAAAACAAGGTCATGAGAATCAGAGGCTACAAGACACCTAGGACTGAAATCAAGAAATATTGAAATTTGCACGTAAGATCTTCTCAAATCTGAGATCTCAAAAACAAGCTCACTTGAGGAATCTAGAACTCTACACTCACCTCTCTTAAACCTCACTTCTAGACCCTCATCCGGAAATGAGAAGCAGATAGAAGATTATACCTCACTTACTTACCAAAGCGACATCTTTTAGCATGAACTTGTCGTTGACGCAAGACAGTGCCCTTTGCGATCCTTGGTCCGGTAGAAGCATCCCCAAATGTAATCAATTCGTTGCGGATGCACGTGTGAGGAGGAGAACCATCTAGAATCTCGGTCATATGTCGAGAACACCCGAGTCAACAAGCCATATGTCCTCCTTCCTCGCGCACGACGGACCTAAAAGCATAATCGAAAAACATCCGTGCCTCGATCAAGTTAGTGATAAATGATCGAGAATCCAAGATCGAGAAGCACGATGTCCGGGAGCAGCAGAGAAATAGCGAAACATGATCGGAATAAAATCATAAGGATGCACATGAGAACCACCTAGACCTCTCCAAACGATCTACCAAAAGATCGATACTCCCCTGCCTAGGTGCTACCCTGTGTCTCTCCTCACGATGTCCTAATCCAACATGCTGCCTAGACCCACCAAAAGAGTCTACAAAGTTCTCTACAAATCTAGGCCTATATGTGTTGCGATAAACAGGCTGCCTAGCTCTAGAGACTACAGCTGGAGAAAGGACTCCTCTAATGGATTTAGGACGCTCATCCTCTCTTTTCTCTCAAGTTTTGCTCTCCTGAAGGTAACTCAACAAGATGGCCTTCTTTCTTGCGAAGGTGCAATGGCATCGACCTTTTGAGAGGTCTGTACAGAATGAGTGAAAGCACCTTTCTTGCCAGAAAGAGTTTGAGCAAAACCAGCGGATTTGAAAACAACCCCGGATGGCTTAGGAGGTTCTAGCTCAAACAAACCATTCTTCACAACTCTAGCAATCCTAGGTGGGTTTTTCTTGGAATGCTCTAGGGGATTGAAACCTAGACCACTATTTTTCACGCTCACCTTGGATTGATCAAGAATCATGTTGAGTTTCTTTTTCCCACTTGAAAACTTCTCAAGAGTCACCTTGAGGTAATCATTCTCTTTCATTAAACCCTCACATCTAGTGCACTTGCTAGACTTGATTACCTCATTGCTCTTACTCTTAAGAAGGGCCACTTCCACTTTGAAGGCCTCACAAGACACACAATAGGATTCCCTAATCCTATTCAACTGCTCCTTAAATTTGACTCTAAATGCCTCTTGAATCTGATTAATCATGGTTTCAACTTCAGCATTTAAAGCACAAGAGTTAGAATCAATCACTTTCTTGGAAGCAGAAAAAGATATGGATCTTTCAATTTTAGCCTTTTCTTCAAGGGTCTTGTTTAAGGCTTCAATCTCAATTGTAAGCTTGGGACAATTTTCACAAGATGCAACTCTAGAGTAAACTAGCATTTCTTTCATCTCTTGCATCTTAATCCTATTATTCTTACAATGAGAACATGTGTGACTAGCATCAAATTTTTGCAATTCTTTTAAAGAGCTATCCAGTTTTAATTCAAGCAAAGCACAATTTGAGCAAGTTAAAGGGATAGCTTCCATGGCAGTCACATCAAGAGAAATGGCATCTAAGCAAGCAGAACTAGACTTGAGAGACTCTAGTTCATCGAGAGCATCTTTTAGTTGATTAGTGACAGAGGAATGAGCAGATTTCAAGCTTGTCAAGTCATTAAGCAAGCTAGTGCAGGATTCACAAATATCATCAGGATTAATAGATTTAAGCCTAACAACTTCTAGGTTCAAATTATCAATCATAATATCCTGCTTCTTAATCATTTTTACTTGCTTATGCAATTTACATCAAGAAGCACCAACGCCCTTTTCATGTCAAGAATAGAAGGGCATACCTCATGAGGATCACTAAAAGGATCCTCATCGTTGGAGGAGTCGCGCCGTGGTCGTTTCTTGGCCATGAAACACATGCCGTGAAGTCATGCGCCTTCTTCTTGCCACGAGTCACTCGTCGCCCTCCTCTTCGAGTCCACATCGCTCATATTGACATTCTCTAGAGCGGCAAGGACCCTACCGACAAACTTGCGATAGTTTGTCTTCTTGGGTTTAGCATCCCTCTCCTGGGGATGTCTTCGTGTCTCCTTCTCCTCCTTGCCCTTTAGCTTGGGGCACCTGGAGCGAATGTGGTTTGGCTCACCACATTCGAAGCACGTGATAGGTCCACTTCTCCTCCTATTCCTCACCTTGTTATACGCTCTTGTGAATTTGGTGGAAAGGAGGGCTAAGTCATCCTCGGCGCTTCTCTAGTTGCTCATCACTTAAAGAATGTAAAGCGGATAATGAAAACCATATGAGCTACAATCAAGAGACTCTGAAGAACAACCCTTGGATTTGTCGACCACTAATGCCATCGACTCTGTCTTGGGGAGACGCGAGATAAAGTCAATCTCATGCGTCTTCAACCTCGAGTAAAGCTTATCCATGGTAAGCTCACTCATGACAGTGTTGTCATTGATGGAAGTGATCTTCATTCCCCAGACCTTCACATCAAGAGCACCCAAAAGCTGGCGTGCATTCTCGCACTCGTGAAATACCAAGTCAACAATACGGAGATCATGAAGAATCTTAGAGAATCTTCCCCACACTCATCCAAAGACTCACGGTGCCTTTGCTCGATCTTAGAGTAAACCTTTTTGAGCTGGTTCTATCTCACTTCCTTGATCGCAGTGGACCCTTCGTGATAGTCACAAAGTGTCCGCCAGATCTCATGAGCGACCGCAAGTGAGCAACACGCTCAAACTCGGATCGACTAAGGCCTTGGATCAAATAATTCGAGCCTTCTTTGGGCCTCCACATCCGGGTGATCGTATCGTCATCGGTGCACGACATAAGGATTTTTCACCTTTAGCCAAATAGCGTGCCCTTGAGCCTCGATATATGCTTGCATACGAGCCTTCCAAAGATGCAAAGTCAACTCCTTCAAAATGTGTGGCTTGGTTGAGTACTTGTCGATCGCCATGGCTCCAAAGATCGGTTAAGATCTATGAGAAGAGCTAACCGGCTCGATACCACTTGTAGGACCGGAAGGCGACTAGGGGGTGAATAGCGCTTTCAAACTTTCTCGCCTAAATCAAAACCAACACGAACTTTACTCCTTTAGCTATGAAAGCTAAGAAGATCGAGAAGCACACAACGGAAGCCTTGTGTTGGATTTGATAAACCCTCAACCACACGACACAAACGGAGAAAAGAACTCATTGTTCCTTCTTGCATCGGCGGTCGGACCGGCTACCACGCGGTCGGACCGACGGTCAACCAAATGATCCGACCGACAACTAATCAAGCGGTCGGACCGGTGGGCAACGGTTCGACCCAAGAAACCAGTGATGCGAATACACGGCGGTCGGACCGCGTTGAAAGACCGTCGGACCGTAGAGTCCATCTTGAAAAACTCCACCCAAATACAAAACGAAATTTGATCCAACTTTTGATTCAACCAATAAAACTTGATCAAATTTCGAGCACACCTCCCTAATGATATTAGAGACCTATTTCTAGCGACGATCCGTCGATCCACTTCAGAATCGATCTCTCGAGATTTTACCAAAGAAGTGCACAAACCCTAGAAAAGTGAAAATCTTGATTCAAGACTTGCTTGTGGGGGGTTGATGATCTAGATGACTCTAGGAGTAATACCACACATCAAAGCAAGATAAAGTAGGCCAAGAGACCAAGCATGAACCTTTGAATCAAGAAAGCACCAAAATCATCCAAACGGGAGAAGAACACAAAAGGGAGCAAACGATCTTTCAATTGAGCATCACAAGATTTTTCGGTCACACAAGATGCTTACAAAGCCTCTCCAACAAGGAGGGAAAGAGCTCAACAAGGAGCACACTCCAAACCCTAGTTCTCCTCTCCTCTCCTCCAAACCCTAGAAAGTGAGGAAGAATGCCAAAATGAGTGCTTAGCTTGTTTTCCATCTCCCCCCTTTCTATTTATACTAGAGAGCTAGGGTTTCACTTTTGGGGTCACTTACATGGGACCCACACACATAACTATTGAAGCAATCGCCTGCTTCACCACGTGTAGATTGATCACGGTTCTCATCGCGTCGCCAAGCCTCTCTTGTCCGAATCCCATCGGAACCTCCCAGAGACTCGCACCGATATCCGCACCGCCTGATCCAACCAGCTGTAACGAACCACCCGTTCGATCCATCTTGCCCATCCTGCACCATGCTTGTGTCACACGACCTCACCCGGTATCCCTGATCGTTCTGGACCTCAGCTCTCCAAGCGTAGTCCCGATCCACTCACCGCTGACGCCGTTGACTGCGCAAGCCACCCGCATGAATAGACAAACAAACCATTTCCGGAACAAGTTCTTCACAACTTGACCCACGTTAGCTCCAATGCAATATACAACAATAAAGCATTGAAGTTCATATAATAACACAATCAAAACCAACTCAATGCAACACTTGGCTAACCTTCAAGCCATTGCCGGTCTGACCGCCCCACAGGGCCGGTCCGACCGATTTCATGGCGGTCGGACCGCTTCCACAACGGCGGTCGGACCGGTCCAAAGGACTTAGCCAAATATTCAACTCAAAATTCCGAAACCTTCTGGAATTTTCAAACGAATAGAACTTTTGACTGGGAGCTCCAAAAATGATGGGACCACATCCAGGAGACTCCCCTCACTTGCCTACACAACCTATTTTTGGCTCAGCTCCAAAAACCCATTTTCATTTTGGCGGTCGGACCGGCCACCATGGCCGGTCGGACTCCTCCACGGGCGGTCTGACCGCCCGACACCACCGGTCAGACCGACAGCCTTGGAGCAAACCCGAAAACGCGAGATTTTGCAAACCAACAACGCCATTGCCAATTGACTCATCATCCTGAGATCGTGCACATATCCTCACGATATCCACAATTTGAAAGCAAGTTTACAATCTTTTTTTATTGTTAAAATAACAGTAAATAACAACAATATAACAATAAATAGATGACAAAAATATCCTGGAAGTGACTAACCCAATAGTCACCACAACAATAGAATGAATTACACATTCATACCACATATGTCAAGTTTTAATTGAAAGTTGTAGTCTAGTTCTTGCACAACCTTACCAAGCATGTCCATAACATAAGACTAGGCTATTCGAATAGATTTAACCCTGCAGGGGTGTACCAATGTACCCACACGCTAGACCGCCTTTTTGCCAAGCTATGAAGCACACTTCCTTAGGTATGCCGGCACGGCTAAGTCCTACGAGACATTTCCAATATTATGTATCAACTACGAGTCGCCCGTACGGATAGAAACCCATACGTTGTGTCGGGGTCATCAAAAGCTGTTGGACCGAAAAGGCGACTAGATGGGGGGGTGAATAGGAGCACGCTCACTTTTTCCCAAATAATGAATTCAACACAATTTCACTCCAATAGCTATTAGGAAGCTATGAAGATCAATATACCAGTACAACGGAAGACTAGTATTGAATCCAATTAAATCCCCTAAGCAAAATAACAAAATCAACTAAGATTGCAAAATCACAAAGCATGGGCGGTCTGACTGCTGTTGAACTGGCGGTCGGACCACTCCAAAATCAGTCTGACCGGTGATGACGGGGTCGGCGACCGTGAAACCGAGAAGCAGATCTGATCCAAATAAAAATCACCCGATGACGAAGTTGCAATTAGGTCAAACTTTTGATTCTCAACTCCAAACTCTACGAAACTTTGCACACGCCTTCTCTATGCTATTGAGGACCTATTCCAATCGAATATTATGATAATTCTTGGATAGATCCTGAGCAATTGCCAATTGATTAACAGAAGGTCTAAAACCGGGCAAGAACGAAAACTTGATCCTAATGCTTGTTCGTGAGAGATGATGATCAAGATGATGCTAGATAGATTCACACATATCACAGCAAGCTAATTCACGTGAAAGAATCAATCACAAACTCGCGGATCAAAGAAAGCCCTAAAATCACGAAATTGAAAGCAAGAACGAAAAGAGACTTATCTCAAGCAAACCTTGCATAGATTAAGAACGTGATCGTTGCTGGATTACACCCACACCATCATGGATCAGTGGTCAATCCAAGATCACGAAATTCTCCTCAAACCATGAAAAGCCCTAGCCTCCACCTCAACTCCCCCTAAGCCAATTAGGGTTTGAAAACAACAAAAGAGGTGAAAAATAGCGAGAGAGAGGGGGTGCAGCCACCACCACCTCCTATTTATAGTGGAGGCCTAGAACTCTCTAGAGTTTGACTCAATTGGGCTCCCGTTAAGGCCCACTAACAAACGGGTCACACACGCACGCTTATAAGCGCCGTCTTTAACTTTTGACCTAAACCGCTTCACCATGCGCCATGGATTTGCCAATAGGTCACCCTTGTCCATCTTGTGTCACGCTTGAGTCGTTGACCTCACCCGGCATCGTCGATCGTTCTGGACCTCAACTCTCCAAGTCTAGTCCCGATCCTCCTCGCCGTTGACCGTCGTTGACCACCAAGCAACCTGCACAACCATAGACAAGCAAACACGAATTCGAGAATAAGTTCTTCACAACTTGACCCATGTTAGTCAAAACATGCATCATGAAAAACATATGCCATGAAACCAATGACTTTGACCTAACAAAACAACATCGCCACGAAGTTGGCCGACGTTCAAGTCAATACGGTCCGACCGCTCCATGTGAGCGGTCGGACCGCTTATAACGATCGGACGCTCCTCGTGAGCGGTCGGACCGCCCCTAGGGACTTAGCCGAAATTCATACCCTTAAATTCCGAAACCTTTTGGAAATTAAAAACAAATAGAACTTCTTACTGGAGACTCCAAAAATCATGAGACCAAGTGCATTGGGATCCCCTCACTTGCCTACAACACCTATTTTTGGCCCAGCTCGTTTTGACCACTTTTAGGTCACAATAGTCCGATCATTAAGCATGGACGGTCCGACCGATTTGGGACCTCGGACCGATCATTGCTAGGACCGGTCGGACCGCCTGTCGAGAATGCTGTAGCTTTGTCGAAAACTCGTGAAACGACAAACCGTAAACACCATTGCCAATTGTCACATCATCCTAAGATCTGGAGCATATTCCCATCATATCCACAATATCCCCCTTGATGAACACATTGGCAATTATCCAGAAAATGATGTAAGAGGTTTGAAAACGAGTTTACTCGCAGTTTTCGCACAAAGGCACAACTTGGTCCATAAGCAAGAAAAAGCAATGTAAATGACCAAGTCAAGGCATCGTAATAGTATAGGCATGTGAGACAAGGCAAAAGAAGGCATAAAAACTTTGATTTCCAGAAAAGGGTCAAAATTCTCACATGAGGTCCATATGAAAGAACAATTGTTCAATTGACATATGATCATTGTGAGGATAAAAGAATGCAATTCAAGTTCAGAATATTCAATAAGACAGTAATAATGCAACTCAAGAACTCCCCCTCACTATGATCCTCAAATTTCAGAAATTTTCAAATTTTCAATTTCTCCCCCTTTGTATAATCTTCTCCCTCAACAATGAAATATCTTCTTATTAACACATCTTCTCCCCCTTTGACAATGGATTCATCAAGGAATCACGCCTTCCTCTCATCCAGAGATAACCAATAGAGAATAAAGAAAGAAGCAACAACAAAATAAGCATAAAAAGGAGTATGCATGAAGTGCAATGGAGTGGCTTCATTTTTTTTATATATATTTTTAATTTTTGATTACAAGAAGCTTTGGAGATTACCCAAAAGAACAAGCTAGTATTTCTAATATTGCACAAACAAAGATATCAAGCTGACAAATACTTAGCAAGATCATGGTAAGACATATATATCAAAGCTAAGCACAAAGGCTCAAAAGGAAAGCGATGATTTGATCAATTTAAGCAACGCTTCAAATTCAAAGAAGTTCATCAACAGGATCCTAAAGTGAAATTGGCCATGTCAAAATGTCAAAGTGAGATCAAAAGTCTAACAAAGACCACATTAAGAGTCAATCAGGTCCTGTATTGAATCATTTTGCTCAATATTTTGTAAAACCCCATTTGTCAACATTTTTCTCATATGCATTGAATATTGAAGTTGACTAATGATCTAACTTAGTGACAAGATCCTGGACTAGGAGCCATCCACAAACTCATCCTAAGCTTCGACCAGAAGTTGATTAAAGGTATATCTTAGTAAAGAAGATCCTGGACTAGGAGCTATCCACAAACTCTTTCTAAGCTTCTACCAGGGCGACAAATCTTGAGGTTTATGTCATTTCTGACAAGCAGTCCCCATGAGATCGTCTGGTTCATTAAACTATCTCCAAGTTCATGTCATTTGACAAGCAGTCTCGTAAGAATAGTTTGGCACAATTTAAGCATAAGAAAATCTTGATTTTCATTTTTCACAAGAGCATTTTTGGAATCTCAAGAACACAAAAGCTCAAGTAATGGTCAATTTTAGATCAAAGAGCTAACAAAGCAATTCTGACAGGGCCAATGTCACAAGAGGAGCACTAATTGCGTAACTCGCTAAAACATCCACAAATTGCAATTTCTTAGTTCGAGTTGTTTTAAGGTTCTAGCTCATATGGCAAAGACATAGCTACACATGTAAAAGCATGATAATTTTAGCAAGTCAAAGTACTAGACTTGACATTGAGCAAGAATTGAAATACAAAAGCTCCAAAGGGTAATAGGCAAAGCTTCATCAATTTTAAAAGATAAGCAGAAAATCTTATATTACAATGCATCTTTTTGGATTTTTCATACCACCTGTTGTATTTTTCATATGAATGCAATATGGTACAATGAGATGCAATAAAAAGCCTAAAAACCTAAAAAGTTCAAAAAGATCACTAAGTTCAGAAAAAAGAACAATAAAAGATCAAAAGAACAAGGAAAGATCAGAAAAGATCAAACTCCCCCTCAAACCAACCCATAAGGATAAATTACCCCTAACTCACTTCTCAAGGTGGAAAACCTGGTTTGATCTAAAGGCTTGGTGAGAATATCCGCAATTGAGCTTGGACTCTCTGAAGTGCATCACAATATCCCCTTTTTCGACATGATCTTTAAGGAAGTGAAAGCGAATGTCTATGTGCTTAGTCCGAGAGTGTTGCACTGGGTTTTTAGCAATATTAATAGCAGAAGTGTTATCACAGAAAAGAGGAACACTAGCAAAATTTAACCCATAATCTTTCAGTGGGCGTCATCCACAAAATCAAGCTCTGACAACTAGCAAGTGACTACATACTACTGCAAAGAAGGATTGACCAATGTAAGACTTCCTAGAAGACCAAGATACAAGAGAAGTGCCTAGAAAGTGACAGGTGCCTGAGGTACTCTTCCTATCTAACCGACAGCCCGCAAAATCAGAATCTGAAAAACCCCTAATGGACAAAGCTGAAGAGTAGGAATACCAAATGCCATATAAGAGGGTAGAGTGTAAATACCTGAATATGCGCTTAACGGCTTGGCGATGGGAAGTTCTCGGAGACGCCTGAAATTTTGCACAAAGACATACCGTGAAGTGAATGTCCGGTCTTGAGGCCGTCAAATACAGAAGGGAGCCGATCATGCTGCGGTACTCGCGTTGATCCACGACTTCTCCTTCCTCATCTGGATCCAAAACAGTCGAGGTTGCCATGGGAGTGGAAATTGGCTTGCAGTCACCCATGTTGAAGCGTTTGAGTAGATCTTTAGTGTACTTTGTCTGATGGATGAAAGTTCCTTCCTTGCATTGCTTGATTTGAAGTCTCAAAAAGTAATTAAGCTCTCCCATCATACTCATCTCAAATTCCCTGGACATAGTGTCAGAAAAGCTGGAAACAACAGCATTAGAGGAACCACAAAAAATAATATCATCCACGTAAATTTGAGCAAGCAGGAAGTCATTGTCACGCCTAAGAATGAATAGAGTTTTATCCACTTTACCCATCTCAAAAGTATTTTTAAGCAAGAAGGTCTTAAGTCTATCATACCAGGCTCTAGGGGCTTGTTTAAGACCATACAATGCTTTAGATAGCTTGAAAACACGATTTGGATACTTGGGATCCTCAAAACCAGGGGGTTGCTTAACATACACTTCCTCCTCTATGAAACCATTTAAAAAAGCACTTTTAACATCCATTTGATATAATTTAAAACCTTTTGATGCAGCAAATGCGAGCAAAATGCGAATGGCTTCTATTCTAGCAACAGGAGCAAATGTCTCATCAAAATCTAAACCCTCAACTTGGCTGAAACACTGAGCTACCAATCTGGCCTTGTTTCTAACCACAGAACCATCCTCACCTTGTTTATTCTTGAACACCCAACGGGTTCCTATAACATTATGACCACTAGGAGGTTCTACTAGGTTCCAAACTTTGTTTCTTTCAAAATTCTCTAACTCCTCATGCATGGCATTTACCACTAGAATCGGATAAAGCATGTGATATATCGCGGTGTTCAAAAGAAGCAACAAAAGCCGAATGAGAGTAGAGATTTGGAGATTATACCGAGGCGAGTGACTCGCTCATGTAGATTACCTATTATCGATCCGGAGGATCTTGTTTCGAATCTGCGAAGTGGGCGCTGGGTGAGATATCGTTTCTTGACCTCCGCAGTATCTGGCGATGATGATGATGCGCAGAGCCTCAACGAAGGTGAAGTAGGCGTAGCGTGTTCTTGTATCAATATGGGCGCCTCGGAAGCAGCAGACGAGGGAATGATATTAGCCTTGTCCTCATCTTCCTCCACAAAAATGTTCTCTGTCACCGTGAATCATCTCAGTAGCAATTGATCTAGCTCGGGCTAGTCTCATCAAAAGTGACATTACAAGTCTCTGAATAAGGTTAGTCTCGATGTATTAAAACCCGAAAACCCCTCGAATGAGCAGGATAACCCAGAAATATCCCATCAAAAGTTCTTGATTCAAATTTATCTAAGTTGCCTGTCTTAAGAATAAAACATTTTGATCCAAAAACTCAAAAATGCGAAACAGAGGGTTTTCTACCAAAACGAAGCTCATAAGGAGTCTTGCCTAAAGATGGTCTCAAAAAGACACGATTTGCAATATAGCAAGCTGTAGCAATAGCTTCGGCCCAAAATCTCCTCAGTGTGCTATACTCATCTAGCATCGTCCTAGCCATTTCGACCAAGGTCCTATTCTTCCTTTCCACCACGCCATTCTGTTGAGGGACATGTGGAGAGGAGAACTGATTCTCAATACTGCGCTCAGCACAAAAAGAAGCAACAGAAGCATTTTTGAACTCCGTGCCATTATCACTGCGGATCGCTCTCAAAGCACCAGGAAGCTCAGAAGCCAAACGAAGAACAAGGTCATGAAAATAAGCAAAAACTTCATCTTTTGAAGCAAGAAAGAACAACCAAGAATATCTTGAAAGATCATCGACTATGACAAGAATATACCATTTTCCACCGACTGACCGGACTCTAGCAGGACCAACAGTATCCATATGAAGCAACTGTCCTGGTTCGTCAGTCATAACCATAGTCACCGAATGATGTGAGGCGGCAACTTGTTTGCCATGCCTACAGGGCGCACATACAGCATCTTTGACAGCTTTGAGTTTGGGCAAACCTCTCATGAGATCAAGGTTGCTAACTCGTGTCAGATGATCAAAACCAATGTGCCCCAAACGTCGGTGCCAAAGCCAGAAATCAGAAGAAGATGTAAGCAAACATTTAAGAGATCCAGCAAGAGATTCTGAAAAATCAGCTCCAAAAATTCTACCAACTCTAGATATTCCAAACACAAGCTCACGTAGAATCAAGCACCACGACAAGCATTTTTCTTAAAAACAGTCTCATAGCCATCATCAAGAAGCTGAGAAACAGAAAGGAGATTATACCTAAGCTTGTCCACAAGAGCGACATCCTTTATAATGAATTTGTTGTTCACCCTAATTGTTCCTGTTCCTTCAATTCGCCCTTGTGTATCATCTCCAAAGGTGATGAAGTCATCACCTGTTGCCCGCGTGAAAGAGGTGAACCATCTTGAGTTTCCGGTCATGTGGCGTGAACACCCGGAGTCAACGAACCACGTGTTCTTCCCCTTTCCGCGGTAATCCTGAAAATCAAGGAACAGAAGAACGATGTGTCTCAATCTCAAGTTAGATAAACAAGATTTAGGAATCGATCTTCGAGACACACGTCGAAAGGAGTATACAAACCGTAAGTACTATCCTTGATTTTATCTAGAATTACATTATGAGTAATGTTTAAATTAACATGGAATTAAAGCGTCTAGGGCGGTCGGCCGGCGTTGTCTTTGTGGTCGGACCGGCGACCAAATCGGTCAGACCGGTGACCACCAGCGGTCAGACCGGCAGCCTGAAGAACATGAGAATTAGGATATGTAGAAACACAATGATTAGCATGTGAGAAAAATTCTAATCCAGGTTTATTCCTTTCAGTGTTACCATGTCTCATAAAAGCTCTAGGTTGCCTGAATGAAATTCTATCAAGATTTTTCCTATCATTTTTAAACCTACGCCAACAGAATTCAATCAAATGCCCATCTTTCTTGCAATAAGTGCAATGGTACTTGGTACCACTAGAAGAAGCACCAATTGAATTAATACAAGGTTGGGCAAAACCTGCAGATTTAAAAGATATTTTTGCAGGTTGGGTTTTGAATTCAATTAAACCTTTTTCCAAGACTTGAATGACTTTTGGGTTTGAATTGTCTTGAAAAGAATTGAATCCTAAACTTTGCTTCTTATAAGGAGTTTTAGACTTGTCAAGAATCATGTTTAATTGTTTCTTACCTTTAGAAAATTTCTCTAATGTATCATGAAGGTAAGCATTTTCTTTTCTCAAGTTAACACAAGCATCACAAGTTTTATCCATAGACTTCTCCTTATATAAAGCAATTTCAAGCTTAAGAGCGGAGCAAGAAGCACAAGTACTATTTTCAATATTGTCCTTAAGCTTAGCATATTTGACTCTAGCAGCTTCTAAGATATCTTTGATTTCACGTTCTTTTTCTAAACATGAAGTGCAAGGGCTAAAATCAAATACATCAAAAGCAATCAATTTACTAGATTCTAAACATTTTTCACAAGGAGCACTTTTAATTTTATTTAGTTCAGATATAGCATTCTCAAGTTGTTGTACAGAAATATTATGAGCAGATTGTAACTTGGTAATTTCTGAATGCATAGCATGACAAGATAAACATTCATCAGGTTCAAGAGTCTTAGCATTTTTAAGCTCTACTTTCAGTTTGTTAATCTTTGACTCTAATTTCTTATTTTTTGTCATGACAAATTCTAGCGCTTCATCTTGACTAAGCAATTGCTCAACTAAAGAATCATATTTAGCAGAAAGCTCATCATAAGTAAAAGATACCTCATTATCATCAATGTCGTCAGTGTCAGCCATGAAGCACATGCCAGTGAAGTCCTTGGCCTTTCCTTTCTTTTTGCCTTGAGGGATCTCCTCCTCCTTGTCCTCCTCACTCCCGGAATCCACATCGCTCAAGGATTGTTCCTCAAAAGCGGCAAGGACCCGGTGAGCGGCCTTCACAAGTTTATTAGCCTCATGCCTTGATTTGCTGAAAGGAGGCTTCTTCCAAGCTGGCTTTCCTTCCTTATGATTATTCTTACCTTTCAGCTTGGGGCAATTTGCCCGGATATGATTGAGCTCACCACATTCATAGCATGTCACCGGACCAGCTCTCTTTTTATTTCTCACATTATTGTAGGCCCATGTGATTTTTTTAGCTAGGAGAGCTAACTCTGTCTCAGGAATACTTTCAAGCTCCTCCTCAGAAATCGCAGATAAGCAAGTAAATGAAAAATCAGAAAATGATTCAAGAGTACCATCAGAAGACCTTTTGAGAGGATCAGCTATCAATGCCATGTTGTCTTTCTTAGGATGATCAACTCTTTTAATTTTGTGAGTCTTGAGTTTACTATAAAGCAATTCTAAAGTAAGACTAGAAAGATCAACATTCTCCTCTATAGCAGTAGCCTTCATCTCCCACTCCTTGGTGTTGATTGCAGCCAAGAGATGGGTGGCATTTTCAGATTGAGAATATTCAATATCAACAGCTTTCATTTGATTAATTACTTTATTAAAGCGACTAAAATGTCATCGATGCTCTCTCGGACGCATCTCGAATTTATTGTATTCACGCTTGTAAACCTGTTTGGCGCACCTTTTGATTTGGGACGAACCCTCATGATATGTTTCGAGAGTGTTCCAAATTTCATGCTTGATGGTAAGATTGCAAATGCGATCATATTCTTGTCTACCAAGCGCACCATATAAAAGATTTTTAGCTTTGTTGTTGTTTGCCACAAGAATCATTTGAGGCGGTGTTGAAATTTCGGGAATAACAAGCGGGCTTGAACAACATCCCAAATAGCTTGTCCTCGCTCTCAAGAAAGACTCGCATACGATTCTTCCAATAGGCATAGTCGTGCCCATCGAAGATATGCGGTTTAGTAGAAAACTTATCCATCGCCTAAAGTTCGGTGGACCGGTTAAGATCAAGAGTGAACTAACAGGCTCGATACCACTTGTTGGACGAAAAGGCGACTAGAGGGGGTGAATAGAGCACGCTCACTTTTTCCCAAATAATGAATTCAACACAATTTCACTCCAATAGCTATTAGGAAGCTATGAAGATCAATATACCATCTGTTGGAAGACTAGTATTGAATCCAATTAAATCCCCTAAGCAAAATAACAAAATCAACTAAGATTGCAAAATCACAAAGCATGGGCGGTCTGACCGCTGTTGAACTGGCGGTCGGACCACTCCAAAATCGGTCTGACCGGTGATGACGGGCGATCCGGCCGTGCCCTTGACGCAACGATCAAGCAGTAAAATCAGCCCGATGACGAAGTTGCAATGAGGTCAAACTTTTGATTCTCAACTCCAAACTCTACGAAACTTTGCACACGCCTTCTCTATGCTATTGAGGACCTATTCCAATCGAATATTATGATAATTCTTGGATAGATCCTGAGCAATTGCCAATTGATTAACAGAAGGTCTAAAACCGGGCAAGAACGAAAACTTGATCCTAATGCTTGTTCGTGAGAGATGATGATCAAGATGATGCTAGATAGATTCACACATATCACAGCAAGCTAATTCACATGAAAGAATCAATCACAAACTCACGGATCAAAGAAAGCCCTAAAATCACGAAATTGAAAGCAAGAACGAAAAGAGACTTATCTCAAGCAAACCTTGCATAGATTAAGAGCGTGATCGTTCTTTGGATTACACCCACACCATCATGGATCGATGGTCAATCCAAGATCACGAAATTCTCCTCAAACCATGAAAAGCCCTAGCCTCCACCTCAACTCCCCCTAAGCCAATTAGGGTTTGAAAACAACAAAAGAGGTGAAAAATAGCGAGAGAGAGGGGGTGCAGCCACCACCTCCTCCTATTTATAGTGGAGGCCTAGAACTCTCTAGGGTTTGACTCAATTGGGCTCCCGTTAAGGCCCACTAACAAACGGGTCACACACGCACGCTTCGCAAAGCGCCGTCTTTAACTTTTGACCTAAACCGCTTCACCATGCGCCATGGATTTGCCAATAGGTCACCCTTGTCCATCTTGTGTCACGCTTGAGTCGTTGACCTCACCCGGCATCGTCGATCGTTCTGGACCTCAACTCTCCAAGTCTAGTCCCGATCCTCCTCGCCGTTGACCGTCGTTGACCACCAAGCAACCTGCACAACCATAGACAAGCAAACACGAATTCGGGAATAAGTTCTTCACAACTTGACCCATGTTAGTCAAAACATGCATCATGAAAAACATATGCCATGAAACCAATGACTTTGACCTAACAAAACAACATCGCCACGAAGTTGGCCGACGTTCAAGTCAATACCGGTCTGACCGCTCCATGTGAGCCGGTCGGACCGCCCCTTGGCCGGTCGGACCGCCCCTAGGGACTTAGCCGAAATTCATAACCTTAAATTCCGAAACCTTCTGGAAATTAAAAACGAATAGAACTTCTTACTGGAGACTCCAAAAATCATGAGACCAAGTGCATTGGGATCCCCTCACTTGCCTACAACACCTATTTTTGGCCCAGCTCGTTTTGACTACTTTTAGGTCACAGCCGGTCCGACCGCCGCACATGGCCGGTCCGACCGATTTGGGACCGGTCGGGCCGCCGTGCTAGGACCGGTCGGACCGCCCCTGTCCAGAATGCCTGTAGCTTTGTCGAAAACTCGTGAAACGACAAACCGTAAACACCATTGCTAATTGTCACATCATCCTAAGATCTGGAGCATATTCCCATGATATCCACAAAAGCCTCGGTCAACTCCCCTCACGGGTAAACCCTCCGACAACTGCGATGCCCCTCGAGGTGGAGTACCTACCCGGAATCTCCACCACTGCACACCCAACACAATATCATAGATCCTTTTTCACACAACACACACAACCCTCCTCCTGCGACTCGGAGCTAACACACGCCAAAGTACTAAGTCAAGAGAGGTCTCATATCCCTCTCGTGTGATTAGCACGCGAAAACGCTTGGCTTAGTGACACAAGTAACTCGGTCCTTGGGGGACTCAGCCACCATTCCATTCACACCCAACAGATCACACCAACATCCATTGCGCCCAAGTCAAAAATAGTTTTGTTTTCAGATTTTGACTTTACAAAATTAACAAAGCACAAAGTGCTGGACAATATGGAGTAATAATAAAATTTATGTGATCAAGACCATCGACTAAGTCGATGATGGCCCATACTACCGATAGCTAAGCATGTCTAAGCATAATACTTGAAATCTACTAAGTGACAAGAGTCCATCTAACGAACTCTAATCACAGCAAATAACCTAGGCTCAGCTAGTCGAGGAATAATCATTTACCTATAGAGTATGCAACTATAGGATCAACCAATCCATTTAACAAGAAAAATAGCGATACATACATACAAGTTGAAATCAATATATTAGACTTGAAAAATACTGGGATTAACAAGATCAAACTGCTTGCCTCGCTGTGGATTACCCTCTTGCTGCAGAGAGGCGCTCTCGTCATCAATAATATCGTCAGAACCGACCGAAAGAAGTCGAAACCACAATAAGAACGAATACACCGAAATGACCCCAAAATACAAAGTCACCCAAAAATTATGAAAAATTCACAGAATGAAAATCATGATTTTAGATGAATTTAGCAGCAAGAATAAATTCATTTGGATGTCCTATGCAGAAGTTATAACCCTTTGAAAATCAGTTTTCAGAAAAATTCAATTTAATTATAATCTGTCTCTGTTCACCTCATCTAAAACTTTCGCAAAAATTTCTGGAGTAGAGGTGGATAAGAGGATTGCAAAAATGGATAGAGAATATTACTACATGACCAAAATAATTTGGTTCACCTCAATAGGAGTCTTTATGAATTAGTTATGCATTTTGGAAGTTAATGCTATTTTTCAGTTCACAATTAAATCCCCAGGAAAAATCCAAAATCGACGTGGATGAGTATGGGCCGGAGATCTGGAATTCGATGGCCCACGCGCACGGAGCGCAGCGCGTGTGTACGCGGCTCTCGCGGCTCATATTTTCACCGTTGGATTTAGATCCATCAGCCCATGTGGATTTAGACGTTCGAATGGTCCGAACGTTCACACGCACACGAGTCGTTGATCTTGGATCCAACGATCCATGTTGATCAAAATGTTCGGGCAGTCCGAACGTTCACTCGAACCTGAGCCGTTAATCTAGAGATCGACGGTACACATGGATCGACGCGTTCGGATGGTCCGAACGTTCACGCGATCCCGGGCCGTTGATCTAAAGATCGACGGTCCACAGAGAACTACGTTCAAACGCTCGCGCACAGTTCGACCGACAAAACCGACGGCGAAAGGAGGCTCACCGCCGGCGACTCTGGTCACGGCGGTGCGAGCTAAGGCCCAAAATGGGCCCGTAATAGTTTTGCACACACAATGGAACGATAAACTGCGGCTACGGCGGCCTAGAACGCCGGCACGCCGGAGTTGATAGGGATGACCAAAAACGGTCGAAAAATGAAAAATACCAAGAATCTCCGTTGCGGTCGAAGAAAGTGAGTGCCAAACATCTAAGGACTAAATTGGAGCTACCTGAGCATGGAAGAGACACAGAGGAGCACAGAGTTGAGCCAGCGACGAGGAGGGTGACGGTGGCGCAGTGGTTCACCGAGGGAAGCTTGCTCTGGTGAAGGAGACAGAGAAAGAGTGGTAGAGAAAACTCAAAGATAACCCACAGACGCAGTACAAGCAAAGAATCGACAAGGAGCTTACCACACCGGAGATGGGGACGAACGGGGCTCCGCGTTCGAAAATGGTTCAAACTCTGATTTTGCGGGCTCCTGTGAACCGATAGCAAAATAGAGTGAGGGGAAAGATTAAGCAGGCCAAGGCACGCATGGTGAAGCACTAAAAAGGGAGAAAGGCTCACCGGAGTCAATAATAGCCGAAGGAGTAGATCTGGGCGTGCTCTGGACAAAGCGGGAGCACGAGTTTACCTTAGATCCTATATGCAAAGACAGAAGCTCCAATGAGCGAAAATGGAAAGGCCACGGAAGGTAGGAGTCGAGAGATGCAGCGGGTGGAAACCTACCCGTGGGAGATGCATAAACGAGCTCCCCTCTCCTCAGCCACCGAGAGGAGAAGTGCGGACGAAGGTGGGCATAGGGTCAGTTTTGAGCAGGAGCGAGGACGTAGGAGAAGGCGGCGTGAGTGGGCAAAGCCCTGCGATTTGCAGCCAGGGGCGGTGCGACAACAGCGTTGACGGAGATGCCTGAGATGCAGCGGCGCGTGGAGCTCGGCTCTGGCGGCACCTAGCGAGTGGAAGACACACTGACAGTGGGGCCCGCGACGCCAGATGACTTCGATCGCGCGAGCGAGATGCATTGAAAGGGGATTGGCATGGGTCGTTGGATCGAGATCGAACGGTCCAAGAAAAAGGGACGATCGGCCGGTCCGACCGTTCACTCTATTCCAGACCGTTGATCTGATCCTACGGCTCACATTGCGCGACACGTTCGGACGGTCCGGACGTTCACGCAAACATGGGTCGCACGATGCCGATCCGACGATCCACAACACTCGCGCCCGAGCGACCGCGCCGGGTGCAGTTAGTTGACTGGGCCGAGTCAAGTGGCTCGAGCGAGGAACAGATTTGAACGAGGAGCAGTTCAAGCGATTTGGTTTTAGATTTTCTGAGCTAGATTTTGGGGAATTTTTAGAGGTAGCAAACCAGGTCTAAAAATTACAAAATTTTAATTGGAGATTGCTGAGTTCAGGATATACCTTACATAAAATTTTCCAGAGATTTTTATGCAATGCATTCTTCTCCATAAATTCCAGAACGTTTGAATAATAGTTTGACCAAGCTTTGACTTGGTTTGACTTGCCTCCAAAAATTATCAAATAATTTCTAAAAATCATGAAATAATAATTATGGGGCTGATCAAAAACATCCAGATGTGAGAAATTTTTTAATTTCTCCTCATTTTTATACATTTGAAACACAAATCCATATTTGGGATGTTACAAAACCTCCCCCCTTACAAAAATCTCGTCCAAAGATTTGGCTCACTCGGTAAAGAAAGATGGATAGTCTGCACGGAGATGATCTTCCCTTTCCCAAGTAGCTTCATCCTCAGAATGGTTCGACCACTGAACTTTAAGGAATCTGATGGTTCTATTCCTGTTTCTTCGTTCAGCCTCATCGAGTATGTGAACAGGGTGCTCGCGATAGGTCAAATCTTCCTGAACATCGAGAGTTTCCAACGGAGCTTCCTCTGTTGGAACACGGAGGCACTTCTTTAGCTGGGACACATGGAACACATCATGTACCCCCTCAAGTGCAGCTGGCAACTCCAACTTATAGGCAACAGCTCCTTTCTTGTCGATAACGTGGTAAGGTCCGACAAAACGAGGAGCTAACTTGCCTTTGATGCCCAATCGTTGATGACCCTTCACGGGAGAGACTTTGAGATAAACAAAGTCATTTGGCTCAAAACTCAACTCACGACGACGACGATCTGCATAGATCTTTTGCCTCGATTGAGCCGTACGCAATCGATCTCGAATCAACCGAACTTGACTTTCAGCTTCATTGATCGAGTCTGGGCCAAAGAATGATCTTTCACCGGTTTTTGACCAATTCAACGGGGTCCTACATTTCCTCCCATATAATGCCTCAAATGGTACCATACCAAGACTGGCTTGAAAGCTGTTGTTGTAGGAGAACTCGGCGAACGACAAACATTTCTCCCAGCCTTTCCCGTATGAGAGAACACATGCACGGAGCATGTCTTCCAATACTTGATTGACTCTTTCAATCTGGCCATCAGTTTGAGGATGATATGCTGAGCTGAAAGAAAGGTGGGTTCCCATAGCCTCTTGCAAACTATGCCAAAACCGGGAGGTAAAGAGTGAACCATGGTCAGAAATGATCGTTTTTGGTACACCATGCAAGCTCACGATGCGGGCAATGTAGAGATCCGCCAAATGACCTACACGAAGATTAGTCTTGACGGGGAGGAAGTGCACCACCTTGGTTAGCCGATCAATGACAACCTATATGGCATCGTTTCCCTTGGAGGTACCGGGCAGACCGGTGATAAAATCCATACCGATCGAGTCCCACTTCCATTCAGGTACTGACAAAGGTTGAAGGAGGCCCGCTGGGCGTTGATATTTGGCCTTCACCCGACGACATACATCACATTCGGCAACAAACCTTGCGATTTCCCGCTTCATACGGGTCCACCAGAACCTTTGACGGAGATCTTGATACATCTTTCTGGCCCCGGGATGGATGGACAAGGGAGAATCATGGGCTTCACGGAGGATGATATTCCGCAATTCCATGACCTTCGGAACAACAAGGCGCTATCCGAACCATACCACACCATTGTCATCTTCTGAGAAACACTTGGCCGTTCCGCTCTTGATATTCTTCTTAATCTGATTTACACCTTCATCTGCTTGTTGTGCAGCCCTGATCTATTCTTCTAAGGTGGGTTGGACAACCAAGGCAGCGAGGGAACCATACTCAACCACTCCCAAGTTGAGCCACTGAAATTCTTCACGAAGGGCGGGCTGCTCTTTGAGCATCATTGTGTTGCAATAAACCTTGTGACTGAGTGCAGCGACAACAACATTAGCCTTGCACGGATGGTATCGGAGACCCATATCATAATCTTTGATCAACTCCAACCACCTCCTTTGCCTAAGGTTCAGATCCGGTTGGGTGAACAAGTATTTCAAACTTTTGTGATCCGAATACACTTCGCAGCGATTACCGATGAGGTAATATCGCCAAATCTTCAGTGCATGAACCACTGCAGCTAATTCCAAGTCATGGATCGGATAATTGAGTTCATGGGGCCTCAATTGTCTTGATGCATAAGCCACAACTTTGCCCTCTTGCATAAGAACGCGACCGAGTCCTTGACGAGAAGCATCACAATAAATATCGAAACTTCGGTGGACATCGGGAAGAACGAGAACTGGAGCCGTGGTCAATCTTTTCTTGAGTTCTTGGAAACTCTTCTCACAATCAGCAGACCACTTATACTTCTTGTCCTTCTTGAGCAATTCTGTCATTGGCTTCGCAATCTTGGAGAAGTTCTCAATAAAGCGACGATAGTATCCCGCTAAACCGAGAAAACTCCGCATACCATATTAATAAGATTCATGAAAAGGGCAGGCGCATTGGTCAAGCCAAAAGACATGACTGTGCACTCGTACAATCCGTAACGAGTAGAGAAAGCCGTCTTCAGAATGTCTTCAGGCCTGATTCGGACTTGATGGTAGCCCAACCTCAAATCAATCTTGGAGAATAACCGAGCGCCGGTCAATTGATCGAAGAGGTCGTCAATCCGAGGCAATTGGTACATGTTCTTCACCGTCACAACATTTAATGGACGGTAATCAACACACATACGTAGAGTCTTGTCTTTCTTCTTTACAAAGATTACAGGACAGCCCCACGGTGATGAGCTCGGGTGAATGAAACCCTTCTCTTGAAGCTCATCAAGTTGCTTCTTCAACTCCTCCAATTCATTTGGAGGCATCCGATACGTCCTTTTTGAAATCAGGGCGGTACCGGGCAGCAACTCGATGACGAATTCAATGTCTCAAACTGGAGGCATCCCAGGCAATTCTTTGGAAAAACATCCACAAAATCACACACCACGGGGACTTCATGAATCTCCCTAGCCGGCTTCGCTTCAAGTGCAAAAAGATGTGGTTCTCGCAGCTTCGGAGAAATTCCAACTTGCTCGCCGGATGGACTCGTGAGGGAGATGAACTTCCTGGCACAATCGATTTGTCCCAAGTGTTGGGATAGCCAATCTTGCTGAATTGAGAAGAATAAGATTTGCTGAATTGAGAAGAATAAGATTTGCCAAAAATCCCACTCGTCCAATCTCAATAGAGACATCCCAACATTCATATTCAGCTCTCATTACCGACCCCGGAGAGTGAATAATCAAAGAAAGATGCATGGGAACAATTGAGAGATCACTAAGTGCAGCAAAAGACTTTGATATAAATGAGTGAAAATCTCCAAAATTGAATAAAACGGTAGCTAGTTGAGAATTGACAAGAAGCGTACCCAACACGACATCGGGTGCCTCCTGAGCCTCCTCGCCGAGATATGGTTGACTCGGTCGCTGCCCACATTCTGGGCCTTCTGATGGACCTTCTGATCATGGCCATTTCCTTGCCCGTGTCCTCCATTAGGACGAGGGGCCGCTCCAGTCTTCTTAGGGCAATGATTAGCATAATGCCCCTTATTGTTCCAGAAGAAGCAGGTGACATCAGCAGCTGGGTTGCGGGGACCTCCTTACTGTCCCACAGGTGCACGTGGTTGAGACATGGCCTGCGGTGGGCGAGGTACAAACGCCGGTGCCCTCGGCGGTGCTGAAGCCTGAGAGTGATGCACCGGGGCTTGCCCGCCATAAGGACGAGGAGCATTGGCCCTTGCTGATTCTTGGGCCTCCCACTTGCGCTTGTGTGAATCACGAAGCCCCCTCGCCTTATGCTCGGCGACAATAGCCTTATCAACCAGCGTTGAAAGTCAGGGAAGTCAACAATAGACAGCCTGTCCTGAAGCTCCTCGGACAAGCCATCCATGAACTTCTCTTATTTTGCCTCATCAGTGGGCACGTCCTTAGGGGCGTACCGGGATAGATGGTTGAATTAGTGGCGGTACTCGATCACTGATTTGCGCCCTTGCTTGAGCGCCGAGAATTCCTTCTTCTTAAGCTTCATCAATCCGGCGGGAACATGAGCCCGATCAAGGCGATCTGGAACTACGCCCGGTGATAGCCCGGCCCTCGGGCTGCATGGCGAGGAAGTTCTGCCACCATGAGAGTGCTGCCCCCTCCAGCTGATGGGAGGCAAAGAGTGCCTTCTCCTCCTCCTGGCACTGAGCAACATTGAGCTCCCGCTCGACAAGACGCAAACAATCATCCGCGTCAAGTGGGTCCTCAAACCGCGAGAAGGTAGGTGGCTGCGTGCGAAGGAACTCTGCGAGTCCCCCCCTCTGATGGTGGCCACCTTCCCCTCCTGATCCGGAGGCACCGGAAATGCTGGAGGTGTTCTGAGCAATCGCCTCTAGGATCCTCGTCTGATCCATGCGATTCCGCTCAATCTAAGCGAGAACCTCTGCCATGGTCGGAGGAGGTGGAAGCTCCTCATCCGAACCAGCTGGCTGACCCTGGCTGCCGCGTGTTCGTCCAGCCATCCTGTTTCATCGAGGTGGGTTAGCAACACAAACCTGAAAGACTAGAGACAAAAGATAGCAACAGACAAGCTATCAACTAGGGAAATGATATATTACCCTAACCCAATTATAAACACATAACCAACAAGGAAACGAACTCCAAACATTTGCGAAAAGACATAAGACCCAATGCAAGCTCATAAGACCAAAGATTCAACTTCTCGGTACGACTAACTTGTATTGAACGAACAAGCAATCGTTTTGAGAATAAAATTTCAGAACACAACTCAAGTCTTATTGTATCCAAAGATCATGATAAAAACCATCTTAGGGTGTGTTAGACACTAGCTATCGAATATAACATCTTACCCTTTTAAACCTTATAAGTTTTAGTTGAGTTAACCTCTCATTTTCTACCCCATTTAGAACCTTTGTGCTTGCTGTCCAGAATCGAATGATTGCTGTCCAGGTTTTGCATCCAAGCTTCTAACCGAATATTATCCATTCCAGAAACATCAAAACCTTGTAGAGGGCAACCAATACTTCAATTTGCCAAACTCATTAGTTCCCAAAACCCAATTAAACGATAACAACCATGTTTGAAGAAAGGAGAGGTAAATAATTTTTAAAACTCAAATGAGAGTAAGATGAGAGGAGAAAGCTAAGATAGGTAAAGAGTAAAATATGAGAATTACTTAAGCTTTCATAAATCATTTGACATTTTGAAATTATGTTTTCCAGAATATCCTAAAGACGACCAAGCTTGGGTTACTATGGTCAGTATAGCTCTGATACCAACCTTTGTGAGACCCCGGGGTATTTAACTTGTAATACATAACCAATCAAGATGATTAAAGCATTACAAATCAAATGTCACGGCTCTCGGCGCATATGTACTTCCCAGAAGTGCAGTACACATACCCTATACAAAAATTATGAATCAATTCCATTCATCACATAGAGTCCAATGCACGACTAAGCAATTTGGAAGACATACAATATAGAGTTATTACAAAAAGGGCCGACTGGCCAAATACAACAAAGAGTCTAAGATAACAGCGGAAGCAAGGTACCATAAGATGGCGATAAACAAAAGCCAATTAGTGTGCCTTCAACCCACAAGGCAACCAACCGGTACACCGAGCTAGTCGTCAAACCCGCAGCACATCTCACAAAAGTGATGCCCTAGGGGCTCACCATCCTCCTCTGCAACAATTAGTTAAGCAAAGCAAATTAGTACAAAAATTGTACTCCGCAAGACTTACGTGTAGAATAACAGACCTATACATATGCTACATGCAATCTTATTTGAGTGGAGGCTGTATGTTTCATTTTCGGCATAAAGCAATCTTAGACTAAGGAATTACCATTTACCTACAGAGTATGCAACTATAGGATCAACTAATCAATTTACCAACAAAAATAGCGATGCATACATACAAGTTGAAATCAATATATTAGACTTGAAAAATACTGGGATTAACATGATCAAACTGCTTGTCTTGCTGTGGATTACCCTCTTGCTGCAGAGAGGCACTATCGTAATCAATAATATCGTCAGAACCTACCGAAAGAAGTCGAAAGCACAATAAGAACTAATACACCGAAAAGACCACAAAATACAAAGTAACCCAAAAATTAAAAAAAAATCACAGAATAAAAATCATGATTTTAGATGAATTTAGCAACAAGAATAAATTCATTTGGATGTTCTATGCAGAAGTTATAACCGTTTGAAAATCAGTTTTCAGAAAAATTCAATTTAATTATAATCTGTCTCTGCTCACCTCATCTAAAACTTTCGCAAAAATTGCTAGAGTAGAGGTGGACAAGAGAATTGCAAAAATGGATAGAGAATATTACTACATGACCAAAATAATTTGGTTCACCTCAATAGGAGTTTTAGTGAATTAGTTATGCATTTTGGAAGTTAATGCTATTTTTCAGTTCACAATTAAATCCCCGGGAAAATCCTAAATCCAAAATCGACGTGGACGAGTATGGGCCGGAGATCTGGAATCCTATGGCCCACGCGCACAGAGCATAGCGCGCGCACGCGGCTCTCGCGGCTCATATGTTCACCGTTGGATTTAAATCCATCAGCCCATGTGGATTGAGACGTTCGGATGGTCCAAACGTTCACACGCACACGAGTCGTTGATCTTGGATCCAACGATCGATGTTGATCGAAACGTTCAGGCGGTCCGAACGTTCAATCGAACCTGAGCCGTTGATCTAGAGATCGACGGTACACATGGATCGGCGCGTTCGGATGGTCCGAACGTTCACGCGATCCCAGGCCGTTGATCTAAAGATCGACGGTCCACAGAGAATACGTTCAAACGCTCGCGCACAGTTCGACCGACAAAACCGACGGCGAAAGGAGACTCACCGCCCGCGACTCGAGTCACGGCGGTGCGAGCTAAGGCTCAAAACGGGTCCGCAATAGTTTTGCGCACACAATGGGACCATAAACTGCGGCTGCGGCGGCCTAGAACGCCGGCAAGCCGGAATTGAGAGTGGTGACCAAAAACGGTCGAAAAACGAAAAATGCAAAGAAGCTCCGCTGCGGTCCAAGAAAGCGAGTGCCAAACATCTAAGGACTAAAGTGGAGCTACCTGAGCACGGAAGAGACACAGAGGAGGTCAGAGTTGCGCCAGCGGCGAGGAGGGTGACAGCGTCGCGGCGCTTCGCCGAGGGAAGTTTGCTCTAGTGAAGGAGACAAAGAAAGAGTGGTAGAGAAAACTCAAAGACAACCCACAGATGGTGTACAAGCAAAGAATCGACAAGGAGCTTACCACACCGGAGATGGGGACGAACGGGGCTCCGCGGTCGAAAATGGTTCAAACTCCGATTTTGCGGGCTCCTGTGAACCGATAGCAAAAAAGAGTGAGGGGAAAGATTAAGCAGGCCAAGGCACGCATGGTGACGCACTAAAAAGGGAGAAAGGCTCACCGGAGTCAATAATGGCCGAAGGAGTAGCTCTGGGCGCGCTCTGGACAAAGCGAGAGCACGAGCTTGCCTTAAATCCTATATGCAAAGACAGAAGCTCCAATGAGCGAAAATGGAAAGGCCGCGGAAGGTAGGAGTCGAGGGATGCAGCGTGTGGAAACCTACCCGTGGGAGTTACACAAACGAGCTCCCCTCTCCTCAGCCACCGAGAGGAGAAGTACTGACGAAGGTGGGCATAGGGTCAGTTTTGAGCAGGAGCGAGGACGGAGGAGAAGGCGGCGTGAGTGGGCGAAGCCCTGCGATTGGCAGCCAGGGGCGGTGCGACAACGGCGTTGACAGAGATGCATAGCATGCAACGGAGCTCAGCTCCTGAGCAGCGCCTGGCCAAGGTGGAAGACACACTTGACAGGTGGGGCCCACGACGCTAGTGACTCAATCGTGCGAGAGAGATAGATTGAAAGGGGATTGGCATGGGCCGTTGGATCGAGATCGAAAGGTCCAAGCAAAAGGGACGATTGGCCGGTCCGAACGTTCACTCTATTCCAGACCGTTGATCTGGATCCCACTGCTCACACTGCGCGAGTAGTTCGGACGGTCCGAACGTTCACGCAAACATGGGTCGCACGATGCTTATCCGACGATCCACAACGCTCGCGCCCGAGTGACCACGCCGGGTGCAGTTAGTTGACTGGGCCGAGTCAAATGGCTCGAGCCCGAGGAACAGGTTGAACCCGAGGAACAGCTCCAATTTATTTGGTTTTAGATTTTCTGAGCTAGACTTTGGGGAATTTTTAGAGGTAGCAAACCAGCTCCAAAAAATATGAAATTTTAACTGAAGGTTGCTGAGTTCAGGATATACCTTATTTAAAATTTCTAGATATTTTTATGCAATACATTCTTCTCCAGAAATTCCAGAATGTTTGAATTAGGGTTTGACCAAGCTTTGACTTCTTTTGACTTGCCTCCAAAAATTATCAAATAATTTCTAAAAATCATGAAATAATTCAGAGGTGTCACACACCAGTCCTAGATCTAGGGAAAATTATTTCCAGAGGGTTGGACACAAGATTTTTACCAAAGAGGTTTAGGACCTGAAGGAATTGGGGATTTTGAGTTTGATTTTTCCAAAATCCCTGTACAAGAATTATGGGACTGATCAAAACATCCAGATGTGAGAAAATTTTTAATTTCTCCTCATTTTTATACATTTGAAACACAAATCCACATTTGGGATGTTACACATCCTGCCAGATATTCACAAGAGCTTCGACATTTATTGTGATGCATCTCGCCACGGGCTCGGTTGTGTGCTCATGCAAGAGGCCCGAGTGGTGGAGTATGCATCGAGGCAATTGAGACCTCACGAAGCTAATTACCCCATGCAAGACTTGGAGCTTGCAGCTGTAGTCCATGCTTTGAAGATTTGGCGGCATTATCTCATCGGTAATAGTTGCGAGATCTACACCGACCACAAGAGTCTCAAATATATTTTCACCCAAGACGATCTGAACTCGAGACAAAGAAGGTGGCTTGAGTTGATCAAAGACTATGACATGGGACTTCATTATCACCCCAGTAAAGCTAATGTGGTAGCCGATGCATTGAGTAGAAAATCTCAATGCAGCTGCTTGTTAGTAACACCTTTTTCGGCAGGCTTGTGTGCTGCAATGCAACATCTGCACTTGGAGATAATTGAAGAAGGTTCTCTTGCTGCCCTAAGTGTGAATTTTACAGTTGAGGACCAGATTAGAGAGGCCCAAAAGACTGACATGGAAGTAGCAAAAATTTGGGAAGAAATGAAGAAAGGTAAGGCCAAATGCTTCAAGGAAGATGCACAAGGCACCCTATGTTTCGGAAACAGGTTAGTGGTGCCATTTGATTAGGCCTTGAGAGAGCTAATTCTCAAAGTGGCTCATGACTCTAAGTTCTCTATTCACCCAGGTAGTACCAAGATGTACCAAGAATTGAAGAAGCAGCTTTGGTGGAGCCAAATGAAGCGGTAGATCGCTCAATATGTTGCCAGGTGCGGTGTATGCCAAACAGTCAAGGCTGAGCATCTGAAGCCAGCAGGTACTCTACAACCCCTGCCCATTCCCATGTGGAAATGGGAAGAAGTTGGCATGGATTTTATCACCGGCCTTCTAAGGACTCAAGCTGGGTCCGATTCCATATGGGTGATTGTCGATCGTCTGACAAAGGTTGCTCACTTTATTCCTGTCAAGACCACTTACGACGGAGTCAAACTAGCAGAGTTGTACATCTCTAGAATTGTTTGTCTCCATGGTGTACCGAAAGTGATCGTGTCAGATAGGGGCCCTCAGTTCACATCCCACTTCTGGGGATGCTTACATAAAGTAATGGGGACCAATCTATCTCTCAGCTCCGCTTACCACCCGCAAACGGATGGACAAACTGAAAGGGTGAATCAAATTTTAGAAGACCTTCTCTGAGCATGTGTGCTGTCCTATAGCAAGAATTGGGAGAAGTGCTTACTGTTTTTGGAGTTCTCCTACAACAATAGCTTCCAATCAAGCATACAAATATCACCCTTCGAGGTATTATATGGGAGAGCTTGTAGGACACCCTTGAACTGGTCTGAAGCTGGGGAAAGACTATTTTATGGTCCAACCTTGGTGGAGGATGCGGAAGAACAAGTTCGTGTCATCCGTGAGCGACTTTGGACAGCTCAATCTCGTCAGAAGTCCTGTGTCGACCGTTGTCGTCGTGAATTAAGTTTTAAGGTGGATGATCATGTCTATCTTAAAGTCTCTCCAATGAAAGGGATACATCGTTTCCAAGTCAAAGGCAAATTGGCGCCACGCTACATCGGACCGTTCTGAATTCTGGCAAAATTGGGATCCGTGGCTTATCGATTGGAATTACCACCATCTCAAAACCATCACTTTGAGATGTACATGATGTGTTCCATGTTTCACAATTGAAAAAGTGTCTTCGTGTTCCAACCGAAGCCGCCAAGTTGGAAGAACTCTACTTGCAACCCGATCTTTCTTATCAGGAGCGTCCGATTCGCATTCTTGAAGAAACAGAACGCAAGACGAGGAATCGCAATATCAAGTTCATAAAAGTTCAGTGGAGTAACCATACTGAAGATGAGGCTACTTAGGATCCTGAAGAGTATTTGCGACAAGAATATCCTGACCTTTTCCTTGAAGTGCCTTCGAATCAAGAAAAGCAAGGTTAAACAAAGCAATGGTAAGGAAAATGTAAAAACTATACTTTGTTACCATGTAAGGTATCTTAGCACTATCTTTAAAGGAAATCAAAACAACTGATGCTATATGTGCTTAGAACCTTTCTATCCAACTTCCACCCTACCACGATCTCAAGGTCGAGATCTTTTGTAAGGGGGGAGGTTTGTCACATCCCCAAATTAATGAAGATAATTATTATGCATCTCATGAGCATGCATCATTGTTTTCAAACATTTGCATTATTTATTGCACTTGGAAAATCTGAAATAAAGCTAAACCTACAACTCAATTGTAAGTTCCAAAAGAAAAACAAGAACAAAAACTCTTGTTCACCTTCTAGAAATAATTTATTCAAATACTAGAAGTAGCATAATGAATGAACATAATTTTTCCCAAATTTTTGGGATGGGTTTAAACCCTAAGAAAAATCAAACACAATGTTATGACCTACATTTAGTTTGAGTTTAAATCACACACATTATATCATGAACAGTCAGGTTAAATAATTTTTATGGACACTAGACCTTCCCAGGAATCCCTGTGATTTATTTCACATTTTTGGCACCTTGGTCAAAGTGGAGAAACCATTTTAATTCTCAGTCAAACCCTTAGACCTAACCGGCTGCACTATTCCTTGGGCTCGAGTCCGACCTGGCAAACTGACTCGACCGAACCATCTAAGTCACCCGAGTGGCACCACTGAACCGTCACCATCTCCGGTGAGTATTATACTCTCTTTAGCGTGTCACCTTACGTGCTTTAGACCACCAATCAAAACCCCTCAACTTATTTCGCTAATGCACGGCAGGACTTTGTTGATGTGAAGAAATCTTGTTTTCGGGCGAAGAACTGTCCCTTCGTCTCCCACTTTGATCCGGTGAGTCTTTTGCCGATTCGTTGCTCTTCTAGCATTCTCATATGATGCTTAAGCTACTCCGACCATTCATTCGTCACCATTTTGCTCCAGTTGTGCTCTCCGCGTTGAAGCTTATCGCCGCCGTGGACATCTTCGGCGTTGAGCTACCTCCAGCCACCTCCACCTCTCTCCAGCGCTTAGGTAGCTCACTCTTAGTCCCTAGATGCTCAAGCACCTGCTTACCTGAACGTTGCGGAGCTCTTCTAGCTGTTGCATGTTGACCATTGTTGTGCCACCACTTAGCTCCGGCTTGCCGCCGTTACGGGCCACCTCTGGTGTCGCCGCCACCACTCATAGATGCACAGCAGCATTGCGAAGCTATTGCGAGCCTTGGCCGGCTCCGCCGTGGCGCGTAGCGTCGGCGAGCCGCCGGGCAACCGCGCGGCCGTGTTGTCATACGCGGGCAGCTACTGTAGGTGTCCGTTTATGACAAATGATCGTCATTAAATCCTAATGATTGAGTTAGCAATTAAGCGTTGTCCTAGTCGTCCTGTTGAGCCACTTACAGGTGGGTCCTGTGCACAGAAAATGACCAGGTTAAACCAAAGCATAGAGTGACTAGCATGTGGGCCCAAGGCCTTAAACCCCGTGTGCTAAGCATGTGCGTCGGTGGACCAAGTCGAGTGGACCATGTCACTGACGGACGGGTCCCGCATGTCAGAGTCGATTTTTAAAATTTGAGTTTAATTGGAAAACAAACTATTCACCGGGCCCACTAGTCAGTGACCGCTGCTATAGTAGGTCTCGGTAAGAAAAGCAATAAACGTCATAGAAAATTCAAAAATGAATTATTTGCACACAGAAAAATATATATAGCTTCTAAAATGCACAACTAATTCCTCTCAACTCCAAAATGGGTCAAACCACTTCTAATAATTTTAATTTTTGATGAAATTTTTAGGAAAATTGGTTTCAAACTTTTATCTATAGCAGAGAGTATTAGTTTGGAGATTGATCATTTAACACTATTATTTTTACAAAAGGAAATGCTGATCACTTTAGAAATTCATAATTAAATCATAAAAACTCCATTTGAGGAAAACTCAACTGTTTTAGCCTTGTATTAATATTCTCTATTTATCTGTATAATCATTTTTCCCACTACTACTCTACAAATTTTGGCCAAATAATTAAATTGCTTAAATTAGGATATATTGAAATCTGAAATTCTAACCTTCATAACTCTCACATACTAAGTCCAAATGGAATAATTATTCTACCTAAATTCATATAAAATCATGACTTAGCTACTGTAGAAAAATCATGCATTTTTACTATTTTGAATTTTGAGGCATTTCTCGATGTTTATTCAGTATTGTATTTATATAGATCCCGAGCCTATCGATATTGACCTATACACTACTGAGGGAGAGCAGCTAATCTTCCAGCAAGGCAAGCATCATTTGAACTTTCTTTTGCATCATATTTGATCCCATTTTTGCTAAGTTAGTGCAATGATAGTTGCTTGCATGCTATTTTGATAATGTCGCTATTTTTGTGATGTGTATATTAGCTATCTCCTATTCATTGAGGCTATCCTTGAATTATTCTAGTACCACATGCTTGAGTTAGGATGGTTGAAATATATTGTTCGGGTTTGCTTAGCCATGCAAGTCTAGAACCGGTAGTTGATTGTCGGGAATATATTATGGGATAAACACAACTATCTTGATATGCTTTTGTTTCAGATCTTCGTATCTGTTTTATGAGTTAAATTTTGTCATTTTAAAGGAGCTTTTGGTCTGGACAAGTGATGGTTAGTGTTGGTGCCTTTGTGCACGAGATTGGGTAAGTATTTGACTTATCTGGACATTTAAGGACTGAACTTTGGTAATATCTTTGATTCAAGTAAAACTCGTGCTTCCACATGCGGTGTATGGGCACTGCTTGGTTAACTAAGTGGTTGGTGTTGTTGAGTTGATGACGGGTGGTGTGAGGACGTATATTTGTTCTATCACATATATGTTTCGTAGGGTGCCGATTGCAATTCCTTATTGTGCGAGTGAGCACTATTTAAGCTTTATTAATTGGGTTCGTATTGTGAGACCCCGGTTTATCGGGCTTGTAATGCTTAACCATACATTGGTCCTAGCATCACAAATCAGATAACCCGAGACTCGAGACATGTATACTTCCCAGAAATACAGTATACACACCTCTTTACAAAGTTCATGCATCAATTCCATTCATTCACATAGAACCGAAGCAAAGCAACAACCAGAAGATAACACATATAAAAGATAGTTATTACAAAAGAGAGGCCGACCGGCCAAATGACATATACATATAGAAATTTAACAGCGGAAGCAAAAGTGCCATAAGATGGCCATAAACCAAAAGAGCCAATCAGTGTGCCTTTAACCCACAAGGCAACCGACCAGACCGCCAAGCTAGTCGTCGAATCCACAACACATTTCACAAAAGTGAGGCCCTTGGGGCTCACCTTCCTCACACAACAAAGAGCCCAAAGAAAGCGGGTGAGTACTTGGAATGTACTACATAAGACTTACGTGTGAGTAATGTGACTGTACATATGCTACATGCAAGCTTATTTAAGTGGAGGCTATATGTTTCATTTTCAGCACAAAGCAATCTTTATTTGCAATAATGTAGTACATTTAAAAGCAAGTTACCAAATCAGTTTTTTTTAATGTTCAAATAATCGTAAAAGACAACAATATAACAGTAGATAGAGAACAACAGTCCTAGAAGTGACTAAACCCTTAGTCACCACAACAATAGCATGAATTACCCATTCATGCCAACCATGTCAAATTTTAGTTTAAAAGGTTGTAGTCTAACTCTTGGAAGACCTCCCCAAGCGTGTCCATAACCTAGGACGAGGCTATTCGAATAGTTTTATCCTGCAGAGTGTACCAATGTACCCACACGCTGCATCGCCTTTTTGCCAAGCTATTAAGCACACTTACGTAGGTATGCCGGCACGGCTAAGTCCTACGAGACATTTCCAATATTGTGTATTACCCCTCGAGCCGCCCGTATGGATAGAAACCCATACGTTGTGTCGGAGTCATTGTAAAGCCTCGGTCAACTACCCGTCTCAGGTAAAGCCTTGGACAACTACAATGCTCCTCGAGGTGGAGAGCCTACCTGGAATCTCCACCACCGCACACCCAACACAAGAACACCAGAACACATATCATGATTCACACAACACACACAACCCCCTCCTGCGACTCGGAGATAACACACGCCAAAGTACTTAGTCAAGAGAGGTCCCATATCCCTCTCGCGTGGTTAGCACGCAAAAATGCTTGGTTTAGTGTAACAAGATGTTCGGTCCTTGTTGACTCAGGCAAGACATCCACAAAACCCAATAACCTACCATCCGGCCACTTGCCCAAGTCCAAATCAAGTTTCCATTTTCAGATTTTGACTTTACAAAATAACCAAGCACAAGTGCTGGACATAATGGCATAATAAGTAATGTGTGATCAAGATCATCGACTACAATCGATGATCGCCCAGTACTACCGAAACTAAGCATCTCTAAGCAATTTCCAGTCGAAATCTACTAAGTGACAAGAGTCCATCCATCGAACTCCGACCACAGCCAATAACCTAAGCTCATGGTAGTAGAGGATATACAAGTCCTACAGATTATGCAACTATAGGATTCTAACCATAATTTGACAACAAAATAGCAATGCATACATACGAGTTGAAAACAATATATTAGACTTAAAAAATATTAGGATTAACATGATCAAACTGCTTGCCTGTTTGCTGCGGGTCAAAATGTTGCTGAGGATCAGTAATATTGTCAATGTGCTCTCCGGATCCTAACGGGAAAGCGAGGAACAACCGATAAGAACGAATAAAACGCAAAGACTCAACAGCAAACTTTCTCCAAAAATTCTAAAAATTTTACAGTAGCAAGGTACTGATTTATAAAGAATTTAGCAACAAGAACCAATTGATTTGGATTCTTAATGCCAAAACTACGACCGAAAGAAAGTCTTACGACCAGTGCAGTCGTGTAGCGTAACCTCTGTTGAACAATAGTCGTAGAAGGATTTACGACCAGGTAGCGGTCGTAGAAGAACTTACGACCACGACATAGTCGTAGCAAGACTTACGACTAGGTACAAGTCGTAGTAGGACTCACGACTGGGTACTAGTCGTAGACGGACTTGCGACTAGGTACCGGCCGCGACAGAACTTACGACTGGGTAATGGTCGTAGAAGGACTTATGACTACGCCATAGTCGTAGCAAGACTTACGACTATGGGGGTGATTGTAGGAGAACTTACAATCACTTGGTAGGCCTCTCCCTTACAAATATAAGGGGTACTTCTGGGGACTACGCGACGTCACATTTACCCATCATAATACTGCATCTGGTCGAAACGACCAAGCTACAGTGACTGGTCGGAATTCCGACCACGAGGCAGCGCCTCCCGCACGCTTTGCCCGGCTGCTCGGCTTTCTCGACCACAATGGCGCCAACCAAGGGCGTGGATGAGTGTCTAAAGCAATGGTCCGACCGGCGGCCAAAGACCGGCCTGAGTATGGTCACATCTGGTGGTACGACCACGGAGTGCGGCCGAGAAGGTATGGCTCAGGAGAACTCTCCGAACGGACAATACCAAAAGAGCAACGAAAACACACCTAAGCTCCTATAGGGTAAGGTGAAATTACTTGAGCTGAAGAAACGACCAGAGACCCACGGAGTGGCTCCGGCGACGAGTGACCGAACGGCAGCGGTAAGGTCCTCACTAGGCCACAGCGACCTGAGCAAAGAGAGAACCAAACCGAGTGAGGGTTAAGCTCCAAAGGGTAAAGGGGGAGCAGAGGGGGCAACGATTTGAAGAAGAAAACCCCTGCTGCACCGCCTTCACCGAAGCTCCCAACTCAACAATGGCGGTCGAGGGGATTGCAAGGAACTGCAGCTCAAGCAAGCTGGTGAGTGCTAGCTGGAGTTGCGGAGGTGCTAAAGGAAGCTAAGGGTGAAGTAAAAAGGAGTTTAAATAGAGCAATGGCAGAGAGCAACGACCGGGCTTTCCAGTCGGGTCAACACTGCCATGAGAGCACTTGAGAGCGATGGGAGCAATCGAATCATGGCCTTCTGAGGGAGGAGTGCGACAGGCATTTAATGCGCGCAGAGCTAGCCGTTTAAAGGTGACCATAGAGTGGACTGCACGCCATGGCTTTTCTCCTCTGCGCACGCCATGGCTACTGCTCACGCACGCGCTGACGGAGGAAGGAGACGACTCGTCGGTCGTCGGATTGAAATCGAACGGCTGAGTTCGATCGAGCGGATTGAAACGATCCCATCGTTCGGCTGGTCGAAGACCGTTCGATGCCGATCCAACGGCTGAGTTAGATCGGGTAGATTAAAACGATTCCATCGTTCGGCTGGTCGAAGACCGTTCGATGCCGATCCAACGGCTCTCGACCCTAGCACCCGAACGACCGTGTTGGTACAGTTAGTGGACTGGACCGAGTCAAGCGGCTCGAGCCCGAGTCCGATTCGAACCTACGGAACAGTGAAAACCAGTTAGGGTTTGAATTTGAATAACTGATTTTTGAGGAATTATTTAAGGTAGCAAGCAAACTCCAAAAATTACGAAATTTTAACTGGAGATTGCTGACAGCAGGGGGAACCTCACATAAAATTTCCAGAGATTTTAATGTACTGAATTTTCCTCCAGAAATTCCAGAAGGTGAAAGCTATGGTTTGACCAAGCTTTGACTCGCCTCCAAAAATAATCAAATAATTTCTAAAAATCATGAGATAATTCAGAGGTGTTGCCAAGCCTCCCTAGAACTCAGGAGAAATATCTCCAAGGGTTTGGCACAAGATCAATGCCAAGGAGATTTTTGATTAGAGTCAAATGAGGATTGGATTTTGATTTTTCCATAATTCTTTTTAAAAGAATTACAAAAATGACCAAGGGCTTCAAGATGCAAGAAAAGTTTTAATTTCTTCTCATTTTCTTACATTTGAAACACAAATCCATTTTGGGATGTTACAGGTATTCCCGGCACAACTTGTGTGCCCATTTGGTTGGTGGGTGGTATAACCTATCCTAAGTGGGATCACATCGCGCATGGGCGATTCAACTCGATAATGTCAACTTGCTGAAAAATACTGAGTCTTGGTTTACCCAGCCGGCATACCTTATGAAGTATGCTATTTTCGGATGCATCTGGAGGCATACGCGCTAATCAAGTCATGTGGGTAAAGTAGTACATCCCTACAGGGTATAAATCTATTCTAATAGCCGTGTTCACGGTTATGGACGACCACTTGAGTTACATGGTTGCTATTGTTAGTCTTGGAATTAAAAACTTATGGTTATAACTTGGTATCCGTCATGAATGGGATGTTCATGTATTTTGTTGTATCAAAGTGGACAGCCACTTTGTTATTTGTATGATTCTTTTGTTATTCAATTTACTACTTATTCACATGCTTTACTTCTACTTCAAATCTGATTTTGAAATGGCACTTGAAAAACTAGTATGTGTAGGTTGTAAATTGTTGCGTCTCTTTTGCAAAACTAAGACAATATGAGCCATCCTTTGGTACATCCTCTAGCATAACTAATTTTTATTTGTGTAAGACTTGCGAGTACCTTTGCGCTCAACCCGATTGCTGCAATTTCAGGTGAGGAAGAGTATGAGCCCGTTGAGCTTGTTTGCGCCGATTTTGGCGACACTGACGAGTAATGCTATCATTTAACTCCCAGTCGGTTGCCGGTGGGATATGGGCATGCCGCTGCTGGTCTTTTGGTTTAATTACTTGTTTCCGCTGCTACTAAATACTCTTATTTGAATTTGGCCTGCCGGCCGTTTGTAATAGTTGTAGACCTTAACTATTATGTTGTATGTCTTTTGGACTAGTAATGTATGATTGTTCTATGGATATGATCAACGTTGTATGAGAGTATGAGCATATTGGCCGCTGATCTTGGGAGCCAATATGAGTTCATGCTCACTGTTCGTGGCTTCCCATTTAACACACTAAGTGTAGTGCTTGGCTTGTTGGAGAACCGACAATCATGTAGTGCTCGCGTAGGAGCAGCGTGCACGATCGTTGGGGCTCTAATTTGCAGTTAAGCCTCTTGCTTAGATGGATTTAAATTGGAATCCATTTACTTGAGTTCCAAGATTTATGTCCATAAGACCATGCTTAGTCTCGGTCTTACGGAAATAACCCGGGGGTCCTCACATATATAAACAACAGAACGTACAACAATTAGAAGTAACTACGGAGTCTTGGATGTGTGCTTATGCAGGAAGAAAAAGTCGTGACTTATGCATCCCGTCAGTTGAGGCCACATGAAGGAAACTATCCAACCCATGATTTAGAGTTAGCAGCAATTGTGCATGCTTTGAAAATCTGACGACATTATCTTATTGTTTACTGCTGTGAGATTTACACAGATCATAAGAGTCTGAGGTACATCTGCACCCAGTTAGAGCTTAATATTTGGCAAAGAAGATGGCTGGCGCTGATAAATGACTATGACCTTGGAAAACATTATCATCCAGGCAAAGCAACTGTAGTAGCGGATGCCCTAAACAGAAAAGCATATTGTAACGCTACGCAGGTTCTGGAGAATCAGCTAGCATTGTACGAGGAATTGGGGCATTTGAAATTAGAGATTGTCAGCCAGGGCTGTATCAACACACTAGAAGTTCAACCTGCCATTCAGAGTCAGATCAGAGTAAAACAAATGGAAGATGAAGATATCACCGAAATCAAGAAGAACATGAGGAGAGGTAAAGCTCCAGGATTTTCTGCGGTTGATCAAGGTACAGTATGGTTTGAAAACTGTATCTGTGTACCTAATCATCACGAGACCAAACAGCTGATTCTGAAAGAAGCACACGAATCGCGTAACACTATTCACCCCGGAAGTACCAAGAGTACCAGGATTTCAAAGAAAAATAATGGTGGGTCAGAATGAAGCGGGAAATCGCTGAATTCGTTGCACGCTCTGATGTATGTCAAAGAGTCAAGGCAGAACAATAGAGATCCGCTGGTTTGTTACAACCATTACCTATTCCCGAGTGGAAATGGGAGGAGATTGGTATGGATTTCATCACCGAACTTGCTAGAACCCAATCTGGATGTGATTCCATTTGGATGATAATTGACCGGTTAACTAAAGTGGCTCACTTTACACTAGTCAAGACCACCTACAGAAGTAGCAAGTTTGCAGAGCTGTACGTGGCTAGGATCGTCTGTCTACATGGAGTACCCAAGAAGATCATGTCCAACCGAGGTTCGTAGTTCACCTTAAGGTTTTGTCAGAGCCTACATGAAGCCTTTGGAACTAGACTCAACTTAGTACAACTTATCATCCCCAAACAGATAGCTAGAAAGAACCTGTTAATCAAATTCTAGAAGACATGCATTGAGCATGTGCTATAGATTATGTAAGAAGTTGGGACAAGAATTGTCCTATGTAGAGTTCTCGTACAACAACAGCTACCAAGCCAGTCTGTAGATGTCTCTATTTGAAGCATTGTATGGAAGGAAGTGTAGAACTCCTCTCCTTTGGGATCAAGTGGGGGAACATCAGTTCTTTGGACCAAAATTGGTAAAAGAAGCCGAGAGTAAGGTCAAGACAACAAAAGAACGCTTGAAAGTGGCTCCGTCCCGATGGAAGACTTATGCCGATAACCGTCGGAGAGAATTATCCTTCAAGATAGGAGATTTTGTCTATCTCAGTGTTACTCCACTCAAAGGAGTAAGGAGATTTCGAACTAAAGGAAAACTCGCACCCAGATTTGTTGTACTTTACAAGATTTTGGCATGAAGAGGTGAAGTTGCTTACCAGTTGGAACTACCAGCATCTCTCTTTGCAGTACACAACGTTTTCCATGTCTGACAACTAAAGAAGTGCCTCATAGTTCCAACAGAACAAATACCGCTTCAGAGCATCGATCTTTAGGAAGATCTCACCTACGTGGAACAGCCAGTCAAGATCTTTGATCTAGCAAAGCGTATCACTAGAAGCAAAGTCGCATATTCATGCAAGGTCCAATGGAGTAATCATTCCAAAGAAGAAGCCACCTGGGAGCGAGAAGAATATCTGAAAGCCGAGTATCCCTACCTTTTTGCTGACCAAATTTGAATCTCGGGGTCGATATTCTTTTTAAGGGGGGTAGGTTTGTAACAACCAAAATTTAAATTTCTAGTTAAAAATAAAAATAAATTTTTTGTGTCGAATTTATGAAATTTTAAAAAACAATTCTATTTATTTCCAAGACAAAAAATATTATTTGAAAAAATTATTTTCAAGAATAAATTGGAAATAATTTTATTAATTTCAAAGTGTCTTAGAGAATTTATTTGATTTTTCTCATAATTTTTGGATTTTATTTTCTATGTTCTAAAGCACTTTTGAATTACTAAAATAATTTTAATTAGAAAACAATTAAAAATCCCAGCGCAGTGCTTGGGCCGAATCTCCTCCGGCCCATTCCTTTTTCCCTGCGTGTGGCTCATTCGGTCCACCTCTCTCTCTTCAGTGGGGCCCGCATGTCAGCCGCAGCCGCCCCACGCGCATTTGCTCTCCGCGTCACCAACAGGTGGAGCCCACTCCACAATGTCGTCGTCCACCTCCCTTTCTTCCTCCCAGCGTGACCGCATTCTTCATTAGCACCCACTAGAGCTCCACAATTACAGCCAAATCTTTCCCTTCTTCTCGCGCATTCAAACCCTTGATCGCCGCCGCACCCATTCCGGCCAAAAACTCCCGTCTTAATGCGCGTATTCATTATAATTTTTGTAACACCACCGAGAACCATGCGCGCACGATCTCCTCCTCCCGGCCTCCCCTTGGCCTATAAAAGGGAGCACCGAATGCACATCTTCCCCCTCAATCCATTCAAGCAACTCCCTTCCCCCAAGCTCTCTCTAGCACTGGGATTTTGAGTGTTTTTTTGCGTCACCGAAGCTCGGAACTTCTTCGTTTCTGGCGCCGTCCAAGCCTCATCGATGGCATCGACTGCATCTACGACATCGCCGCAACTCCGTCGAACCCGTGCGTGCACTCACTCGAGCTAACGACCATCAGAGCTCCATCGCCGCCATATTCGCCATCCCGCTGCCGCTTCTTCGCTTCCCACCGGTCATCTCTTCACACTCCGCCACTATTTTGGTAAACACTAGATTCACCTTGACTCCCTCTCTCGTTTGCACCCATTCGCATGCCTCGCTGAGCCGTGTAGCGCCGGCGACGTCGTCGCCGAACACCACGACCGGGCCGATGTGGCCCACCACGTCCATCGCCACTGGGCGCCACGTAGGCCCTAGAAGCCCGGTCAGCGTCGCGTGGCTGCTCACATGGCACTTGCGCCAACGTGCACCCCCCTTCACTGTGTTGTGAGCCGAGTCCACCGTGGACTTTTGATCGGTCATGGACCTAGTCTATGATTGTGGGGCCCACATGCCATAGACACAAAAATATTTCCTTTAGAAAAATAATTCGTCCAAAATTTGAATTTCCATATGCTAATATCAGCATGTGCAATAATTCGAATTTCCTTTCGAAAAATAATTCAGAAAATCAATAAAACCTGAAATTAGGGTTTTTTTATATTTAAAAATGCGTGGAGCTCGTATTTCTTCATACGAACTCCAATTTAGGTGAATCAAATTTCTAAATTTATATAAATTCAAGATCTAGCTAACTAAAATAAATTATTTCATTTGGAGTTAATTTGAATGTTCATTTCAATTTATTTGTTTATTATTTAAATTTATTTGAATTTGGCCTGCTTTCGCGTATAGATTTCGATGACTCTAGAGGCAGGCCATACGAAGAGTTAGATTATCAGTACTCCGAGCAAGGTAAGTTATACCATTGATCATGTTGATCCTATAATTCTAAAGAATTTAGTTCTATTTTAAATTACTATTGCATGCATAGTTTTTATTCAGTAATTTTAATACCTGTTTTAAATTTCCTAGTTATTCGAACTCCTATGTATGGCCAATGTTGTTATTTGAGGTTTCAGTTCCTTGTCACCTTTGTCAAAATAAAAGTTTGAAAATAATTATATGCTTAGACAATGCATAGACCAAAATCCTGAATTTGGGGTGTATAGTCAAATTAGTCAAACTGGTTTTAAATTGAGTCTATGGTATTATTGTACCATAGAGAGTTTGGAAAATATTTTACTCGAGAAATAAAATTAAAGTAGTTTAGTCTTGGGCATGATGGTTATGGATGGTGCAAGTTTAGACTTGGGCATGATGGTTATGGGTGGTGCAAGTCAATATACATGATCGATTCATTATTTTGATCGAGGCTAGGGTTTTGGAAGGTTGCCCAAGTTAGTTAAGGACCGATCTTTGAGCCGCATTTTGCTAAGCTTCACTGTACTACCACATATCTTGTATGGATATGCTGAGCAAAGCCACTCTATGTTAGACTTTATTTCATATGGAGGTTATCCACTATAAAACTGTCAATCAAATCTAATTTTAGATATAGAATAAAAATTGCCTTGGAACTTAGTATGAGTATTTAAACTTGAAAATGTTGTTTTATGCAAAATAGACCCTATGAATAAGTTGTTTACTTATGCATGCGTCATATTATTTTATTGGGTGTAACTTGTGAGAACGAAAGTTGTGCTCACTCTTGCTGAATAATATTTATTCAGGTGAACAATTCTATCAGGACGGTGAGGATCTTAACTACTAGGCCAACGCTCCCAGACGATTGCCTATAGCGCATCGTGTGGCTCACTTACTATTTTATTTTCCACTATGTTATTTTTATTCAGCCTCATGCCCCATTTGTATTAAACTCTGATTTATATTAAATAAACGTGTAATACGATTGTGATGTCACCTTTGTTCAACTGTGTACACTAGAATCATGGACTAGTGTATGAAACACAGAGAAGTCGGGATCCTTCGTTCCTAGGTTTGACATCGCCTCATCAAGGAACTCAGAGATTTAAAGTGAAAGGCAAGGTTGCGCCAACATACATAGGCTTATTCCCAATCACTACAAGGCATGGAGAAGTAGCCTACCAATTGGAATTACCTGCAAGTTTAGCAGACGCCCACAATACGTACCACGTCTCTCAACTCAAGAAGTGTCTTAGTGTATCTGAAGAGCAAACCACGGTAGAGACTGTCAAGCTCCAGAAAGACCTGTCATATCCAAAACATCCTATCGAAGTGCTTGATGTCATGGGGAAGCAAACAAGACACCAGACCATCTGTCTATGCAATGTTCAGTGGAGCGATCCACTTGGGAGTGCGAAGATCAGCTGAAGTTAGACTACCCCAATCTGCTTTCTGAGTAGCTCGAATCTCGGGGTTGAGATTCTGTTTAAGAAGGGTAGTATTTGTAACAACCCATTTTTAGGATTGTAAAGTTTGCTTGATTATTTCAAAGTTGGTTCTTGTTTTCAAAGCGCAAATTCAAATTTGCATCAAATTCAAATTTCTAATTTCTTTTCCCTCCTCGGGCTCTGCACCCCCTGCCTCCCCTGGCCCCTTCCTACGCCTCATGGGACCAGGATGCGCCGTGCGCCCTTGGCCTGCTCCCGTCGCTCTACCGCACCGCGTGCGCCCCATGCTCCACACTGTGCCGCGCCACCCATGCTAGAGTGCGCCTCCGTGTTTGCAACCATACCTGGACGCCCCCTGCCCCTTTCCCCTCCTGGCTTCCCTTCCTCACTACGCCCACCGCATGCGCTAAGCTACCCCGCCCTCAGTACTTCGCACGCCATCAAGCCTCTCCAGCAGCTCCTTTCCCCTGGCTATAAAGAGCACTAGGCACCTCTCCTTGCTTCCCTCAACACCTTGTTGCCAACCAAACTACAACGACGAAGCATTCACCATCGCTCCGATCAGTTTTTCAAACCCAGAACCATCTCACAGCATGTTCGCGAGCATCGTGAACTCTCCCCCTCGATCAATTTTGGATTTCGTACTGCGAATCGCCAAAATTTTGTTGTTTCTTCCTCAAGGCCAATTTCACCTCTTTCGAGTGATCTTCTTGTGCAGTTAGTTTTCTGTTGAATTCACCGCATCAGCACGTGTTCGCAGTCATGCTCTTGCTACCCTCCACCTCTATTTCACTTTCCCATTGCTAGAGTATGCCGCCACTACCACTCCATCTTTCCCAGCCACCGTCGCCGTGGAGCCACTTCCTAAGAGCTCTCCAAGCCCCCCGCCAAGTAGCCCATCCCCTTCCCCACCTCCGTGCGCAGCCCGTGCTCCCTCCATTTCCCTAGGGCGCCACCCCACCGTAGGTGGTGCGCACAACCCCTGTGTCGTTGCCTCTCTTTGTGCCTCCGCCGCCGCCGTGGGGCCACCACCCCCATGGGGTTCCATTTTGACCATTTGTTGGCTGCCCCGCTACCTACCTCGTTGGTGCCACCGCCATACCCGAGCCACCTGTGCTCCTCTATTCTTCTGCTCTGTGTTTTTCTTCTGTATTTTTGCTTTGAGCCTTTGACCAAGTGGCTGCACATATCAATGTCTCTGATTACTTCTCTCTTTGCCTCCTTGTCTCACTTCCAGGTGGGCCCAAGTTATCTTATGTAGTTGCTTTGCATGTGAAAAATCAGAAAGCATCTTCCACTATATAATCTTTCCATTCTTAGATTTTCATCATTTCATGTGAGAATCAAACTTCCGGATGTTCATTCTCCTTCGTACGAACTCCGATTCCATCGATTCTTGTTCATAAATTTATCTAAATTCAAGATCTTTCTGTTGGTATTGGTTTTGTTTAATTTTGAGTTCATTTAACTATCCTTTTATATTTATTTGCCTTGGTTGCTTGTTTGTTGGTTTTCTGGCGTGATCGTCCGAGTCGAGTACGAGGACGCAGAAGAACCCCTGATCGAGCAAGCACAAGATTTCCATGACCCAAATGCTCTTGTACTAGGCTAGTCAACATTTTGATTATGTTGAACCTACATTTGTACAAATCTATATTTATTTAAATTACCAAAGTGCATGCTTAATACCTTATGCAAATGTATGTCTAACTTTAAGGTAGTTACATACAGACTTGATACTTTAATATTATTATGCCATCCCTTGACATTTGAATCGCATAATCTTTGTCACGCTAGATAATTAAGTGGTAACTTTACTAGCTATAAGGTCATACTAAGCGTCATCTTAGTCTTGCTTAAGTATCAGGGCATTAATTGCCCTAGTCACCATCTTCTAATTATGAAACTTGTTTTGGGTAGTCATTGGAGGTAAATGACTATAATATTTGTGTTAACTTAGTTTTATGCTTCTCAAAACTCTAATAACTTGCTATTACCACATGGGTGGATGGTATGATGGTTGTTGCAGATGTAGCACGAGAAATGGTGGTATGTGGTATGCACCACCCAGATGACTTTAAGGACTTAATCTAGTGATGACGTCCTAATATAGAATAGTACAACCACAAGTCTATAATGGTGTCAACCTGCCTAAATATTTTGTACCACCAGTGCTAGTTGCACCATGAGAGTAACCTACGAGTCGTGTCGCTGGTGTAAGCCATTGTATGGTGCAAGAGGGGGTCTCGGTGTGGTAGACGTAAACACCCTCAGATGAAACCTTAGCAGTTGTATCTTGCACTAAGGAATGCATTGTAAAGGCCTTGTGATAATCTCCTTGATTCACATGTCTAAGGAAACGTGTGTAATACAACAAGAGGATTATCTCATGGGTAAAGTGTACAGTCTCTGAAGAGTATAAACTGTTTGAACAGCTGTGTCCACAGTCAAGGGCAGGCATGAGAACTTTCTCAAGTTAGTTTCTATTTTATAAACCTTTGTGGGTGGGATGAAAACTTGTCAGGTGGACGTAACCCTAATTTTGGTGAGTGGATGGACCCTAGTGATGTTAATATTGTTGGATGTAAACCTAGTAATCAAAATTAAGCATCTAGTGGATGTAACCTACACCGTTATAAATATTGAACACCTTTTACTCTCTTTAAGAAATTATGGTTTCGTTAAAATGTTAAGTCATAGAAGTTTCTAATTATGTTAGTTCAAAATGTTGCCTTTTACAAATAAAAGAACCCGCGTCATCCTTGATAAACCTTGCATATATTATTTTTGCATTCTGTGTGTTGGCTCGCAAGCACTATTGCTTGTGCTCACTCTCGCTCCCGCAAAACCCTCAAAGCGTGTGGACCAAGGGCACTACGCTTATTTCGAGTATCCAGAAGCTGATGGCTAAGAAGATGGAGGAGATTAGTTTAGTCTCTAGTAGTCTAGGTCTTATCTCAGTCTAACCGGCTAAGTCGGGTCTTTCGCACACCTATAATATCCAAGTCATTGGATAATATCGGTCGCACACAGGTTACCCCAGTCGCTTGTCTATGGTGAGATGTGTCTTCCCCTTTTGCTTCCGCTTTTGTGTAATGTATTCATTTGGCCTGATCGGTCTTATTGTAAAACTTGACCCGATGCGGTCTTTGTGAACTCTGATATTTGTAATTTAATGTATGGTGTTGTTTATATCTTGTATAAAATGATTCAGTGATATATCTGTAAGCACTACCTACTGATCCAGGGAATAGTGCAATGGTTTCACAAAAGATTCTGGATTAGCTAAATACGGGCCCGAGAAGTGTTTAGCCCTAGCGCACGACACACTCGTGCTATGATTTGGATGTGTTATACAACTATTTATTTATAAGGGTTATCTATTTGTCAGTCAACTAAAAATACCTTAAATCTTAGTCGATTTTTTCATCCATTGGATTATCATCCAACCACCCACATATCTCCATCAATCTATAAATAAATCCATCCTTAACCATAACTCAAGCCTCCCACCACCACCCTCGGCCACCTCAGCCCCAACTCCCTCCCTCCGCCACGACGATGTCACCACTGGCACTGGGGAGGCCCATCGTCCATCACCTCCCACCGCTGCTGCCGCCTCGCACCATGTAGGTTGTCTGATCTTTCGCAGTGGAACAGCGGCAAAAGTGCATTAATACTCCTGCGGTCCTGTAGTAACACAACGTCTTTCGTGTAGTAACACTTCAGCTAGCGTACATTAGCACTCCGGTTGGCGTGTTGTGATAGTCTGGCTATGGAGTAGTAACGCTATGCATTTCATACAATAACATGATTTTTGTAGTACATTAACAAGCTTGATAAGTGGTTGAATTGCCATAGATTGCGCAAGGAAAGAACGAGACATGGACAGAAAAGAAACGCCGATCCTATCTTCCCAAGCGCGAGCAAAGCATGGTCCTACACACAGGTGTGTGGCAGATAGGGTTGCTGATTTCTTGGTTCTTGTTTATCTGTTTCGTGCTTACTCCTTATCTCTAATGACATCTGTCACAACTTCGTCCCAAATCTGGTGGTTAAGTGCTAAAATAAAAAGTAGTCTATCATTATGTACGAAGACTTCAACTGATAACAATCCAACTCAATTATACGTCAAAATAAAAGTAGTCTATCATTATGTACGATGACTTCAACCGATAACAATCCAACTCAATTATACTTCCTGGCTTATCCACACGAAGCCCTTCACGAGTGCATGGACTCCACGAGTTGGACTTCTATTATTCCTGACTCCTCTATATGCACTGTTTGATGATCTTTTTTCCTTGTACATCCTCCATCCGTAACTCATGCATGCATGCACAGCTATGTCCAAATACACGTAAGCACATGTTTTGCATGAACTTTTGCCTCCTCCTGTAGATAATAGTCTTGGCTTCCTACTAAATCAAACTCATACGACGGCACATACATATATGCATGCGTTGGTTCAAACGCATGCACGCACTGCATAAAATATTAGGGTAAGAAATTGAATTAGTAGATGCTAATTGGGCCACATCAGCCGCCCTCTGCGCCGGCGCCACCCACCTCCTCTTTCGCTGCCCCTCTGCCACCTCCCCTGTTAGATTATTTAGCACTTCAGTGATGACATAATTCCACAAATAAATCATGACTACAAAAATAACATGAGAACTAAGCAGGTCTAGAATATGAACTATGATGATGCAAGAACAATAGAACATATATGAACAACAGAACATATAACAATTAGAAGTAAGTGCGGAGTACTAGATGTTACCTATGCAAAATGAAGAGTGTCACAGAGATGAAGGAGAAGACGTCGCCGATGATGAAGACGCCGATGTAGACGATGCATGGAACGGTGAGCAGTCGCGGAGTCACTTCCCAAATACCTAATTGGCCCTCTCCCGTACAGGATCACAAGGATGATGGTTCCGGAGAACTGCTCTCCCCACCACCAGTGCACGCCGGGCGTAGGGATGGAGTAGCACTCAGTAACGCAACGCTCTCAAGAACAGTTCTCTCGCACAGATGTGTTTCGCCAAAAAATGGAGAGAACAATGAGGTAGATCCTCGCTTAAAAGACCGAAGGAAAAGTGCCCATAGATTAGGAAACAACAATCAGAATCCGCGCTCATTAATCGCAAGTAATTCGCAGTTAAAGCCACGTAATCAGCGTGTTTCTTTCCATTATGACCGAATTGCATAGCAAAACAAAATTGCAAAAGAAAGCTGTGTCTGGACCCACGGTCGAACCCAGAACGACCGTGTCATTCACGCCAGACGTCGCATACCTCTGGCTCGCGGCCAAGCAGGCAAGCTAGTGCGATGTGTAGTCTTCCTTTCTCCTCCTTTCTCTTGCTTTACCACGGCTAGACACACTCCACCTTATAAAGTGATGTCTGATGCGACAATGGGTGTCCCGATCTTTCGGTGAGAAGGATAACTCGATTTTGGTGGAGACGACTCTCACGATTCGGCTACCAATCGCACACGTCCAATATGTCTGACAATCATTGAACCAACTACGGGATCGTTATCGACCTTGCTAGAAGCACGATCGACCTGACCGCAAAGGTCTATTCCTGCATGCAATCGAAGAACACGCAATAACAAGATAATAAGCAATCTAAAATTGCAAATAAGATTGAAATATTTGATAAAGTTGGGATTTTTAAGCAGTTTTAGGGTTGGTCTAATCGACTCAAGCCAATACACGAAGTTGCAACAAAGCTAACTTTGAACTAAACAAAATCCAAGGAGACTAGAGGGGTGTGACCTCCTTATATAGGGAAGGAGAAGCTGCATATAGCTAACAAAACAGGGGGTGATACTATTCATGTACTATTCATAGAGGTGGTACTATTCACATAAACAGTATGAGCTCCCTTGGGTGGTCGGCTAGCGTATGGGCCAATTCCGGTACGATTACAAGACCCAAATTTGGCCCAAATAGGTGATGCAGTATCTTCTTTTGGTGATTGTGGAGCCAACAAAAGAAATTTGAAGGTGAGGCTAGGTTCGTCGAAAAGAGGATGAGATAAACTTTCCATCACGTCCTCGTGGAGCTCAAACGGACTTCAGACGAAAAAGTTATGCACGCTTGAAATCGTCTTGTCTCCGAGATCGAATTGATTCCAAAACGTGTCCAAATTTCGAACTCTTGCTTATATTGGACAAAAAGTGATGTGATGCTACACAAATATACATTTTCATCATTACGTAACATCATATAGTTCATATAATATAAATACACTTCTAAAAATGAGCTCACGTGATAATTTAAGGGAAGCATACAAGCTCTTGTAATTGGAATAGTAAGCATAGCAAATATGATTATATCCATAGGGATCATGTCCTCGCGGTGTCTCTCCACCTTGGCTAGCAATGTGGGACTAAACTATCCCACATGTCACCATACATGAGTGGGCCTTTGGGATTTTTCTAGAAATTATTGATTAATGAATGGACCAAAGCCCAATTAAATCCAACAATCCCCACCGATTCCGTGAGGCTCACAAAGTTTGCTTACTATTCCAAAGCAAGTGTTAATATACCAATTTTTCAGTGGATACCTGTTAGGGTTGAACATCCACCTTGAGCTTTAGGCTACATCCATTCACAACTACATAATGGACTAAGCCTTAAATTGGTAGTTTGTGTGAATGAGTTTCTCCTAAAGCTTTGATTGATACTAGGTCGCTAATAGGCTACCCCTGGGTGGAGCATATAAGTTATACTCCTGTGTCTCTTCATGAGCTTCTTAGAGAGTATCCATTTCTCACAGACTTTGACTAGCAGTCGGGCTCACATATGTTTGGTTTTTCAAGAATGTCTGCTCAGAGGATAGCATCTTTGCTATTTAAACCCACAGAACACATTAAGACAAAGTCATCCTACCAAATAGATTTGAGAGTATGACATCTTCAATGGAGTGGGTTATAGAATGTACTCTCCTTCAGTTAACCAAACAGTTTCTTTTTCCCCGGTCCTACTTCACGGGATCTCCGATCACGTAGGCTGGGTTGCCACTGTGGTATAACTCACATAGGTCTCATTCTCATCTCCTTCGATGATTATCTATCACATTCCATGATAAATCCTTTGTAAAGGGATTTGCCAGATTCTTAGCTGTTGGGATATAATCCACAACTATTATACCAGAATTTCTTAATTTTTTGACAGATTTCAATCGCCTTTTTACATGCCTAGAGGACTTCATGTTATTCTTTGCACTGTTCACTTTATCGAGAACTATTTGATTATCACAGTACGTAAGGATGGCCGAGATCAGTTTTTCAACCACCGGCAAGTCCATCAGTAGTTCACATAATCATTCTGCTTCAATAGAGGCTGTATCCAATTCTGTGAGTTATGCTTCCATGGTTGACCTCGTCAAAATGGTCTGTTTGCAACACCTCCATGAAACAACAGCACCGCCTAGAGTGAAAACATATCCACTCGTAGCCTTAATCTCATCAGCGTCAGATATCCAATTGGAATCACTATACCCATCGAGTACGCTAGGGTACCCAATATAATGAATTTCATAACTCATCGTACCTTTCAAGTAGTGCATAACTTACTCAAGTGCACACCAATGATCATCTCCCAGAGTAGAGGTAAACCGACTTAATTTGCTTACAATAAATGAGATATCAGGCCGGGTAGCGCTAAGTACATGAGTGAACTAATAATTTGGGAATATCTCAGCTGATCCTTTCCTAGTCTTTTATTCTTTTGATGTATTAGACTAGGATCATGAGGTGTTCGAGAAGGCTTACTATCCATTGTGAGACCCCGGGGTATTTAGCTCGTAATGCTTAGCCATCCACTTGACTCTAGCATCACAAACCAAATATCCCGCGCCTCGATGTATTATATACCTCCCAGGAGCGGTACACATACACCCTCACAAACATCAATATCAATCCATACACAAGTTATTACAACACCACAAACATCATAGTTTACAACATATGAACATACGAGGTTCTGGCCAGACAAAAGGGCCGACCGGCCAAATAACAAGATAAATATCAAGTATGCAGCGGAAAACAGCAAATAAACTAAAATAAAATCATAAATTAACCATTAATAAAGTCCCAATGGCTTACCATAACCCGCATGGCAACCGACTGGGTTGAAACCATGGCAAATCGACGTTCATGCGCATAATTTCTTACCCGATTCGATCTCAATACCTGCTGTCCGCACTAGTAAATAAAGCAAACAAAGAGTACATGAATGTACTCCACAAGACTTACTTAATTACAAACCTATACATAGCTACATGCAAGCTGAATCAAATGAGAAGGTTATAGGGTTCATTTAACGCACAAAGCAATATTTCATTTGCAATAGTGTAATAGATTGAAGGCAATTTAACAAATCTATTTTTATTTATTTAAATAACAATGAGACAATATTTATAAACATAATTAACATCCTGGAGGTGACTTCCCAATAGCCACCACAACATAGTACAAATTACCCATTCGTACCACCCACATCAAGTTTTAGTTAAATATTGAAGTCTAGTTCTCACGGGTGTATCCAAGCGTGTCCATAACCTAGGACGAGGCTATTCGAATAGTTTGAAACCCTGCAGGGGTGTACCAATGTACCCACACGTCAGACCGCCTCTTTTGCCACGTGATAAAGCACACTTCCTTAGGTATGCCAAGACTAAGTCTTATGAGACGTTTCCAATATAATGTATTAACTACGAGTCGCCCGTATGGATAGAAACACATACGTTGTGTCGGAGTCATCGTAAAACCTCGGTCAACTACCCTTCATGGGTAAAGCCTTGGACAACTACGATACCCCTCGAGGTGGAGAACCTACCCGGAACTCCACCACCGCACACCCAACAACAACAACACAATTTCTTTTACACACAACACACAACCCACCTCCTGCGACCCGGAGCGAACACACGCCAAAGTCTAAGTCAAGAGAAGTCTTATATCCCTCTCATGTGGTTGGTACACAAATTGCTCGGTACGGTAGCACAAGTAACTCGGTCCTTGATTGACTTGGGCACCATTCCATCACAATCTAAGATCGCACCATCAATCATTGTGCCCAAGTCTCAAACATTTCATTTTTATTTTCAGTTTTTGACTTTATAAGGTAACAAAGCACAAAGTGCTGAGCATAAAGATAATAATAATTTTGTGTGATCAAGGTTATCGACTAAGTCGATAACCGCCCAAATCTACCGGTAGATAAGCATTGCTAAGTATGATATCGCATAAGTATAATTAGACCATATAACATCCACCAGGCTCTGATTCACCAGCAGAATTATTAACTTAGGCTAGTGGCAGGGGATGAAAATTTATAGGGAATTAATGTAATAGGATTAACTACCTCTAATCGCAAACATAATTTGACAAATAAAGCATACATACATACAGCTGCAAAACAAGATAATAGTTTTTGAATGTAATAGGATCAACATGCATCAAAGGAAGAACTGGTTGCCCTTATTTGCTGGTACTCTGGACAATCACACGAACTTCTCAATTGCACACTGAATCATCGTCATCTAATGGTAAGAACTGACAAAGTGGAAACACCGAATAAACACCCAGAATTCCAAAAGTCTCCAAAAATTAAGAAATTAATACATAAGATAGAAATGGTTTTAGATGTATTTAGGTGATGATTTTAGTCCAAATGAAGTTCATTTCAATTAGTTAGGAATTTGTGAACTTTAATAATTTAACATGACACTTAGTACTCACAAACACTCTCTCTAGGCATTCTATGTATACAATCACGATGATCATACAGTCAAAATCAATCCTCTTATACTCCCTCCTTTTTATATTCTCATTCCAAGATATCGCAACACTACAGTGAACTAGTCTCAACTAGAAACTCTAAGGGAGTTACTTAATGATGTAGGACCATACTAGGATGAGGGCAACTTTATATAAAAGTGTATTTTGATAATGCCTCATTGTTTGGGATAAGTTATGAATTGATTATTGGTTAAGTTGGTGTAAGGAAAGGCAACGACTAATTAAACATTTATCATCTAGTTAATTATCCTTTTAAATCAATTGACTCGACCATGACTGGTCACATTCGGAAAATATATGCTCTGCAATCGATTTGCTAACCTATCACCCTAGACTATTAAATGAACCCACCACATATTTGCCAAATATCATCTCCACTAGCTAATCACCATACGCTACTTGACTTATTAGTTAACAACATTTGAGCATAAGGCTCACTCTCACTGAAAGTATAGTCTTCTAGTTGAATATCTACAACTAATTGATGTTCTAATATCCTCACGCTAATTACGTAATTATCCTGATTAAAATGTATACACCAAAACTTTATAGTATTGAATAGCTTACTACTAACTTAATTATAATCTTAGTGCTAACTGAGATGTCATTGTTCATTTCCACTAATCCTCTACTGATTTGACTCACTAATGTACTTGACAGCTGCAACACTTACTCAATAATCACTTAACTAACTATCTATACATCTGACTAAATAAGACATAGTGCTATGTATGTACTTGGTAAATATATTTGAGTGATCACTTAGGTAAAGGTTAAAATAAATCATCAATTAGTTAATTATATTTAAACATGCATGACTAATAAAATGACATGCTTAACATGATTATGCACATGCATAGGTAATATCGAACGCCGAAACGCAATTTAAATAAAGATTTTACCGCCGCACACGCTAGGCGTGCGACCACCACCGGACGTCGTCTTCTCGGTGCTCGTCCACCGTAGTCGTCGCCGACAAGTCGCGGTGTCGTGCTCGGCTTCTCGGTCACGTCCACATCCGTGTCCAGGCACATACACCACGCCCTCAGTGCCTCGTGTGCCACGCTATCCACTCGGTTTTGGCCACACCGCACGCATGCATGCGCCACACAAGCCGCTGTCACATGCACGGCTCCGGCACGGTCCTCAAGTGGCCGCCTTGCCGCCGTCCTTCAAGCGCCGATGTCGGTGCTCTGGCTCGCCGACCTGCTGCTCCGTCGCGGCTCCTTGGCTTGGTTTCTGCTGCTCCCGGCTGCTCCCTGTGCACTGCCGACGCTGCGCATGGCCGAGCTACTGCCTGTGGTAGCTCCAGCCCGGTTGCCCACACGAGCTGCGGCTGCATGCTGGCTCTGGTGCTCCCTTGGCCCGGCCATGTCCGCTCGTCCGAGCCGCCTGCTGTGTCGATTGCTGCTGATGCTGGCCGAACTGCTTGTGCTGCCGCAGCAATCTACCGCTGCACTGCCTGCTGGCCAGCAAGCCGCCGCCCAGCTCCAGCTGCCGAGCCACCGGCCGCTACTGCCAAACACTGCCAAACTACCGCTGCTGCCCAGCTCGGTTGCTGCACTGCATGCTGCTCCCCTGCCGAGCTCGCTGCCTGCCAGTGCTACTGCTACTAGCTGCAGCCCATGCACAAGCATGGAGCTGTTCCCAGCTAGCTAGTTGCTACAGTTGATGTCTCCCTTTCTCCTCTTTGCATGAGGCTCAAAATGCTTGGATGTAAAATCTAATTGGATGAATGGGTTGCTTGTGTGATAGGGAACACCATGGTACAACATGCATCAGTAGGATTTTGTTTTGAGAGAGATTGGAAAGGTAGAAGATGTGGGAGATGAACTAGTGCTTCATAACTAAATGCTAGCTCTGGCTTTGCTTTGAAAAGAGAAGCAGTCGGCAGTGGGGGGAGTGGCGTGAGAAAAGAAAATTGGTGGTAGTGATGTGTCTAATCAATTGATTGTAGTAAAAAGGAGAGTGAGCAGTTGGGTTGAGGACAGAAGCAATGGGAGGTGACTTGTGCTGGAGTGGGAAGGAAGAAAATGACAGCAAATTAATTATAAAGGGAAAGGTGGCATGGGGATGAGTGATTCGGCTGGGACAAGGTGGCGGGAGGAAAAAGGAAATGGCAGTGCCATGAGTGAATACATATACAAAAGAAGATGGCATGGGGTCAAGAAATGGCAGGGGGGAGTGCTCGGTTGGAAATGGCATTGAGCTGAACATGGAAAAGACAGTAGCTGTTCGGCTGAACTAAAATTTTCGAATGAACAGTAATTTCGGAATTTGCAAAATGGCTGAGGTGTTCAGCAGAGGCAGGTGCAGTAGGGTGCCGTTGGGATGAGGAAAAAGAGGCATTCGGCTATGATACAGATTGGCAGTGAAATTTAAATAGCAGTATATTTACTCTGCAATTTGTTCGACTCACTCAAACGATCTCGCATGTGAGAACTAAAGGTAGGAATGGATTGCCCTCGCGATGACGATCGCAACGGTATAACATGCATTGACGAATTCAAGATTTTTGTTGGTGATTGCGAGGAGAGAAGTTGGAAAAATAAAGAATGGACATGCAGGTATTTCATCTGCTACTTCTTTTCTCGTTTTTCCGAATTCGCTCAAACTATCTTGCGTGCGAAAACAAATTGCAGAATCAGGTTGGTTGTGCGATGCTGATCGCGGTGGGATGACATGCATAGCTTGGTTTTGAGGTTTTGGATGAGATTTGAAGGAGAGAAGTGAAAGTAGTTATCAGGAACGGAAGACGGAAAAGATGACCGGGAAAAGACGGGACATGCAGGTATTTCGCCTGCGGTCAGTCGAGCCGGAAAGGAAAGAAAAGATACCGATGCATGCATGATGCCATGATTTTTATGTTGCATGCGAATCAAGAAATAAAAATAGTAAATTTTAATTACAGTCTTTCAGACCTTCGATTTAATATCGATAATTATTACTTGATGTGAGAAAATACAAAACAAGCTTTAATTAATTCCTCAATTTATATTTAGAATAATTATGCAGTGTTTAGACTGATATTATAAATTTTCAATTCCATTTTGTTTTATTTATCTATTAAGTTTGTGTTTTAAATTCAATTTCCAGATTGAACAAGCAAAATAAATAGGGAACCAAATAACCTCCAGAAATCCAGAAGAATTCAAACATGCAGAACAGAGAAGATAGAATCCAACTAAAATATTCCCACAATTGAAATCCTTGTAGTTTTTTCTCCGACTTCAAATTGAGCTTTTGAATGGGAGATAATGTATTGGAGTACTATGTTTTAAATTCTAGTCTTCAAATATTACAGAATTCTCAATATATGTGTTACACAAAAAGTTTTAAAAAAAGTCTAAAATTTCACAAATGCACATTAGATGCTTAACTAATCCAACTTAGGGATTTGGGCTGTTACATCCATATAGCCAAAACAGCTCAAGACCTTTTCCATATAATGGGATTGCAAAAGTGTAATCCCATCCTCACCCTTAATCAGCTTGATGTTTAGAATTACATCAGCTTCTCCCAAATCTTTCATGTCAAAACTTTAGGACAGAAAAGAATTAACCTCGATAATCACGTTAAGACTTGTTCCAAAGATAAGTATATCATCAACATACAAACACAGTATAACACCTTCACCCCCACCATAGCGGTAGTAAGCACATGTATCGGCTTTGTTTACTGCAAAGCCCAAAGAGGTTAAAGTTCTATCAAACTTTTTATGCCATTACTTAGGTGCTTGCTTGAGACTATATAGAGATTTCAGGAACTTACAAACCTTGCCCTCTTGACCGGTTACCACAAAACCATTAGACTGTTCCATGTAGATTTCCTCATCTAACTCTCTATTGAGGAAAGTTGTCTTAACATCTATTTGTTGGACAATAAGACCATGTGAAGTGGCCAATGATAGTAGTACCCGTATAGTGGTCAATCTAGCAATGGGTGTGTAAGTATCAAAGAAATCGTCTCCTTCTTTTTTAGTATAGCCATTGGCCACAAGCCTTGCCTTTTACTTTTCATTAGTACCATCAGGCCTATGCTTTTTCTTGAACACCCACTTACATCCAACTAGCTTGTCGCCATATGGACGATCAGTGATTTCCCAAGTCCCATTAGCGATAATGGAATCCATTTCGCTACGGACCGCATCCTTCTTCCAGTACTCTGCACTAGGAGATGCATATGCCTCTGAAATGTATTTGGGAACATCACCCACAAGGTACATAGTGAAATCATCTCCAAGGAATTTTTCAATCCTTTGTCTTTTGCTCCTTCTAGGAACAATAGTGTCATCCTTCTCAAGGATTTGTTCATGTGTGTGTTCGGAATGCTCAATGGGAATTATGGATTCAGGAGTTAAATCATTTGGTTGACTAGTAGAGTTGTGCATATCCTTCATGGGGAATATATTCTCAAAAAATGTAGCATCTCGAGACTCCATTATTGTATCGACATGCATGTTAGTTACCTCATATTTAACTATTAAAACATGTAGGTAGTACTGCAATGAACATATCCTAGAAAGACACAACCCATAGTTTTCGGTCCAAGTTTGCGCTTTTTTGTTATCGGTACATTGAGTTTTGCCAAGCACCCCCAAGTATGCAAGTAGGATAATGATGGTTTTCTCCCTTTCCACCCTTCATACTGAGTGATCTCACTATTCTTAGTGGAAACTCTGTTTGGGACATGAGTCGAGGGCAGTACAGCCTCCCCCACCATGCCTTAGGTAAAGCCGCATTGTCTAACATGGCCTTAACCAAGTCACTCAATGTGTGGTTCTTTCTTTCAGCAATCCCATTGGATTGAGGTGAATAGGGAGGTGTCCTCTCATGGATAATTCTGCGCTCTACACAGAATTCAGAGAACTCATTTGAGAAATACTCTCCACCACGATCCGACCGATGTCTTTTGATATTCCTTTCTAGTTGATTCTCAACTTCAGCCTTATAAGTTTTAAAATAGTCTAGATCCTCATCTTTTGTTTTCAATGGACACACATAACAATATCTAGAAGTATCATCAATTACGGTCATGAAATATCTTGTCCCTCTTTTCGTCAACACACCATTCTGACGAGGATTAAAACCTATATGTATTACCTTAATACATAAGAAAGGACCATACGTCTTCGTGGTCGTAACCCCTAAGGCTAACGACCTCACTAGTCGTAAGGATTCCAGAGGTTACATAATAAATACCTTGGCCGGACAAGGTCCCGTATCTAGTCCCCAATCAACTAACCGTCAGAAACTATGAACTAACATCTAGATCCAAATCCAGGTATATCCTTTACCGTGTGATGAATGGAACACGTGTTGTATACTCCATACCACGCGATGTTACATAATCCTAAGACACTGACTAATGGTTGAATGTCTCACCGATATTTAACCGCACAGCAGTTGATACTTTAATCAACTGCCAGCTCACTCCGACCAGACGCAACGCTTCACATAGGTGTCTTCTCCAGAAACAACTACCACCTCTTCGGAAGCTATTTAAAGACGGAGCATAGAAGGAGGAGAGGGGAGGCGAAAGCGAGACAGACTATAAGACTCTGGGAGGCAGAGAAGACAAGAGCATAGACAACATCATACTCAGCGTAATTAGGATTAGTCATTTGCCTGATCGTGGCATTCCTTCTAAACAACCAGTTCATAGTAATAAAGAGCGACCCCATTCTCTTCCAGGAGATACGCATCATTTTCCTCTATTTTTATATATTTTCATAAGATCGGCAATTTGATCGTCGACACATTCATTTCACAGATATCTGAATGTATGAGTTCTAAAGGTGCCAAATTTCATTCCTCCACAACTTTATGAGGTTTGAGGGGTTACTTTGTTTGCACACAAGTTTGACATTTATAACCTTTGTCTATAGAGAGTTTTGGAATTAAAATTAGACTGGATAGCCGAGACATACAACCAAAAATTATGTGACACAAACATGAGTGCCAAAAGTTGGCCTCATCCCCATTGTTTGGATCACAAATATGGTTCACAACCTTATACAGAAATCTGAAAGGGAAAAACAAAACAAGCCTCTGCAATCATAGCCTTTTCCAATAAAGAGTCCAAATTTAGAAATAACTACTTTATTTGACTCAAAAACCAACTTATACCCATCTCTACATAGAAGGGAGCCGCTCACAAGATTCTTATTTATTGAGTGGACATGCTGCACGTTCTTCACCTGCAAGATCTTTCTCGAAGTAAACTTCAGATCTACCGTGCCAACACCAAGAACAGAGGTATGTGAACCATTTTCCATCAACACGGAGGAAGCCCGAGTGATCTGATAAGAAGAAAGCAAGGACACATCAGCTCATACGTGAATACTAGCCCCTGTGTCAATGCACCAGTTGGTGGAATGTTAAATCAAAAGAACATTAGGTAAATTGCCATACCCAGATGACCCTGCTCTGGTATCGCCAATAGTCACATTCACAGACTTGGTCTGGCTATGCTCATTCTTTCTGCCTTTACGGTCAGGACATTTGTTAACCCAGTGATCGTCCTTACCGCAAACATAGCAGACATATTTTCCCTTGTTTGGCTTCTTATTCTTCTTAAAGTTGGTGGTCTGTACAATCTTGGTCTTTTCCTTGAACTCTTCGATACCATGGTGATGTACGACATTTGATGAAGACGGGGTGCCCGATCATTCGATGTGATTGATAAATATCGATTTTGGTAGAGGCGACTCTCGCGATCCGACTACAACCATACGATGATACTTGCGCCTTAGTAATCGTTGAACCAACTCCGAGATGTTATTGACCTACTGGAAGCACGATAAACCTGACCACGAATGTCTATTCTTGCATGCAATCGAAGAACACGCAAGAACAAGATAAAACGCAATCTGATGTATTGCAAATATTTATAAAATATGATAAGGTGGGATTTCAAAGGCTGTCTTAACAGGTGGTCGTCCGACACAACTGAAGAACAGAAGTTTGCACAGGGGCTAAACCTTAACTCACGAAATCTGACAAAACTAGAGGGGTGCGACCTCCTTATATAGGGAAGGGGAAGCCGCACATAGCTAACAAAATAGGGGGTGGGACTACTTATGCACTATTCATGGATATGGTACTATTCATGTAAACAGTATGGGCTCCATTAGGTGGCCCGCTAGTGTATGGTCCAATTCCGGTACGATTACAAGGCCCAAATTGGCTCAAATAGGTGATATAGTATATTCTTTTGATGATTCCGAAGTCCAATACAATAATTTGGAGTTTAGGATAGATCCGTTGGAAAGCTCTCGGAATATCCTTTTCAATAAGCCCAAGAACACTCGAATCGGACTCCGTTTGCAAAAGTTATAGCCTTTTTACTACGGGCCTGTTGGGCTGTCACAGTGCAAGATTGTTTTGGAGATTCCGACCTGCACAAAATGAATTTGGAGGTGGATCTAGATCCATTGGAAAGATGACAAGATAATCTTTCCATCAAGTACTCGTGGACCTCCAACGGACTTGGTGTGTGAAAGTTATGCATGTTTGAAGTCGGTGTTGTCTCCTAAGCCGAATTGGATTCCAAAATAGGTCCAAATTGAACTCTTGCAAATCAACCACTCTCTGATTTTATTCCTGAAAATAACAACACATTTATTAGGCAATATCATATAGTTCATGTAATATAAAGGTACTCCTAAAAACGAGCTCACCTGATAATCTAAGTGAAGTGTACGAGCTCTTGTAATTGGAACAACGAGCATAGCAAATATGGTTGTTGTAACATCCCAAATGTGGATTTGTGTTTTAAATGTATAAAGATGAGGAGAAATTAAAACTTTTCTCACATCTGGATGTTTTGATCAGCCCATGATTCTTGTGCAGGATTGTGGAAAAAAATCAAAATCAAAATAATCAATTGACTCTAATCAAAAACCTCCTTGGCAAAGATCTTGTGCCAAACCTCTAAAAATAATTTTCCTTGGATCTAGGACTGATATGTGACACCTCTGAATTATCTCATGATTTTTATAAATTATTTGATAATTTTTGGAGGCAAGTCAAACCAAGTCAAAGCTAGGTCAAACCCCAATTCACACATTTTGGAATTTCTTGAGAAAATGAAGTGCATAAAAATCTCTGGAAATTTTATGTAAGGTTTATCCTCAAGTCAAGAACCTCCAGCTTAAAATTTCATAATTTTTGGAGCTAGTTTGCTAACTTAAGAAAATCCTCCAAAACCAGCTATTTAATTCAACCCTAGTTGGTTTTCACTATTCCTTAGGTGCGAGTCGACTCGCCCGATCAACTAATCGCACCGCCGCGGTCGCCGGGCGCCAAAGATCGTGGATCGTTGGATCCGAGATCAACGACTCATATGCGTGTGAACGTTCGACCATCCGAACGCTTAGATCGACGAGTCGTTGGATCTTAGATCAACTACCGATTGAAATGAACGTCGGACGGCCGATCGTCCTGCTCATTTGAACCGTCCGATTTAGAGATAACGGCCGGATTGAAGTGAACGTTCGACCTTTCAGAACATCTCAAATATGGATTTGTGTTTCAAATATAAGAAAATGAGAAGAAATTAAAACTTTTCTTGCATCTCGAAGTCCTTGAGCATTTCTGTAATTCTTGTAAAGGAATTATGGAAATCAAAATCAAAGTCCACAGTTGACTCTATCAAAAAACCTCCGTGGCAAAGATCTTATGTCAAACCCATGTAAACATTTTTCTTGAGTTCTAGGGAGGCTTGGTAACACCTCTGAATTATCTCATGATTTTTAGAAATTATTTGATAATTTTGGAGGCAAGTCAAAGCTTGGTCAAACCCTATTTCACACATTCTGGAAATTCGAGAAAATGTAGTACATGAAAATCTCTGAAAATTTTATGTGGGTTCATCCATAAGTCAGCAGCAGTCAGTTAAAATTTCATAATTTTTGGAGCTTGTTTGCTACCTTAAACAAATTCCCAAAATTAGCTCTTAATTCAAACCCTAATCGGTTATCACTATTCATTGGGTTCAAATCGACTCGCTCGAGCCACTTGACTTGGTGTGATCAACTAACCGCACCGCCTCTCGCCGCTTGGGTGCGGCGCCAGAGTTGTTGGATCGGCATCAAACGCCCACGATCGCGTGAACGCTCGACCATCCGAGCGCCGATCTATTTGAACCGCTGGATTCTAAATCGAGGGCTCACGATAGCGTGAACGTCGACCGTCCAACGCCTAGCACAACGTGAACCGTAGGATCTAAATTAATGGCCCAGGTTTGAGCGAACGATCGAATCGTTATAATCACCCCGTTCTATTTGAACCGTTCGATTTCAATCCAACGGTGGAAACGTCGCCTCCTTCCTGCCTGAGCGCCGTTGAGTCCGCAATGGCGTAAGCAGAGGAGAAATGCACAGCGTGGAGTCACTTCGTGGTCGCTTTTAAACGGCTATCTCGCAGCATTAAATACCGCCGTGCTCTCCCTTAGAAGTACATGGTTCAATCGCTCCCGCCGCTCGCGTGCTCTAATGGCAGTGTTGACCTGAGAGAAATATCACCGTTGCACACTGCCATTCTCAGCTATTTAAGCTCCATTGCTTCACCCTTGGCTTCCTTTAGCACTTCCGCAACTCCATCTAGCACCCACAAGCTTGTTTGAGCTGCAGTCCCTCGAAATCCATTCGGCCAACATTGTTGAGCTTTGAGCTTCGGTGAAGGCGGTACAGCAGGGGTTCACTCCTTTCATTTCTTGCTCCCCCTGCTCCATCTTTACTCTCTTGAGCTTAACCCTCACTCAATTTGGTTCATGTCGCTCAGGGCTTGATTGAATTTGGATTTCCCCATTTTCGGCCGAAATCCCCATTTTTCTTCACCGGGGCAGACTCAACCCTTCTCTGTGCATTTTCTGTACTAAGGTAACTCCTTGTTAGTCCCTAGTTGCTTGGCACCCGCTTCCTTAGACCGCAGCAGAGCTCATTTGCATTTTTCGTTTTCGGCCACTTTCGGTCATCTTTGTCATCTCTGGCTTGCCGGCGTTCTATACCGCCGCAGCCAAAACTGTTGGTACCATGGGGTGCGCCAGGTTGTTAAGAACCCATTTTGGGCATTTGCTCGCACCGCCATGCCGTAGTCGCCGCGATGAGCCTCCTTCACCGTCTGCTTTGTCGATGAAAACAGGACGGGTTTTTGAAAGCATCTAGGCCCCTAAAAATGTATTTTGGTAATTAATGACATTATGTGAATATGGGACTAATATGTTTGTTGAAGTGATTACAAGGCATAGTCCCAAATGACAAAGTGAAATCAAGGAGCTGCATGACAAAGAATGTTGAGAAGATGGAGTTGATCTCAAGGGCAAGGTACAAATAGACTAGGACCCCTTTTGAATTTTACCGGTCTTTAGAGTATGGAGGAAGACCGGATTTTAGGATAAATGTCGTACTATTAAGGGGGAGCTTGTCTAGTAGCTTGAAAGTATCTCATTATGCCTTTGGATCAACTTAGGATCATGCATGTTCTTTTGGTATGGTTTCAAAAGAAAATCTTCTTCTCAGTACACAATCGGAAGTTCCGACGTTGATATCATGGAACTTCCATTGCATGTTCTTCCAAAAGTTGCGCTTGATTTTTCCGAGAGCATCCGTTTTCGGGACTTAGCTGATTTCTCGAAGCGCGGAAGTTCCGCCATGATACGAGCGGAAGTTCCGATTATCGGTTGCTCCGAAAAATTTACGGTTTGATTTTTCCAGAGAGCACCCTTTTTGGGGACTTTGCCGTTTTCACAAGTGCGGTAGTTCCGCTGTGGAATAAGCGGATCTTCGATTATCGGAAGAACCGAAATCTAGTTGGCGGAAGTTCCGCACATAAATCCAACGGCTAGATCAGAGCATTTAATGCTCACTGTAATGACCGTTACAGTGCACTCGATTGAAGAGCGGAAGTTTCGCACCTTACACGGCGGAAGTTTCGATATCCCTGAACTTTGTCTGACTTTTTGCATAACGGTCATATTTGGTTGTGAGGGGTATAAATGCACCCCAACCAGCTCAAGGATGTGTTGCTGAGCATTCATTAAATTCATTTGAGCTTTGAGCACTCCTCTCACTCCTCATTTACTCTCTTTGCACATATTTGTGAGGTTGTGAGCAAGAACAAGAGCATTGCATTATTAGTTGATCCTTTGACTCTTGATTGCCGTCAAGTGAAGGTCAAGGTCTATTCTCTTGGTGCTTGTCGGCACCTAGACGACTTAGCGGAGGTTGCGCGGTGATCTCTTCAAGAAGCTTGTGAAGAGACCCGTCGCCGGTTGTGATTGGTCGGTGTTCACCAACTCCGGAGAGGAGGAAGAACAACCAAGTGATTACGAGGGAAGGGTTAATTTGTGGAGCCAGCTTGAGTGATTCAAGCTTCCTCAACGTGGACTAGTGAAGATCGACAAATCTTCGATACCACGGGAAAAACCTCCTTGTCTTTGTGCGCTTATTTCTTGTCTTTACTTATTGTACTTAATTTTGTAGCTCATAGCTTGTGATAAATATTCTTGCTTAGTGTATCTTGCTAATTTGGGTAATTTGATCTAGAAATTTTAGAAACCTCCTATTCACCCCCCTCTAGTCGGTTATCATTGATCCTACAAGTGGTATCAGAGCTTGGTCTCTCCAATTTTAGACTTAACCGTCTAGGAGAGAAAGGATGGCTAGCGAGGGAATATCAATAGGCAAGGCTCCTCTATTTGATGGATCAAATTATGCTTATTGGAAAATTAGAATGTCAATTTATTTAAAGGCCATGAGCCCAAGCGTATGGAGAATTGTAAGTGATGGTTTTGTTATGGCACTTGATCCCACACACCCCACGGATCAAGACGAACGGAACTCTCATCTCAATGCTCAAGCGATGAACGCTCTCTTTGGAGCTTTAAACGCGGATGAGTTCAATCGAGTGAGCAACCTTGAAACTGCTCATGAGATATGGACTACACTCTCTGAAATCCATGAGGGCACATCCACGGTTAAAGAAGCCAAATTGCATAGGCTTAGGATCAAATATGAGACATTTACGATGTTGCCTCAAGAGAGCATCACCGAGATGTACTCTAGACTTAACAACATTGTAAATGAGCTCAAGGGTCTTGGTACTAATTTGCTTGACATTGATGTTGTGCGCAAGATGCTTAGGGCTCTTCCCGACAAGTACGAAATGTTGGTGACATTGTTTCTCAACTCTCCCGAGTTGCCAAGGATGACACCAACCGGGCTTTTGGGAAATCTAATCACAAATGAGCTTTACAAGAAAGACAAATAAGAGCTCATGGAGTCAACTTCTTCAAGGAAGAAAGTTACCGCTTTTAAGGCAAAAGCGGAATCAAGTGATGAAGAAGATGAGGATGAAGATTCCGAGGAGGAATTTGCTCTCCTTGTGAGGAGAATGAAGAAGTTCATGAGGAGACGCCCTCATCGAAGCTTCAATTTCGATAAGATTGCAAAAGGGCAATCATCTAATGAAAAGAAGCGCTATAGCAACATTCGTTGCTATGAGTGTGATGAGAAGGGTCACATTACCTCTCATTGCCCAACCAAGAAGGATGACAAGGGTAAGTCATCAAAGAAGAAAGAATTCAATGGAAAGAAGAAGCTTTTCAAGAAGCTCCACAAGGATGGCAAGAATGAAGCCCATATCGGAGAATGGGACTCGACAAGGAGTATTCAATTCGACTCGACTGATATTGAGGGGTCCTCAAAGAAGAGAGGACTTGTCGGTATTGCTATCAAGGAGGCTCCATCGCTATTTTCAACTCCCACTTGCCTTATGGCAAAAGGAGAAAAGGTAAAATCTCTTGATAATGAAGAACCCTCCTATGATGAGCTCATAGATATGCTTGAAGAATTAAATGAATATCTTGGAAAGGAAAAAGCTAAATTTAGAGTCTTAAAGAAAGAGCATATGTCTTTAAAGAACTCTTATGATGAACTAAAAGAAGCTCATGATTTGCTTGTCCAAGATAAGTCTTACACTAGCATTGGTATTGCTTGCGATATTCAAGAAAAAATGCCTAGTGTAAACATTGCTAGAACTAGCATATCCACTTCTTGCGATGATTTGCTTGCTATGCCATGTAGCTCAAGTGTTGATTCTAAAATTGAAAATGCTAAATCTTGTGATAAGCTATTTGTAGAGAATAGTGAGCTAAAGGAGCAAGTTACCAAGCTAAGTAAGAGCTTGGAAAGATGTTTCAAGAGCAAATCTACCCTTGATAAGCTTTTGAGTGAGCAAAGGTGCTCATTCAACAAGGAAAGACTTGGGTATGTGCCCAAGAAAGGTAAGAAACCGGTAAACAAGCCTGTGAGGTTTGTTAATCAAAATGGTAAGTATTGCCAAAAATGCCGGGAAATAGGACATGTACAACAAAATTATCCTATTGGTAAGGTTTCATCGATTGGCTTGTTTGACTCTTGCTATATGCTCAAAAAGGCCAAAGATGGAAAAGTGATTGCTAGATTCGTTGGTACCTCAATTTTAGGTGTTAAGAAGAATGCTATTTGGGTGCCCAAATCTTTGATAACTAACCTCCAAGGACCCAAACAAATATGGGTACCTAAAAGAACTTGATTTCTTTTGTAGGTGAACTACAAGACCGGTGGAAGGCATTGGGTGCTCGATAGTGGATGCACTCAACACATGACCGGAGACCGGAAAATGTTCACCTCATTTGAGAATGAGAGCGGAATGAAAAGATCACATTTGGTGACAATAGCAAAGGAAAGGTAATTGGCTTAGGTAAAATTGCTATCTCAAATGACCTTTCCATTTCAAATGTATCTTTAGTGGAAACATTAAATTTCAATTTGCTATCTGTTGCTCAATTATGTGATCTTGGATTAACTTGCTCTTTCTCTACAAAGGAAGTTACTATTTTTAAAGAAAAAGAAAAAGAAATGATTTTTAAAGGTTTTAGATTTGGCAATCTTTATTTGGTGGATTTCTCCTCAAATGAATCTTGTTTGAAAACTTGTTTGATTGCAAAAACTTCGATGGGTTGGTTATGGCATAGAAGATTAGGTCATGTGGGAATGATTCAACTTAAAAAGCTTTTTAAACATGACTTAGTGGTTGGCTTGAAGGATGTGAAGTTTGAGAAAATAGACTGTAGCGCTTGCTGCCGGAAAGCAAGTTGCTAACTCTCATCCTTCCAAAAGTATCATGTCAACCTCTAGGCCATTGGAGCTCTTACATATGGATTTGTTCGAGCCAACAACCTATAAGAGCATTGGGGGCAATAGCTATTGTCTAGTCGTTGTAGATGATTACTCTAGATATACATGGGTATTATTCTTATATGACAAAGGTGAAGCCTCCAAGAATTTTAAAAGTTTTGCAAAAAGGGCTCAAAATGAATTTGATTTCAAAATAAAGAAAATCAGAGTGATAATGGTTCCAGTTCAAAACACTAATATTGAAGATTATTGTGATGAACTTGGAATAAAGCATGAGCTTTCCACTACCTACACTCCAGAGCAAAATGGAGTTGTAGAGAGGAAAAATCGTACATTAATAGAAATGGCTAGGACAATGCTTGATGGGTATAATACTTCCGATCGCTTTTGGGCGGAAGCCATTAATACCGCTTGTCATGCCATAAATCGTCTTTATTTGCATAGGTTTTTGAAAAAGACTTCCTATGAACTCCTTATTGGAAGAAAACTGAACATCTCTTACTTTAGAGTATTTGGTTGCAAATGCTATATCTTAAGAAAGGGTGTTCGACTTTCTAAATTTGCAAGTCGTTGTAATGTTGGTTTTCTACTAGGTTATTCTTCAAATAGTAAAGCATATCGTGTCTTTAACAAAACTAGTGGTATTGTTGAAGAAAGACACGATGTACAATTTGATGAAACTAACGGCTCTCAAGAAGAGCAAGAAGATTTTGATGATGTAGGTAATGGAGCTCTTATGGAAGCAATGAAGAACATGCAAATTGGAGACATTAAGCCTAAAGAAGATCAAAATGAACCATCATCGTCCACGAAAGTCGAGCCGCCTACCTCTTCCGTGACAAATGAAATTGATCATAATGAAGAAGATGTCAAGGAAGATGATCAATCATTGAATCTACCTCAAAGAATCCACAACGCTATAGCTAAAGACCATCCAATAGACCAAATATTGGGTGAAGTAAGTAAATGATGCGGGGTGCCCGATCTTCTCGACGTAGAACCTCTAGATAACTTGTGTACCCTGACGAACCACCAGCTGATCCCCCGCGCCAATGCACGGACTTGCAACTCTATGGAAAATTCACCCAAACACACACTTGATTGGATCCTCGCTGACCACAAGCGAAGATCATCGAACCCTCAATTCCCAGCGGAAAAGCAAGAACGACCCCATATTCTCAATGCCCAATTCCCTCTGTTTGGCTATAAGCACAACAGGAGAATCAAGCAAATGCTTTGAAAATATATTAAACGTGGTCTGAGGTTACAATGGGGGTCTACCCCTCTATATATAGTGCTCCTACTCCTCCTCATGGCTGGCCAAGAGGCTCTACTCCTATTCTAATTCGGATTTGGAGTCCTACTCCAATTCCGACACATTCCAAAACAGAAAAGGAAACTCTGATTTTACAACCGTTATATTGTTTCGGTCATATCTTTTGATACGGGACGAATTTCAGAGCGAGGGAAGATCCGTTGGATCGGTCTTGAAGTTAGCTTTCCAACAAGCCCAAAACCACTCAAATCCGACTTCGTATGAGAAAGTTATGACCTTTTTACTCCGGACTGTCCTGCTGATTCCGAATCCGAATTTGAGGCTGATTCCGAATCCGAATTAAATTCTGAGTTGATTCCGAATTTGAATTTGGTTGGGCTTGTGAAAGTTTCGAATTTGACTTGGATTCTTGGGCTTCTCTCCCCTTGCTTGTCTCCCACGAGCTTCTCCTCCATTGTGACGGCCTTTCTTCAAGAACAACCTCATATCCTTCATCTCCGTTCATTATTGAATCTTCCAATCTGAGCACAAGCAAAACACTAGTTTTAGGTAGTATGAAATTCTCAACTAATTTAAAAGGAAATTCAAGGAATGATTCACCGTTGGATAAGATTCTCTTGTTTTTCAACTCTCTTAGTAAGCTCATGTTGTTCTGAGGTATTTAATGAATTGAAAACATTATATGAAACAACATAGGTAAGGATGTCCGCATCATCCTCCCTTTCTTCAAAAAAAGCCGTCCTCGGCTTTTGATAGCCTGAAAATATGCTAGACGAAGAAAACAACGTATATGCATGGTATATGTATTTATCATCCAAACAAGTTCCGTAGCGCCTGATGATTTGCGAACATGTATTAAACAAAGAGAACAACGATATACGTGATATATGTATGAATCAATTGTTGTGTTATTCGCGTTATTTTGTACAATCGATAGCTCTAATCACATTTCAAATTGTACAACTGACTCATATGATAAAATTTCACCTTCCCAATACCAAAGTCAAGTAAAGTGGGTGAAAACCAATTGATACCATTCCATGATTCAACTCCGCTACTCTGATTAGTTATACATTTAAGAGATAAACAAGTAGGCATCAAGTTGCATTCTAAACAATAGACACTTGTATTTAAACACATCTTAAAGAGACCGTGACATTGCTCAATAGATGGTTTGCAAAACATGTAATTTTAAATTAACAAGATTATCAATAGTAATGCATATTCGATAAACTTGAAACATGTTGTTGTCTACACCAAAATCTCCGATCAAATTGAATTTATATGGGTGTACGTAGCTATTTACTAGTGATTTTAAATGTGAAATTTCAAGAACCTTCTTAATCACACTAGATACATATTTAGGACTATCGAATATGATATAACACAAAGAATTATTAATGTGTATTCTACTAAGAACTTCCTTTTGAGTAATCAATTTCACATTATGCAAATTAAGCATATCAAATTTAGAACGTGGAATCATCAAATGAATAATGGAGTTCTCGCTTTACGCACCTTGTTTTCATAAACGACCAATTCAAGACAAATAGTGTTACCTTGATCTTCAGGTATTCCCTCTCCATCCATGGTTAGCTCTTTATCTTTCTCTTCCAATGGTGAGGGCTCTTGAATCTCCAACTCCTTATTTGCTTGGTACACCTGCAGAATGTGGGATACAACACTAGAAATAGAGGGTAAGTTGTTAGGTTCAAAAATAATCTTACTTGTCCTATCATCTATCTCTCTCTTTTCTTTTGGTGTATCTCTCACACTCTCAATTGGGATGCTCTCAATCTCGCATATGGTGGAATCACACAGCTCACTCTTTTTATCAGTCTCACTCAATTTTGCTATGTGGCTCTCATTCTCACATGGGTTTTGATACATCTCATCCTTGTAAGACTGTGGCCAGAATGACACAACTACCACCAACCACGACCTCCTCACGTGTTATGGTTGTGACAGGCAAGACTACTCATCACCTCGGTCAAGAAAATTCCCATGCTCGATCTTCTTCTCAAGTGACACACCAAAGGATGAATTAGAACTAAAGAGCCAAGCAGATTTAATTGATGTGCTTGAATGTGTTTAAGTCTGTTTTCTGCCTTCATAGAAAATTTCACAAGATCTTGCAGACTACGAAAATATTCATCTTGAAGTGCAACAACGATCTGATAATTCAAGACTGCTTTGAAATATGCCTTTTCTTGATATGCACTAGTGATAATGGCACGGCGCATTGCATGGTTCAACTCAATATAGTAATCTTTGACAACATTGCATCCTTGTTTAATGCTCTCCACGTGTCGTAGTAGTTCCCGCTCATAATAGGATGGAACAAATTCTCTTCTCATGATGCTTTTAAATGCACTCCAAGATGTAATGAATCGTTTTCCACCTAGTTGTTGCCACCAACTAGAGGCATAGTCCGTAAAAAAACAAAGTGGCCACTCTTACTTCCTTGGCTTCTGATTCGAACTTATGTGATTCAAGCTCGAACTCCATGTCTTGTACCCACTCGAGATACTCCTCTGGATCATTACTACCATAGAAGGGAAGATACGTATACTCACGATCTGCCATTGTTAGCAGCAAAGCAAAGAATATGTATGTAGGTGTATGTGTATATGTAGAGGTCACTCAACTCACAATCCTAACAAGGTGAAGTTTCTTTACCGTTCCGAAAGGAATTAAGATCAACAATACTTACACTTCAGGGCAGCAGGAACCACAAGGCGATGTGTGAGCGAATTTCAAGAGCAAGTCAAAGCACGACAACGAATGTTTTGTGGAGCTTGGTATGTATACCTACTTAATTTGAAAATTCTAAGTATTGTAAGGCTAAGTAAATATCCAAACTAGAATTCAATGCCTAGTTGCCGATCACAAAGATATAAGTGAAAATCAAAGCAACTCACACGCAAAGATATTGGAACTTAGTGCAATCAAGGAATGAGCTATGTAAGATATAAGTGAAGAACAAAATAGCTCGTATTGCATAAGTTATAGAAAGACGCTTGCTAGTTGCAAATAATAAAACTAGGGCACAAGATTGAAAAAAATATTGATATTCTAACAATTAAATCAAGAATGAATGGAGACTTTCGCTCAAGTTTATGGTTCGGCTATGCGCTTTCTTTTTCCTTTTCTTTTTCTCTTTCTCTTTCTTTTCTCTTCTTTCTTTTTTCTTCTCTTTTTCCTTCTTTTTTTTTGAACTATTGCCAAAATTCTTGTTCTACCAAAAATGAGCAAAAGTTCTTTCCCACCTTTTGATCTTTGAACAATTGCAAGAACACAAATATTAATATGCAGCCCTAAGCAACGATTTAGCTAGTCTTCAATAGGTTCAAAGTATTCGCAAATGATTGAAAGGTTCACAAAGGATAAATTGGTTACTCACTTTTTTTGGGTGTTTTTTTTATAAACACGACAAAAAAATCAAACTAGACTCAAATAAAAGCAACGCAAAAGAATTCAAGATCAGCAAACTAAACTTGATTCTAATGGACAAAAACATAACAAAACTCACTAGAATAATAAATTAAATACTACGGCTGAAAGACTTTTTTTGTATGGCTTTTTCGTGTATAGGGAAAAAATAGATAACTGGATAAAGATCCTACCGAGTCAACGGAGCTCTGATACCACCCGATGCGGGTGCCCGATCTTCTCGACGAGAACCTCTAGATAACTTGTGTACCTCGACGAACCACCACCGATCCCCGCGCCAATGCACGGACTTGCAACTCTATGGAAAATTCGCCAAACACACACTTGATTGGATCCTCGCGACCACAAGCGAAGATCGTCGAACCTCAATTCCCAAAGGAAAAGCAAGAACGACCATTTATTCTCAATGCCCAATTCCTCTGCTTGGCTATAAGCACAACAATGTAATCAAGCAAAAGCTTTGAAAATATATTAAACGTGGTCTGAGGTTACAATGGGGGTCTACCCCTCTATATATAGTGCTCCTACTCCTCCTCATGGCTGGCCAAGAGGCCCTACTCCTATTCTAATTCGGATTTGGAGTCCTACTCCAATTCCGACACATTCCAAAACAGAAAAGGAAACTCTGATTTTACAACCGTTATATTGTTTCGGTCATATATTTTGATACGGGACGAATTTCGGAGCGAGGGAGGATCCGTTGGATCGGGCTTGAAGTTAGCTTTCCAACAAGCCCAAAACCACTCAAATCCGACTTCGTATGAGAAAGTTATGACCTTTTTACTCCGGACTGTCCTGCTGATTCCGAATCCGAATTTGAGGCTGATTCCGAATCCGAATTAAATTCTGAGTTGATTCCGAATTTGAATTTGGTTGGGCTTGTGGAAGTTTCGAATTTGACTTGGATTCTTGGGCTTCTCTCCCCTTGCTTGTCTCCCACGAGCTTCTCCTCCATTGTGACGGCATTTCTTCAAGAACAGCCTCATATCCTTCATCTCCGTTCATTATTGAATCTTCCAATCTGAGCACAAGCAAAACACTAGTTTTAGGTAGTATGAAATTCTCAACTAATTTAAAAGAAAATTCAGTGAACAGATTCACCTGTTGGATAAGCTTCTCTTGTTTTTCAACTCTCTTAGTAAGCTCATGTTGTTCTGAGGTATTTAATGAATTGAAAATATTATATGAAACAACATAGGTAAGGATGTCCGCATCAGTAAAGGTGTCCAAACTCGCTCTCGTATTGCTTCTTTTTGTGAACATTACTCTTTTGTTTCCTCTCTTGAACCAAAGCGCATATATGAAGCACTAGAAGATCCGGATTGGGTGAATGCTATGCATGAGGAGCTAAATAACTTCGCCCGGAATGATGTTTGGACAATGGTAGAAAGCCCCAAGGAGCACAATGTCATTGGCACAAAATGGGTCTTTCGAAATAAACAAGATGAAAATGGAGTTGTGGTAAGAAACAAGGCAAGGTTAGTTGCTCAAGGATATACTCAAGTTGAGGGTTTAGATTATGATGAAATATTTGCACCCGTAGCAAGACTTGAGTCTATTCGTATTTTACTTGCTTTTGCATCATGCTTTGATATTAAATTATTTCAAATGGATGTTAAAAGTGCTTTCTCAAATGGACATCTTGATCTAAACGAAGGAGGTAAATCTGTTGATTTAAAGGTTTATAGGTCTATGATTGGTAGTTTGCTTTATCTTACCGCATCTAGGCCCGATATTATGTTTAGCGTTTGCATGTGTGCACGTTTTCAATCGGCTCCAAAAGAATGTCATTTAATGGTCACAAAAGAATATTAAGATATTTAAAGCATTCCTCAAGCATTGGCCTTGGTATCCAAAAGGTGCTAAATTTGATTTGATTGGATATTCGATTCGGATTATGCGGGTTGTAAAGTGGATCGAAAGAGCACCTCGTGGAGTTGTCAATTCTTAGGTAGATCCTTAGTGTCATGGTCTTCTAAGAAACAAAACTCCGCTGTTCTTTCCACCGCCGGCCGAATATGTTTCGCAGTAGTTGTTGTGCACAATTGCTTTGGATGAGGCAAACATTGATGGACTATGGAATAACGCTTGATAAAATGCCTCTTTGTGTGATAATGATAGTGCAAGAAAATAGCCAACAACCCTATCCAACATTCAAGAACCAAGCATATAGATATCCGCCATCATTTCCTTAGAGATCATGTGTGCAAGGGAGATATTGAAATTAGCCACATTTGCACTGAAAATCAATTAGCAGATATCTTTACCAAACCTTTAGATGAAGGCCGCTTTTGCCTATTGAGGAATGAGTTAAATGTCATTGACTATTCAAATGTCGCTTGAACTCTTGTTACATGCATCATGGGTCTCAGTTGCATTTTTGTCTATTTTAAGATGCCTTTTCTCAAATTTTCGCTCCAAATGTGATATATTAGTAAAAATTACTTTCTTATATAGACATTAGTCTTTTAATTGCATAATAATCCTGAATGATACTTGGTTGAGTGCAAAAACTAAGGATTATTTGCAAAATCTTCAAATTCACTTCTCTTCCTCGGTGTCGTGGATAATCGAACTTCCGGTCTCCTAGGCGTGGAACTTCCGCTTTCCTAACGTCCGCTATTGAGTTGCGAGCTCCGCTTCCCAGCTCTCTTCCGTAAACGCCGATATAATCGAGCTTCCGGCCTCCCAGCGCGAACTTCCGATTTCCGAACTTCCACTTTGAAGTGCGGAACTTCCGCTTCCTAGAGCCGAGAGGCTTTAATGCCCGCGCGTTCCTCCGCTTTTCTCTCCCTTCACCGCTCTTCTTCTCTCCCGAAGGCTCCTCCTTTTCCAAAAACTCCACCGAATACTTCAATCCTTCTTCGGTTTTTCTTCAATCTCGACCGATCTCTTGCATCCCCAGGGTTCAATCACTCCCTTCCTCAAGGTATTTTCAATCCCTTGGATTTATGCCTCTCATGAACCCTAGGTTTGAGACTTTGGGGAAAATGCAAATGTAGATGAAATCTGTGGTTGATTCTTGGGAAAATAGGTTTATTCAGTATTGTATGATGTATATGCATCGATTCCATGGACTCAATCCATCAAAATACTGAAAAATCCGAAATTGTCATTGCCCTAGAATCGGCCAGATAATCGAACTTCCGCCGTTGAAAGCGCGAACTTCCGCTAGCGGTAGTTCCGCGCTCAACTTATGAGTTTCCGATTTTCCTAATGTAAATGTAGATTTTCATTTCCTTTTGATTCAACCTTTGACACTCCATTCATTATTGTTTTTGAAGATGCCTAAGACAAAGGATACTGTCCCGATGCACTATTCAGATGCCGGCCAATCATCTTCGAGGAATCCTCCCTTAAGGCAAGAAGAAGAATTGAAAGCAATTGAGGATCAAAGAGAGTCCTCTGAAAATTCGTAAACCAAGCGAGTGCATCGTGAAGGATCCGAATCGTAATCGACGAGGAGTTGGGAGAGCTCAAGAGCTCGAGATTGATCTTAAGTCACTATCGCAGAGGATTACACTCTCCTTAGGCTTAAGAATCGAGATTCTCCCTAGCAATTGTGATGACCCTCGATTTCATACAAAATTTCAAAGGCAGGTATATGATCTATTCTTTGGACCAAACAAGCCCTTTGCTGATCACAAGTGCATCAATTGGTCGTATCTCAATGGGCTTCATAAGTATGAGGGTACTTATAGGCTCTTTCAGCGAGCTGGAATCCATAATTTTGTGGCAATAAAATGCAACTACAGTGATGAGATCATTCGATAATTTTATGCCACTGTGCACATTCCTCGACTTCTCTCACCACTTGGATGATGTGGACTGCCGATACTCTTGCACAAAACGTGCCTTTGAAAATGCTTTGAATATCCAAATAAGCGATTTTGAGCAAATCTATGATAGACCAGCCTCCTCTCTCGTCGCCTTGGACTGAATTCTATGACACTACACAGAGGTTTGTCCCTGGTAAGATAACCGGTCTTCTCCCTATTCCTAGCTTGGTAAACCGGATCATTAATCATACCATTTTACCAAAAAGCGGGAACTATGATGCAATTAGGGGACATGTTTGGAACATTTTGGATTGCATCATGCATGGAAGAAAATTTGATGTCATTGATGTCATCATAAGGGAGATAGCAGGCACAAAGAATGATCGGGTCAAACGGATAAACTTTGCACCATATATTATGGTCTTGATCATTCGACAGACTGATTATAATGGAGCTACACCTTCAGCCCATAAATTCTATAAGCCAAGAGAAGGTCCTCCACCTCGCCAACCTTCGCGCCTCCAAACAGAAGAACCTGGTCAACTCGCTGCTGCCGCTTTGCTCCACAAGGTCAAGCCACCATGGATCAAATTTATGCTACCTTGTTGGAGATGAAGGCGTCTCAGGAGGCCTTCCAGGCAGCGACCACTTCCAGACTGGATGCTTTTGAGGCGGCCACCACTTCCAGACTTGACGCCCACGCCACCAGTCTTGACGCTCTATCGGCTAGATTTGCAGAGCGCTTCTCCACCGCCCAGCTTTGACGGCGCTGCGTTCGCTCTCCTCCTGGTGGTCCTCCTGGTGATCCTCCTGTTGCTCCTCTGGTTGATCCTCCTCAAGACCCTCCTGCAGAGTGAACCCTTTTGGCCCTTGATGACAAAGGGGGAGAGGAGTGAGTGAGTGAGAGAGCTTGTAGTTTAAAAAGGGAAACTTATCTATTATAATATTGTAATATATTGTTGTCATTTTGACTATGGTTTGTAATGACTTTGTTTGACAATGTGTTGCTTATGATGATATATCTTGGTATCTTATATTTTTGTTGTACTTGGATCTTTAATTGATGATGAATGACCATGTGGTGTGAATGCTCTATCTTTATTTGTCATTTGCTCTCTTCCAAGTAACAACGTTCTACAGAAACTCCGCCAAAATTTCCTGAAAATCTAAACATGTGCTTTACATTATCTTCTACTCAATATGCACATGTTAAGGGGGAGCTTTCTGTTTCAAACTAAATATCTCTCACATCTTTATTGTGTTGTCATCAATTACCAAAAAGGGGGAGATTGAAAGCATCTAGGCCCCTAAAAATGTATTTTGGTAATTAATGACATTATGTGAATATGGGACTAATATGTTTGTTGAAGTGATTACAAGGCATAGTCCCAAATGACAAAGTGAAATCAAGGAGCTGCATGACAAAGAATGTTGAGAAGATGGAGTTGATCTCAAGGGCAAGGTACAAATAGACTAGGACCCCTTTTGAATTTTACCGGTCTTTGGAGTATGGAGGAAGACCGGATTTTAGGATAAATATCGTACTATTAAGGGGGAGCTTGTCTAGTAGCTTGAAAGCATCTCATTATGCCTTTGGATCAACTTAGGATCATGCATGTTCTTTTGGTATGGTTTCAAAAGAAAAATCTTCTTCTCAGTACATAATCGGAAGTTCCGGCGTTGATACTGCGGAACTTCCGCTGTGCGGTTCTTCCGAAAAAGTTGCGGCTTGATTGATCCAGAGAACATCCGTTTTCGGGACTTAGCCGATTTCTTGAAGCGCGGAAGTTCCGCCATGATACGAGCGGAAGTTCCGATTATCGGTTGCTCCGAAAAATTTACGGTTTGATTTTTCCAGAGAGCACCCTTTTGGGGACTTTGCCGCTTACAAGTGCGTAGTTCCATTGTGGAATAAGCGGATCTTCCGATTATCTAAGAACCGAATCTAGTTGGCGGAAGTTCCGCACATAAATCCAACGGCTAGATCGAGCATTTAATGCTCACCGAATGACCGCTATAAAGGCACTCGATTGAAGAGCGAAGTTCCGCACCTTACACTACCAAGTTCCGATATCCCCAACGTTGTCTCGATTTTTGCATAACGGTCATATTTGGTTGTGGGGGTATAAATGCACCCCACCACTCAAGGACGTGTTGCTGAGCATTCATTCAATTCATTTGAGCTTTGAGCACTCCTCTCACTCCTCATTTACTCTCTTTGCACACATTTGTGAGGTTGTGAGCAAGAACAAGAGCATTGCATTATTAGTTGATCCTTTGGCTCTTGATTGCCGTCAAGTGAAGGTCAAGGTCTATTCTCTTGGTGCTTGTCGGCACCTAGACGACTTGGCGGAGGTTGCGCGGTGATCTCTTCAAGAAGCTTGTGAAGAGACCCGTCACGGCCAGGATTGGTCGGTGTTCACCAACTCCGGAGAGGAGGAAGAACAACCAAGTGATTACGAGGGAAGGCTTAATTTGTGGAGCCGGCTTGAGTGAATCAAGCTTCCTCAACGTGGACTAGTGAAGATCGACAAATCTTCGATACCACGGGAAAAACCTCCTTGTCTTTGTGCGCTTATTTCTTGTCTTTACTTATTGTACTTAATTTTGTAGCTCATAGCTTGTGATAAATATTCTTGCTTAGTGTATCTTGCTAATTTGGGTAATTTGATCTAGAAATTTTAGAATCCTCCTATTCACCCCCCTCTAGTCGGTTATCCTTGATCCTACAGTTTTTTAACGTGATTCGATGTGGACCGTCGATCCTTAGATCTATGATCCAGGATCGCGCGAACGTTTGGATGGATCGCACGCCTTCATCAGTGGACCGTTGGATCCAAGATCAACGGTCCCGATTCATGTCCGCGTGAGTCGTTGGATCCAAGATCAACGGCTCATGTGCGTGTGAACGTTCGGACCGTCCGAAAGGTTCAATCCGCGTGGGTCGTTGGATCTAAGATCAACGGCTCATGTGCAGAACGCTCGACCGCCCAACGCCCCGATCCACGGAACCGTTGATCCAAATCCAACGGCGAGCGCTTAGGGTTTTGAGTCGCGCGCATGCGCGTTATCCGCGGGACTTGGACCGTTGGATCCAAGATCAACGCCCAAGTTCGCCCACGCCGATTTAATTTCGATTTTTCTCGATGTGATTATTTGTCAACCAAAAATGTAGTAACTTGTAAAATGCATAACTATTTCATTTTAATTCCTTTTCGTTGATTCAAACTTTGTTAGTTATATTTTTAACTAAACTTTAATCTAAAAATGGTTCTAACCTCAAGATATCTCCGTAAAATTTTCTTTGAAATGTTAGTGCAACAAATAGTAGTATTTATGATTTATAAGGCTGATCCAAATTGTTTTGCTCATATATTTTGCATTAAGAATCCAAATCAATTGGTTCTTGTTGTTAAATTCCTTATAAATCATGCTCTTGCTACTGTAAAAATTTTAAAACATTTGGAGAAAGTTTGCTGTTGAGTCTTTGTATTTTCTTCGTTCTTATCAGTTCTTTTTCACTTTCTCGTTAGGTTCCGAAGAGCACGTTGATAACTTAAGTGATCCTCTGCAACCTCTTGAACCACATCAAACAGGCAAGAAGTTTGATCATGTTAATCCAAGTATTTTTCTAGTATTTTTTAAGTCTAATATATTGATTTCCACTTGTATGTATGCATTGCTATTTTGTTGTTAAATTATAGTTAGTATCCTATAGTTGCATAATCTGTAGGAATTGAATATCATCTACTACCATGAGCCTAAGTTATTTGCTGTGATTTGAGTTCGATGGATGAGCTCTTGTCACTTAGTAGATTGCGAATTGAAATTACTTAGAAATGCTTAGTTTCGGTAGTAATGGGCGATCATCGATTTTAGTTGATGATCTTGATCACACACCTATTTATTATTACATTATATCCAGCACTTGTGCTTTGTTACTTTGTAAAGTCAAAAACTGAAAATAAAATTATTTTAGACTTGAGCACAATGGTATGTTGGTGTGATCTGTTGGTGTGAATGGAATGGTGCGTAGGTCATCAAGGACCGAGTTACTTGTGTCACTAAGCCAAGCGCTTTTGCGTGCTAACCACGCGAGAGGGATATGGGACCTTGTAGGATCGTAAAGACGACTAGAGGGGGGTGAATAGGCGCTTTCTCAATTTTTTCGCCTTAATCAAATTCAACACGCACTTTACTCCTTTAGCTATGAAAGCTAAGAAGATCAGTGAATGCACAGAGGAAGCCTTGTGCTGAATCCGATTACCCCCTTAACCACAAGACCCAAACAAAAGGGAAATGATCTCAGGAGATCGGTCTGAGTACTGGCGGTCAGACTGGAGGTTGACTGGCGGTCGAACCGGCGGTTGACTTGCGGTCGGACCGTTGGGAATCGGTTCGACCGGCAGCTATCGAGCGGTCTGAAAAGCTGGCGGTCGGACCGCCATTGCTAAATCGGTCGAACCGATTTAGTCCAATACCAAAACACAATGCCCAAATCCAACACGAAAATTGGTCCAACTTTTGATTCAACCAATGAAACTTGACCAAATTTGGAGCACACCTTCCTAAGGATATATGAGACCTATTTCTAGCAACGATCGTTCAGATCTGTTAGCACTAATCTTAACTTGCATGTGTCTTTCTTTAAAGTTCTGCGTTAGTAGACGTATGTGTACATGTGTGACATGCATATACGTAGTCATTTTCTAATAGGTTGAGTCAGTGCATTGTGTTGGTCATGTGCACGTTGATTTAGTCTGTTAGCAACTCCTGAGTCAAGCATGCATGTAGATTAGGCTTGTTGGTTAATTTGTGCTAGTGTGTGAGTACGGCGAGAAGCCAGCAAGACCACGACGTGGAGGCGGAGTGGCTTGTGGTCAGCTGTGGAACGCTTCTTCCGGATGGATGCGTGAGTGCGCGTCATGGAGAAGTGGATGGCGACATGCGATGGGCGCCGGAGACTCGGCCGAGTTGTTGCTCGCGGCAGCGCGGTCGGGCTTTAAAAGCCATGTACTCGCTTGCTTTCGTGTCAAGAGGAATAAAGAAAAGCTGCAGCGCTTGTTGCCGCAGCGCTCGTCGCCGCAAAATTCCCGTGTGTCCACTCCAAATTGTTCTTGCGCGTGTTCGCTCATCATCTAGCTAGTTTTTCGTGAGTCGCCCAACAATTGGTATCGAGCATCAACCTCGCTGCACGGCGCATGCGGATAGGGCGCGCATATGGCGATGGCGATGTGGGCTCGGAGGGACACATGGCATGGCATATGTGCTTAAGACGGACGCACGGACGTGTACCGAGGGGTGGTTCTGGGCATTTGCCGCGTATGCGGTATGCTGCCGAGGGCGTCAGCCCTTAAGGGGGGGTGAGTGTAATACCCCGACCTGCTTATAGCATGGCCCATGTGGCCCATAAGGAGTTGTGTGGTGGGATTAGTCCCACATTGCTTGCCTCAAGTGAGTTGTAGTAGTATATAATGCCTGTTGGATCCAAACGTAGCACCTCCGGGTTAACCCTTTTACACGAAGCGAGGACGAAAGTGTAAGTGGGGTGCTATGTGTGGCGGGTCCGCCCCACGGTGGGCTGGGCATTGAGCCGATTTTGGGTCAGGGTGTTACAGATGGTATCAGAGCGAGGTTATGGCGCGTGACGAGTCGCCGGACAAAACGCCAAGGAGTGGCAGTCACGGTGATCATGGTGGTGCCGTGGTGGCGGCACGCCCAAATAGTAAGGTTGTCGCCATGCATTATCCAATGCCGAAGCGACACGAACTACGGCAGGGGCCGAAGATGAAGATCATCCTACGCCATCTTGGTGTGGGCGCAATCAAGGGCTTAAGGGTCGCATGGCGGAGAAGAGAAGGACATTGAAGCTCTCACCGCCATATCTCAAGCTGTGCCGGATGCCGTGATGATGGCTATCGCGGACAAAGACACGGCGAAGGAAGCTTGGGAGGCCATTGAGAAGATGAATGTCGGCGAAGATCGAGTCAAGAAGGCGCGACTACAAGCATTGAAGAGGCAATTTGATCGCTTGTACATGGAGGATTCCGAAACTATTGCGGAATTCTCACCGAAGCTCACAACAATGGTGGGGGAGATGCGTTCTCTTGGAGCCAAGGTGAAGGACAGTGCTGTTGTGGAGAAGCTTTTCAGTGCTGTCCCTGATAAGTTTCTTCACATTGTTGGCACCATTGAGCAATGCGGTGATGTGTCGAAGATGTCCGTGGCGGAGGCGATCGGGCGCTTAAGGACATATGAGGAATCCTTGAAGGGCCGGGCGACGCAGGCTGTGATGGTGAGCATTTGTTGCTCACACGCACACAAATGGGAGAGTCTCTCACTAAAGAAAAGAAGGACCACAACCGTGGTGGTGGTCACGCAAGGTCACGGTGGTCGCAGTGGCGCGGCGTGGTCGCGACGACGACGACGGCACGAGCAATGACTCGACAATAGCGAGCGCAGTTTAATGGCAAGAAAGGAAAGTGCTACAATCATGGAGTTCGTGGGCACTTTGCTAGCGAGTGCCGCAAACCGAAGAAGGAACAGGCTTTGCTCACGACGGTCGACGACGAGCCCTGTGTCTTGTGATGATGCATTGAGGAGAGCAAGTCAAGATTAAGGGGGAATTGTTAGCACTAATCTTAACTTGCATGTGTCTTTCTTTAAAGTTCTGCGTTAGTAGACGTATGTGTACATGTGTGACATGCATATACGTAGTCATTTTCTAATAGGTTGAGTCGCATTGTGTTGGTCATGTGCACGCTTGATTTAGTCTCGTTAGCAACTCCCGAGTCAAGCATGCATGTAGATTAGGCTTGTTGGTTAATTTGTGCTAGTGTGTGAGTACGGAGAAGCCGCAAGACCACGACGTGGAGGCGGAGTGGCTTGTGGTCACCGTGGAACGCTTCTTCCTGATGGATGCGTGAGTGCGCGCCATGGAGAAGTGGATGGCGACATGCGTATGGGCGCTGGAGACTCAACGAGTTGTTGCTCGCGGCAGGCGCTGGTCGGGCTTTAAAGCCATGTACTCGCTGCTTTCGTGTCAAGAGGAATAAAGAAAAGTCAGCAGCGCTTGTTGCCGCAGCGCTCGTCACGCAAAATTCCCTGTGTCCACTCCAAATTGTTCTTGCGCGTGTGTTCGTTCATCATCTAGCTAGTTTTTCGTGAGCTGCTCCAACAAGATCCACTTCAAATAATCGATCTCTTTAGGTTTTACCAAAGAAGTGCTCAAACCCTAGAAATATGAAAAACTTGATCCACAACTTGCTTATGGGGGATTGAAGATCTAGATGGTTCTAGGAGTATTCCCACACATCAAAGCAAGGTAAATGAGGTCAAGAGACCAACCAAAATCAATCGAATCAAGGAAGCACCACAATCATCAAAAGAGATGTGAGACCCCGGCTTATCGGGCTTGTAATGCTTAGCCATCCATTGGTCCTAGCATCACAAATCAGATAATCTGAGACTCGAGACATGTATACTTTCCAGAAATGCAGTATACACACCTCTTCACAAAATTCATGCATCAATTCCATTCATTCACATAGAACCGAAGCAAAGCAACAAATCAGAAGATAACATAAATAAAGGATAGTTATTACAAAAAGAGGACGACCGGCCAAATGACATATACGTAAAGAAATAGAACAGCGGAAGCAAAAGTGCCATAAGATGGTCATAAACCAAAAGAGCCAATCAGTGTGCCTTTAACCCACAAGGCAACCGACCGCACCGCCAAGCTAGTCGTCGAATCCACAACACATTTCACAAAAGTGAGGCCCTTGGGGCTCACCTTCTTTCCCTGCAACAAAGAGCCCAGCAAAGCCGGGTGAGTACTTGGAATGTACTCGCAAGACTTACGTGTAGAGTAACAGACCTGGATAATACCTACATGCAAGCTATTCAAGTGGAGGCTGTATGTTTTACCTTTAGCATAAAGCAAGTTTTCATTTGCAATAATGTAGTACATTTAAAAGCAAGTTAACAAATCTGTTTTTAATGTTCAAATAATCGTAAATGACAACAATATAACAGTAGATAGAAGACAACAACAGTCCTGGAAGTGACTAACCCATTAGTCACCACAACAATAGCATGAATTACCCATTCATACCACCCATGTCAAATTTTAATTTTTAAAAGGTTGAAGTCTAGTTCTTGCACGACCTCACCAAGCATGTCCATAACCTAGGACGAGGCTATTCGAATAGTTTTATCCCTGCAGGGGTGTACCAATGTACCCACACGCCAGACCGCCTTTTTGCCAAGCTATTAAGCACACTCCCTTAGGTATGCCAGCACGGCTAAGTCCTACAAGACATTTCCAATATTGTGTATTACCCACGAGCCGCCCGTATGGATAGAAACTCATACGTTGTATCGAAGTCATTGTAAAGCCTCGGTCAACTACCCATCGCAGGTAAAGCCTTGGACAACTACAATGCTCCTCGAGGTGGAGAGCCTACCCGGAATCTCCACCACCGTACACCCAACACAAGAACACATATCATGTTTCACACAACCCCCTCCTGCGACTCGGAGATAACACACGCCAAAGTACTAAGTCAAGAGAGGTCCCATATCCCTCTCGCGTGGTTAGCACGCACAAGCGCTTGGCTTAGTGACACAAGTAACTCGGTCCTTGATGACCTAGACACCATTCCATTCACACCAACAGATCACACCAACATACCATTGTGCCCAAGTCGAAACAGTTTTATTTTCAGTTTTTGACTTTACAAAATTAACAAAGCACAAAGTGTCGGACATAATGGAGTAATAATTATATTTGTGTGATCAAGATCATCGACTAAGTCGATGACTGCCCAATACTACCGACATCTAAGCATTTCTAAGCGTGACATCGAAAAGACAATAAAAGAGCATAATTAAATCACCGGGCTCTAATTCACCAAATATATTAATAACTTATGGTTGTAAGGGGATAACAATTTGAGGGCAACAATGCAATAGGAATAACTACCTCTAATCGGGAAAATTAATTTGACACAAAAGCATGCATACATATGATTTGTAAACAAAGTATTAGACTTGAAAGTAATGGGAAATTTATGATCAAACTGCTTGCCTGCTTGCTGTGGGTCAAGATGTTGCTGAGGATCAAATATGTTGTCAATGTGCTCTTTGGATCCTAACGAGAAGGCGAAAAAGAACCGATAAGAACAAAGAAAACACAAACACTCAACAGCAAACTTTCTCCAAAAATTCTAAAAATTTTACAGTAGCAAGAGCATAATTTATAAAGAATTTAGCAACAAGAACCAACTGATTTGGATTCTTAATGCCAAAGATACGACCAAAAGAAGGACTTACGACCAGGTAGTGGTCGTAGATGAACTTACGACCATGACCTAGTCGTAGTAAGACTTACGACTAGTTACAAGTCGTAGAGGAACTTACGACTGGGTAACAGTCGTAGAAGGACTTACGACCAGGTAGTGGTCGTAAAAGAACTTATGCCCATGGCATAGTCGTAGTAAGATTTACGACTAGTTACAAGTCGTAGTAGAACTTACGACTAAGCTACGGGGACTGGTCGGAAATCCGACCACGAGGCAGCGCCTCCCGCACGCTTTTGCCAGGCCCGCGCTTCCCGACCACGGTGGCGCCAACCAAGGGCGTGGATGAGTGTCTAAAAGTTTAACGAACCGACCGGCACCAAGACTAGTCGGAGTATGGTCACATTGGTAATACGACCATGAGTACGGCCGAGTAGGTATGGCTCGGGAGAACTCTCCGAACGGACAATACCAAAAGAACAACGAAAACACACTTAGGCTCCTATAGGGTAAGGTGAAACTACATGAGCTGAAGAAACGACCAGAGACCCACGGAGTGGCTCCGGCGACGAGTGAGGTCCTCTCTAGGCCACAGCGACCTGAGCAAAGAGAGAACCAAACCGAGCGAGGGTTAAGTTCCAGAGAGTAAAGGGGGAGCAGAGGGGGCAAAGACTTGAAGAAGAAAAACCCCCACTGCACCGCCTCCACCGAAGCTCCACACTCAACAATGGCGGTCGAGGAGATTGCGAGGAACTGCAGCTCAAGTAAGCTGGGGAGTGCTAGCTGGAGTTGCGGAGGTGCTAAAGGAAGCTAAGGGTGAAGCAATGGAGTTTAAATAGAGCAATGGCAGAGAGCAACGGCCGGGTTTTCCAGCCTGGTCAACACTGCCATGAGAGCACTTGAGAGCGATGGGAGCAGTCGAATCATGACCTTCTGAAGGAGGAGCGAGACGGGCATTAAATGCGCGCAGAGATAGCCGTTTAAAGGCGACCGTGGAGTGGACAGGACGCCGCGACTTTTCTGCTCTGCGCACACCATGGTTGTTGCTCACGCGCGCGCTGACGGAGGAAGGAGACGACTCGTCGATCGTCGGATTGAAATCGAAAGGCTGAGCTAGATCGGGTGGATTAGAACGATCCCATCGCTTACCGGTCGAGGATCGCTCGATGCCGATCCAACTACCGAGTTAGATCGGTAGATTAAAACGATTCCATCGCCTACCGGTCGAAGACCGCTCGATGCCGATCCAACGGCCACGACTCGCGCACCGATCGATCGCGGCAGGCGATTAGTTGATCGACCGAGTCCAAAGGCTCGGCCCGAGTCCGGTTCGAACCCGAGGAACAGTGCAAACCAGTAGGAATTTGAATCCTAAACATCTAATTTTTGAGGGATTATTTGAGGTAGCAAACAAACTCCAAAATTTATGAAATTTTAACTGGAGCTTGCTGACTGCAGGAGGAACCTCTCATAAAATTTTTAGAGATTTTCAGGCACTGAATTTTTCTCCAGAAATTCCAGAAGAGGGGAAATAGGGTTTGACCAATTTTGACTTGCCTCAAAAAATTACCAAATAATTTCTAAAAATCATGAGATAATTCAAATGGGTTGCCAAGCCTCCCTAGAACTTAGGGAAAAGATTTCCCAGGCTCTGGCACAAGATCTATGACAAGGAGGTTTTTGATTGGAGTCAAATGAGGATTGGATTTTGATTTTCCATAATTCTTTTTGAAAGAATTACAAAAATGACCAAGGGCTTCAAGATGCAAGAAAAGTTTTAATTTCTTTGTATTTTCTTACATCCGAAACACAAATCCATATTTGGGATGTTACAAAACCTCCCCCCTTACAAAAATCTCGTCCCGAGATTTGGCTCACTCAGTAAAGAAAGATGGATAGTCTGCACGGAGACGATCTTCCCTTTCCCAAGTAGCATCATCCTCAAAATGGTTCGACCATTGAACTTTGAGGAATCGGTTGGTTTTATTCCTCGTTCTTCGTTCAGCCTCATCGAGTATGCGAACAGGATGCTCGCGGTAGGTCAAATCCTCTTGGACATCGAGAGTTTCCAATGGAGCTTCCTCAGTTGGAACACGGAGGAACTTCTTGAGAGACCGTGTGAGAGGTCCTCCATTCTGAGTGATGAGTATTTGACAGCGTGTATGAATAGGTTGAGAGTTGAGTTTTTCTGATGGACTGCTTCAGGTCAATCGTGAAATCGAACTACCATTGTATGGAGCGGAAGTTCCGATGATCGAACTACCGGCGTTGGAAATAGGAACTTCCGATTTACCGTGGTTTTGAGTTCGGTCAAGGAAATCGGAACTTCCGCACAAGGTAGCGAGTGTCCGATAATACCGACATTGAGTGTTCCTCCGAGATGGTAATCGGATTTGAAAATCGAAAGGCGGATAGATTTGAAGATCGGAAGTTCCGCCGTGTTAAGCGCGAACTTCCGATAATCCCGACAGTGCGGACGTTCGAAATCGAACTTCCGCAAGGTAAAGTGAGGAACTTCCGATTGTGTCCGTAATCGTGCGTAGAAGGTTAATTTGTGATTTTGATTTTGTATGAGTTTGAGTCTTATACAATTGTTGATGCTATGATATTGTGCAATGCTATGTGGTGTGTTTTTGCTTGTGATGACCGCAGGCATCGAGATGGAGTCGTGGCGAGACACGTGGACCGAACTAGGCGCAGGAGGCGTTGAGGTCGAACGGCCGGGATGTGTCGAAAACGGCGTGAATCTTGAAGCGGTTGCGTAGTCGTGGCACAAGAAGGAAGACGGAGGCTTCCATAGTGTGCAAGGGGCGAACGGGAATTTCGCAAAGCGGCACAAGTGGAGGCGGTTCCGTCGGTGTAGCGGGCTTAATGGGTTGGAGGCCCATTAAGCAAAGGCTATAATAGAGCTCAACCCCGTTGTTAGGTTAGACCTTGAGAGAGGAAATTAGGTTAGCTCCACCAAAAGGGTTTGTTTTGCTTTTGAGAGAATGAATCAAAATACTTGTAATCATTCCTCTGTGTTTCTCCGTGATTTCTTGACTTCTATCAATGAAACTCGAGTCTTTGATTACATGTTTATGCCTATCTTTATTCCCTCTCTGCTCATGTTGAATATCTAGGGTTTTGGCATATCTTTTGATTCGCTCTTATGAAATAGCATGAAACTTGATATCTAGAGTCGCTTTGATATTGCTATTACATACTCAAAGTTTCATGAGCTAAGAATCTGAGAATCGAGTCTATTTCGGTTTTTGGTCTTTCTTGCCCCTTCTTCAAGAAATCCAATTTTGGCTTGATTGTTGAATCTTTGTTTGCGATTCTTCCATGAGGTCAAGATGTTGCTTAGGATGATGTCCTCGTGAAACTTGACCGAGAAGATCAACAAATCAAAAGTAGTTTGATTTTTGGGCAAAACCCGAGCGCTCGTTCTTCAATGTGATAATCTGAGCTTCCGATTTTACACAATGGAACTACCGCTATGGAACTTCAAGATCGAAGATCTGAACTACATGCAGCGCGAACTTCCACACATTATCGGCCTGAGCTTCCGATTTCAAGAACAACGAGGCTTGTTTTTGTTATTTAATCTTGCTTCATTTACTTTCTTTAGATCTCCGTAGATCTTTGTAGGCTTGTTTAAATACCGTAAAGGGAGTTATTAATTTTAGGCACCATTCACCCCCTCTGCTGCTATTTCGTCCTTCCTCTTGGTATCGAGCTGTTAGCTCTTCTTTATAGATCTTAACCGGCCGCTTGAGCCATGGCAACGACAAGTATTCCACCAAGCTTCCAGCCTTTTGATGGCATGGATTACCCTTCCGAAGAGCCGAATGGAAACATACATCCGTGCTCGTGGGTATGCCATCCGAGAAAGGTGAAGGTGAGATTTGCGCCCCGCCGATGAAAACATCAATGTGGGAAACATGCCTAATGTTGAGGCCAATGCTAAGGCTAGGAACATCATCATTCGTGGTTTGAGTAGAAGTGAGTTTGATCGCATTTCTCATTTGACTTCACATTTACATCCGGGTGACCTCGATGCATACCATGAGGGCACCACCCGTGATTAAGACGGTTCGACAAGACCAGCCTCAAGCGTGAATACAAGAAATTTGAGATGCTTGTCGGTGAATCTCTTGACGAGTGCTTTTCGCTTTCACAAGATTTTGAGCAACCTCCGAGCGGTCGGTCTTACATACCCCGACTCTGATAACGCCGATGATGCTTTCTCGACTTGATCTTCGTGTTTGGGAGATGAAAGTGACTACCATCAAAGATAGCACGACCTTCTCGACCTTGACTCTTGATGCGCTTTACTCGCCTCAAGACTCACGAGATTGACATTGTCTCTCAAGGTCAAGTCACAATGATGGCTTTAGTCACCGATCCCACCTCCGATCTTCTTCGAGTCGACACGCGTTTCTCCCTAGTCGCTTCTCTGTGACATAACCGATGATCGCTAGAGCAAATTTGAGGATGAACAATAGCCCTCCTAGCTCTAAGTTTTCCCATGCTTACAAGAGGAGGAGGGATGGAAAAGAGGAGGTCCTGTGATTTGTTTCGAGTGTGGTGGCCCCAACCACATCCGAGCAAACCGTCCCAAGCTTGGGAAGGGCAAAGGTGACTATGGCGGTCCGAGCAAGAACGACTACATCGACAAGAACCGCAACACGAAGCCCTCAAAGACTCGACCAAGGCAAGAAGAAGTTCCGCAACTTTGGGAAGGCAAAGAAGTCGCTCCATCGTGTCCTCACCGCCTCGATTTAACCGGACACCGCCGAGGTGGAGGGGTGGAGGACGATGATGGGAAGGACGATCATGATCCCAAGGACGACGGCAACTTCTCCCAAGATGTGCTTCATGGCCCTCGGGCGAATCGAGCGACAATGAGCAGATCTGACCGGCGAGGTGAGTCCCACTTATGACCAAATTTTAATGATGCTTTTCTTAAGCTAGGTAGATTTCATGCTAAGTCTAGGACTAAGTGTGCCGAGTTGGAGAAGGAAGTAGCTAGACTATCACGGAGCTTTCTTTACTTACATCCGCTCCCTCCCGTGATGATTGTGACACATGTCGTGCCTTGCTTGATGACATGGAAAACTAAGGACCTTGCATGATAGTGTGTCCTCCGAACTTGACATGATTAAAGTAGAGAACATTAGCCTTCTTGTGAATTAGAGATGAGTAGAGTAGCACCTCCTTCATCTACTACCGTTGAGGCTATCGCTTGCACCTCATGTGAGGTTAAGGACAATTCATTTAGAGGTCTTTATACCATGTTGCTCGATCCGCCTCGAGACTTGTGAAAATTGTAATAAACTCAAGATGAACCTAAAACGTGCATCACAAACTTGTCAATTTCAAGTCGCGCTTACTAGAGCCTATTGTTTCTTGCTTAAATCGCCCTAAGTTAATCACTGAACTAGAATCAGATTCAAGCGCCCAAGAAATGATTGATCACAATAACAAACCGCTCAAGATGCTTCTAAGGACCTTGTTAGCTCACCATGCAATCAATGTAATAAACTAAAATGTGATTTGGTTGCCTTGGATGAAAAATGTATGAAGCTAACTAAGGACTTTCTAGAAACACAATCTTCTGCTTGTATTGTGTGTGCTGGAAGAAGTCTAAGGGTTTGGTAGAGACGCCTAGCAACGTGAACCAATCTGCTAGCAATAGGATCGCCCTCAAAAGTTGGTCCGTATGCACAAGCCAATCTTTCCTATGCCGTTGGTTCTTCTTCCTCTACTCCCTTATCTTCTCGTTCTTTTCCCTCGCTTCTTCTTGCACCGCTTTTTTCAGAGTGTCAAGATCTTATGAACACTCTTGAGAAATTTGTAGGAGGCAAGAAGAAGCTAAATTCATTCTAGACAAATCCAAGATTTGTAAATTTAATCAAGGTCTAGGATATGATTTTCATGAGGATATAGGAAGCATCCACCGCCGTGCTCGTAACCATAGCACTGTGTGTGATCAAAACTAAGCCCAGATCGAAAGTCAATTTCAAATCAGCGGGTTTTGTTCAAAGGATCTCTGATAAAGAAGGTGATTCCACCTGCAGCTTTTCGCCTCTCAAGGCGACTATCATTGCACCTTCTCGCCGAAGGATGGACATTTGGTTGATCATTGCTTTAGCGCGCCAAGATCGCACAGAGAGACCATGTTGATTCTTTAGGCGCATTCATGGTCACCTGCATCATGAGTGCACCTAAGACCAACATGAGGTCTAGGTTTGATACACCGGTGATTTAGGAAGCATCGAGGACTTGGTTTTTCCGAAGTTTTCGATTTTCGCCTTCATGCTCCTTTGATCGTGACTTCCGCCGCTTGAGGGTAGATCTCGCTTCCTTTCGAGATGGCTACTCACGGCGGATCAAGATGTTGCCGTAATTTTGACTCGCTTCTTCCATAGCAATGGATTCAAGAATGTTCTTCAGTCCGCACTGCACCATCCGACTTGTTGAGTGACAGAGAGTAGGGTAGATAGAGGTCACCGCTTGACTACTTCATCTGCTCGACGTGTTACTCAAGATTGGGTGCCCAAATCATCGTTGATTCACCCCAAGATCGAGACTTTACTGCTTGACTCGTGGTCGCCGGCCGGGAAGGCAAAGGTTTGGATTGTAGACTCGTGTTCTCGCCATATGACCAGAGACTCGCTGGTTTTCTTCCCAGCCCGTGCTCGAGGTGATGAGACGATCACCTTCTGAGATGCTTCTTTGGGCGCCATCGCTAAAGGTACTGTGGAGCATTAATGATTCTTTTATTTTAAAAGATGATGCCTTAGTAAGTAAGTCGCAGATAATCTGCTTTCACTTCTCACCACCGATGACGGTTTCGAGGTGAGCTTTAAGAAAACAATTGCAAAATTCTTGATTCTTCTGTAGTCTAGTTTATGGATTTCGATATGGGAGGATCTTTCGTGCTGATTTTTCCGAGTCTTCCGTGATCCTCTCCTGTTTAATTGCTTCAATCCCGTGATTTGACCTTCCGCATAGGAGACTAGGTCATATAGGTTTTGATCATTTGACACGAGTCACCGCCACGATCTCATTCGTGGTTTGCCAAAACTCAAGATGGTCAAGGATCTGGTTTGCTTTCCATGCCGACACGGCAAGATGGTTGCCGCTTCACTCTCCAAATACAAGGATAATGACTAGTGCACCTGTGACAACCGCCCATATGGATACAGCTTGGTCCAAATTTGAGTGCAACAGGAGGGAAGTGGTATATTCTTGTAGTGGTCGATGACTTCTCGAGGTACTCTTGGGTGTTTTTCTTAGCCTCAAGGATGAGACGCTTACTCTTTTTCGTGGTCTTTTAGTAGGCTTTCGTTGAGCTCTGTGTGCATTACGAGCACCAGACCGATAATGGCACCGAAGTTCAAGAATTTCTACTTTGAGAGTTTTTGTGGTAAGACAGTGTAGAGCACCGCCTCGCCTCCATACGCCCCCAACAAAATGGCGTGGTGGAGAGGAAGAACCGCACTTTGGTCGAGATGGCTGTGACGATGCTTGATGAGTAATCTACACCTAGGAAGTTTTGGGTCGAGGCAATTGCTACCGCTTGTCATGTTTCTAACAGAGTTTTTCTTCTGCACTCTTGCATCGCACTTCTTATGAGTTGAGATATGGGCGAAACCCAGCGCCTCGCATTTTCGTGTTTCGCTGCAAGTGTTTTATTCTCAAGTCCGGGAACCTAGATAAGTTCGAGTCACGATCTTGTGATGGGATCTTTCCGGGTTACTCGACTTCTTCTCGTGCCTATAGAGTCCGGAATTCATTTAGAGGTCTTTATACCATGTTGCTCGATCTGCTGAGACTTGTGAAAATTGTAATAAACTCAAGATGAACCTAAAGCAGGCGGATCACAAACTTCTTTGAATTTCAAGGCTGCTACTAGAGCCTATTGTTTCTTGCTTAAATCTGTCCTAAGTTAGCTCAATGAACTAGAATGCAGATTCTAGCGGTTCAAGAAATGATTGATCACAATAACAAGCGGCTCAAGATGCTTCTAAGGACCTTGTTAGCTCACCATGCAATCAATGTAATAAACTAAAATGTGATTTGGTTGCCTTGGATGAAAAATGTATGAAGCTAACTAAGGACTTTCTAGAAACACAATCTTCTGCTTGTATTGTGTGTGCTGGGAAGAAGTCTAAGGGTTTGGTAGAGACGCCTAGCAACGTGAACCAATCTGCTAGCAATAGGATCGTCCCCAAAAGTTGGTGTGTATGCACAAGCCAATCTTTCCTATCTTTGTTGGTTCTTCTTCCTCTACTCCTTATCTTCTGCTGTTCCTTCTTCCCCTCGCTTTCTTGCACCGCTCTTTTTCAGGAGTGTCAGTATCTTATGAACACTCTTGAGAAATTTGTAGGAGGCAAGAAGAAGCTAAATCTCATTCTAGACAAATCCAAGATTTGTAAATTTAATCAAGGTCTAGGATATGATTTTCATGAGGATATAAGGAAGCATCCACCTGTCGTGCTCAGAACCATAGCACCAGGTGTGATCAAAACTAAGCCCAGGACTGAGAAAGTCAATTTCAAATCAGCGGGTTTTGTTCAAAGGATCTCTGACAGCAAGGTGATTCCACCTGCAGCTTCGGCCTCTCTGAAGGCGAATTATCATTGCACCTTCTGTCAGAAGGATGGACATTTGGTTGATCATTGCTTTAGGCGCGCCAAGATCGCGCGTAGAGACCATGTTGATTCTTTTAGGCGCATTCATGGTCAGCCCCAGACCATGAGTGCACCTAAGACCAACATGAGGTCTAGGTTTGATACAGCTGGTGATTTAGGGAAGCATCGAGGACTTGGTTTTTCTGAGTTTTCTGATTTTCGTCTTCATGCTCCCTTTGATCGTGACTTCCGTCGCTTTGAGGGTAGATCTCGGTTTCCCTTTCGAGATGGCTACTCGGCGTGATCGACATGTTGCGAATTTTGACTCGCTCTTCCATAGCGATCGGATTCAAAGAATGACAGTCCGCACTTTCGGACCATCGACTTGTTGAGTGACAGAGAGTAGGGTAGATAGAGGTCGATCCGCTTGACTACTTCATCATTCGACGTGTTACTCGAAGATTGGGTGCCCAAATCATCGTTGATTCACCCCAATCTCGAGACTTTACTCTGTTTGACTCGAAGTCGCTTGGCCGGGAAGGCAAAGGTTTGGATTGTAGACTCGGGTGTTCTCGTCATATGACCGAGACTCGCTGGTTTTCTTCCCTAGCCCGTGCTCGAGGTGATGAGACGATCACCTTGGAGATGCTTCTTTTAGGCGCGTCATCGCTAAAGGTACTGTGAGCATTAATGATTCTTTTATTTTAAAAGATGATGCCTTAGTAAGTAAGTCTGCGAGATAATCGCTTTCGCCTCTCTCGACTTACTGATGACGGTTTCGAGGTGAGCTTTAAGAAAAACAATTGCAAAATTCTTGATTCTTGGGTAGTCTAGTTTGCGGATTTCTCGATATGGGAGGATCTTTCGTGCTGATTTTTCTGAGTCTTCTGGTGATCCTCTCCGGTGTTTAATTGCTTCAATCCGTGATTTGACCTTCCGGCATAGGAGACTAGGTCATATAGGTTTTGATCATTTGACACGAGTCGTGCCACGATCTCATTCGTGGTTTGCCAAAACTCAAGATGGTCAAGGATCTAGGTTTGCTCTCCATGCCGACACGGCAAGATGGTTGCCGCTTCTCACTCTCGATCCACAAAGACAATGACTAGTGCACGGTGACAAGCTGCTCCATATGGATACAGCTTGGTCGGCTTCGAATCTTGATCGGCGGAGGGAAGTGGTATATTCTTGTAGTGGTCGATGACTTCTCGAGGTACTCTTGGGTGTTTTCTTAGCCTCGAAGGATGAGGCGTTTACTCTTTTTCGTGGTCTTTTAGTAGGCTTTCTGTTGAGCTCCCTGTGCATTACGAGCAATTCGCGCGATAATGGCACCGAGTTCAAGAATTTCTACTTTGAGAGTTTTGTGGTAAGGCAGTGTAGAGCACGGTTCTCGTCTCCATCGCCCCCAACAAAATGGCGTGGTGGAGAGGAAGAACAGCACCTTAGTCGAGATGGCGGGCGATGCTTGATGAGTAATCTACACCTAGGAAGTTTTGAAATGAGGCAATTACTACGCTTGTCATGTTTCTATGAGTTTTCTTGGGCACTCTTGCATCGCACTTCTTATGAGTTGAGATATGGGCGAAAACCGAGCGTCTCGCATTTTCGTGTGTTTAGTTGCAAGTGTTTTATTCTGAAGTCTGGGAACCTAGATAAGTTCGAGTCACGATCTTGTGATGGGATCTTTCTGGGTTACTCGACTTCTTCTCGTGCCTATAGAGTGCAGGCTCATGAGTCTAGTAAAATGGTAGAAACACGTGAAGTGACCTTGATGAGGCGGTCAGGACTAGGCCTGATATCTCAGGTTCTCTAGAGCAGTCTGAGTCCATCTTTGTGGACGAAGAGGAAGACGGAGATGAGGGTTGTCTACATGATCCAGTTCTTCCTCCTCCTCTTGAGGTGCCTTCTTCCACTGCACCTCGAGGAGATCAGCCCTTACCTTCTGCTTCTTCTGAAGCTAGTGGCTCTGTTCCTATCTCATCTGCTAATGAGGTAGAGGCCACTTCTTCATCTCACCCTGGACCTCCAAGACACATTCAAAAGGACCATCCTTCAGAGCGCAGATCATTGGAGACCTCTTCGAGCGTGTCACACGTTCCAAAGCGGCTTGTCTCTTTTACATCTCCATTCTCGCCTTCGCGCCTCATTTGAGCCCAAAGACGTTTGTCATGCTCTATCTGACGAGTCTTGGACAAACGCTATGCATGAGGAGTGGAAAAACTTTGAAAGAAACAAGGTCTGGTCCCTTGTTGAGCCCCCTCAAGGTCACAATATCATTGGGACCAAATGGGTGTTCAAAAACAAACAAAGTGAAGATGGGTTAGTCATTCGAAACAAGGCTAGGCTGGTAGCTCAGGGGTATTCTCAAGTTGAGGGTCTAGATTTCGAAGAGACCTTTGCCCCTGTAGCTAGACTTGAAGCCATTAGAATCTCGCTTGCCTTTGCACCTCTAAAGGTTTCAAGCTTTACGAGATGGATGTCAAGAGTGCCTTCCTCAATGGCCTTATTGAGGAAGAAGTCTATGTCGACACCTCCCGGTTTCGAGAACCCCAAATACCCTAATCATGTCTACAAAGCTTTCCAAAGCTTTGTATGGACTCAAGCGAGCTCCCGTGAGCTTGGTATGAGAGGCTTAAGTCCTATCTCACGAGTCATGGTTTTGAGATGGGTAAAATTGACAAGACCTTGTTCATCCGCCGTCTTGGCACCGATCTTTTGCTCGTCCGCATCTATGTGGATGACATCATCTTTGGCGGCTCCTCACATACTCGTGTCTCTCGTTTTACGATGTTATGAGCTCGAATTCGAGATGAGCATGATGGGCGAGTTGAGCTTCTTCCTTGGCTTCCAAATCAAACAGACTCGAGGGTACTTTTCTTCATCAAGGCAAATACACTCGAGACCTCCTGAAGCGCTTCAACATGAATGATGGAAAGCCAGTATCAACTCCGATGGCATCTACAGCTGCTCTGGATCCAGATGAAGACGGCGAACCTGTTGACCAAAAGGAGTTCAGGAGCATGATAGGCTCTCTCTTGTACCTCACAGCCTCGAGACCGGACATACATTTCTCTCGCAGGTGTCTTTGTGCTCGGTTTGAGCTTCTCCTCGCAGATCTCACCGTCAAAGCGGTGAAGCGCATCTTCGGTACCTTCGAGCTACCATTGACTATGGTATCTGGTACTCTTCCTCTTCTTGTCTATCTCTTAGAGCCTTCTCCGATGCAGATTTCGCTGGCTGTAGGATAGATAGGAAGAGCACTTCTGGCACTTGCCAATTCATTGGCACTTCTCTTGTCTCCTGGTCGTCAAGGAAGCAATCCGGTGTGGCGCAGTCCACTGCAGAGGCCGAGCACGCGTTCGCAGCCGATTCTCAGAGCCAAGTGCTTTGGATGGTCTCGACCCTGCAGGATTTTGGTTTATCTATCGACTGCGTTCCACTCTTTTGTGATAATACGTCTGCAATTTGCATTGCCAAGAACCCAGTGCAACATTCTCGGACCAAGCATATTGATATCAGATATCACTTTCTTCGAGACCATGTAGAGAAAGGTGACATTGTGCTCCAGCCAGTGAGAGTGAGCACCGCTTGGTGATATCTTCACTAAACCTCTGGATAGTTCTCGGTTTTCAGCTCTGCGGGGAGAGCTTGGGGTGGTTTGTCCCTACGGACTGTTGTGAGGGGGAGCTATGTGCTACTACTGTATTATATTATATTTATACTATTACTCCTTTCTGGTTGCATTTCTTTTTATATTTTGGGTCGAAGTCCTTCCAGCATAGGTTAGAGTGGTTCTCTTGCCAAATTGCTTTGACTGCTATTTCTTATCTTGTGCTTCTAGGATGCTGCTTATTAGCTGTCTCTTCTTTCTCTAAGTAGAGCTTACTCACTTCTTATAGGTTCTAGCAGGGGTCGGGCCACCCTTGGGTAGACAGGGGCAAAGTGTTTGCTCCTTAGTGTATGAGTTGATCACCGATAGTCCTAGAATCATATGGGGTAGATAAGAACCCGTCTGAGCGATAGTTTTCTATATCTTTTCTATGCTCTAAAGGATCGCTTTTCTGCTTCTCTTATCGATTCTCATTTTTGTTCCTTTGGTTCAGGGGGAGTTCATCTTGGTTATTCCAGTTCTTAAATTTGTCATAACTCAACCTGAATTAAAAGATGCATCTCATTCTGAAGGGAATCTGGTTTTTCCTGCATTTCATCCTGCATTGCATTATAATCAAATGGAGCCTTGTTTATTATCCCTTATGATCTGTTTTCACTGTTTTACATCTTGCCAGGATTTCTGCTAAACTGCTAGATCTATCATGACTTTTTATGTGTAGTTTAGTCCTTGCCATGCTAAGGTGATTAAAAAAATGCTAAACTTGAATTAAAATCTTGTCATGATAGCTCTTGAGACTAGTCTGGTTGAAGCTATCCTTTTATGATTTTCGCCATGTCAAGTAGGCTGAGTTGAGTCTTGAATCTCTTTTGAACCTTTTGAGTAAGCTATGTCAGTTTGTTAAGAAACTTGACTTATCTTTAAATCGCTGGTCTAAAAACTTCAAAAGAAAAATGATCCCTTTTGTGCGAAAAAACTGATCTCACCAAATCTTTCTCATGAGACTACTTGCCATTGCACTAGGCATGAACTCAGGGGGAGCCTTGGATGACCTAAGATCACCTCCTTAAGTCTGTTGCTTGGAGTGATCGCATAAGGCTTGGGATCTAGCACATGGCCAAAAAAATGGTTGAAGCTCAGAGGCGCTTGTGGATGGCACCTAGTCCAGAGCTTGCTTTATCGAGATAAAACCATAAAGAGCTTTCAGGAAAAGAAAAATGTGCTAAAATTGCTTGTCATCAAAAAGACCAAGTTCTGGATAAAATGAGTCTTTCTTCAACTGGTAGCACTCTAAACTGTTCAGTATGAGTCTTCTTGGTTCAACTTAGATTATTTGACATGGCTTGTATCATCCTTGGATATTTTTAGCTAGACTTCCATCTTGGCTTATTTAACTTGCTAAAGAATTGGATCATTAATCAGATTATGGACCTTCTGTCTTAGCTTTTCTATACATCAATTGTCATGATCTTGATAGCATTCTTCTGTGTTATGGCTTGGTGTAATACTCTAATAGTCATTTTGGATAATCTACATGGCTCCTAATGCTTAAAATGAACATCATATAGTCTTTTCCTCCCTTTTCTTCATATTGATGATTTTATTGACAAAGGGGAGAATTTTGGAAAGAAAAAGCCTTCTGGAGAAAAGCCTTGAGTTTTATGCGAAAATTGCTCTTTCATCTCATCTCAAGTCTTTCTCTTTTGTCAACATGGTCTTGAGCTTAACTACTCTTGTTTAGACCTTGGTTGATTTTAAACTCAAACTCATCTTATGCTTTTTCGGTGATTGTCAATATACTCATCAAGGGGGAGATTGAGAGACCATGTGAGAGGTCCTCCATTCTGAGTGATGAGTATTTGACAGCGTGTATGAATAGGTTGAGAGTTGAGTTTTTCGGTATGGACTGCTTCAGGTCAATCGGAAATCGGAACTACATGCAGTATGGAGCGGAAGTTCCGATGATCGGAACTACCGGTGTTGGAAATAGGAACTTCCGATTTACCAGGGTTTTGAGTTCGGCTGAAGGAAATCGGAACTTCCGCACAAGGGGTAGCAGAGTGTCCGATAATACTGACATTGAGTGTTCCTCTGAGATGGTAATCGGATTTGAAAATCTGGAAAGGTGGATGTTCCGAAGATCGGAAGTTCCGCTGTGTTAAGCGCGGAACTTCCGATAATCCTGACAAGTGCGGACGTTCCGGAAATCGGAACTTCCGCAAGGTAAAGTGAGGAACTTCCGATTGTGTCCAGAACTGTGCAGAGAAGGTTAATTTGTGATTTTGATTTTGTATGAGTTTGAGTCTTATACAATTGTTGATGCTATGATATTGTGCAATGCTATGTGATGTGTTTTTGCTTGTGATGATTGCAGGGCATCGAGATGGAGTCGTGGCGAGACACGTGGACCGGACTAGGCGCAGGAGGCGTTGAGGTCAGAACGGTCGGGATGTGTCGAAAACGGCGTGAATCTTGAAGCGGTTGCGAGTCGTGCACAAGAAGGAAGACGGAGGCTTCCAGAAGGTGTGCAAGGGGCGAAACGGGAATTTCGCAAAGCGGCACAAGTGGAGGCGGTTCCGTTCGGGTGTAGCGGGCTTAATGGGTTGGAGGCCCATTAAGCAAAGGCTATAAATAGAGCTCAACCCCTGTTGTTAGGGTTAGACCTTGAGAGAGGAAATTAGGGTTAGCTCCACCAAAAGGGTTTGTTTTGCTTTTTGAGAGAATGAACTGAAAATACTTGTAATCATTCCTCTGTGTTTCCTCTGTGATTTCTTGACTTCTATCAATGAAACTCTGAGTCTTTGATTACATGTTTATGCCTATCTTTATTCCCTCTCTGTTCATGTTGAATATCTAGGGTTTTGGCATATCTTTTGATTCGTCTTATGAAATAGCATGAAACTTGATATCTAGAGTCGTTTTGATATTGCTATTACATACTCAAAGTTTCATGAGCTAAGAATCTGAGAATCGAGTCTATTTCGGTTTTGGTCTTTCTTGCCCTTCTTCAAGAAATCCAATTTTGGCTTGATTGTTGAATCTTTGTTTGCGATTCTTCTCCATGAGGTCAAGATGTTGCTTAGGATGATGTCCTGTGAAACTTGACTAGAGAAGATCAACAAATCAAAAGTAGTTTGGATTTTTGGATAAAACCCGAAGTTACGTTCTTGGTCGGGATAATCGAGCTTCCGATTTTACAAAGCGGAAGTACATAAGCGGAACTACGCGCCATACACAAATGAACTACTGCGCGAAACTTCCACACCTTATGGCCGAGCTTCCGATTTCTGAAGAAACGGCCGAGGCTTGTTTTTGTTATTTGATCTTGCTTCATTTACTTTCTTTAGATCTCCAGAGATCTTTGTAGGCTTGATTAAATACAGTAAAGGGGAGTTATTAAATTTTTAGGCACCATTCACCCCCCCTCTGTTGCCATTTCGGTCCTTCACTTCTTTAGTTGGGACACATAGAACACATCATGTACCCCTTCAAGTGCAGCTGGCAATTCCAACTTATAGGCAACAGCTCCTTCTTCTCGATAACACGGTAAGGACCGACATATCGAGGAGCTAACTTGCCCTTGACGCCGAAACGCTGATGGCCCTTCAAAGGAGAGACTTTGAGATAAACAAAGTCATCAGGCTCGAAGCTCAATTCACGACGACGGCGATTCGCATAGCTCTTTTGCCTGGATTGAGCTGTGCGCAAACGATCACGAATGAGCTGGACTTGGCTCTCGGCCTCATTGATCGAGTCCGGCCCAAAGAAAGGTCTTTCGCCTGTCTCAGACCAATTCAACGGGGTTCTGCACTTTCTCCCGTATAAGGCCTCGAAAGGTGACATGCCAAGACTGGCCTGAAAACTATTGTTGTAGGAAAACTCGGCAAATGGCAAGTATTTCTCCCAATTCTTTCCATATGAGAGAACACAAGCACGGAGCATGTCCTCAAACACCTGGTTGACCCTCTTGGTCTGACCATCCGTTTGGGGGTGGTATGTTGTGCTAAAGATAAGACGGGTTCCCATAGCCTCTTGCAAACTCTGCCAAAAGCGAGAGGTGAAAAGAGAACCACGATCCGAGATAATTGTCTTGGGTACCCCATGTAAGCTCACGATGCGGGCAATGTAGAGATCCGCCAAAAGACCTACACGGAGATCCGTCTTGACTGGAAGGAAGTGCGCTACCTTAGTTAGCTGATCAATGACAACCCAGATGGCATCATTGCCCTTGGAGGTACGAGGCAGACCGGTGATAAAATCCATCCCGATCGAATCCCACTTCCACTCGGGAATAGGCAAAGGTGATGAGGACATCCCTCCTTCGGATACACGTACTACACAAGACCCTCCAGATTGGGGTGTTGGACTACAAGGTCCAATGACAAGAGCTAGAGCACGTGACTTAATCTATCAGAAATCTAGGTTTACGACCACTTCAAGAAGGCCTACGACCAGTTCAAGAAGGTCTACGACCACTTCAAGAAGGCCTACGACCAGTTCAAGAAGGTCCACGACCAGTTCCGCAGGGCCTACGACCACTTCAAAGAAGGCCTACGACCAGATGACTCGTTGGGAGCACTCTACGACCAGAGAGGCGAGCACAAGACTGTTGGACACAATCTATGACCAAAGATAGCATGGACTCCTCAAACCACCCTAGGACCGGGCCCCACGACTAGATCTTCGACTGTAAATACGCGACACAAGGTGTCTTTGCGCCACCATTTTGGAAACTAATAAGACTTTGTAAACGTGACGAGATCGGAGTCCAGGTTGTGTACGCCTCATCCCACGGCCGCACAACCCTAGGTCGACCTCCTCACGTCCCCCTATATATATACAGTATCCGCCATAGTTTAGAGGCGGATTTTTCTTAGATTATTCTGCCAATTGCAGTTTCACCGATTATCGGTTTGAGGAACCCCACTTGTAAACTTCATCCATATCCGCAATACAATTCAGATTGCATCTACCTTGTTCTTGTGAGTTTCTTCGATTGCTTGCAGGAACCATAACCTTCGTGGTAAGGTCGATCGCGTGCAAGCGTGGTGGATAACGACAGGCGTGCGGGTGTAGTGAATTACGAGGTGACGATCTGTTGGTCGGAAGCCTCAAAGCGTCAACGTCCTCACGACGAACCAAATCGAACCTATCGGAAGATCGGGCCGCCGTGACTCATCAAGTGGTATCAGAGCTAAGGTTGCCCGTTAGGTAATTTCGTTTATCCCCTTTTTGTGAGTTTTGTTCCATCACCTAGAGTCCAGAAAATTGCCCTACAAAAAAATTTTAGATCGTAATTATTCCGCTGTCCAAACCACTTTGTGGCTTCGCAATTGTGTTTTCAGTTTCGCGTTGTTGAATTCGAGTCCATCGTCGGTGTCTTTGTTGCTGGTCTAGTCGTCATAATCTAGTTTCTAATGTCGAGTCCTTGCTGTGTCGATCATCTAGACACCCCCCCCAATATGACCCCAACACGACCCCCATACGACCACCTACTCGGATTCGGCTTCTCCACCTGGTCGGAAACGAACGCCTGGTCGGATTCGACCAACCACTCGTGTCCGATAACCCTGTTTATTATCTTGTTGCTCTCGGACACCCCACCACCTGGTCGAAAACAATCGACTGGTTGGATTTTTTTCCCGTAGCTAAAGTTCAGAGAGAGAGAGAGAGTATCTTTTAATTACCTTTTTACCCCTGCTCTCCGGAAAAAGTTTGTGACCCATATATATCCATAGAACCAGAAAAGGGTTTTGAAGAGTTTTGAGTCAAGGTCACATTCGCAAAAAAAAAGGAAACCCTAGGTTGGGTTTTTGCAGTCCAAAAAAAAGAAAGAAAGCAAGGAGTGCAAAAAAAAAAGAAAGAAAGAAGAAGAAAAGAATAAGGAGTTGCTTTGTGATTTTGGATCCGATTGTGTTTGTATCTACCCTATCCTTCCGTTTGCTTGAGCTAGTTCTAGGAACGCGTTTGGGCCAAAGAATCGTGATTTAGTACTATGGACTTTTATTCACTTTGCTAATCTGATTTCATTATTGCTATTCCTTGCTACTAAACATTGCCTATCCGAGCTCCACATACTTTCGCCCTCGATTGATCCTCGATTCGCCTCCGCCGTGATCGTACATCCCACCTTCACCGATTAGACCACCGCTTGCAATTTGGTAAGAAACTCATAAGAGCTTGGTAAGACGCTTGAGAGTGTGTGATTCCACCCTCCACCACCTAATAGTGATAGGGATAATACCTTTGTGTTGTCTTTTGTCTCCTACTAACCATGTCGTGTGAAGGATTGATGCGCAAGAGTGTATTTTGAGGAAGAGCTCATGACGCTATTGATGAACAACGCACTACCGTTAATGAGGACATCGACAGGAAGCTTCAAGCTACCACGATCACATTACAACGTTCAATCAACGATAGTATTGTGGCGCTCACTACACGCCTCGAAAGAATGGTGTGGATTTCATGGGAATATGTTACAGATCTTAGGATGATGTGACAATTGGCAATGGCGTTTACGGTTTGTAGTTTCACGTGTTTTCGACAAAGCTACAGTATTCTCGATGAGGCGGTCCGACCGGTCCTTGCACGGCGGTCCGACCGGTCCCAAATCGGTCGGACCGGCCATGTGGGGCGGTCGGACCGACGGCGACCTAAAAGTGGTCAAAACGAGCTGGGCCAAAAATAGGTGTTGTAGGCAAGTGAGGGGATCCCAATGCACTTGGTCTCATAATTTTTGGAGTCTCCAGTAAGAAGTTCTATTCGTTTTTAATTTCCAGAAGGTTTCGGAATTTGGGAGTATGAATTTCGGCTAAGTCCCATATGGTCCGACCGCTCACGAGGAGCGGTCCGACCGCCATGGCGGTTCGACCGCTCACCCGGAGCGGTCGGACCGTTTCTACTTGAACGTCGGCCAACTTCGTGGCGATGTTGATTTGTTAGGTCAAAGTCATTGGTTTCATGGCATATGATTTGCATGATGCATGTTTTGACTAACATGGGTCAAGTTGTGAAGAAGTTGTTCCCGAATTCGTGTTTGCTTGTCTATGGTTGTGCAGGTAGCTTGGTGGTCAACGACGGTCAACGGCGAGGAGGATCGGGACTAGACTTGGAGAGTTGAGGTCCAGAACGATCGACGATGCCGGGTGAGGTCAATGACTCAAGCGTGACGCAAGATGGACAAGGGTGACCTATTGGCAAATCCATGACGCATGGTGAAGCGGTTTAGGTCAAAAGTTAAAGACGGCGCTTATGGTTGCGTGCGTGTGTGACCCGCTTGTTAGTGGGCCTTAACGGGAGCCAAATGGAGTCAAACCCTAGGACTCTAGGCCTCCACTATAAATAGGGGGAGGTGGTGGCTGCACCACCTAGCTCTTTTCCCTCTCGCCTTTTTATGTTTCAAAACCCTAATTGTCTTTAGGGGAGTTGAGGTGGAGGCTAGGGCTCTTGATGGTTTGTGGTGAATTTCGTGATCTTTGATTGTCCACTGATCCATGATGGTGTGGATGTAATCCAGCATCAATCACGAAATCAATCTATGCAAGGTTTGCTTGAGATAAGTCTCTTTTCGTTCTTGCTTTCAATTTCGTGTTTTTAGGGCTTTCTTTGATCCGCGAGTTTGTGATTAATTCTTTCACGTGAATTAGCTTGTTGTGATATGTGTGAATCTATCTAGAATCATCTTGATCATCAATCCCTCACGAACAAGCTTTAGGATCAAGTTTTCGTTCTTGCCCGGTTTTAGACCCTCTGTTAATCAATTGGTAATTGCTCAAGATCGTTCCAAGAATTATCATAATATTCGATTGGAATAGGTCCTCAATAGCATATAGAAGGTGTGTGCAAAGTTTCATAAAGATTGGAGTTGAGAATCAAAAGTTTCACCTAATTGCAACTTCGTCATCGGGCTGATTTTACTGTTTCAGATCGGTTCAGAGGCTCACCGGCCGGATCGCCCGTCATCACCGGCCGACCGATTTTGAGCGGTCCGACCGCCAAAGACAACGCCGGTCGATCGCTGCAATCGGTCCGACCGGTTGAGTCCAACGGCCGACCGCCTGCGGTGAGTTTGCAATCTTAGTTGTTTTGTTATTTTGCTTAGGGGATTTAATTGGATTCAATACTAGTCTTCCGCTGTACTGGTATATTGATCTTCATAGCTTCATCATAGCTATTGGAGTGAAAGTGTGTTGAATTCATTATTTGGAAAAAAGTGAGCGTGCTCCTATTCACCCCCCCTCTAGTCGCCTTGACAAAAAATAAGAAATTAGAGTCAAAGATTAGCAAACTGAAAGTAGAGCTTAAAACTGCTAAGACTCTTGAACCTGATGAATGTTTATCTTGTCATGCTATGCATTCAGAAATTACCAAGTTACAATCTGCTCATAACATTTCTGTACAACAACTTGAGAATGCTAGATCTGAACTAAATGAAATTAAAAGTGCTCCTTGTGAAAAATGTTTAGAATCTAGTAAATTGATTGCTTTTGATGTATTTGATTCTAGCCCTTGCACTTCATGTTTAGAAAAAGAACGTGAAATCAAAGATATCTTAGAAGCTGCTAGAGTCAAATATGCTAAGCTTAAGGACAATATTGAAAATACTACTTGTGCTTCTTGTTCCACTCTTAAGCTTGAAATTGCTTTGTATAAGGAAAAATCTATGAATAAAACTTGTGATGCTTGTGTTAACTTGAGAAAAGAAAATGCTTACCTTCATGATACATTAGAGAAATTTTCTAAAGGTAAGAAACAATTAAACATGATTCTTGACAAGTCTAAAACTCCTTATAAGAAGTAAGGTTTAGGATTCAATTCTTTTCAAGACAATTCAAACCCAAAAGTCATTCAAGTCTTGGAAAAAGGTTTAATTGAATTCAAAACCCAACTCGCAAAAACATCTTTTAAATCACAGTGCTTTGCCCAACCTTGTATTAATTCAAATGGTGCTTCTTCTAGTGGTACCAAGTACCATTGCACTTATTGCAAAAAAGGTGGACATTTGATTGAATTCATTGGCGTGAGGTTGAAAAATGATAGGAAAAGTTTTGATAGAATTTCATTCATGCAACCTAGAGCTTCTATGAGACATGGTAACATTGAAAAGAATAAACCTGGATTAGGATTTTTCTCTCATGCAAATCATTATATTTCTAAATATCCTAATTCTAATGTTTATCGATCAAGCGGTCCGATCATTGGTGGTCACCGGTCGACCGCTTTGGTCGCGGCTCGACCGCCAAATTTAACGCGGCCGACCGTCCATGGACAGTTCAAGTCTCATTTTAATTTAAACATTGGTCATAACCGAATGCTAGATGAAATCAAGGATAGTACTTCTGGTTTGTATACTCCTTGCAGACGTGTGTCTCAGTACTGGATTCCTAAATCATGTTTATCTAACCCCAGTATTGAGACACATCGTTCTTTTGTTTCTTGATTTTCAGGACTACCGTGGAAAGGGGAAGAACACGTGGTTCGCCGACCGGTGTTCACGCCACATGACCGGAAACTCAAAATGGTTCACCTCTTTCACGCGGGCAACAGGTGATGACTTCATCACCTTTGGAGATGATACACAAGGGCGAATTGAAGGAACAGGATCAATTAGGGTAAACAACAAATTCATTCTAAAGGATGTCGCTCTTGTGGACAAGCTTAGGTATAATCTCCTTCTGCTTCTCACTTCTTGATGATGGTTATGAGACTGTTTTTAAGAAAAATGCTTGTCGTGTGCTTGATTCTACTGGTGAGCTTGTGTTTGGAATCTCTAGAGTTGGTAGAATTTTTGGAGCTGATTTTTCAGAATCTATTGCTGGATCTCTTAAATGTTTGCTTACATCTTCTTCTGATTTCTGGCTTTGGTATCGACGTTTGGGGCACATTGGTTTTGATCATCTGACACGAGTTAGCAACCTTGATCTCATGAGAGGTTTGCCTAAGCTCAAAGTCACAAAGATGTTGTATGTGCGCTTTGTAGGCATGGCAAACAAGTTGCCGCCACACCCTTCTCAGGACTATTGTTATGACCGACTTGACTGTGACAAGTTGCTTCATATGGATACTGTTGGTCCTGCTAGAGTCCGGTCAGTCGGTGGAAAATGGTATATTCTTGTCATAGTCGATGATCTTTCTAGATATACTTGGGTGTTCTTTCTTACTTCAAAAGATGAAGCTTTTGGTTATTTTCATGACCTTATTCTTCGTTTGGCTTTTGAGCTTCCTGGTGCTTTGAGAGCGATTCGCAGTGATAATGGCACGGAGTTCAAAAATGCTTCTTTTGCTTCTTTTTATGCTGAGCGTGGTATTAAGCATCAATTCTCCTCTCCACACGTCCCTCAACAAAATGGCGTGGTGGAAAGGAAGAATAGGACCTTGGTCGAAATGGCTAGGACGATGCTAGACGAGTATAACACACCGAGGAGATTTTGGGTCAAGCTATTGCTATCGCTTGCCATATTGCAAATCGTGTCTTTTTGAGACCTTCTTTAGGCAAGACTCCTTATGAGCTTCGTTTTGGTAGAAAACCCTCTGTTTCGCATTTTCGAGTTTTTGGATCAAAATGTTTTATTCTTAAGACATGCAACTTATATAAATTTGAATCAAGAACTTTTGATGGGTTATTTCTGGGTTATCCTGCTCATTCGAGGGGTTTTCGGGTTTTTAATACTGAGACTAACATTATTCAGGAGACTTGTAATGTCACTTTTGATGAGACTAGCCCCGAGCTAGATCTATTGCTGAGATGATTTACAGTGACAGAGAGCATTTTGTGGAGGAAGATGAGGACGGTTAATATCATTCCTTCGTCTGCGCCATCAAGCGCCCATATCGATACAAGAACTCGCTACGCCTACTTCACCTTCGCTTGAGGCTCTGCGCATCTTCATCATCGCAGATCACTGCGAGGTCGAAGAAACGTTATCTCACCCGGCGCCCACTTCGCATTCAGAGACAAAGACCTCGGAATGATAATAGGTAATCTACATGAGCGAGTCACTCGCTCCAGGTATAATGATCCAAATCTCTACTCTCATTCGGCTTTTGTTGCTTCTTTTGAACCCCGTGATATATCACATGCTTTATCTGATTCTAGCTGGGTAAATGCCATGCATGAGGAGTTAGAAAATTTTGAAAGAAACAAAGTTTGGAACCTAGTAGAACCCCCTAGTGGTCATAATGTTATAGGAACCCGTTGGGTGTTTAAGAATAAACAAGGTGAGGATGGTTCTGTGGTTAGAAATAAAGCCAGATTGGTAGCTCAGGGTTTCAGCCAAGTTGAGGGGTTAGATTTTGATGAGATATTTGCTCCTGTTGCTAGACTAGAAGCCATTCGCATTCTGCTTGCATTTGCTGCATCAAAAGGTTTTAAAATATATCAGATGGATGTTAAAAGTGCCTTTTTAAATGTTTTCATAGATGAGGAAGTGTATGTTAAGCAACCCCCTGGTTTTGAGGATCCCAAGTATCCAAATCGTGTGTTCAAATTATCCAAAGCTTTGTATGGTCTTAAACAAGCCCCTAGAGCCTGGTATGATAGACTTAAGACCTTCTTGCTTAAAAATAATTTTGAGATGGGTAAAGTGGATAAAACCCTATTCATTCTTAGACGTGACAATGACTTCCTGCTTGCTCAAATTTATGTGGATGATATTATCTTTGGTGGTTCCTCTAATGCGCTTGTTTCCAGCTTTTCTGACACTATGTCCAGGGAATTTGAGATGAGTATGATGGGAGAGCTTAATTACTTTTTGGGACTTCAAATCAAGCAATGCAAGGAAGGAACTTTCATCCATCAGACGAAGTACACTAAAGATCTACTAAAACGCTTCAACATGGGTGACTGCAAGCCAATTTCCACTCCCATGGCAACCTCGACTGTCTTGGATCCAGATGAGGAAGGAGAAGTCGTGGATCAACGCGAGTACCACAAAGATGATCGGCTCCTTCAGATTTGACGGCCTCGAGACCGACATTCACTTCACGGTATGCCTTTGTGCAAGATTTCAGGCGTCTCCGAGAACTTCCCATCGCCAAGCCGTTAAGCGCATATTCAGGTATTTACACTCTACTCTCTTATATGGCATTTGGTATTCATGCTCTTCAGCTTTGTCCATTAGAGGTTTTTCAGATTTTGATTTTGCGGGCTGTCGGTTAGATAGGAAGAGTACCTCAGGCACCTGTCACTTTCTAGGCACTTCTCTTGTATCTTGGTCTTCTAGGAAGCGGTCTTACATTGCACAATCCATCACGAAGCGGAGTATGTAGTCACTGCTAGTTGTCAGAGCTGATTTTGTGGATGACGCCCACTTTGAAAGATTATGGGTTAAACTTTGCTAGTGTTCCTCTTTTACGTGATAACACTTCGCTATTAATATTGCTAAAAACCCAAAGGCAACATTCTAGGACTAAGCACATAGACATTCGCTTTCACTTCCTTAAAGATCATGTTGAAAAAGGTGATATTGTGATGCACTTCAGAGAGTCCAAGCTCAATTAGCGTATATTCTTACCAAGCCTTTAGATCAAACCGATTTTCCTCCTTAAGAAGCTTAGTTAGGGTAATTTATCCTTATGGGTTGGTTTGAGGGGGAGTTTGATCTTTTTCTTATCTTTTCTTGTTCTTTTGATCTTTTATTGTTCTTTTTCTGAACTTAGTGATCTTTTCGAACTTTTTAGGTTTTTAGGCTTTTTAATTGCATCTCATTGTGTCATATTGCATTCATATGAAAACTCCAACAAGTGGTTACAACAAATGGTATGAAAAATCTAAAAAGATACATTGTAATATAAGATTTTCTGCTTACTTTTAAAAATTGATGAAGCTTTGCCTATTACCCTTTAGAGCTTTTGTATTTCAATTCTTGCTCAATGTCATGTCTAGTTCTTTGACTTGCTAGAATTATCATGCTTTTACATGTGTAGCTAAGTCTTTGCCATATGAGCTAGAACCTTTTAAACAACTCAAATTAAGAAATTGCAATTTGTGGATGTTTTAGCGAGTTGCGCAATTAGTGCTCCTCTTGTGACATTGGCCCTGTCAGAATTGCTTTGTTAGCTCTTTGATCTAAAATTGACCATTACTTGAGCTTTTGTGTTCTTGAGATTCTAAAACTGCTCATATGAAAAATGAAAATCAAGATTGTCTTATGCTTAATTTGTGCCAAACTATTCTTACGAGACTGCTTGTCAAATGACATGAACTTGGAGATAGTTTGATGAACCAGACGATCTCATGGGGACTGCTTGTCAGAAATGACATGAACCTCAAGATTTGTCGCCTTAGAAGCTTAGAAAGAGTTTGTGGATGGCTCCTATTCCAGGATCTTCTTTACTAAGATATACCTTTAATCAACTTTTGGTCGAAGCTTAGGATGAGTTTGTGGATGGCTCCTAGTTCAGGATCTTGTCACTAAGTTAGATCATTAGTAAACTTCAATATTCAATGCAAATGAGAAAAATGTTGACAAATGGGCGTTTACAAAATATTGAGCAAAATGATTCAATACGGGACTTGATTGACTCTTAATGTGGTCTTTGTTAGATTCTTGATCTCACTTTGACATTTTGACATGGCCAATTTCACTTTAGGATCCCTGTTGATGAACTTGCTGAATTTGAAGCGTTGCTTAAATTGATCAAATCTACTGCTTTACTTTTGAGCCTTTGTGCTTAGCTTTGATATATATGTCTTACCATGATCTTGCTAGCGCTGTCAGGCTTGATATGCTGTTTGTGCAACATTAGAGATACTAGCTTGTTCTTTTGGGTAATCTCCAAAGCTTCTTGTAATCAAAAATTGAAAAATACAAAAATTGAAGCCACTCCATTGCACTTCATGCATATTCCTCTTTATGCTTCTTTTGTTTCTGCTTCTTCTTTGTTCCCGAATTCGTGTTTGCTTGTCTATGGTTGTGCAGCTAGCTTGGTGGTCAACGACGGTCAACGGCGAGGAGGATCGGGACTAGACTTGGAGAGTTGAGGTCCAGAACGATCGACGATGCCGGGTGAGGTCAATGACTCAAGCGTGACGCAAGATGGACAAGGGTGACCTATTGGCAAATCCATGACGCATGGTGAAGCGGTTTAGGTCAAAAGTTAAAGACGGCGCTTTGCGAAGCGTGCGTGTGTGACCCGTTTGTTAGTGGGCCTTAACGGGAGCCAAATGGAGTCAAACCCTAGGACTCTAGGCCTCCACTATAAATAGGGGGAGGTGGTGGCTGCACCACCTAGCTCTTTTCCCTCTCGCCTTTTTATGTTTCAAAACCCTAATTGTCTTTAGGGGAGTTGAGGTGGAGGCTAGGGCTCTTGATGGTTTGTGGTGAATTTCGTGATCTTTGATTGTCCACTGATCCATGATGGTGTGGATGTAATCCAGCAACAATCACGAAATCAATCTATGCAAGGTTTGCTTGAGATAAGTCTCTTTTCGTTCTTGCTTTCAATTTCGTGTTTTTAGGGCTTTCTTTGATCCGCGAGTTTGTGATTGATTCTTTCACGTGAATTAGCTTGCTGTGATATGTGTGAATCTATCTAGCATCATCTTGATCATCAATCCCTCACGAACAAGCTTTAGGATCAAGTTTTCGTTCTTGCCCGGTTTTAGACCCTCTGTTAATCAATTGGCAATTGCTCAAGATCGTTCCAAGAATTATCATAATATTCGATTGGAATAGGTCCTCAATAGCATATAGAAGGTGTGTGCAAAGTTTCATAAAGATTGGAGTTGAGAATCAAAAGTTTCACCTAATTGCAACTTCGCCATCGGGCCGATTTCTTGCTTTAGATCGGTTCAGAGATCACGGCCGATCGGACCGCCATCATCACCGGTCGACCGATTTTGAGCGAACCGATCGCCAGACTAACGCCGGTCGACCGCTGGCAATCGGTCCGACCGATTGGGTCCAGCGGTCGACCGCCTGCGTCCGTGAGTCTTTGCAATCTTAGTTGATTTTGTAGCATTGCTTAGGGGTTTAATTGATTCAATACTAGTCTTCCATTTGATCGGTATATTGATCTTCATAGCTTTCTAATAGCTACTGGAGTGAAATTGTATTGAGTTCATAATTTGTGAAAAAGTGAGCGTGCTCCTATTCACCCCCCCCCCCTCTAGTCGCCTTTACGGTCCAACAAATGGTGAATCGACCACCAAACGTTGGTCGTGTGGAACCTCATGGTGCAGCCCATGACCATGAGTTTGATAATGATAATGAGATGCACGACCACGACGCCTTTGATGCACGATAACGAACCGCCGAACTTCAACCGTCAAGGTATGAGAGGTAACAATTTTCAAAGAACATAATGCCCATGATGATCCATATGCTAAAGTCAAATTCACTATACCATCTTTTGCGGGTGCTTATGATGCAGAAATATATCTAGATTGGGAGATGACGGTAGAACAAAAATTCAATGCTCACTTAGTTCCTGAAGTGCATAGAGTTAGGCAAGCCACAAGTGAATTTAAAAACTTTGCCATCATTTGGTGGAATAGGGTTTGCACCTAAGGATTAGCGCCTACTACGTGGGATGGTTTAAAGGTTGCTATGCGTAACAGATTTGTCCCACCTTCTTTTAAACGTGATTTGCGTAATAAATTGCAGCGCTTAAATCAAGGTAATAGATCCGTAGAAGAATATTATCAGGAGCTACAAATTAGCATGTTGCGTTGTGATATTATTGAGGATGAAGAAGCTGCAATAGCACGTTTTTATGGAGGATTAAGACGTGAAATTCAGGACATAGTGGATTACAAAGAATACGATATTGTCCCTAGATTGTTCCAACTTGCATGTTTGGCAGAAAAAGAATTACAGGGACGACAACAGAGGCCAAGGAACAATTTTGGGAGCATGACTACACCACGACCAGTGCCGGGGCAAGCCAAAACACACCCACTTTCACCTACGGTCTGCTGCCCCTCCTCGAGTAGGGTGCGTTCAGCAAAGACCTCCGACCACATCACGTGCACCCGAGGTAAGCAAACCTACTAGTGTATGTGCTCCACCAATCGTTCTTCCTCGGTTGCTTCCACTGGTCGTACCACCGGGATTATTTGCCACCGTTGCAAGGGAATGGGACACGTCATGAAGGACTGCCCAAGTCAGCGAGTATACCTTGCCACTACAGACGGTGGATATGTAAGTACTAGTGATATTGAGGATGAATATGTACTTGCAGCTAACATTGCAGGAGGAGGAGACGAGACAGACAGTGATGCTGATGGTGTAGAGGAGCAAGTAGTCTGTTGACACCGAGTATCATATGAGCCTTGTTGCAGAACGAGTCCGAGCGCACAAGTGGAGAGAGCGGAGCAAAATCAACGGCATAACTTGTTTCAAACCAGATTTCTTGTGAAGGACAGAGCCTGTAGAGTCATCGTTGATGGAGGGAGCTGCAACAACCTTGCAAGCTCCGAGATGGTCGAGAAGCTTGGCTTGACCACACAACCCCACCCACGTCCCTACTACATCCAATGGTTCAATTCGTGTGGTAAGTTAAAGGTAAACAAAGTTGTGAACGTGCAATTTTCAGCTGGTAATTACAAAGATAGTTCGACTTTGATATAGTACCGATGCAAGTCCGCTTTTTATTGCTCTCGGAGGCCTTGGATATATGACAATGATATTTTGCACCATGGTAGAGCTAATACCTACTCGTTCTTACACAAGGGCAAGAAGATTAAGTTATTGCCTTTGACACCAGCTAAGATTTTGAAAGATGAAGAAGAGCGCGCTAAAAATGAAAGAAACACCGATAAGCATGATTCTGAAAATCAGCAAGTAGCAAAACGTGTATTCCCACCTAAAAGGGAGAAAGTGGCGTCTAGTCCTAAGTCTGAGGGGATTAAATTGAAGGGATGTGTTATGATTGCCACTAAATCTGAACTTGCTGAAATTTGTGATAATGAGTTGCCATCTATGCTTTGATATGCAAAAATGCCTTATACTCGCTTGAGGATATAGCTAGCTCTTTGCCTCCTATTTGTTGCTAACCTTTGCAGAGAGTATGTGGATGTATTCCCACCGAGGTACCCCGGATTACCACCTATTCGAGGGATAGAGCATCAAATTGATTTGATCCCAGGAGCGACTTTGCAAAACCGTGCTGCATATAGGACCAATCCAGAGGAGACTAAGGAAATTCAGCGACAAGTCCAAGATCTTCTGGACCGTGGGTACGTAAGAGAAAGCCTTATTCCTTGTGCTATTCCAGTTCTTTTGGTTCCTAAGAAAGACGGTAGTTGGCGTATGTGTGTTGATTGCAGAGCCATTAATAACATTACTATAAGGTATCGTCATCCTATCCCAAGGCTAGACGACATGCTAGATGAATTGAGTGGTTCTATTATTTTCACGAAGATTGACTTGCGGAGTGGTTACCACCAGATTAGAATGAAATTAGGAGATGAATGGAAAACTGCTTTTAAAACTAAGTTCGGATTATATGAGTGGTTAGTGATGTCTTTCGGTCTAACTAATGCACCTAGTACTTTTATGCGTTTGATGAACGAGGTTTTACGTCCTTTCATTGGAAAATTTGTGGTGGTTTACTTTGATGATATCTTGATTTATAGCAAGTCACATGAGCTACATTTGAATCATATACGTGCTGTTTTTAATGCTTTGAGAGACGCACGTTTGTTTGGTAACCTCGAGAAGTGCACCTTTTGCACCGATCGAGTTGCGTTTCTTGGATATGTTGTGACACCACAGGGAATTGAGGTGGATGAGACAAAGATTGTAGCCATCCAAAGCTGGCCGACGCCGACCATCGTGTCACAAAAAGCGAGCTTCCACGGCCTTGCTGGATTCTATCGGCGTTTTGTGCGGGATTTCAGCACCATTGCCGCACCATTGAATGAATTGACAAAGAAAGGAGTGCCTTTCCAATGGGGACCTGTGCAAGAGAGGGCATTCAACTTGTTGAAAGAGAAGCTCACCCAAGCACCCCTACTCCAACTCCCTGATTTTGGTAAGACTTTTGAGATTGAATGTGACGCTAGCGGGATTGGAATAGGTGGTGTATTGATTCAAGAAGGTCAACCGGTTGCATATTTTAGCGAGAAACTAAATGGGCCTAGTTTGAATTACTCCACCTATGACAAAGAATTGTATGTTTTAGTTCGTGTGCTTCAAACTTGGCAACATTATTTATGGCCCAAAGAATTTGTTATACATTCTGATCATGAATCGCTAAAATATATTAGAAGTCAGGCTAAACTGAATAAACGACATGCTAATTGGGTAGAATTTATTGAGTCGTTTCCATATGTCATAAAGCATAAGAAAGGTAAGGACAATGTGATTGCTGATGCGCTCTCTAGACGTTATACCATGTTATCTCAACTTGACCATAAGATTTTTGGTTTGGAGGCCATTAAGAGTTTATATGTCACTGATTTGGACTTTAAGGAAGTGCTTGAACATTGTAAAGAAGGGAAGATATGGAATAACTATGTGCTGAATGATGGTTTGATCTATCGTGCTAACAAGCTATGCATTCCAGGTAGCTCTGTTCATCTTTTGTTGTTACAAGAGGCACATAGAGGAGGTTTGATGGCGCATTTTGGAGCAAAAAAGACAGAAGATGTGCTGACCACCCACTTCTTTTGGCCAAAGATGAGGCGTGATGTCGAGCGCTACGTGGCTCGCTGCACTACATGCAACAAAGCTAAGTCCCGTCTCAATCCATATGGACTTTATATGCCTCTTCCTATTCCTAGTGCCCCTTGGGAGGATATTTCTATGGATTTTATTTTAGGATTGCCTAGGACAAAGAGGGGGAGAAATAGTATATTTGTCGTAGTGGATCGATTTTCTAAAATGGCACATTTTATATCTTGTCATAAGAGCGATGATGCTACAAACATAGCTGATTTGTTTTTCAGGGAAATCGTTCGCTTACATGGAGTGCCCAATACTATTGTCTCGGATCGCGATGCGAAGTTTTTGAGCCACTTTTGGAGATTGCTTTGGAATAAATTGGGGACAAAGCTGCTATTTTCTACTACGTGTCATCCCCAAACTGATGGACAAACGGAGGTTGTCAACCGCACGTTATCCACCATGTTGCGAGCTGTTTTAAAGAAGAACTTGAAGATGTGGGAAGAGTGTTTACCGCATATTGAGTTTGCTTACAATAGGTCAGTACACTCCACCACCAAGGTAAGTCCGTTTCAGGTAGTGTATGGTTTTAACCCTGTGTTCTATTGATTTACTACCTTTACCAACCTCTGAAAAAATAAATCTAGATGCTAAGAAGCGTGCTGCATTTATTCTCAAGTTGCATGAGACCACTAAAGAGAATATAGAGCGTATGACTGAAAAGTATAGGGTTGCTGGAAATAAAGGTAGGAAAGTTGTCAAAATAGAACCAGTGATTTAGTTTGGGTTCATTTGAGAAAGGATAGATTTCTAATTAAGAAAATCAAAGTTGATGCCTAGAGTCACAGGACTGCTTAAGATAATTAAGAAGATAAATGAAAATGCATATCGCTTAGAATTACTCGCAGATTTTGGGGTTAGCCCCACATTTAACATTTCAGATTTGAAACCATACGTGGGAGAAGAAGATGAGCTTGAGTCGAGGACGACTCCAATTCAAGAGGGGGAGTATGATGAGGACATCCCTCCTTCGGATACACGTACTACACAAGACCCTCCAGATTGGGGTGTTGGACTACAAGGTCCTATGACAAGAGCTAGAGCACGTGACTTAATCTATCAGAAATCTAGGTTTACGACCACTTCAAGAAGGCCTACGACCAGTTCAAGAAGGTCTACGACCACTTCAAGAAGGCCTACGACCAGTTCAAGAAGGTCCACGACCAGTTCCGCAGGGCCTACGACCACTTCAAAGAAGGCCTACGACCAGATGACTCGTTGGGAGCACTCTACGACCAGAGAGGCGAGCACAGTACTCGTTGGACACAATCTATGACCAAAGATAGCATGGACTCCTCAAGACCACCCTAGGACCAGTCCTACGACTAGATCTTCGACCGTAAATACGCGACACAAGGTGCCGCGTCACCGTTTTGGAAACTAATAAGACTTTGTAAACGTGACGAGATCGGAGTCCAGGTTGTGTACGCCTCATCCCACAGCCGCACAACCCTAGGTCGACCTCCTCACGTCCCCCTATATATATACAGTATCCGCCATAGTTTAGAGGCGGGTTTTTCTTAGATTATTCTGCCAATTGCAGTTTCACCGATTATCGGTTTGAGGAACCCCACTTGTAAACTTCATCCATATCCGCAATACAATTCAGATTGCATCTACCTTGTTCTTGTGAGTTGCTTCGATTGCTTGCAGGAACCATAACCTTCGTGGTAAGGTCGATCGCGTGCAAGCGTGGTCGATAACGACAGCGCAAGGGTGTAGCGAATTGCGAGGTGACGATCTGTTGGTCGGAAGCCTCAAAGCGTCAACGTCCTCACGACGAACCAAATCGAACCTATCGGAAGATCGGGCCGCCGTGACTCATCAAGTGGTATCAGAGCTAAGGTTGCCCGTTAGGTAATTTCGTTTATCCCCTTTTTGTGAGTTTTGTTCCATCACCTAGAGTCCAGAAAATTGCCCTACAAAAAAAATTTAGATCGTAATTATTCCGCTGTCCAAACCACTTTGTGGCTTCGCAATTGTGTTTTCAGTTTCGCGTTGTTGAATTCGAGTCCATCGTCGGTGTCTTTGTTGCTGGTCTAGTCGTCGTAATCTAGTTTCTAACGTCGAGTCCTTGCTGTGTCGATCATCTAGACACCCCCCCCCAATATGACCACAACACCACCCCCATACGACCACCTACTCGGATTCGGCTTCTCCACCTGGTCGAAAACGAACGCCTGGTCGGATTCGACCAACCACTCGTGTCCGATAACCCTGTTTATTATCTTGTTGCTCTCGGACACCCCACCACCTGGTCGAAAACAATCGACTGGTCGGATTTTTTTCCCATAGCTAAAGTTCGAGAGAGAGAGAGAGTATCTTTTAATTACCTTTTACCCCGCTCTCCGGAAAAGTTTGTGACCCGTATATATCCATAGAACCAGAAAAGGGTTTTGAAGAGTTTTGAGTCAAGGTCGCATTCGCAAAAAAAAAGGAAACCCTAGGTTGGGTTTTTGCAGTCCAAAAAAAAGAAAGAAAGAAAGAAAGCAAAGAGTTCAAAAAAAAAAGAAGAAGAAAAGAAGGAGTTGCTTTGTGATTTTGGATCCGATTGTGTTTGTATCTACCCTATCCTTCCGTTTGCTTGAGCTAGTTCTAGGAACGCGTTTGGGCCAAAGAATCGTGATTTAGTATGTGGACTTTTATTCAGCTTTGCTAATCTGATTTCATTATTGCTATTCCTTGCTACTAAACATTGCCTATCCGAGCTCCACATACTTTCGGCCCTCAGATTGGATCCTCGCATTCGCCTCCGCCGTGATCGTACATCCCACCTTCACCGATTAGACCACCTGCTGCAATTTGGTAAGAAACTCATAAGAGCTTGGTAAGACGCTTGAGAGTGTGTGAACGTCGCTGATCTTGCTAGGATCAACGGCTACACCTCCTGCTGAAAGAACATGACCCAAGAAGGCCACCTCCTTCAACCAGAATGCGCTTTTGCTGAACTTTGCATACAGCTGGTGCTCACGAAGCTTTCCTAACACAAGCCTCAGATGCTCATCATGTTCCTCCTCATCCTTGGAATAGATGAGAATATCATCGATGAAGACCACGACAAACTTATCCAAATACTCCATGAATACCGAATTTATGAGGTTCATGAACAAGGCGGGAGCATTGGTTAAGCCAAATGACATGACGGTGTACTCATACAAGCCGTAGCGAGTAGAGAAAGCCGTCTTTGGAATATCTTCACGTCGTATCCAAACTTGATGATATCCCACTTTCAAATCAATCTTGGAGAATACCCGAGCTCCAGTTAATTGATCAAAGAGATCATCAATGCGGGGCAATGGATACTTGTTCTTTACCGTTACCTCATTAAGTGGACGGTAATCAACGCACATGCGCAAAGTATTGTCCTTCTTCTTCACGAAGATTGCAGGACAACCCCACGGAGATGAGCTAGGGCGGATGAACCCTTTTTCTTGCAGCTCACTTAGTTGCTTCTTCAACTCCATCAACTCGTTCGGTGGCATCCGATAATGCCTCTTTGAGATCGGGGCGGTACCGGGAACCAACTCAATGACAAACTCGAGGTCTCGAACTGGTGGCATCCCTGGAAGATCTTCAGGAAAGACATCAATGAAGTCACGAACTGTTGGGACTTCACTAATATCTAGAGCGGGCTTCGCTTCAAGTGCGAAGAGATGCGGACCTAGCAGCTTCGGCGAAAAGCGAACCTGCTTGCCGGAAATACTAGATAGAGAGACACACTTCTTGGCACAATCGATTTGTCCCTTATGCTGAGACAACCAATCCATACCAAGAATTACATCTAGACTTGCTGAATGTAGAAGGATAAGATTCGCTAAGAATCCTACTCCCTCAATTTCAATTGGGACATCCCTACACTCAGATTCAGCTCTCAACTCCGAACCCGGAGAGCGAATGAGCAATTGGACCAACAATGGAGTAAAGAGGAGTTCACTAATAGCAGCAAAAGACTCAGAAATAAAAGAATGAGATGCTCCTGAATCAAACAAAACAGTAGCGGAATGAGAGTTAACAGAAAGTGTACCCAACACGACGTCGGGTGCCTCCTGTGCCTCCTCTGCTGAGATGAGGTTGATGCGACCACTACCCATGCCTTGGGTAGCAGGGACTATCTTCAGGTCCTGAGAAGAACCACCTACTGGCCCGCATCCTTCATTAGGACGAGGGGCTGCTCCTGTCTTCTTAGGGCATTGGTTCGCATAATGCCCCTTCCGTTGCAGCGAAGCAAGTGACTCCAAAGAATGGGTTTGCGGGGCCACTGGCGACTCGCAGTGCACGGATCGGGCACGGCTGCGAAGGATGAAAAGCGGTGCCGACGGCCTCGGTATCGGGTCACGACGCGACCCGAGATCGATCAAGCGGGATAGCGGCCCTAGAGGACTTGTGGGCCTCCCACTTACGCTACGGAATCCACAAGTGCTCTCCCGAGTGCTCAATGACGATGGCCTGTGTCAAGAGCACCCAAAAGTCGGCGTGCATTTTCGACTTCGAAAAGACCAGTCAACAAATACGGAGATCATGAAGAATCTTATAAAATCTTCCCCACAGCTCGTCCAAAGACTCACCAGGCCTTTGCTCGATCTTAGAGTATACTTTCTTCAGCTGGTTCTGTCTCACTTCCTTGATCGCAGTGGACCCCTCGTGATAATCACAAAGAGTCCGCCAGATCTCATGAGCAGACCGCAAGTGAGCAACACGCTCAAACTCAGATCGACTAAGGCCTTGGATCAAAAAATTCCGAGCCTTGCTGTTAGCCTCCACATCTAGAGTGATCATATCGTCATCGGCTGGCACGACATAAGGGTTTTTTACCTTAAGCCAAATAGCGTGCCCTTGAGCCTCGATATAGGCCTGCATTCGGGCCTTCCAATATGCAAAATCAACTCCATCAAAAATATGTGGCTTGGTTGAGTACTTGTCAGTCGTCATGGCTCCAAAGACCGGTTAAGATCTATGAGAAGAGCTAACCGGCTCTGATACCACTTGTAGGACCGTAAAGGCGACTAGAGGCGGGTGAATATGCGCTTTCTCAAATTTTCACCTTAATCAAATTCAACACGCACTTTACTCCTTTAGCTATGAAAGCTAAGAAGATCAGTGAATGCACAGAGGAAGCCTTGTGCTGAATCCGATTACCCCCTTAACCACAAGACCCAAACAAAAGGGAAATGATCTCGGAGATCGGCTCGAGTCTCGGCGGTCGACCGAGGTTGATCAAGGTCGAATCGGGCGGTTGACTTGCGGTCGGACCGGCGGTTGACTGGCGGTCGGACCGTTGGGAATCGGTTCGACCGGCAGCTATCGAGCGGCCTGAAAAGCTGACGGTCGGACCGTCGTTGCTAAATCGGTCGGACCGATTTAGTCCAGTACCAAAACACAATGCCCAAATCCAACACGAAAATTGGTCCAACTTTTGATTCAACCAATGAAACTTGACCAAATTTGGAGCACACCTCCCTAAGGATATCTGAGACCTATTTCTAGCGACGATCGTTCAGATCCACTTCAAATAATCGATCTCTTTAGGTTTTACCAAAGAAGTGCTCAAACCCTAGAAATATGAAAAACTTGATCCACAACTGCTTGTGGGGGATTGAAGATCTAGATGGTTCTAGGAGTATTCCCACACAGCAAAGCAAGGTAAATGAGGTCAAGAGACCAACCAAAATCAACCGGATCAAGGAAGCACCACAATCATCAAAAGAGAGAAGAAAGCAAATGAGACTTCATCAAAGAACAAGCATTCATGAATTGATTGATTCAATGTGATGCTTGTCAAAGCCACTCCTTCAAGGAGGACAAGAGCTCAATCAAATAGCACACATACAAATCTCTCCAAGCCCTAGCCTCTCATCTTTTCTCCTCTCCTCTCCAAACCCTAAAAAAGACTTGGAGTTTCCAAATGAATGCTTCAAAAGGCTTTTACATCTCACCCCTTCTATTTATATGGAGAGCTAGGGTTTCACTCATGGGCTCCCATTAAGGCCCACACACAAACATCTGTTGAGGCAATCGCCTGCTTCACCACGTGTTGGTTGATCAGCGGCGCTCATCATGTCGGCAAGTCTCTCCCGTCCGAATCCCATCGGAACCTCCCAGAGACTTGCACCGACTTCCACACCGCCTGATCCAACCAGCTGCAACGAACTACCCGTTCGATCCATCTTGCCCATTCTGCATCAAGCTTGAGTCACACAACTTCACCCGGCATCCATGATCGTTCTGGACCCCAGCTCTCCAAGCGTAGTCCCGATCCACCTCACCGTTGACGTCGTTGACCTGCAAGCCACCTGCACAGCAATAGACAAAAAAATCATCTCCGGGAACAAGTTCTTCATAACTTGACCTACGTTAGTTCAACAATGCAATATGCAACAATAAAGCATTGAAGTTCATACATTAAACACATTCCAAACACAACAATGCCAAAAAGGCTACACTCCAAGTGATTGGCGGTCTGACCGCCCCATACGGCCGGTCCAACCGATTTCAGGCCGGTCGGACCCATTCCATAACTGCGGTCGGACCGCCCGAAAGGACTTAGCCATTTTTCCATCTCGAAAATCCGAAACCTTCTGGAATTTTCAAATGAATACAACTTTCGACTGGGAGCTCCAAAAATTATGTGACCACATCCAGGAGACTCCCCTCACTTGCCTACACATCCTATTTTTTGCTCAGCTTCAAAACCCACCAAAAACTGTGGGCGGTCGGACCGGCAAGCATTGCCGGTCGGATCGCTTCCATCGCCGGTCGGACCAATGCCCAGCCGGTCGGATCGCCAAGGACTGACAAAGATTGAAGCAAATCCGAAAATGCGAGATTTTGCAAACCAACAATGCCATTGTCAATTGACTCATCATCCTAAGATCATGCACATATCCCCACGATATCCACAAACCTCTCTTAACTTAGTACTTTGGTGTGTGCTATCTCTGAGTCGCAGGAGGGGGTTGTGTGTGTTGTGTGAAAAAGGATATGTGTTCTTGTGTTGGGTGTGCGGTGGTGGAGATTCCGGGTAGGCTCTCCACCTCGAGGTGCATTGTAGTTGTCCAAGGCTTTACCTGAGACGGGTAGTTGACCGACGCTTTACAATGACTCCGACACAACGTATGGGTTTCTATCCATACGGGCAGCTCGTGGTTAATACACAATATTAGAAATGTCTCGTAGGACTTAGCCGTGCCGGCATACCTAAGGAACTGTGCTTAATAGCTTGGCAAAAAGGTGGTCTGGTGTGTGGGTACATTGGTACACCCCTGCAGGGTATAAAACTATTCGAATAGCCTCGTCCTAGGTTATGGACATGCTTAGTAAGGTCGTGCAAGAACTAGACTACAACCTTTTAAATTAAAATATGATATGGTTGGTATGAATAGGTAATTCATGCTACTGTTGTGGTGACTATAGGTTTAGTCACTTCCAGGTTGTTGTTGTCATCTATTTACTGTTATTATTGTTGTCTTTTACTGTTATTTGAACATTAAAAACATATTTGTCAACTTGCTTTTAAATGTACTACATTATTGCAAATAAAGATTGCTTTGTGCCGAAAATGAAACATATAGCCTCCACTTAAATAAGCTTGCATGTAGCATATGTATAGGTCTGTTACTCTACACGTAAGTCTTACGGAGTATAATTTTTGTACTCATTTCCTTTGCTTAACTATTTGTTGCAGAGGAGGAAGGTGAGCCCCAAGGGCCTCACTTTTGTGAAATATGCTGCGGGTTCGACTTCTAGCTTGGCGGTCCGGTCGGTTGCCTTGTGGGTAAAGGCACACTGATTGGCTCTTTTGTTTATGGCCATCCTATGTCACTTTTGCTTCCTGCTGTTAAATTTTTGTATTTACTTGTAGTTTGGCCGGTTGGCCTCTCTTTTGTAATAACTATCCTTTATTTATTTCAACTTCTGGTTTGTTGCTGTGCGTCGGTTCTATGTGAATGAATGGAATTGATGCATGAATTTTGTAAAGGGGTGTGTATACTGCATTTTTGAGAAGTATACATGTCTCGAGTCTCGGGTTATCTGATTTGTGATGCTAGGACCAAGGGGATGGTTAAGCATTACAAGCCCGATAAGCCGGTGTCTCACAGTTTCCAATCATCCCTTCTCATTTGGACCGTTCGATTTAGATCCAACGGTGGCCGCGTCATCTCCTTCCTCGAGTCTGAGCAAGCGTGCGATTGAGTCAAAGCCATGGCATGCGCAGAACTGGAGCAGCGTAGTGTCACCTCGGTGACCCCCTTTAAACGGCTCTCTCTACTCACATTAATTGCCCGTCGTGCACCGCCCTCAAAAGTCCATTGCTCAACTACTCCCATCACTCTCAGAGCTCCCATGGCAGTGTGGACCCGAGAAGATTTATTGCCGTTGCTCTCTGCCATCTCAACTATTTAAGCTCCCTTGTTTCCTCTCTTGGCTTCCTTTAGCATTTCCACAGCTCTAGCTAGCCACCTCGGTGCTTGTTGAGCTTGATTCACCCGAAGCACTTCTGCCGCCATTGCCGCACCTCGGGTACTTCGGTGAAGGCGGTACCTCTGTGGCCCTCACGCTCCATTTCTTGCTCCCTCTGCTCCTTATTGATTCCCTTGAGCTTAACCCTCGCTCAATTTTATTTATCTTCCTCAGGGCTTGGCTGAATTGGAGAATCCCCATTTTCGGCCGAAAGCACCCTTTTTCGTCACCAGAGCAGCTCCAACCTCATCTGTGTCTTTCCCGTGCTCAGGTAACTCCACATTAGTCCCTAGTTGCTTGGCACTAGCTTACTTGGACCGCAGCGGAGTTTCTTTGTATTTTTCATTTTTCGGCCATTTTTGTCACCTCTGTAAACTCCGGCTTGTCGGCGTTCTAGACCGCCGCAGCCGCAATTTTTGGTCCCATTGTGTGCGCAAAACTATTGCGGACCCATTTTGGGCCTTTGCTCGCGCCGCCGTGACCAGAGTCGCCAGCGGTGAGCCTCCTTTCTCCGTCGGTTTTTGTCGGGCAAACTGTGCCCGAGCGTTTAAACGTAGTTCTCTGTGGACCGTCGATCTTTAGATCAACGGCCTAGGATCGCGTGAACGTTCGGACCATCCGAACGCGTCGATCCATGTGTACCGTAGGATTCTAGATCGATGGCTCAGGTTCGAGTAAACGTTCGGACCGTCCGAATGTTTCGATCCGCGTGGACCGTTGGATCCAAGATCAACGGTTCCGGTTCGTGCGAACGTTCGGACCGCCCGAATGCCTCGATCCACATGGGCTGTTGGGGATATCGAATCAGTAATGTGAGCACATATTAGAGAACATGGGGTTGGATAGACCCATCATTGAGACACTATTGAGATTGTTATGAATCTTTGTGTCATTAGTTGGTCTCAAGTAATGATGATGTATAATCCTTAGACCTTCAGCATGGTTCCCTATATGTGTAATAGCACTCTTAGGGGTTGCCAAACGCTACTCGTAACTGGGTGATTATAAAGGTAGCTTTCGGGTATGCTATGAAACATTCGAAGGAATGTGACTGGTCGAGATGGGATTTGCCCCTCCTTGCATAACAGGAGAGATGTCTCTGGGCCCCTCGTGGTGATCGGATAAAGAAAGTGCATGGCCATACCACTAGAGGTCGAAGTGTCGACCACATGATGTTATCCAACACTCGATCGAGAAAGTATTGAACAGTCCATGGATGACACTTCATCTCACCTGGAGTTCAACCAGACATCGTGAGGCAAAGGGAGAATGCATGAGTAGGTCGCTTAGTTCGATCAGTTACGGACTAGTCGTATCGAGATGCGAGATGGTCGTAGATTGGTCGAACGTAATCACAGAATGGTAAGAACTTGGTCGTAAGGAGTTACGAACTGGTCGGGACCAATTACGATCTAGTCGTATGGAGATACGAACTGATCGTAAGTGATAAGGACCTGATCATAGATCATATTACATCAAGGTTCGTCCGATTTATTCTATGTGTCTTTGGGAATCGTTATGTGCTGCTAGGTACCGCTAACGACTAGTGGCCGAAAAAGAGTTTCCGGTCATAACCAATTACACATGAACCTGTGGGGTCGCACACTTAAAGGGCAAGGATCTGTTTTTGATGGTGATCCGAATTCGTATAGGCATCGAGTTCCTAATGGGCCTCAAGTTCGAGACCCATCATGGATGTCTATATAAAGAGGGTCGGTGGCATGTGTTGAGATGAGAGGATGATCTTTGGAAGAACTCCCGAAACCCTAGTAGCCACGCCTTCTCAACCACGCTGCCGGTGCTAGCACTCCAGCGCGTGGTGATCCTGCCCCGTACGTGTGGATACCTCGGAGGTGTTGTTGCGAAGTATCAGCACTAGGACGATCCACAACTCGTGACATTCACCGGAGTCGGAGGAGAAGTCACGTGACGAGTACGACCACTTGGAGGAGTAGACGCGTGACGAGTACGACCACTCGAAGGAGGAAACGCATCGTGAGTACGACCACGACTGCATCAACTCGCTACAACGACTCTACTTCCGCTATGAGTCGGCGCGTCTAGCGGTAATCTTGTGATCTATTACTTGCGGTGGTTCCTTGGTTGCGCGGTAAAATTTTGTTTGTGCTATAGTAGCCTTGCCGCGTATCCCAACAATAAATGTATCACGACGGTTGCAACCAAGAACCGTCTGTGATAGTGGTATATCACATACGGCTCTTGGTTGCAACCGTCTGTGATAGTGGTCCTTCACAGACGGTTTTTATTACAAACCGTATGTGTTGATCTTTATCGCAAACAAACCGTTTTGATAACTGCCTGTCATCACAGACGTACAAATTCAGACGGTTAAAAAACCTTCAGTGATGACGGTTCTGAACCGTCTGTGATGACCTTTTGTGTAGTAGTGTGTGTCGGCTCCCAAGATCAGCAATCAACACACACATATCCTCATCAACGCCAATCACAGTCATACACAAGTCATACAACGATATACCAAGTAACTTACAACATAGAACTTAAGTCTACAACTATTACAAAAGTGGTCGACTGGCCAAATTCAAGAGATAACAATAAGTACGCAGCGGAAACATAAAAGATAAACCAAAAGTCCAGCAAGGTGTGCCCAAACCCAAAGGCAACCAACCTGGAGCTAGAAACAACATCATTCGTTAGTGTCACCAAAATCGATGCTAACGAATTGATCGAATGTGCAGTCTTCCTCACCTGAACAAGTGGACAATCCGGTTAAGTACAAAATATACTCGCAAGTCTTACACAAAGTAAAAATTATATATGCTAGTGGCTATCCAAAAGAGAGACATTAATGGTTTAGTTCTGCAAAAAAAACGCACAAGTTTTTATCCCTACACATCTCTACTACTTAAAAGAAGCAATTAGTGGTCGTTGATCCTTTTCATACGATGTGAGTCGTTGGATCTCTCCTCCTTACGATACGAGTCATTGGATCTGCATCTCCTTTCTCGGTTTGTCCGTGCGCACAGTTCGCCGAGCAACCGTCCCCTCCCCGCCCGTGGCTCGCCCCACTTCGACCCCACTTCTCCTACGCGAACCGCCGCCTGACCCTCCCTCTCGCCCACCTCCCTCGCCCGCCGCCGCGACCCCCTCTCTCACCTCACCTCCACCCCGCCACCTCTCCTCTCCTCCGCTTCCCATCCTCGAACCCCACGCCAAACCACCGCCTGACCCTCCCCCATTCGCCCCGCGCCTCCCTCGCCCCTCGCCTCAGTGCCTGCCCCTCGCCCGCCGCCGTGACCTTCGCGGCCTTACCTCCCTCCCATCCCTCCACACCTGCGCCGCGCTCGCCCCTCGCCTCTCACCTCCGCACCCGTACCTCCCTCCCATCCGCGTCGCGCCGCGTTCGTCCGTCGGGACCCCCTCGCCCCTCAACCGCCGCCTCCACACCTCGTGATCCCTCACCGTCCTCCTCCACGCCGACGGAGAAGATATCTGTCGCCGTCCGCTTCCGACCGACCGCCCCCGCCTCCTTCAATGATTCCTCCACGTCCGGTGGCGACTGCGAGTGGCGCATCAACGACACCCGCATCTCCCTCCTCCACCGCACCGCTCCCGTCCCCAGCGCCTCCTTCGGCTTCGGTAAGCCACCGCCCCTCCCTCCTCCCATCTCAAACCCTCCCTCTCTAACCCCCCCTCTCGTGCTGAACTGAAGACCACGTGTTCGAAGAGACAGCCACCAACGCGCGGATCTACGACGTGCTTGATGTTCTTGAAGTGTTATATATCAATGTAAAGGTAAATAATGGCTTCTATTTTAGTTGTATGGTCAATTATTCGATGCTTTTCAGTTGTATGGTCAATTATTTGAGCCTCAAAGCCCTCTATGGAAACTGGTTTTCTTAGCAGTCGAAAAGATCCTTTGTTACATATGGTTGTGCATGTTATCTGTTGTCTGTTGCAGCAGAAGGTGGCGCTGATCATGCTGCCGCCGCCCAGGGCGGTTGCGCGGCTAAGATGCCAAGGGATTCGGTGCCCGCTGCTGACTGAGTCGATGAGGGGGAGTGGGTCACCGTTTTTTTGGGTATGTGGCCCTGCCTGTTGCTGATTCATAGGACAAATGTGTTAGATCTGTGATGGAATTTGTGGCTGTGTTGTAATAAATAGAATCAGCAATTCTATCTAATAAATAGTATCAGCAATTCTATCTAATCCGAGAGAACCATGTAGTGATGCGTTGATGAAGTTTTGGAATTCTATATTTAAAAAAAAAAATCGATTGGTGTTATTGATACCAGGATTTGTTAAAAATTGATACCATTTTGATCATTTAGATAGATTCTCCATCTTAACACTTGAAGCAACATTCAAATACCCAATAGAATTCTCTACTACTATAATTATAATTCTGAATTTACCCATCATAAAAAAAAAATCGTCCCCCTTCCCTCCTTACCACTCAACCGACCGGTTCATTCCGAATAAAACAAAGCCACCGACTACTCGGCCTCATCGCCCACGCCTCCTCCTCCCACCCACGCCCCTCCGCCGACATCGCCCACGCCTCCTAAAACCCGCGCCGCCTCCCCGCATTCTCTGCCCCTCCCCGCAACCGCCGCCCCCTCAACTCCCTCTCTTCTCTCGCGCCCGCCGCCCCCCACCTCCCTCTCGCCCCCTCCCCCTCAAACCGCCGCTCCACCGTCTCCCTCAATCCGCCCCTCACCCCGTCCGCCCCTCCCCCTGCGCTCGCTCTGTTCCCCCTCGCAGAAGCCCTCCACCGCCTCCTCTCCAACCGTCGCGCACCCCCAACCACCTCCGTCCACTCTCCTCGCGCACATCGCCTGACCCTTCCCTACCCACCCCCACGCCCAGCCGGCTTCCTCGACGAGGAGGAGGCGGCGGAGATGTTCCCCGTCCACCGCATGGGCGGCCGCGGCAGCGAGGCGCGGGGCCCCCTCCCCTTCGACGGCATCCCCCACACGATTCCCACGCTGTCTCCGCCCCAACTCCCCCTCAAATCCCCCAAATGCTCCCCTCCACTCCTCATCTCTGCCCCTGAAAACCATAGCCCCTCGCCGCGCCGCTCCGCGCCCCCAATGTGGCCTCCACAGCCACCGCCGGCAGTGGCCAGTACGCCAGATCCCTCTGTACTGGCGTGGCTACGCGGCCTCCCCAACCGTCGCCTCCTCCCCTCCAACCGATCCCCTAGCCCTCTGCTCCTCCTGAGGCGGCCTGACCCCGTGATGTCGCGCCGCTGCGTGCCGATCGTCGATGATATTGGAGCGCCCTCCTAAGGATTGGCCTCCGATGCTGATGCCACTCCATCGACAAGACCATCCCGGCACGACACTTCTTCAAATCGTGGGTGTCTGCGGGGGTCGCGGGCGCGCAGCCGTCGCGCGCCATCCATGGTGGTGGCCGGCCGTCAACGTCATCCGCGGCAACAATAACACCATCCACGACTTCTACGGCTTCCCCAAGCCCAAATACCAGGTCCGTCCGCCCCTCTTGGCTTGCTCTCTTTCTCGCGATTCCATCGGGAACGGGAATCCCCTCTCGGTTTTTTCGGTTGAGACATGGAGCAGGACGCGTCCGTCAAAATTGGACTTTGTTTTGGCTCGGTTGATTGGTTCCTTGGTTCCAATCGCCAAGATTGCGCATTTACCAGGTTGCGAGAAACAAAAAAAGTGACTTTAATCTTTGTGTGTGAGTTGGTCTATTGCTGTGGCCGTCAACATTTTGTCGCAGGGATGAATGTGCAACCTAACTGCTGATCAAAGTCTTTTTAAGATTTTAAGAAGCTTGTGATCTATTTAGTTGTTGATCTTGTTGTTTCACCTCCCTTCGCTGTATAACAATCAAGCGACAGCGCATGCTGCTACGATTGTTGTGACCTACAGTTTTTTACAGCAAGCATGTTTCTTCTCAAAATGAAGAATTTTTGGAGGAATTTTGTATGAATTGAATCCTATAGGAAATTTTCCTATATGACCCATTGAAACAAAGGAATGAGCTGTTTTCGTAGGAATTATAGGAGTCTACTTCATGTGTTTCTCTTCTTATGTTTTTGGATTCCTACGTTCCAACGAGCCCTAAGACAAGATGTTACAGCTTACAGGTAATATAATGACCTCGTCTGCTAATTTTAGGTAAATAATGACTGAAGCCGACCATCTCCGAAATAACCAAAATTCTCATTACAATTCTATCACTTGTCGATATCCTTTGTTTCATGTCAACGAGAAAAGAAAAAAGAAACACAATAAGCAGCTAGAGGGCCAGAATCACTCTGGCAATTTGCAGCCGAGACTGCCGACATACTGGCACAGCAGATCTCTCTGCGTGACCGCACCATCGTCAACCACATTGCTGAACTGCTGCATGTAGTTGTCGCCATGATTGTGTGACGCCGGCGTACCGTCCCTCGCCGCATCCTCCAGGTCAATCATGATGTTGGTAAGCAGGCAGCAGACGTAGATGATCCTCGGCAACCGGTGCTTGTCGGGACTCCACAGCTCCCCCTAGAGAACCTGCCACCTTTCCTTCAGCTTGGCCAGAGCACTCTGTACCACCATTCTTGTCGTGGTGTGCCCCAAAGAAATAAACCTGGCCTTCTATATTTAGGTTCATGAGCACATATGTTTTTCTTTTCTTATTCTGATTCTTGCAACAATTTCTTGGACCCGGAACTTATCAGTGCCATATTTAACAAGACATTCTTGCCGATCTATGAAAAAACATGCAGGCCAATTTTGGACCCAATAGCTTCTATATTCAATTAACTTGTTTGTGGGCGATCTGAAAGGTCTGAAGCCAAAGATGGAGCACTAGATGGACTGTTGCCTGGTTCAGACTCCATTGAGGCAAACCGGAGGAGGTGGGGATTTCCTTTTCCTGTTCGTCCTATCTTGTCCATGTGCGCAACATTGATAATGGTGACCATATGATGTTGCTTTCATTGAACTGCATTTTTACAAAGCTTGGAAAATACTCAAAAGTCAGTGCAGGATTTATGCTTCTGTAGCTTTTTTATGGAGGAAATGAAAAGTGCCGTGAACATAAATCCTGCACTTTTCCTAGGCCTTGCTTACTGCACTGCTTCCGCTTGCACCAAATAGCTGAAATATGATGCACTCCCGGAGTGAATGTGGAGCTCCCAGGCATTCTTGGTTGCTGGTCGCCAAGTTCTTAATGTTTTGCGTTTTGGTGTTAACTAAGTTACTTTGTCAGCTGCGAACATGGTTGCAAATTGCAATGCTCAATCTCATTTCGACCAGCTGTTTGACTGCTGTTGGTTCACCGTAGAGAAAGGGGTCAGAGGGCACTGGAGCAAAGATTGGCGGAAAAGCTGGCAGCGGTCAGGAGCTCGGAGGGCACGCCCCAGTAGCAGGAGGATGCTTCTGATAGAGTCTGAGGTCTCTCTTTTTTTGCATTTGATGGATTCCCAGCTAGCATTGTTTTGTCAGGAGATTCTTCTGGGGGTTGGAACATCGCATCATATGTTTCTCTTTTGTTCACTCATGCGCCTCACTGCCTTGTGGCCAGCCAGGGGCCTATGGCCTAATGTATCCTTATATGCAAGGAGGAAGTTGACGCTCGTCACCTGTGGGCTGTGGTCAACAACGCTCATTGGTTGATGTGTTTGTCGTTCGCCAAGAACGCCGAATGTCATTGCTTACTTTTAGTTCTGGACAGTTGAGTTCGGGGACAAATTGTTCTTTCTTTTAGCACTGGTCGACTCTATTGAATTTTGGTTAAAGATTGTTAACTTTGCATGATAAGTCATGAACTGAAACGGTTGAGTTTCACCAACATTGGTTTTTCTGAAGTAGATATATCTTCGTGTAAACATGACTGCCTTGTGCTTGTATGTGGCACTATGCCTTTGCTTATGGTCTTCTTATCGACCAAATTGTATACTCTTTTCAACATGAACAAAATTTATTGTACATTGTGCAAGTATGCTTTCAAGTGTTTTTTTACATCATGTATATATGAAAACTTGCATTATTTTATTTTTTAGAGTTTAGAATTTTTGGTATCATTTATTTGACATCCGTTGCAATGCCAAATCAACTATTCAAAAAAAAAAAGAGCCAAAACTAATTACTTGCCCTTGCCCTGTTGAGAGGTTACAGAAGCCATATAGATATGCCAGGTAACAACAATTTACCATGCACTTAACTAGACACCTATCCATCCTGGGTGGATGGATGTCTCTATAGATATGTTGTTAAACATAATATTTTTAAATTCTCTCATTTAGATATGTTTGGCGTATTAAATTTATTTTGCATGGTTGTTTAGCTAAACCTGCAGCAAGGAAACCTTCTTAACTCTACTGCAAGATATGGACGTTTTAACTTATGAATGGTAATAGAAAGATTGGTGAGCTGTAACAACATATTCTATGTAAATATTCATTTGCCGTTGCAACGCACGGGCACATGACTAGTTTTTATAAATAATCTAGTTTTTATTATGAAATATAGTAATAATACTATTTTTTATTTTACAAAAATAATCATCTGTCGCTCAACCGTTGGGCAAATAGCCCAAGTCACTCAATGGTTGAGCGACTTGATACTTGTCGCCCAACAGTGTACATACATGCCCTGCTAGCTGAGCGACCTGCACACTAGAACCAACCGTTAAGCAATAAGTGTCCAAGTCGCTCAATGGTTGAGCTACTTGGGCCAAGTCGCTCAACCGTTAAGCTATTTGGACACTTGTCGCTCAACCGTTGAGTGACTTGGACTAGTCGCCCAACGGTTGAGCGACTTGGACTAGTCGCCCAACCGTTGAGCGACAAATGATTATTCATGTAAAATAAAAAAAAGGTAGTATTATTACTATATTTCGGAATAAAAACTATAATATTTTTTAAAAAAATTCCCCACTGGGCTACTATTTTAAAAAAGTGGTGAATAGTAGACCAAGAATTCAATCGTTGGTTGGCATGTTGAAACTTGGAAGATCATTTGGCTAGAACAATCATTTTGGGTCACAATACTATTACTCTATTTTCTCTGACTCTCTTCCGCTGACCAAATTTGTAAAGCGCGTTAGATGATTCAGTTCTGCTAATTTTATTGATCAAACCAGATTGACATCCTGAGTGAAGAAATTTTTTAGTATTGATGATCGATGAATTTGTCACAAAATGTGTATCAATTGTAGGTTGACAGCTACTCCTTTTGAAAGTGTAGTTAACAGTTATCAACTTGTCATAACAGAATCATGCCCAAGCTTGGTGTGATGAGGAACTGCTACATATTCTCTTGTTATTCCATTTGCATATTAAGAGGTGTTAAGCTTGTTATCATTCTAGCATCGAGCTATTTTGCCACAGGACCTCGCCAGCTATTAGCTGCAAATTCTGATTAATTCATGTTCTTTGTACTAATACAATTTGCTTAATATATGTATGATTAGATATACTAGCAATTTGTTTGCTTTCCTGATGGTTTAATACGTGTAGTTGAATTTTTTTGTTGATTTATAGTGCCTTAGATCATATTGTGCTAATACCATGTGAGTGGAAGAGATTTAATGCTCGGATACGATGGACTGGTTTCCTCCCCAAGAATGATGTTTTTCTATGCTTGCTTGCTTTCTCATTTGTGACATGTGCCAATACAGATAGCTACATTTTGGTGGAAACTTGGATTATCTGCGAACATTAGAGTTTTGAGTACACAATTTAGGAAGTTGGGAATGGAGAACCCCAAAAAATCTGGTTAAACAATTCTTAATAACTTCTTTGTGTTGGGATGTAATTTTCCATCTACATTTTACATGCATTCGACAGTCAGACATACCATCCGGAAACAAGTGCCTATGCTTTGATTGATATCGTTGTCTATTGGGAAAGATTTCATGAATACATCCATAAGACCATTGTTGTACTTAAGTGCATCTTTTTATTGAGCTATCTCGTTTAAGGCAAATCTAATTTTCAGTGCATGATCTAACGTGTTAATTGCTTCTGCTGCCGTGATGCAAATGTGGTTAGGCTGTGTGATGATGTATTTCAATTTGTTAGGCCTGATGCAAATGTGGTTAAGCTGTGTGATGATGTATTTCATTTTGATAGTGTCTCACTGTCCTCTTTCTGCCAGATTCTTGCCTGGTGATACCAATTTGGTACTAAGAGAATTTGAGAAATGTGCGATAGTTTTGAGACATGTTCCTGGTCCAAGGGATGCAAACTAGATGCATATTTTGTATCAGGTAAACATTGATAACTGTTACATATGGTTGTGCATGTTCTCTGTTGTCTGGTTTTCTATTTCAGTTGTATGGTCAATTATTTCCAGGATTTATATTCCTATCCATGAGAAGGATCCCAAAGAATGTAGTTGGTTAATTTTTTTCTAGCACAATTGCTGTTAATTTTTTTCCACCAGTATTCTTTATATGCATGCTTGTTTCAAGGATTGGTTTCCTACTTGATGTACCCTTAAGTTTGAGTACAACCTATTGTCTAGCTGATGCTGACGACCTGATGTACTAAATTAGGCTGGAGAGAAATTCCCAATATTATTTCTTATCGAAAGAGAACAAACTGAAGCTACAACCTCTTGCTTGTTTAGCACTTCTAGCCCAGTTTTTACTGGTCCTTTCAATTTGTTCTGGTCATAGCAGATTTACTCTACCTCTCCATTTCTCCTTATTATATTTATTTCCACGTCTAGAATGTGAATTCATTAAGACATGTGATTTGCTTATGAATTCAGCGTTGTTGTATTCACAGCATCCCTGAAAATTCTTGGTCCTCAGAAGCTTCAAAATCTCGAACTTCCTGAAACCCCTGAACAAAATCTGCCAGTCAAGAAAGTTGTGTACAGATCCAGTCTGCCCCATCTTGAAGATGATGTTTCATCCCAGACAAAGAATTCGCGATTTAATTCATTCACAGGATACCAGACTCCTGAAAGAGAAGAAAGTTCAAGGTTTTTTTTTAGCCTTGAAATTTCGTGAAGTTCTTGAAAATTATTTAAGCTGTTCTAGCTGCTTAGAAGCTTCAAATTCTGTGGATAAACATACCAAGTGTGACATTTGCACTGATTCAATATGGCAGCTATCCTGAGGCTGAAAGTACATACTACATGATATTCATTGTCAAAACGTGGAATTAAGGAGAAATTATTTATTAACTGTTATTCTCATTTCGCCTACTACTGACTGCTACAGCTGAAGGAAATAACAACAGTGCACTATGGCTTCTACAATGAAAATGGAGGGTTCAGAGTTTCTGATGTTGATAAAGATTTCATGAGATCTTGCAGAGTTGTTGCGTCCACTTGTGCATTTGGTGGAGGGGATGACCTTCACCAGCTTATAGGGATGACAGAAGTATCTATCAAAAAGGTTTATTATTTCTCTTGTGTTGCATGTTCATGTGTTGAGCTTTTTTCGTGTTTACAAATATTTGGTTTTTTCTAGGTTTGCTATGTTGCATTCTGGGATGAAGTCACTCGTGCAGCGTAACAGGTGGAAGGAAACAGAGAATAGACAATGCCAAATGCCAATAAAGTTGGTCCCAAGTATTCCAGAAAACTTTTTGACTTTGGGAAAGAACGATTACACAAAGTTCATCTTGTTAGAACCATAAGGCACTTTTCCCTTCAATTTGCTGAAAGACCATCGGTCCAACAACCACATTTGTACCAAAGTTGTATGATTTGCTATTAACTTCTTTCTGAAAAATAATGTTTTATTATCTTTTGCTCCACCTTATAAATTTTGATATACGGTAGCCTTTTCAGATATGTCAGCATTTGAACCACTCAACTTTTGGAGTGACGCACATCATTATTTCTCTCTCTGGTCACCATGAATGAACTTTAGTATGAATATTATCTTATTCACAATGAAATTGGGAACACCATAGATAAACTTCGATTGGTACGAACTGGTTCTTCCCTTAGTCTCATGTGTATATTATCCTTCTATTTGCAAATACTTCTCTTTGACAATTCAAGGTATGTGCTTCAGTTCTTTGTTTTCAGTTAAGTTATATCGCTCTATGTTGTACCAGACTTTACTAGTTCGGCTCTGTATAGATACGACTATCAGTCGGGCGCCATAAATAGACAAATACAAATATGAAATAAACACCATTGATGAATCCTGCTAGCAACCTTGCCGCCAGCGGGCCAACCTGTTACCTTTGAGTGAAACCGCCTTTCCCAGGACAGACGGTCCCAATTTTTATCATGAGCGATAAGGTGTGGGAACAGTGATGCATGCCTAGCATAGCGATGAAGTTGAGGTGCAATGTTAGCACAATGCGAGCCACGATGTAGGTCGGTTAAGCACAACGGTAGAGACAAAAGCATTGTATAGGGTGAGCATGAGTGCAATGTGGTCTATGATTTTTTTAAAAAATTTATAGCAACGCACAGGCATTGAACTAGTACTAGTTCGAAATTGCCATTTAACAAATAGATTTTTAACAAAAGGAATATGAATAACAATGATACAAATATAGCTCAAATAATACCAAAGTGGCAGCCCACTTTGATAAATTAAAACACATGAATACCCATTCATGTTGATACCAGTTGTAACCATTTCAATTTTAATCTGAAATATAACAATGATGCCTCCCGAATCCAAGTGGTCGTCCGTAACCATGGACACAACTATTCGAATAGATTAAACCCTGCAGGGTAGTACAAGTTTACCCACACGACTCGACCAGCCCGTAAGCCTCCAAAAAAGGACACACTTCCTAAGGTATGCCGGCCAGGGAAATCGAGACTCGATATTATTTAGCAAGAAAGCCCTATTGACCGAGCGGCGCCTATACACCGCGTGTGGAAGTACGAGTTTTGCTTGGATTAACGACGGGATAAATTTCGGTCCTTAACGGTCCAAACAAGACTACCACATACCTGAGTCTCGTGCACAAAGGCACCCACACTACTAGCCACTTGTCCAGATCAAAACTAGTTTAATAAACAAAATTTAAACACAATAACCAGATATGAAGAACTGGACAAAAGCATAAATGTAAAATATTTGGTGTTTCCCACAATTGACGGGCTAACCCCGTCTACCAATCTACTGTACTGTTAGACTTGCATGGCTAAGCATCAACATATATAACAGATACATCATCACAAGTATCTAACTTAAGCGTATTTGTAATGGAGATATCAAGAAAAACCTGCAAGAGTAGAACATAGGTAACTAACTCACAAAATATCGACAAATAAAAAATAGCTTGTAAGCAAGTATCATTGCATTTCAAAATACTAGATTAACCAAATCTGGGATCAATATGATGCAAGAAGAAATACAAAATGATGCTTGTCATGCTGGAATTCCACTTGTTCACTCTTGGTCGCGTAATCGTTCACTTCGGGTACTTCGGAATCTAAAGAGAAAACACAATATCGAAAACACTGTGAAAAGTTAAAAATTCAAAATACTCAAAAATACATGAAATTTATACATTAGGGAGATTATAATTTTATATGAATTTATATGAAAGAATTAGATCATTTGGAGTTTGTATGTGAACGTTATATTCTTTGGAAAATCAAATGGGAAGAAAATCCTGAAAAAATCAGGTTATGTTGCTATTCATCCTAATTAATTATTTTAGCAAAAATTTGCAGAATAGTGGCAAGGATAAAAACTACATGGTCAGCTAGAGAATAAATTTTTATGAACAACCCACTTGGATTCATCTCATTTGGAGTTCATATGAATTTTCTAGAATTTTCAAAGTTAAATGATTTTTCAATGTAAAAATAATTGTTTTCTGAATTACCTATTGCTTTTAATACTTTTTACACTCAGGTTAACCTGGCCTCTATCATGACAGGTGGGACCTACTCATTTTCTTTTCCTTCTTCATTTATTTCTAACAAAAAGCCTCTTCTCACATGTGGGGCCCGACTGTCATAGACTCGATCTATGGCATAGTGTATGGACCGAAATCCATGCGCTCGGTGGGATCCGGCTGTCAGCGAGTCAAACGAAAAACCAAATGCCTTAACTCCTCAATTTCTGTGTATGGACCCACGCGTCATTGAGTCTCAACAGTTTAACTCAGCAACTAAAAAATGTTTAGCCAATAGTAATCATTGAATTAAACCTTAAACAACATCGATTTTGGTTAATTAATACGCTGCAGTAGTCATTGGAATTTCAAACAACAGGGGACGCGCTGCCGCGACATCGCCTCGGCATAACACCAGCAATGTGGACCTCGACAGCGAGGACCAAGGCCATAAATGGCATCCTTGTGGTCTGACGGTCCCATGGGTGGTTGGAGCATGGCCAGAGGTGGGCTGTAGCGGTGGCGCAACGGCGAGGGGCGGCGGTGACTTTACGCCAAATGTGCATATTGTAAATCTACGGCGCATTAAGCAAACCAACGCATGCATGTGCATATAGGAGGTGTAGGGTGCCTACTAGAGGGATGTAGATGACTGGAGAAGCTCGAAGGATGGCTGGCGGTGAGATCCAGCGGCGGCGATGGAAGCTCTTCGTAGATGCGACGATTCGAGCTAAAAGGAGAGGAAAGAGAGGTCGGGGAAGCTTAAGTACGGTTGGAGATGGTGGTGTATCGAGGGATTGAATAATGTCTTACCCTGCTGGCGATGGTGAAGAACGAGTTGACTTCGGCCGAAGTTAGAGAAAACCAAAATTCGAGGAGCTCCTTTGAACGATTTGAAGAATTGGTTGAGAGGAAATCATCGTCGTACTATAGAACACATGGTGATGTACTTAAGATAGGGTAAAGCTCACCCGAGATGAAAATGGCACGGCAATAGCTTTCAGTGCGTGGCCACCAAAGAAGAAGACGACTCACGTGTTCCGAGCACTACAAGCAAAGGCATGAGCTCGAATGGGATGAAATGGAGATGGAGAGGAATGGAGAAATCGAAAGACACAGCGGGGAGGATATTACCCGAGGATTCAAGACAAAGAGCTCCCTCCTCCTCAGCCACCAAGGGAGAAGTGAGCGAGAAGGAGGGCAGCGAGACGGGTTAAGCTCGAGCATGGACGGGATAGTAATGGCGTGAATGGGCGTAGCTTCAGGATAGGTTGGCGAAGGCAGTGGCGTCACGACGTTGATGGGGACACACAGAGGCGCTCGGACACGTGTCGCTCGGTGCCTAAGCTCGCCAGCGGGAGGTGGGAGATGGAGCTGACAAGTGGGTCCAGGTGGCAACGACAAAGGTAAGGGTTTGCTTAGGGTCTGGTATGGTCGGGTTCTTTAGGCGGTTAGGTTGGGTCAACTCGTACCGAGTCCAACAGTTGATTGTTTGTTTAATTCAAATCCTCCACTTTGACTGGTGACTAAAAATAGCAAATAAATTTATAAAATTATAAAAATGTTTAGAGAGGCTCCTGGGATTACCTAGTACTCATAACAATTTTCCAAACACAATGTTCATGTTTTATTTGCTTATTTTTATTTCCTTTACAATAGAGGTCTTTGGCTTTGTTTGAATTTTCTCATGGTTGAATTTAGTTCTAAAAATTTAGGAAATTTTATATTTATTCATGATAAACATTATAAAATTTAAATAAAATATTTTCCATAGATATTCACAAGTATTTGTTGTTGTTTTTATTTGTAGCATCGTTTTGAGTTATATATTTTACTTTAATTCAAAATTTTCAAATGCAATATTTTGTGCAAATGCTCCAAAAATTCAAATGTATGCTCATGAGATGCATATTAATTCAGTTTAATAAAAATGGGGCTATGACAACTATATAGGCTGGGTACATTGTGGCTTCCGAAGCTGCAAAAGAAGTCGTGTGGATTAGGAAGTTCATTAACGAACTGGGTGTGGTTTCTATTACTTCTAGTCCAATGGATCTCTATTGTGAGAATAGTAGAGCCATTGCACAAGTGAAGGAGCCTAGATCACATTAAAAGTCTAAACACATACTTCAACGATATCACATTATTCGTGAGATTGTTGAAAGGGTAATTTAGGTTCAAGTCACTACGTCAATTGCACTTTCAGTCTATGCCATTATTTTTTTTGATAATTTGTTCCATGCCACTTCTTCGCAAAATTTGTTCAGAAAATGTAACTATCGTTACCCTCTGACGTACTAGAGCCCTCACGGTGTCAGGTCAAAGTGTTAGACTAGGACAAATTACAATGATACCCTTACAACAATTATGAAAATACCACTACAATCCCCACAGCTGTCTCTTCCTCTTTCTTCCTTCTTTCCCATGTCTTCTCTTTCTTTCTTCCTCCACTCTTCCTCTCCAGATCCTCCCCCTCCTCCTCTTTTCTTCCTCCGACCACCGCCGCTCCAGCTGCTGACGCGTCGCCCTTAGCTGCCGCATCTTCCATCGGACCACCTCACCTCGTTGTCGCCACCGCTCTCGCCCACCGTGCCGCCTGAGCCGCCGTCGATCCATCTGCCAGCGTGTCATCGTCCGAGTAGCCTGTGGCCACCATGCCGCCACCTCGCCTCGCCTTGGCCACAAGCCGCATCTCCGCCGAGCCTTGGCGCTTGAGCTTGGCTGTTGTGTCCTCGGCCGCCGTGCTCTGGCCTCAGCGTCACCTCGCTACCTGGGTCACTGAGCCATAGGGCGCCGCCGTGCGCCTCCTCTGCTGCCGTTCACGACGTCGCCTAGCCTTCGTCACATCGTCGCCAGGGAGCAGATGTCGACAGGGACACACTCGAGCGCCATGATAGCGCAGGCCCCAACCTCCTCGGCAACATGCGCCTGGTCAGGGGTGACAACGTCCATGATGCCTCCGCCGCCGTAGAGGGCGACGAAGTCGCTGCCACTGCTGTCGGAAGCCAGGAGGAAGGATGTTGCCCTGACCTTGTTGCATCCATCTTTGCCTACCACGCCACCCGAGCCGCCAAAGAGGGCCACGACGCCTCCTCCGCTGCTTCGTCCTTCTTCGCCATGGTAACGAGAGGAAGAGGGGTGGTTGTGCACTGTGAAGAAGAAAAGGTAGAGGGTAGCACCAGTCATTTCTCCAAGTCAAACATTTTGACCCAACGGCGTCTGAGGTCCATCACGTCAAATTGGCAATTTTTGAACATATTTTTCTTTTGGGTGGCATGGAACAAATTAGCCAAAAAAAAGTGGTATGGACCAAAAGTGCAATTGACGCAGTAGCATGAACCTAAATTTCCCTTGTTGAAAGAGGTGATGTGAAAATATACAAAGTGCACATAGATTTGAATATTATTGATCCATTGATAAAGCTTCTCCCGCAACCTAAGCATGAGATGCACATAAGAGTTATGGGTATTAGATACTTGTATGATTGACTCTAGTGCAAGTGGGAGACTATTGGTGATATGCCCTAGAGGTAATCATAGAGATAATTGTATCATGTCTATGTTTATGAGTTAAAGAATAAATATTGTTATGTTCCTTGGATGAATTATCATTTATAAAGATTAACAAGTATATGACTTGTTGGTGAAGCTCTTTAAGTTATAAGATGTCATTCTAAATGTATCTTTGGTCGGATGTCACTGGTTGTAACACTAGTAACTTATCGACCAACACATGTAATGATTGATGACCATATTTCATCAGTCATGGATATAGGGATATCAAATCAATAATGTGAACACATGTTAGAAAACATGGTACTGGATTGACCTCACCTTGAGATACTATTGAGATTGTTATAATTTTGTGTGTCATCAGTTGGTCTCAAGCAATGATGATGTATAATCCTTATACCTGAGATTAACATGGTTTTCTACATGTGTAATAGTACACTTAGGGGTGGTCAAACGCTACTCCATAACTTGGTAGTTATAAAGATAGCTTTCGGATATGCTATGAGACGTGTGGATGGATTTGACTAGTCGGATATGAGATTTATCCCTCCTAACATAATAGGAGAGATATCTCTAGGCCCCTCGATGTGGTCGGATAAAGAAAGTGCATGGCCATGCCACTAGTGGTAGAATAGTCAACCACATGAAGTTATCCGTCACTTGATCAAGAAAATATTGAATAGTCTATGGATGATAAAATATCTTACCAGGAGTTCAACCAGATATTGTGAGGCAAAAGAGATAATACACAAGCAGCTCGTTCAGTCCAACTAGATATAGACTAGTCGTATGGAGATATAGAGAGGTCGTATGCTGGTCAAATATGATCACTAACTGGTCAGCGAATTAGTCGTAAGGAGTTACAAACTGGTCGTATGGAGATACGAGATAGTCGTAAGTGATAAGAACTTGGTCATAGATTATATTGTATAAGGTTCGTCCGATATAAATTTATGTTTATTCGGGAATCGTTATGTCTTTCTAGGAACCGCTAACGACTTGTGGTCGGAAAGGAGTTTCTGAGTCACAACCGATTATGTATGAACCTACAGGGTCCCACACTTAATAGGTTGGAACAAACGAATTCAGATAGAATCCGTTATGAGCTCTTTATAAAGGGATGCATGGGGCTGTTGGTACGTAAGAGTTGCTCTAGCGAAACCCTAGCCACCATCTTTCCGAAGGCCCTACTACACACCGACGTATGGAGTTCCACCCCTGGATGTGTGGATACCGTAGAGGCACTGCGGTTGCTGCTGCGCTGATTGATGACGATCCACGATCTATGCAAGAAATATCGTAGGTTGATAGAGGAGATGATCACTGCTGAGGATGTTGGACGATCGACTACGACCACTACATTGACGTACTCGGCACTGGATCAAGCTGTTCCAACTCTTTTTCTGCTGCACTATGCGTCTAGTGGTAACCATATAGGATTTCTTGCTTGCATGATTTACTGGTTTACGTGGTAATTTTTTTGAATTGTTAGCTAGTGTAGTCTACTCTTATCCCTTCACTTCATGGAGACCAAGGTAGCCATGGTCCCCTTCCCACTTGAAACACTTGAAGATGTATTGATTTTGCAATGCATATACACTTGTAAAGTAATAATTTGACTCTCTTTGCAAATGATTAACACATACTCAGTGATGTAGCCCCTTCAATTTTTTTGAAGCTCCGCCACTTGAGAGAGGGTGTGGTAGTTAGGTTGTTGTTTTTATCATGGGTCGTTAAGTCTTCCGAAGGTTCAAATTTGATTTATGTTTTGTAAGGAATCTAGTGATTGATATAGATACAGTCGCAACGTGTTTTTATAGGACAACGGTATTTAATCAGGACGAGCATAGATTTGAATTAGCCACAAAATAGGCGGTTTTTTTAGTCATGCACACATGTTAAGCGAGAAATCATCAGAAACGATTTCGGCTCAAGAATAGCTGGCCTAGTCTGAGACGTAGGCAGTGATCAGCTCTGCCCCAAGCACATACGACCACCTGTCGTTTGACCTTGCAAGGTTGGTTTGACCGTTTGAGGCTGAGGAACAGGTCAGCTCAAGATCATATGGCACGAAGAAGCCACGCCGCGAACCAAATTTAGGTTCTATTTGGTACAACGGTATCTTTTCTAAAAGCGGTTTTTGGCTGGACTGCAGAGCTGAACGGCTATACGGATGAGTTGACAAGGTTTGATGTTTAGCTGTTTGGCTTTTAGATAGACTGATTGCAGCTTCTGGATGATAAATGTCTGAATACCCCTGAAGCAAGTAATGACTTATTTGGTGTCGTTTAACTGTAATTAACGATATTTGATAACAACTAACGGTAATTAATGACAAATGACGATGACTAACGACAACTAATAATGATTAATGTATTTAACGATAATCAACAATAAATAATTATTACATACTGCAATAATTATGTGCCAGATATGACCATCTGTAAGGTAGATGCGCAGTGATCATCTGTAAGGTAGATGCGCAGTGAGTACGCAATGCAACAGGCTGCAAAAGCCTGATCAAGCATGCAAGCTTGCCAATGTCATCCCATTTAGCGTGTGCAGTAACAAAACGCCTCATATCCAGATTTCATCCGCATTTCTTTTGACACAACATGCATGTACTGCTCACTCTAGCAGTTGCAGACTTGTTTTTTAGCACTCCAGATACTCCAGATCTGCAGTTTTGGGATGCGTGGATTTACACTATCTGCTGCTATTATAAGGTTTCTGCTTCAACATCAATGGATTTCTCTGATTAACAGCATCGTTACCGCGATATTATATATATATATATATAGATATAGATACTCCAGATCTGCAGTTTTGGGATGCGTGGTTTACACTATCTGCTGCTATTATAAGGTTTCTGCTTCAACATCAATGGATTTCTCTGATTAACAGCATCGTTACCGCGATATTATATATATATATATATATATATATAACAACTCACAAAAAAGCTCAACCTTTGAGGGAAGGATGGGCAATTCAATTTTTTGAGAACTTTACTAACTCTGGATTCACGTGTGCCGCAGCACCGTTGACATTTATACAGGATCTCCATTAGCAATAAAAAATTTAACAGGAAACCAGCTTTTATAGAAAGCTAATAACCGGTTTTTACAGACAGAATATAAACAAAAAGAAAAAGGAAAAGGCCAGAGTGCAACACCAGCTTAACATGCAACATAGAAGTAGCTATCAAACCAGGAAGGCTACAAGCTAACCCAACGACAACTAACATCAAACCCCAATTAGAACACCCGAGTCCAGAATAGCTAAACTCTTCATGCACCACACAAAAGATCTTCATTCAGTCTTCAGCCAAGATAATCACATTATCTAAATCCACACGCTCATCTTCTTTGATCAGAATTCTCCACCTCTACAAACAAGACATAGATTTAAATAGAACTTCAGTCGGTTGCTTACGAAAAGTTTTCTCGGTCGCCATTTTATTTCTAACTTTCCAGAGTGTCCACGCCAAAGCTACAAAACTTAATAAACAAATATGGTAATTGTTAGCACCCCCGTTATCTAATCAATACTGGTGGAAATCATCTATCGACTCCGGAATCTTCTCCCAAATCAAGAACTCCTTGATACAAACTCAGGCAAATTTAGCTAGTACACATTTAAAGAAGACATAATTAGTACCCTCCATAACCCCACACAGAATGCGATTTTCATTTCCTTTCCAGATTCTCACCTTAAGTTGGGCTGCCGTTTGAAGTCTGTCCTGATAAGACAACCACAGAAAAATACCCCCCAAGGGACCAATGCCTGTACAGAGACTTAACCGAAAATTTTCCAGAGTTCTCCTAACACTATACCACCTCTCCATGAGCAATTCAAGTGCTCCTCCAACAAAGTTATAAGGCCAACAAAATTGAGAAGTTCTGCTGAGTATCAACCAACAGAAAGGAACTGATCGTTCTTTCATTTCAAAATAAGGCCGAGTGCTTAATCGCCAGGAACCTTGATATGTACTTGTCATACAACTTTGCTGCTCGCTCTAGATCGCCAAGCTCTGCGTAGCAGTCAGCTATTGCGCCATAAGCCCAGTGCAGCCAGAATCCTCGCCCGTTTCCTTGGATAACTCCAAAACTTTATATTAGCAGTTCACTGCTTCTCTGTATTTCCCCAGCCTTTGTAGCGATGCACCTAACGAAAAACAGAATAGCAAATGAGAAGAAAAAAAAACTCAAATCAGTACTACAAATGAATTCAACTAGAACAACAAAGCTTCAAATGGAATCAAATTCGTGTTATACAAATACACCCACTCTACCCAGTGAATAGTTTCCTAAGTTCTAAAGCAAACATAAATGCAGATAAAAATCCTCACGTATCCAGCTAACTGCAGAATCTCCCATCTATTGGAATAAATAGGACAATGTTTTACTTCCAGAGCTTAACATATATTCTCCCAGAATGTTTGGAAAATAAAGCTTCGCCTTCTATAACTGAAGTAGTTACTCAAATAGGGAGCAGAAATAAAATTGCTTGCAGGAGTAACCAAGATGTAAGGATGGGCAAAATGCAACCTAGAAAAAACAGCATATTGGCCAAAGAAGGAGCTGGTTGACACGTCCCCGCCGATGCCTCGAGAGGCATAGAAAGTATGGACATGGTTGAAAGAACAACGACTTTCAGCTGGTCAGGATGTGCCATTTTCTGCAGGTCACCGCTCTCCTATGTTCAATAACATAACATCGTAATAAGCCTGCCAGTCCTAGGTGGGAAGAAAATTTGTTCGCCTAGATGCACACCGTACTGCGCTATTCGCGATCTACAAACTAGCTAGTAAACCTGTAGTGGGCAAAAGGATAATCCAATCCGCGGAGCAACAGCCAAGTTACAGAAGCCTCGAATTACAACCTATATCTACATACGTATATCACAGCTCCTCACACACGGAATACTCCATCTGGGTTCAGTTCACTCTACACCATGATAAATTCGAACAACCGTGCAGTTGGATCGATCAATCCGGTGCTCTTCGCAGCAATCCCAGGCCTAAACGATCGTACCTGGTGATCGGGGAGGATTCGCGCCTCTCCATTCAGGGCCTCCAGGTGCGCGAAACCAACTCCGCGAGCCCGAGGATAGGGCAGGGAACCGACGCAAAGTGCCGCCGGCGCCTTGTCCATCCCCACAGCAGCACGCCAACACGAATCAATTAGCACAATGCTAGCCGCGCAGCACGTAGAGAGTAAGACTGGGCCCTCGAGCCTTACCGGAGAACAGGCTCGGGGGCGGAGGAGGAGGACGGGAGGGTGGCGGCTCGGGGGAGGAGTGGAGGGTGGCACGGGGGAGGAGGAGGGGAGGGGGGCTCGGGGGAGGACGGCGGTGCGTGGGCGGCGGCGGCTGGGAGGAGGAGGATGAGAAGGGGAGGGCGCCGCGCGCGGGGAGGAGGAGAAGGAGGAGGGCGGGGCAGCGCCGCTCGGGGGAGGAGGATAAGGGTAGGCGGCGGCGCCGCTCGGGGGAGGAGGAGGGGGACGGGGGCGGGCTGGGGGCGGCGGTGCGAGAGAGAGGAGGCGATAGAGGAGGAGGACGCGGGCGCTAGGGTTCGGGGGAGGTTTAGGAGCAGGTTTTTTATTCCAGGGCAAAAGCAGGTAATAACTTGTAAATTTGAGAGGTAAAATTGGAAGAGATGACGAGGAGTAGCGGGAAGCTGTTCCACGATGGCTTTTCACTTTTTTCAGATATACCAAGGCTTTTGGTTTCGGAGAAAATCAGTGAGAAAAACCCTCGTTTATGATGGCTTCTAGCTTCTTCGTACGGAAAGTCAAAACTGAAAATATCCCAAACACCCTCCTTACTCTCATATGTCATGGCTTTATTTTGTCTCACTTAAGCCCATTTCAGTTCATTACACACGACGAAACCAACCGCTTCACGCGTGCCATAGTTTCGCCTTCTCTCTCGAAGTAATCTCCTGCTGCACGAGATGTAATTTCCATCCTTAATGTCACTGACTCTAATCTGTAGCAAAGGTAAATTTCGGCTGAAATGTTACACGACTCTAATTCCCACTTTCATGACAGAGATTGGATGTATATGTCAGCTACGCAGTAGCTATCGCAAAATAAACCCAACAGCATCAAAAGAGCTCGACGGCGACCGAAAAGGACGACAAAACCAACCCTGACGCACACATGATTTAATTTCAGGGGGTCCGTTGCTTCATTATCAATTAAAAATTCCAGGTGTTTGCTCCTTGTCAAATCAAAAACAAAAGTAAAAAAAACTCCATATATTCTTCTCGGGAAAAAACCTCTATCAGACCATAACGAAGAAAAAAAAAAACCTCGAGAAAAATAATAGTGCATTTCCCGGGGAAAAACGAAGAAGAAGGGACTGCACATCCAGGGAAGAAACGAAGAAAAAGGACAATTTTTAGTCCATGGGTGCGATATAAAAAATCAAAGCGAACTCGGAATAAAATGTTGTCGAATATGATATTCTTTTGAGACAAACTAACCGATGTACTCCCCTTTCATAGCTCCTGTGATTCCACTGGCTTCTATACAATAAAATTCAGCCGGATAGATTCACGGCTCTACTTTTAATTTTCTGATAGTTACACGGCCTGCACTTTTAAATTTTCAAGCTGCTCGGAGCAATCACAAAAATAAACCCGGTAGCGTGAAAAGGATTTTTTTAATAATATTAATTTAAAATATAATTACAAAAATAAATAGTCGAAAACTTTAAAAAAAAAAAAACAGGCCACTGTCGCTATTCTAAATAGCAATATGCACCTAACGTCATTTGAAATGGCGACAGGATGTCATTTAGGGTCAGTCGTCATTCCAACTTCCGATCACCATTTCAACTAGCGATTTTCTTCGAAGAGTGTGCAAATTACTAGTTCAACTGGCAACAGAGGATGGCTATATAAACCCAAAAAATCGGATGAAAAGTCATTTTAATTCTTGAAAAAAAAGAGAAGAGGGAGAGAAGAGAGACGATGAGAGAGGAGAAGTGACATAGGAAGCCATGTCGGTTGGTAGTCCATCTTGCAAGTAAATATTCTTACAACTTTATACATAAATTTAAAACTTGGTAGGTTAGCAAATAAATATAGCGACATAGAATTCAATGATTAAATAATTTTAGTTGTATTGCGGTTTGATGTAGTACATAATTTTAGTTGTGTATAGTTTAGTCTATCGTATAGATATTATTTATGGTACAGTATTCGAATGATTTAGAAAAAATATGTAAAAATACTAAGAAAACTTTATAGATTTTTATTTTTACACTTCAATATATATATATATATATATGTATGTATGTGTGTGTGTACATATATAATATATATTGCATAGTAGCTAAATAGGGTATGTAGAGCGTAATCAAAATAATTTTAACTTAATTTTGATTTCTATTTGTACACGGTAAATATTTTGTTAATACCAAAAAATACTTTTTGAATTAGCAAAATAGCACGACACCTTCAAAAATTCTATAAAAAAATTCAGAGCTGCTACATAGTGTATGTAGAGTTGAACTAAAATATTGTTCACTAAATTTTCATTTCCATTTTTTTATGGTAAATATTTTGTAAATTCTGAAGACACTTTTTAAACAAGCAAAATAGCAAGATGCATATAAAAAATCTGTAAAAATTGCATAGTGGCCAAATAGGGTATGTAGAGCTTAATACAAATAATCCCAACTTAACTTTGGTGTCCATTTGTATACGGTAAATATTTTGTTAATGCCGAAAATACTTTTTGAACTAGAAAAACAACAAGAAGCCTCTAAAAATTCTATTTTAAAAAAATCCATAGTAGCTAAATAAGTCATGTAGACGTTAATTAAAATATTGTGAACTTATTTTTAGTTTCCATCTGTACACAACAAGATACCTCGAAAATTTGTACGTCTTTACAGTTGTGTGCAGTTCAATTTCGTATGTGTCGCTAATCGTGCAATAATTCAATTAATTAGATATGTTGCTTCTTATTACTTTTTGTATATGTTTCATAGTATTTACAATGTATGCACTGAATTTTCAGGTATGGCAGACCCAGGAGACGCTGCGCAGTAGCTGTATGAGTTGCTTGCCCGACCGTTAACGTAAGTCACTGTAGCCCCTTAGTACTATCCTTCCCAAGGACTGCGAGGTGGTGATTGAGCTTGGTGCGTTGGGTTCTAAGGTATGTGTAGTTGTGACCCTCGTGTACTCAATTGCAGTATTACTACTTTGGGTAGACTAATGTATGTTCTTAGTTCTTTTGACGCGGGTTGAGAGCGGTAGGCCTCCTTCCACTAGCGACGATGGTGGAGACGACGTGGGAGGACGACCAGGACCGTGCTGGCGGGTGGTCATACGTTGAGGCGGTTTCCGTATGACCGGTGCCTCCTAACTGCACTGGTTGACCAATGGAGGCCGGAGACGCACATGTTTTGCCTTTCGTACAGGGAGATGGTGCTGATGCTTCAGGACGTGACCTTCCTAACTGGGTTGCTTTGCGCGGGCTACCCCCTGGCAGCGCACGACGTCTCACCCACGTGGCGCATAAAGATCATTGCGAGGATCCAGGTGGTGCTGCCGCCCAACATCCGATACAGGGAATTCAACAATACCCATGGGCCGTCGCTGAAGTGGATCTGCCAGTTCTACATAAGTTTTTATAACTATTATCTTTCCACTTCAATTGCTTTGTGCAACTTAGTGGTGTGTCTCTGTCTGCTTGCAGCCGGAGCGTATGGCAAAGGATGCACCCAAGTACACGGTAAGGAGGCACTTCGAGGCCTACTTGCTATGGTTGTTCAGGTGGGTATTGTTCCTAGGGTCCCACGGTGACAACGTCGGAAGCACATGATCCGCTACGCCCACGAGCTAGCAGACTTGGAGGTGCAGGCGATCCAATTGTACGCCTAGGGCCTCGATGGCGTTGTGCGCGATGTACTATGCCCTGTGTGACGTAGCCCATGAGGTTCGGGACAACTCCATCCTCTTCAGATGCCCGTTTGTAGGATTAAGGATAACCAACTAGAGGGTGTGAATAGGAGATTCTAAAAATTATTACTTTCTAGGACTTATTTCTATAATTTTAGAGCTAAGCAAGATTTATATAACAATTCAAGTCCTACTACAAGATAAGACTCTACAAATATATCTCTAGCACAACTAAATATGACAATCTCAATTATCTCAATTTGTTAGAAATATAAATGCAGAAAGTAGAGGCAAAGAAATAACCAAATGATCACTTGCTATGTTTTATCGTGGTATCGAAGACTTGCCGGTCTTCACTAGTCTACATTAAGGAAAGCCCAAGTGACTTGGACCGGCTCTACTACTTAAGAATTGCTCCTCGATTCTACTAGTGGTTGTTCTTCCTCCGCTCCGGATATGGGGAACACCGAGCCACTCGCAATTTGGCATCGGGCCTCTTTACATTATCCTTGAATAGATCACTTCAAACTCCCTCCAAGCCATCTAGGTGCCGGCAAACACCAAGAGTAATGAACTACAATCTTTGCTTGACAGCAATCAAGTGTCAATGATCAATCTATATCCCTAACTACATCTGCGCATAATGGCAGCTAGAGATGCTATGCAACTTCTTCCGATGGATCGACGGCCTAGACATGTACGATGGGGCATTCATTGAGCAAAAGTGCATGTTGAACTATGCGATACGAGCCGAGACCTTCAAACGTTGGAAACTTTACATACCCGACCCTATTGAAAAGGCACCGAAGGAGCCCAGGAAAACAAGGTGGTGGTGGAGGACCCCCGAACAGGAAGATGAGTACGACCGGGCCGAGCGCGTGCGGACAGGGAAAGACTCCTGATGTGAGATCGACAGCCGTCCTAGCGCTACTTGTCCGGGATCGAAGAGGTAATTTATGTTCAATTTGCATCATGATTATTAATTTGCCCCTGTGTTGTGCTATTCTAACATCATTCAATCGTCCAGTCCGTCTCGCAGAACATGGCTGACTTGGAGACTGTCCGCCGTCATGGGCAGTCTAGAGACAAGGGGAAGGGACCGAGGGGCCGCCAGGACTAATCGATTTCGTTCCAATCAACCTTTTTTCTGATTTAAAAAAGGTGCACATGTATCGTATGTGTATTTCGGTTTATTGATTCGTGCATGTTGGCATTTCTAATGCACATAACCAAACCCGTCGCGCCGTGTAATTCGCAATTAAACTATGAAACCTTACATCTCTTTGTCTAAATATTTTAACTATTAAATATTATGTAATCTTTTCCCGAAGGAATCGATTCCACAAACAATATTCCTAAACCCAATTTTTTTTCATTTCGCTCCAAACGGGGTTGTTTGTGTTATTGAGCCGCCGAACTCGGGTTCAAAATTGCGTCGCCGGTCTCTCATTCTCTACTTCATATTTCATTACCTTCTCTAATTTCGGATTCCCAACTACGCGGACACTTCAAATTATTACCAAAAAACTTCATAAAATACACTAAATGCACAAATTAAAAATAAATAAATATAGGAAATTATCGCCATTTGAAATGGCGAAATTGTCTTGTCGCCATTTCAAATGGCGATAGAACTATCTCGGCATTGTTTTAATTGGCAACAGAGATCATGTCGCCAATTGGAATAGCGATATGACAAATTTGCTATTTCAAATGGTGATAGTGGCCTATTTTTTAATGAACTATTTATTTTTGTAATTATCTTTTAAATTAATATTATTTTTAAAAAACACATGAAAAGAACTCGACGGCGATCGCAATGGGTGACGAAACCGACCATGATGCACGCATGGTCCAATTTCAACCTTCCAATTTTATTTTATCTAAGTGATGCTTGGGTGCACAGAACACCAAGTCCGATTTTATTTTATCTTATTATAGCCGTACTCGCTTTAATTAATTGATTGATTCTCCACGTCCAGACACGTTGCCGATCGATCGAAGGACGTCGGATGATAACAACAATTAATGCATGTGATCGAGTAATAATTAAATACTCGCAAGTCGGAGGAGTAGTAGTAGTTACATCAAATGATCAAATCAGCACTAGATTAATGGAGGAATCGCGCACGTTGTCCTCGCGCGAGAGTGGCCTGGCTGCCTGCACGTGCGGCAGGCGGGGCGGACCCGCCTGGGCGCCCCGCGAATTACCCCACGTTTTCCGCCTGATGGTTACGCGGACACGAACACCGGAGGCCGAGCGCGTCCGTGCCAGGGTGCGCGGGGCCCACCAGCAAGACTCACCTATCCGCGCCTATATAATGGCTCAAGTGAAGTCCTGGACAGAGCAGAGCGAGCCAAAAACATAAATTCAAACGGACAGAACAGAGGGAGCAGGGGAGGAAGCCGAGAAATGGACGGGGAGATGGGCGACAGCTTCGCCTACTACTGGGAGACGCAGCGCTACCTCGAGTCAGAGGAGCTCGTCGACAGGTGAGTCCGTGCGACATCGTCGGCAATCGGTGGCCATTGTTGTGGGATTGACAAAACAGGGGAAGAGGATGATTAATTTGGGGGTTTTGGTGCCATTGTTTGCAGTATCTACGTCGGGGCGACAGAGGACGCCATGTCGTACTATGACTCCAGCTCGCCGGACGGTTCCCACTCGTCGTCGGCGCCGGCAGGGGCGTCGGTCATGCCCGGGGCCGGGGCCGGGGCGAGGATGGCCGGTGCCGCGGGGGCGCACAAGAACATTCTCATGGAACGCGATCGTCGCCGCAAGCTCAACGAGAAGCTTTACGCGCTCCGCACCGTCGTGCCCAACATCTCCAAGGTGAGCAGAGCAACCAGCATTCCCGGAATCGAGGAGCATTTCGATCACCGGAGAGACGGACTTAACGGCGAATGCGCGCGCCTCGTTGGTTGCAGATGGACAAGGCGTCGATCATCAAGGACGCGATCGAGTACATCCAGCAGCTGCAGGCGCAGGAACGACAGATGCTCGCGGAGTTATCCGCGCTCGACTTCGCCGCCGCCGCCGCCACCGCAGATGAGAACGACGACGGAGTCCTCTCCTCGCCGGCGTCGTCGCAGCGGAAGAAGGTTGAGCGGGCGCTATCCGTGTCGTCCATCAACGACGCGCTGCTCGCGGCGACCTCGCCGCCCGTGGAGATCCTTGAGCTGCGCGTGTCAGAGGTGGGCGACAAGGTGCTGGTGGTGAGCGTGTCGTGCAGCAAGGGTCGCGACGCCATGGCCAAGGTGTGCCGCGTGCTCGAGGAGCTCCGCCTCAGGGTCATCACGGCCAACATCACCTCCGTCTACGGCTGCCTCATGCACACCCTCTTCGTCGAGGTACGCCCTCGTCCTCGTCCTCATCAGCAACAATTGTTTGCTTCGTTCCATTCAATTGCTCTGTTTCTGTTTCTGTTTCCGCTGGTGCTCTTGACGTGATGACGTCACATGGGCTAGCTGACGTCACGGACCGTAGCTTTCTAGTGGTTTGCCGCTACGATTTGACTTTTACCATAGTAGTTCTGTAGTTAGAGCCTGGAAGTACGGATTTACTCTCCTCTTTTAGGTAGAAAGTCGGGGTCAAAAGGCCAATTCCCCTGTTCCATTTGCGGCGTTCCAACAGTACCAACTACGTCACTACTCGCACAGCAAGAATACCAAAGATCTCCGGAAAATTCACTTTCCCTTTTCCTTTTGCCATTTTTGTTTCTCATTTCTAACCCCGCGTGGTCCACTTGAACCTCAAAATAAGCAAGCAAAATATGATCCGTTCGTGATATCTTCCTTTCTTCTGTTAATGTAATGACGCGTAGATCTTTTCCGTGTTTTTAAAAAGATAAGCAAGCTCGAACCTTTTGGCTGTTCTCAAATCTTTTTTTTTTCAGGAAGATCACATGGATCACATCCAGATGAAGGAGATGATCGCCGCTGCGCTTTCACAGCTTGATGCCACCGGAAGCCCCCCCGCCGAGTTCGATGAGCTACTAGGAGAATAACTACATGGTGCTATATGGGGGTGATTGTTTTACTACGAGGCAGTAGTTAGAGGGCTAGAAATTAGACTAGGTATGTTTGGACCCCATGGGACAGGTCTTCACGACCACGACATGGTATGTTTTTGGACTATGACATATGTATATGGTAATGAATAACAAGGTGGCTGACTTGAATGAAACGACTATGCAATATAGTTTCGAAAAGTTTTGCCATCTGGTCGGTAGAATTCATATTTTCAAGGGGAAACTATCTATCTGTGTTTTTGAGTTTTCATCAAAAGAAAAAATTAAATTAGAGTGGTACATTTCTGCACGGCAAACTCTTTCGTTTTGGAAAAAAAAAAATCGTTAGGGGGCGAAACCACCGAAATTTCGGTTGAAATTTTTGGTGAAATGGTCAAACAGACGTTTAAGTTTTGGACGAAATTTGGAGAAAATTGGACCAAAATTTGGGTGAAATTTCGTTTAGAAAGAGGAAATCAAGGCATAAAAAGAGGGAAAACAATGTGCAAGTGAGAATTTAAGGCAAGCAATAATTGGGAAAAAGGGACGGTTGCAGAATCAGGACTTCAGGACACTGAGATGTTTCAAATACATGATATGCTTACTACAGTTAAACAAAATCCACTCCCATTTTTCTTTTAACCTTTTCTCCATAAAAGACAATGCATGAGTAGCAGGTACACATCTTTAATCCCATGAAATCACAGGCATTCAACGAGAAACTATTAATGAGAAGCTGATAAACAGACATACATTGAAACCCTGATTCTTTTTGTCAGCATGAGTACATGACACATGACAAGGATTGTACAGTTGATCATTCCTGTTCAGTGTTTGATATCCACTATAGTCAATTCCTCAACACATACAATCAATCTGGTATCAGCTAATTGAGTTATTGAGCATTTATCTGCTATGGGCTTATGTCATGTATTAATCCCGCAAAAAAAATGCATGGTCTAATTGTCAGTTTGTAACTGCTCACATAATAGGGCAGTGCGACAAAAAAAGTAAAGAATGTAACAGGATCTAGGACATTGCATTATGTACAGCACAATGACGATTTGGTGCATATCAACATATCAGACCGGTACCTTCCAATTGTAGTAAACAGTACATTAGGCTATTAGCATTAACAATCACAAATAAGCATATACATCAGATCGTACAAATAAGCATATAGATCAGATCAAAATAAAATTTTCTGTTTAAGATTTCCAAGGTTAGCTTTCAGTTTCAGCTTCAGATTTAAGTTTTCCTTGACAATGCTATCAAAAAGAAAAGGCTAGCATAAAGTTTCAGTTTCAGTTTCAGATTTCAGATTATCAGATTATCAGATTTTGAAGTTTCAGTTTCAGTTTCAGTTTCAGGTTCAGTTTCAGTTTCAGTTTCAGGTTTTCAGATTTCAGTTTTAGATTTCAGATTTCAGATTTCAGATTTCCGATTTCAGGTTTCCGGTTTCAGGTTTCAGTTCCAGTTCCAGTTCCAGTTTCAGATTTTCAGATTTCAGTTTCAGTTTCAGTTTCAGATTTTCAGAATGTGGTAAACATAGAATAATTTTTAGAATGCAGTAAGCATAGAATAATTTTCAGTTTCAGATTTCAAATTTCCAATAAACATAGAATAATTTTCAATTTCAGATTTCCAGTAAACATAGAATAATTTTCAGTTTCAGATTTTCAGATTACTAAAATCTTCAAATGCAATCAATTCAAAAATTTCTTCACATGCATAGCAATAATTAATGAGGTCCTAAATTCTGGAGATAAAAACATGTGAGACAGAAGTTGAACAACCACTGCGACAACAGTTAACAATTAAAAACCATAAATTCTTCCGTGTTAAACAACAATAAAAAGTTCAACAACTAATAGGGAAAACACAACAAAAAATTCAGCTCTTTAACCAGCACTGCAGCTCTACCATGCCGGCTATGCAAAACCAAATCATGCCTTGTCGAACACTGCAGTTCTACCACTATGCAAAACCAGTTCAGGCCTTGTCGAACACTCCAGCTCAGTATGTTATGACCTGATACAAAGAACATGTTGCAGATTAATAATGGCACAATCACAAGATTAACAACCTCCTCTTAAGAGAATAATAGCTATGCAATACCTCAACTCACCACATGTGAAATATCTCGGCTAATAGAGGCTTGAGAGGTCCTTCTTCTTTGTCTTGACCGGCTTTGACCCCATGGAACAGGTCTTCACGACCATGACATGGTATGTTTTTGGACTATGACATGTATGGTAATGAATAACAAGCTGTCTCACTTGAATGAAACGACTATGCAATATATTTTCGAAAAGTTTCGCCATCTGGTCGGTAGCATTCATGTTTCAAGAGGAAAACTATCTATCTGTGGTTTTGAGTTTTCATAGAAAGAAAATCTCAAATTAGAGTGGTACAATTTCTGTAGGGAAAACTCTTTCGTTTTGAAAAAGAATTCGTTAGGGGGTGAAATCACTGAAATTTTGGTTGAAAATTTCGGTGAAATGGTCAAATAGACGTTTAAGTTTTGGACGAATATTGGACCGAAATTTGGGTGAAATTTCGTTGAGAAAGAGGAAATCAGGGCACAAAAAGAGGGAAAACAATGTGCAAGTGAGAATTTAAGGTAAGCAATAATTGGGAAAAAGGGACTGTTTCGGAATCAGGACTTTAGGACACTAAGATGTTTCAAATACATGCCATGCTTATTACAGTTAAACAAAATCCACTCCCATTTTTCTTTTAACCTTTTCTCCATAAAAGACAATTCAATGCATGAGTAGCAGGTACGCATATTTAATCCCATGAAATCACAGGCATTAAACGAGAAACTATTAATGAGAAGCTGATAAACAGAAATAACATTGAAACCCTGATTCTTTATGTCATCATGAGTACATGACACATGACAAGGATTGTACAGTTCATCATTTCCTGTTCAGTGTTTGATATCCACTATAGTCAATTCCTCAACACATGCAATCAATCTGGTATCAGCTAATTGAGTTATCGAGCATTTATCTGCTATGGGCTTATGTCATATATTAATCCGGCAAAAAAATGCATGGTCTAATTGTCAGTTTGTAACTGCTCACATAATAGGGAAGCGTCACAAAAAAGTAAAGAATGTAACATGATCTAGGGCATTGCAGTATGTACAGCACAATGACAATTTGGTACACACCAACATATCAGACCGGTACCTTCCAATGGTAGTAAACTATACCTTAGGCTATTAGCATTAACAATCACAAATAAGCATATACATCAGATCGTACAAATAAGCATATACATCAGATCAACATAAAATTTTCAGTTTAAGATTTCCATGATTGGGTTTCAGTTTCAGCTTCAGATTTAAGTTTTCCTTGACAATGCCATCAAAAAGAAAACGGCTAGCATAAAGTTATAGTTTCAGTTTTACTTTCAGATTTCAGATTTCATATTTCACATTTCACATTTCAGATTACAGATTTTCAGATTTTCATATTTCAGGTTTCACTTTCAGTTTCAGTTTCAGATTTCAGATGCCAGATGCCAGATGCCAGATTTCAGGTTTTCAGATTTCAGTTTTAGATTTCAAAATTTTCAGTTTCAGTTTCAGATTTCAGATTTTAGATTACAGATTTCAGATTTCAGGTTTCAGTTCCAGTTCCAGTTCCAGTTTCAGTTTCTAGATTTCACATTTTCAGATTTCAGTTTCAGTTTCAGATTTCAAAATTTTCAGTTTCAGTCTCAGTTTCAGATTTCATATTTTATATTTTATATTTCATATTTCATATTTCAGATTTCATATTTCAGATTTCAGATTTCAGTTTCAGATTTTCAGAATGCTGTATACATAGAATAATTTTTAAAATGGAGTAAACATAGAATAATTATCAGTTTCAGATTTCCAGTAAACATAGAATAATTTTCAGTTTCAGATTTTCAGATTGTGAAAATCTTCAAATGCAATCAATTCAAATTTCTTTACATGCGACAACAGTTAACAATTAAAAACCATAAATTCTTCCGTGTTAAACAACAATAAAAAGTTCAACAACTAATAGGAAAAACCACAACCAAAATTTCAGCTCTTTAACCAGCACTCCAGTTCTACCATGCCGGCTATGCAAATCCAAATCATGCCTTGTCGAACACTCCAACTCAGTATGTTATGACTTGTTACAAAGAACATGATGTAGATTAATAATGACACAATCACAAGATTAACTACCTCCTCTTAAGAGAATAATTCCTATGAGATACCTCGGCTCACAACATGTGAAATATCTCGGCTAATAGAGGCTTGAGAGGTCCTTCTTCTTCATCTTGACTGGCTTTGACCGTTGAGGACGATGACCGTGAGCCTCTCTATCTTCTACAATCTCCTCATATTCTTTTACACTACCATCATCATGACCATCATCGTCATCATCCTTTGATGAGGTTTCCTCAAATTCATCCTCTTCATCATCGTCATCACTCTCCATAAATTCATAACCTTCATCCACCATTGGCATCTTTCCTTTCTTCGCCTTTTCCTTTCTTCCGGCACGAGAAAGCTTCCTCTTTGAGTTCTTTCGATGTATTTCTTCAAGAATGACCCGAGATGGGGATCCTCCCTCATCTAGAAGCACGATTCACTTTGGGACTTATTAAGCCAATCCATGATTGGGTTTGATTGATCAAACCATGCGACATCCATCATTATTGCATATGGATCAAGCTCCTTCTCATCCTGCTCAATCTCATTTTGCTGTATGCGCGGTTTCAAATTGTAATGGACATATACCAATTTGTGCAGCTTCTCATAACCTAGCCGGTTTCTCACCTTGGTATGAGCTGCTGCGAATGTGCTCCAATTGCGCTCAGACCCGCTGGATGAGACACATTGGGAGATGATCCGCAAGGCATATATCTGCAAGAGTTTAACTTCTCCGGACTGGAACCACCAAGCGGCTGTGAAATGAAACTAACATAAATTATCGAAGGAAAGTACTTTTCAATGGTCATTAGATCCGACTTTGTTTCACTTACTTGGGCTAACCACGAATGCTCCAAGGCATGCCGTCACTCTGTCAAACTTCCCATTAAAAGCATGAGATAACTTAAATTGAGCAAGTACCTACACTGAAGTATGAGGTGAGTCCACTATCCTACCTATTACATCAGTAAGTGCTTCGACATAGTCGACTTTGCTACTAAAGCGGTACTTGTAGTGGCTTTCGAGATCAAGGACAACAACTACATGGGAAAGGAAGACAATGTACATTGGAATGCATGAGAATTACCTAATACATAATTTCATACTATTATTTTCTCATTACCCGCAACCATCATAGTGTCCTCGTATAGATAGCTAACCCTGTGGGACACCTTACTCATGTATCTATCCAATTCCTCTGCCCCCTCGCCAAGATGAGCTTCCATTGCATGCGTAGCTGCCATCATCCTTGCCATGAATCAAAAAATTGTGCAAATCTTTTGTTGATCAGCATACTGTAGTACTGCATATAGTGGCTCCACTGCATCTAGGACCCACCTAAGTTCAGACCACCAATCACTTCTTGTCAAGAAGTTTTCTACGTAATCATAGTCAGGATCACTTCTCCAATCACTGTCCTTCCATTCTTCTTAAACCATCCATTGCCAGAACTTGTCTTACCTATCCCAAAAACTTTGAAGGACAATAAATACAGTTCCAAAGCGGGTGGCAATGGGTTGGATCAACTCTCTGCCGATCTTCTTCCTCATCTCATTGTGCAACCTGTTGCGGTTGTAGAACAATATGCAAATCCGTTTGGCACTTTTGACCACACTAGCAACCTCTGGGAATTTACCTATGTCCTTCAACATAAGGTTGACAGTGTGAGCGACACATGGCTGCCAAAAAATATTTGGGTACTCGCTGATGAGCTTGGCACATGCTTTCTTGTAGTTCGATCCATTGTCGGTGACTATTTGCACAACTAACTTGTGGCCAATCTCATCAACCACCATCTTAATCTCCGTGTACATAAAATTTGCATGGGAAAGGAAGACAAGATAAATTAGAGCCCATGAGAATGAACAATAAATATAATTGCTAGTATCTTTCTCATTACCTGCATTGTGGATTTTACCTGTTGAATTGACGAACTTATGGAAGAACATATTCTCATTGTAATACACCATGAAATTGATGATGCTCATGGAGGTTGGTCCTGTCCATAAGTCGCACATGACAGTCACACCAAATTGATCCCAGTCTTTTCTTAAATTTCTCGACATACACCTCCAAATCCTTACCGTTGGCTTGCAAGTATGTCCCATAAATTCCAGTGCCTTTAAGGATGTGCACCACCATACCTAGCTCTTGAGTCACCCTTAAAGCTGCTTGAAAGTAAGGGCAGTTGGCTTTATGACTAGCGATGTTATTAGCATGAAACCACTTTTCCCAAGCTTGGCCAAGTTTTTCTTTCGACCCCTTCTTCAGCTTGGTGTCAATCCTAGGCAGGATGGGCCCTTTTCTACATGTCAAGTCTGAATCAAATGAGGGAGAAGCACTACCACTATGACCAACCCCTGCACCGCGGAGCATTCTGACAAGCCGGATTCCACTAACACCTCTACCAACACAACTGCCACTCCCACTCCCACTCCTAGTCCTAGAGCCATGCACAAATGTGCTACTAATGCTCTCTACTACATGCTGAAATTGAATATCTCTCAATGATCTTGACATCGCCAACTGCACTTGGCCCTCTTCATCACTAGGCACATCAATTACTTCATTTTCCTCTAAATCATGCATAAGCTCACCTTTGAATCTAAGTTTGCTATCCTTCTGTTCTCTTCTCTTTTGCTTCCCACTATTCCGAGACTTCCTCATTGCAATCTGTACTTCTCGTGGCACACGTTCACAAGATCTCACTTCACCTTCTATTCCACCCAGATGCTCTCTCAGCTGGATTGCACATCCACCTTTCTTCGTCAATGAGCAATAAGTACATATGAAACCTTGGGTACCAATTTTGGCTGCATGATTCCAAACATTATTAATGTTTCCATCGTTCACATGTCCTGCATTTCCATGACAACATGTTTCAATTAGATTTTTCTATGCACCATACGTAACTTCAAGCAACACATAAATATATAATACACGTGACACTTTGCTACTAGAAATATAAGATGGCTATGCAAAGGCTCTACAATAGATATGCATAGTACCCTTTCTATTAGAAACATTGGATGTTGTTGCCCAGAAACTTAGGGACACTATGGAAGATAATATAATTGTCAGACATAGAACCCAAAGACAGTATGAGAAGCACAAAGAAGAGGTAATGATCTAATCAGTAGCACCTCTGTTATATTAGTTGTGAAATATTAACATGAAGATATGCGTAGTTTCCTAATAAGTTATGAAAAAGTCAAGGCTATTCTACTTTGTCTAAGATATAGCATCCTACTGAATTCTACTAAGAAAATAATTTGTGGACCCACTGTTTTATGTGTACAATCTCTTCAGTCTACATGTGTCATTTCAGTAGACCTTCTTTTGTTCCTGTTAGTCAATTCTTTGCAGATGGATTCCCAGGAGGAATTTTTTAAGCATCAAATTGAGAGAATTCACCTAGCCACTATGGAGAAAGAAAGTATGTATCCGAAGCTGAGGGAGTAGGAGCATGCTAAGGCCAGATAGTCTGATGTTGATTTAGGAATTAGGAACTCCTGAAGATCGTAAGTAATGAAGCATACCATCCCCAGGACCACGAGCCGGTGAAGCTGAAGCACTGCCGCTGCCAACCTCCCGGCTGGTTGCACTGCTCCTACCACTCCCAGTGCCTACATCCCTACCGGCCTCCCTACCGCAGTAGTTCCCGCCAACCCAATTTCCGCCGCTTGCGCCAGCCATGACCCTGATCCATGTTGTTGCACCGCCGCCGCCTGGAGAGGAAAAGGGAGAGGATGCAAAAGGGGATGAGGCGGGTTAAACGACACAGGTAGGGGTGTCAATCGATTAACAATTTCTCCCCTATTTGTATTCATATTCGCATAAAAAATATGGACACGAATATGGTATGGACTTTTTCCATCCGAAATGTTATTTTATCTGCACTATTCATATTCAAATTCGATAAAAAAATATAAATATTTTATTGTAGTATGACTAATTAGTTGGATGAGTAGTTTTAGTTTAATACGAATTCATGTTTTTATGTGCAAAAGATAACTAGAATGATTAGGTATGCTATATACGAGGATAAAACATCATAAATATCTTCTAATTACGTAAGTTATAAGGATATCCGAATCCGACCGAATTGAGTAGGGATTAGTATTCGTTACAACATTCAATTCGAATTCGTATTGGGTAATATTCGTATTTGTATTCATTTAGAAAATACGAATACAAATATGGGAAGACCACTATTCGACTCGTATTCAATCCATTGACACCCCTAGACACAAGAGGTTTAGCAGAGAAAGAGCTACCTACTGGGCGTCGGAGTCTCGGAGGTCGGAGCAACGAAGGCTGGCCTACTCCCAGCTGTTGCGCCGTCGCTGCCCGGAGAGGAAATGGGAGAAGCAAAAGGGGATGAGGCGGATCGAGGCACACAGGAGGTTTGGCGGGGGAACAACTAACTACTAGAGTCTCAGAGGTCGAAGGTTTGGAACCACGAAGGCCTGCTCCATGCTGTTGCACCGCCGCCGCTTGGAGAGGACAAGGGGGAGTGTAATATCATAATTTTCAGGCCTTTTTGAAATTTTCAAAATAAAAATCACTATTTTCTTTTCCTGAATGTTAAAGCTTAATTTAAAATTTCATAAATTAAAAACAATTTAATGTGAGTCAATCAAACTTCAATTAAATTAAAAACTGGTTTATTTGATTTTTGAGATTTCTTGGATTTTCTCCAAGTTCTTTGTTGTTTCTTGCAAACCCGATTTATTTTATTTCTTTTTTGCTTTCCCAAAAATTATTCTATTTGCTGTAAAATTTAATTTAAATTATTTAATTTAAAGTTGGGAATTCTTTTGGAGTTTTTGCATTTTATTGAATTAAATAAATCTTAAATTGAATTTATGAATGAAAAATATTTTAAATGATTAAAATAAACTTAAATTAAATCCAAAATTATTTTATTTGGTCTTTTCAAGTTTTGAGGAATTTTATAAATTTTCTTGAATTTTTTTGTATTTTCTTTCTTCATTCTTTTCTTTTCTCTCTCCTCCTTTTTTTCCTAGTCATCGTCTCCCTCCCGTGAGCGCATGTGTTGCGCCTTTTTTCTTGCCCTTGCACCCCTTTTACCCCATGTCGCCTCCCCATATCCTACCACTGCCCATCCCGCGCCCCATGGTCACCCAACCGCTGCCACGCCATGGCCACCCATCCCCTGCTACCGCCAAGCCATGCACGCCATGCCCTCACCCCACCGCGCACGTCGCCCGCTACCGGTGCCCATGCCACACCCCTCCTTCCCCTCTCTATAAAACCGACACAACCTCTTTCCCTTCCTCGTCCTATTCTCTTCTCCCCCACCAAAGCCGAACCGAAGCTTTCTTCTTCTCCAAAAAAAACTGGCCACACAACCTCCTCCCCCGTTCTCCCTCTCCGATCATCCATTCTCCGCGCCAACCGTGTCACGGCATGCCCCTCGGTCTCCTCCTTCACCTCCCCGAGTTTCCCCTCCCCTCCCCCTCCACCTCGCCGGATTTTGAGTTTTACCGTCGCCGGCCGAAGCTCCTTCATCCTCGCATTCTGTCGTCGTCGTTGATCCCCAGGCGACATCATCACCACTGCTGGATTTGTCGCTTCACATTATATGCGGTGCTCGCTCTATTTCCCTCAATGCACCACCGGTTCATCGACGCCACCATCTCCCCATGAGCCTCCTGCTGTGCCACTGCCGCGCTGGACCTTCTCCAGCGATGCCGCCACCACCCTTGCGTTCACCACCACCGTGGGGTTCTATTTTTCTAGTTGGCTGGCCTCCCTGCACCTCCCTTCGCCGGCGCCGCCGTTGAACTCGAGTTGCCCTAGAAGTTCCAACTTGTGCTCCCTGTTCCTCTTTCATTTTCTTTCTTTCTTTGTTTTCCTTGTCCCTCTTGCATGTGGGGTCAGCATATCATCCTCTCTCTTTTCTTTCTCTCTTGCTCTCTCTAGCAAGTGGGTCCCCATTGCCATCCACTCATTCCTTTGTTCTATGTAAACAAATATCAACACAGCATATTCAATTGAAATTTTCTCTCGCCACTGAATTTCTCTCATTTCATGTGATCGCAAACTTTCGGGCGTTTGTTCTCCGTCATACGAACTCCGATTCTGACAATTCTCATCTCTAAATTCTTCTAAATTCAGCCCCTTCCTTTTGGTTCTAATTTGGCAATTTTTTTAATTTTATTTGTATTTGTTGTATTTATTTGGCTCCTTCGCACGCGTAGATTCAGACGTTTCCAAAGAATTCCTAGACTCATTGAAGCAGCTGAAACCTTCAACGAAGGCTAGTCGTAGAACTTTCATCATGTCGTACCTATTTTATAAAATTATATTATTTTATACCAACATACATTGCTAGTTTATAATAACTGCTTTCAAGAATAGTTAATTACCAAGTTGTCGATATGACTCCTTGAATAATTGTGAATAACATATACCATTAGACACCATAGGTTGGGTAATCTTAGTTAGTCATATTTATAGTACCAATATGGGTGCGTAATATGCTTAGTCATACTTTAGTTGTAAGATGGGATTCATGATCACATGTTCATAAATGATTAATCTTAACTTAATGATATATTGAATTATGGCGAGGCTACTTGTGGATATCATGGGGATATGCTCCAGATCTTAGGATGATGTGACAATTGGCAATGGTGTTAATGGTTTATCGTTTCACGTGTTTTCGACAAATTTTCAGAACTGTCAGGTGATAAGCGGTCTGACCAGCCATAGCATGGCGGTCCGACCGGTCCCAAATCGGTCGAACCGGCCATGAGCGGCGGTCGGACCGGCTGTGACCAAATGTGTCAAAATGAGCTAGGCCAAAAATAGATGGTGTAGGCAAGAGAGGGGATTCTATTGCTCTTGGTCCCATAATTTTTGGAGTCTCCAGTCAAAAGTTCTATTGGTTTAAAGTTTCCAGTAGGTTTCGGATTTTCACGGGTTGAAAATCGGCTAAGTCCTTTCGGGCGGTCGGACCGGCCTGTGGCTGGCGGTCTGACCGGCAAGGCTTGCGGTTTTACCGGCCCTGAGGGGCGGTCGGACCGATTGTCACTTGAACGTCGCCCTTCGTGGCAGCGTTGTTCGTTGGTTAGGTCAAAGTCATGAGTTTCAGTGTATATGTGTTGCATGATGCATGTTTTGACTAACATGGGTCAAGTTGTGAAGAACTTATTCCCAGATTCGATTTGCTTGTCTATTGTTGTGAAGGTTGCTTGGTGGTCAACGACGGTCAACGGCGAGGATGATCGGGACTAGGCTTGGAGAGCTGAGGTCCAGAACGATCGACGATGCCAGGTGAGGTCAATGAACTCAAGTGTGGTGCAAAATAGACAAGGATGACCGAACGGATAGTTCGGTGCGATTGGTTTGATCAAGCGGCGCGGGAGTCGGTGCAAGTGCCATGGTGGTTTCGGTGGGAGCCGGATGGGAGAGACTTGCCGACATGGAGAGAGCCGTTGATCAATCTACACGTGGCGGAGCAGGCGAAGTGCTTCACGCAGATGGACTCGGTCTTCGGAGAAGGACCGAGAAGGGGTATTTTGGTAATCTTACCAAATACCACCTTGGTGACCTTTGCCAACCACGCGCAAGACGCGCAAAGAGAAGCGGTTTAGGTCAAGAGGTGTTGAAGACGGCGCTTTGTAATGCGTGCGTGTGTGATCCGTTTGTGTTGGGCCTTAACGGGAGCCCATTTAAGTTAAACTTCTAGAAGGTCTAAGTCTCCACTATAAATAAAGGAGGGAGGTGGCTGCACCCCCTTCAACCCTTTCATTGTTGTTGAAACCCTAGTTTGACTTAGGGAGAGGATTAGTGGAGGTTAGGGTTCTAGAGAGTTTTGATTTGATTTCGTGCTCTTGGATTAAGCTTTGTCCTCCATTAATGGAGTGGCTGTAAACCCAAACCCTATCAAATCAATCCAAAGAAAGTTTGCTCAAAAATGTGTCTCTTTGTCTTTCTTCTCTCTATTTGGTGATTTTGAGTCCTTCTTTGATTTGTGAGTTTTTAATTGATTTCTTCACGTGATCTAGCTTGCTGTGACATGTGGGAACACATCTAGGATCATATTGATCATCAATCACCCACGAGCAAGTTTTTGGATCTAGTTTTCGTTTTAACTCGGTTTTGAACCATCCTCCTCTCAAACTAAAAAAGGTCGTAACTTTTCCAAGTATCTTCATGATCTTTGATTGGAATAGATTCCTGACATCCTAGAGAAGGTGTGTGCCAAGTTTCATCAAGTTTGGAGTTGTAGATCAAAAGTTATATCTATTTGCAACTTCGTTTTTCGGGCTGTTTTTACTGTTCATCAGACTGGAGGTCAGACCACCCAAGGTGACGTGTCCGACCGCCATTAACACAGAGGTCAGACCGCCCAACACTTAGAATTTTAGCCCATGTTGATTTTGGTTGTTTTGCTTCGGGGTTTAGATTGGATTCAATACTAGTCTTCCGCTGTACTGGTATATTGATCTTCATAGCTTCCACAGCTATTGGAGTGAAATTTGGATTGAATCTGATCTTGGTTGAAAAAGTGAGCGTGCTCCTATTCACCCCCTCTAGTCGCCTTTTCGGTCCAACACTACTGTTATTAAAATCTATTGTGCCATGGCAAGGGATGCCATTTGGCGCGGCTGAACAAAAATGATTTATGCTCGGGCGAGTGGTTGGGTAGTAAAGGAGGAATGCGGGAGGCACAATTAGCGAGGCCAATGCGGGAGGCACATTTTAGGGTGCGCGAGGCACATGAGATGTAGTAGTCTCACCTGAGCAATCACTAAGGACTTAACTTTGTGCTCTATTGATATATGGGCCTTACTATACAACCACTTGTCCAAGATGGGGTGGACCTTGCCAACTAATTGAAAATGTTTTAATTTAGTTCTGTTTGGGTTGACAAGCGGCACAAGAGGGGGCCAGAACGGCGAATCCTTAGCGAGCAGAACTGAGTCAAAACAGATTTTTGTAAAAGTTTTATGATAATCACTTTATCGCACACCCCAGAAGTGTGTTAAATAGACATTATAAGATAATTATCTCTTATGGATTAAGCTATACAACCTTTGCAGAGTATAAAACTATTCGAATAGTCATGTCCCCGGTTATGGACAATACTTGGTGATTTCAAATGAGGGAGTAGATTTTTTATATAAAAATATTGTAATGGTTTTGTTGGGATTGGGGTGGTTAGTTTTGGTTATGGTTGAGAAGTGAACATGGTTGTTCACTAGTTTTTTTGAAAGAACTTGTTTACTTATGTATTTAATCTTTTAAATTATATATTTCAATATTTTTACTGTATTTACTGTCAATACTGCTTTCTGTAAAATAGCCACAAAACTATTTTTGTTCAAGCCTTTTATGAATACTATTTGCATACATTTTACTGTATAGGGGCGTCCTAGTGGTGCTGTGCACGCTGGGGAGCCAAGGTACAGGCCGGCGTCATTGGTACCGCGATGCTACAACGGCAAGGCGCAGTGGCCAGCAAGCAGCAGCGTGGAGGAGCTGGGCCAAAGAGTTGTCCACGGCTTGTGGCGCTAGTGGCAACTCAGGTCGGCCGTCGGCGTGGAGCAGCAGCCAAGGAGCCGAGAGCGGCACCAAACTGGGTGCACAATGCGGCCAGCGGCAAGGTAGCCCATTGGCGCTTAGGTAACGCAGGCTTCGCCAAGCTGGTTCAGTGGCCCGGTGGCGGCGCGGCCACGGGAGCCCAAGCGTGGCAACGGCGCATGAAGGCCATGTTGGATTTAATCTTGACAAAGTAGTAATTTTGCATCTAGTTGGATGTTAGCTAAGTGATCAGCATGCATGTTGTAAGTGCATGGCACTAACGTATCACATTACTTGTGGGGAGTTGCATTCATATAAGAAGTAGTTAGTGCAGTTTAAAATTGGAATGAATTGTGGCTGAGTTAGTGGTCTGCATGAAGTCGGCGCAAGAATTAGTTGGGTGCATGAGTTAGTGGCTAGAAGAAGCAGTCCAAGTTTAGTTAGTGGACTTTGTTGCTATGCATGCAATGTAGCGGCAAGCAGAGGTGGAGGAACCGGCGGAGCAGCGGAGGCGTGGCCAGGTGGCCGGCGGCCCAGCGTGCGGCATGGAGGTGCCGAGGCTCAGCCCAGCGCAAGACAGCGAGATGGCCGAACCTTGGGCACGGGGGCGACAGCGGCTTTGTGCGGCACGACGCGCAGCGACGTGACGCCGAGGCGGAGGCGGCTGAGCCGAGGACGCGAGGCCTGGCGGTGAGGCCAGTGGCGCGAAGACGGTGGTGTGGAGGAGACTGCCGAGAACGCGGCGCATGCATGGAACGACCATGCATGTAGCGCCGCGGTGGCCCGAGGGAAGTGTGGCGGTATGGCGTGTCGTTCTTAAGTGTGGTGTCAGCAAGGCGGCTCCGTGGGCGTGGCCTAGAGCGATTGCGCTGATGCGGGGCGGGATGCGAATGCGGACGTGGACGAGCTCGGCGACGACTACGGTGGGCACGGATGAGAGGCCGAGCGAACACGAGATCAGCCACGACTATGGCGGACGCAGACGCGGAGCCAAGAAGATGAACCTCGGGACAGCAACACTAAAATATTTATAACTTCAGATCCATTCATCCAAACGATGTGATCCAGGATTGTATGGAAAGCTAAAGACGTTGTCCACAAATTTATAGGAGATGTCTAGACCAAATTTCATCATTACAGAACCTAAAATTATAGCGCGGCCAGATCAACAGAAAACCGATCCGCTACCCGAAACTACAGTTCTGTCAACTTTGATAATTAACTCATATCTCACAAACCACAGATAATTATTGCATTAAAATTGGTAGAAATGTATTTACACGCGTTATCTACAGGCCAATCCGTGATCATTTCGCCACTCAAAGAGATGATCAACCAAAACTACTTTGAGTTAAAACTGCAGTCGTCCAAGCGGAGAAAACCCCTCTCAAAACTGGTTCTCCTCTCAACTAATCCTTAATCCAACCATAAAAAAGAATATAAACAAGTAAAGAACATACTGACAAAGTTTGAGCCCGATCGGATGTCGTTTGATACTCCAATCGATGAATTGATGAAGACTGCGTAGGAGGGGAGCTGAAGAGGGCAGCGGCTGGAAAGGGGGAGGAAAGGGTGTGTTAGCTGGAAAATGAGGGAGGGATGGTGTGACGCATGGGGTGGGGAATGGGGGATGATGGGTTAGGGTTTCGCTGCCCCTCCCCCCTTCCTGGGCTCTTTTCCCTTGGGCCAAGGCTGCATGCTTGTAGCCCAAAGCCTGAACTCCGAAAAATGCAAAAATGCCCTTTCAAACCTTCAAATTCTTTCTCTAATTATATTGCTCTCTTCCCCTTTGTCTCAAAGCAAGTCGGAAGTATTGCATTCTCCCCCCTTAAATAGAATTCGACCCTGAATTTTACTCATCGCTTTACTCGAAGGAGCAACCTCAACTGAAGTTGACAACAGAGGACACATACCACATAAACAATTTTCGGATATTGCTCGCGCATGCGTGACGCCAGCTCCAAAGTGGCTTCTCTGTCGGACTGATATGACTAAATGACCTTGACATAACTGACGTATCACGCCTCATCACTCGACCTGACCTTTCTAGAGGAACTTAACGGACAGGACTTGAGGGCACAGTCTTACTCGTTGATCAACGGCTCTAACGAAATTTCAAACTTTGGATATCTCAAGTATTTTTCCAACACCGAGTCATACAAGACGTCGTGTACCTCGTGCAAGGTCCCGAGACAGTCCTAGAGATACACCAACTTTCACAAAAAATTCACAACTACCCGGAACAAACCAATGTATCTTGGGTCAACCTTCCCTTTGGTACCAAACCACGCAACCTGCACATAACACACGGAACTCTTGTTCCATCTCTCAATCGATCTCTTCACTTAAACAAGGAGCACCTCCTTTAACAAGAAACACACAACAGAACTTGCTTTAAATAATCTTTTTTTACAGAACCCAATTGAAAATAAAAGATTCTCATCGCAACCCCGCAATGCCAACTCCCCACCAAAAGAGCCAAATCCAAAATAAAAAATTCATCACGGAAACCTTTCCACCTTCCAATTAGGTAGTTTGCAAATAAACACCACGTACGCCAAAAGAGAAAATCACTCGAATTCCCAAAACAATAATTTCCTTTATTTTTCTGAACCGGAAAGAACCATCATGCCAATATAAAGACAACTCAAATTGTAAATGACCTCTGTCATAAACAGACAACTCAAACAAGAATCAAGAGAGTATTTCAATACCCAAAAAAATACAATTTTCTCATTCTTCCTTTTAAGAATTTAACTTCCCTTAAACCCTAAGATCCCAAATCATCGCACAACATACTAACTTAATTCTCTTAAACTGGCAACCTTAACGCTATGCTCAAAATGAATACATCATTCACACCTTTGTAGAGAGTCTCTACTGACCCCACAAAACATCCTCTAGCCAACTCCTCTACCAACGAAGTTACTTTGATTAATAATTTCCACTGCACCTCAGCATAGATTTCACCCATAAATACATCACCTCAATCCATTAAGGATAATCAACTCATAATTCATAACATACACACAAACACACTCATTTACTAGAACCAAAGGATGCTATCCACAATCATCACACTATTTGGAACACACTTTGTTCCACTATTTCTACACAACATCATTGGGCCTCCAAGGTTCTAACATAACAATGCAAAGCCCAAATTCAACCTCCAAGTCTCCTAAAATGAATTTCTAGTATAATTGATAGGAAATCCTTAAATTCGATTACTAAAATTCACACAACTCAAACAATAACCTCAGTCATTAATATCAGCATTCCTCACTAATCAAATAATCGCCCAAAGCGATTAACTTCACCAATCTTGAACCCTCACTAAACCACACTATTAAATTTCACCTACTTGAACTTGTAATTTACCCAATCGCGGTACTCTAATAAATCGATTGAGCTTCCCATACTTTCGGTAATTATAATGTTCCACCAAAATGAACAAAAGATCTTGAACCATAATTTACTATAAGTTCTACTAGTTGTAGTAACGTAATCAGCTAGCTCCAAAGACAAACATTCTATTTAAATCAAGTCATCTCCAAGGATTATTCCAAGAAATCAATTTATCACTCAATGCGTATCGAACAACTTAACACCTAAAGTCCCACAAAATCACCTACTTGACCACCACTATCCAGTTGCCATCACACATCCTAAAATACTTTGCAACACAAATCGGTTAATCCTTTCTTAGAAGTTTTTCTATGACCGATGCCTAGTCGTAAGTTTTTCTACGACTGGTGCATAGTCATAAGTTTTACTACGACAATCCTCTGGTCGTAAGTTCTCCTATGACCATTATTCAGTCGTAAGTTTTTCTACGATATTTCCCTGGTCATAAATTCTTCGACGACAAGCACATAGTGGTAAGTTTTTCTACGACAATCCTCTGGTCGTAAGTTCTCCTACGACTAGTATCTAGTCGTAAGTTTTTCTACGATATTTTCCTAGTCGTAAGTTCTTCTACGACCAGCACATAGTCGTAAGTTTTTCTACGACAATCCTCTGGTCGTAAGTTCTCCTACGACTAGTATCTATTCGTAAGATTTTCTATGATATTTCCCTGTTCGTAAGTTCTTCTATGACTAGCACATAGTCGTAAGTTCTCCTACGATAATCCCCATAAGAACTGTGCAAGTGGTCGAAATATAAACGACTACGAGTAATAGTGACTTACCATCTTTCTGCCTACTCGCAGAGTTCCGCCTTCTCCTATCGCAGCTGTACAAGTTATCTGTTGTACTCTGCAACAATGACAATTTGCTCTAGAACTCTCTACATAAACAAGGCCAGTAAGAGGCGAGAAAAGCCACATATATAAATGTTGAGCAACAAGCACTTACGTTGATACTCGTTCGAGCAAACATGGAGAGTACGCATACAGGGTTCTTCAGCTCATCAAGCTCTTGAACCCGATTCCACCACACCTTTTTGAGATGCTCGTCATCGAAAACATTCCCCCTGTCAGGAATATCCTTGGGGTGTAGAACTCAGGTACGAGACCTGAAAGCAGAAGACCTCACAACGGAAGTCGGGCTGAAGAATTTAGAAAAGAAGTTAACATATTCTTCTTCTTCTTATTCAGTGACGACAGCTCCATGGGGACCGGGAGGAACGTCTACAACGATTTCCTTCCTGGCCCGGTGGCCAAACGATCCATCACCTTGGCCTGATGCCTCCGCTACATCATGCGTCGTTTCACCTCAACCTCTACGACCACTCCTGTGGTCGTAGTTGCTTCAGTAGCAATGATCTCTTCCACCATTTGGACGGTGGACGACCCTCCGACCACCGTCACTTTCATTCCTCCAACTGCCAAAGAAATAGTAGTGGATTCCTCGATAGGAACGTCCTTGAGGACTGGAGGAGTCGGGCTAAGATCAAAAAAAGGAAAAACATCAAATGGTAAAAACAAAAGGTAAGTGCTTTTCTTACACTTTTGTCTTTTTACATACCTTAGTGTACCAGATTTGATCTTGAATCTGGAAGAAACCTTCCCGAAAGAAGTCATGGGTCTTGAGCGAGCACTACCGCTGCTTGAGCCTCCATGCACTTGGGTTAAAGATGTGGCAACCCAATAGTTGCCACCTCTTCGGGAACCTCTCCAATAGATAGGTCTATGAGAGTCGATTCAGATTTGTAAATTTGTCTGTTCGAGAAAAACGAGCCTGTCTTTACACCTCAAGCAAAATTACCTTCTTGACCAAGTCTTTTTCTTGTCAAATGAAATACCTGTCGGAAAGGATTTACTTCCGATTACCCTACTACGATCACTTTGTAGTCCTAAGATTTTCTACAACCACCTTTTAGTCGTAAGGTTTCCTGCAAACTTCTTGACCAAGTTTGTTTCTTGTCATATAAAATACTAGTCGAAGAGTCTTTCCTTCGAAGACCGTTCTACAACCATCTTCTGGTCGTAAGATCATCTACTGCTCCTTTCCCAAGTAGGTATTTTCACTTAAAGCTGGGGGGCTAGATGACGAGGATCTATAAATCCTCATTTAATTATTTATATGTAACTGTTGGACCGTAAAGGCGACTAGAGGGGGGTGAATAGGAGCACGCTCACTTTTTCACAAATTATGAACTCAATACAATTTCACTCCAAGAGCTATTAGAAAGCTATGAAGATCAATATACCAAGACAAATGGAAGACTAGTATTGAATCCAATAAAACCCCTAAGCAATGCGACAATAATCAACAAGAATCAAAGCAACACAAATCTCGGCGGTCGATCAGAGTGAACCGTCGGACCGATTGTTGGCGGTCGGACCGGCTGTTATATCGGCGGTCGGACCGCTCAAATCGGTCGGACCGGTGGTGACGCGGCGATCGGACCGCAGATCTGTAACCGATCCAAACAAAGTAAAACGGCCGATGACGAAGTTGCAATTAGGTCTAACTTTTGATTCTCAACTCCAAACTTCACGAAACTTTGCACACACCTTCTCTATGCTATTGAGGACCTATTCCAATCGAATATTATGATAATTCTTGGAACGATCTTGAGCAATTGTCAATTGATTAACAGAATGTCTAAAATCGGGCAAGAACGAAAACTTGATCCTAAAGCTTGTTCGTGAGAGATTGATGATCAAGATGATGCTAGATAGATTCACACATATCACAGCAAGCTAATTCACGTGAAAGAATCAATCACAAACTCGCGGATCAAAGAAAGCCCTAAAAACACGAAATTGAAAGCAAGAACGAAAAGAGACTTATCTCAAGCAAACCTTGCATAGATTGATTTCGTGATTGTTGCTGGATTACATCCACACCATCAAGGATCAGTGGACAATCAAAGATCACGAAATTCACCACAAACCATCAAGAGCCCTTGCCTCCACCTCAACTCCCTAAAGACAATTAGGGTTTTGAAACATAAAAAGGCGAGAGAGAAAGAGCTTGGTGGTGCACCACCACCTCCCCTATTTATAGTGGAGGCCTAGACTCCTAGGGTTTGACTCCATTGGGCTCCGTTAAGGCCCACTAACAAACGGGTCACACACGCACGCCATAAAAGCGCCGTCTTTAACCTTTTGACCTAAACCGCTTCACCATGCATCATGGATTTGCCAATAGGTCACCCTTGTCCATCTTGTGTCACGCTTGAGTCGTTGACCTCACCCGCATCGCCGATCGCTCGACCTCAACTCTTCAAGTCTAGTCCCGATTCTCCTCGCCGCTGACCGTCGTTGACCACCAAGCTACTGCACAACCACGGACAAGCAAACACGATTCGGAACAAGTTCTTCACAACTTGACCCATGTTAGTCAAAACATGCATCATGCAAATCATATGCCATGAAACCAATGACTTTGACCTAACCAATCAACATCGCCACGGTTGGCCGACGCTCAAGTAGAAACCGGTCCGACCGCTCCAGTGAGCCGGTCGGACCGCCATGGCGGTCGGACCGCTCCTCGTGAGCTTGCCGATCGGACCCTGGGACTTAGCCAAATTCATACTCCCAAAATCCAAACCTTCGGAAATTAAAAACGAATAGAACTTCTTCGGAGACTCCAAAATTATGAGACCAAGTGCATTGGGATCCTCACTTGCCTACAACACCTATTTTTGGCCCACTCGTTTTGAACACTTTTAGGTCACCGCGGTCCGATCACCCCACATGGCCGGTCCGACCGATTTGGGACCGGTCGGACACCGATGCAAGGACCGGTCGGACCGCCTCGCCCGAAATACCGTAGCTTTGTCGAAAACGCGTGAAACGACAAACCGTAAACGCCATTGCCAATTGTCACATCATCCTAAGATCCGAGCATATCCCCATGAAATCCACAATCTCCCCTTGATGAACACATTGGCAATTATCCGTAAATGTAAGTAAGAGGTTTGAAAACGAGTTTACTCGCGGCTTTGCACAAAGGCACAACTTGGTCCATAAGCAAGAAAAAGCAATGAAAATAACCAAGTCGGCATCGTAATAGTATAGGCATGTGAGACAAGGCAAAAGTAAGCATAAAAACTTTGATTTCCAGAAAAGGGTCAAAATTCTCACATGAGGTCCATATGAAAGAACAATTGTTCAATTGACCTATGATCATTGTGAGGATAAAATAATGCAATTCAAGTTCAGAATATTCAATAAGACAATAAGAATGCAACTCAAGAACTCCCCCTCACTATGATCCTCAAATTTTAAATTTTCGCTCCCTTTGTACAAACTTCTCCCAAAGAAAGAAATATATTCTCATTAACACATCTTCTCTTCTCATTTAACACATCTTCTCCCCCTTTGACAATGGATTCATCAAGAAATCACGCCTTCCTCTCATCCAGAGATAACCAATAGGTGATAAAGAAAGAAGTAGAAATAAAAGAAGCATAAACAGGAGTATGCATGAAGTGCAATGGAGTGGCTTTATTTTTGTATTTTTCAATTTTTGATTACAAGAAGCTTTGGAGATTACCCAAAAGAACAAGCTAGTATCTCTAATATTGCACAAACAAAGATATCAAGCTGTGACAAATAGCAAGATCATGGTAAGACATATATATCAAAGCTAAGCACGAAGGCTCAAAAGTAAAGCAAGAGATTTGATAAATTTAAGCAACGCTCAAATTCAAAGAAGTTCATCAACAGGATCCTAAAGTGAAATTGGCCATGTCAAAATATCAAAGTGAGATAAAAAATCTAACAAAGACCACAGTAAGAGTCAATCAAGTCCCGTATTGAATCATTTTGCTTAATATTTTGTAAACGCCCATTTGTCAACATTTTTCTCATTTGCATTGAATATTGAAGTTGACTAATGATCTAACTTAGTGACAAGATCTTGGACAAGGAGCCATCCACAAACTCATCCTAAGCTTCGACCAAAAGTTGATTAAAGGTATATCTTAGTAAAGAAGATCCTGGACTAGGAGCCATCCACAAACTCTTTCTAAGCTTCTACCGAGTCGACAAATCTTGAGGTTCATGTCATTTCTGACAAGCAGTCCCCATGAGATCGTCTGGTTCATCAAACTATCTCCAAGTTTATGTCATTTGACAAGCAGTCTCGTAAGAATAGTTTGGCACAGTTTAAGCATAAGACAATCTTGATTTTCATTTTTCACATGAGCAGTTTTAGAATCTCAAGAACACAAAAGCTCAAGTAATGGTCAATTTTAGATCAAAGAGCTAACAAAGCAATTTTGACAGGGCCAATGTCACAAGAGGAGCACTAATTGCGCAACTCGCTAAAACATCCACAAATTGCAATTTCTTAGTTTGAGTTGTTTAAAAGGTTCTAGCTCATATAGCAAAGACTTAGCTACACATGTAAAAGCATGATAATTCTAGCAAGTCAAAGAACTAGACATGACATTGAGCAAGAATTGAAATACAAAAGCTCTAAAAGGGTAATAGGCAAAGCTTCATCAATTTTTAAAAATAAGCAGAAAATCTTATATTACAATGCATCTTTTTGGATTTTTCATACCATTTGTTGTAACCACTTGTTGGAGTTTTCATATGAATGCAATATGACACAATGAAATGCAATTAAAAAGCCTAAAAACCTAAAAAGTTCGAAAAGATCACTAAGTTCAGAAAAAGAACAATAAAAGATCAAAAGAACAAGGAAAGATAAGAAAAAGATCAAACTCCCCCTCAAACCAACCCATAAGGATAAATTACCCCTAACTCGCTTCTTAAGGAGGAAAATATGGTTTGATCTAAAGGCTTGGTAAGAATATCTGCCAATTGAGCTTCGGACTCTACGAAGTGCATCACAATATCACCTTTTTCGACATGATCTTTAAGGAAGTGAAAGCGAATGTCTATGTGCTTAGTCCTAGAATGTTTCAACTGGGTTTTTAGCAATATTAATAGCGAAGTGTTATCACGTAAAAGAGGAACACTAGCAAAGTTTAACCCATAATCTTTCAAAGTGGACGCCATCCACAAAATCAGCTCAAAGAACTAGCAGTGACTACATACTCCGCCTCAAAGAAGTGGATTGTGCAATGTAAGACCGCTTCCTAGAAGACCAAGATACAAGAGAAGTGCCTAGGAAGTGACAGTGCACGAGGTACTCTTCCTATCTAACCGACAAACCCGCAAAATCGAATCAAAAACCTCTAATGGACAAAGTCAAGAGCGGAATACCAAATGCCATATAAGAGGGTAGAGTGTAAATACCGAATATGCGCTTAACGGCTTGGCGATGGGAAGTTCTCGAGACGCTCAAATCTTGCACAAAGGCATACCGTGAAGTGAATGTCCGGTCTCGAGGCCACAAATCTGTAAGGAGCCGATCATGTGCGGTACTCGCGTTGATCCACGACTTCTCCTTCCTCATCCGGATCCAAAACAATCGGTTGCCATGGGAGTGGAAATTGGCTTGCAATACCCATGTTGAAGCGCTTGAGTAGATCTTTAGTGTACTTCGTCTCGATGAATGAAAGTTCCTTCCTTGCATTGCTTGATTTGAAGTCCCAAAAGTAATTAAGCTCTCCCATCATACTCATCTCAAATTCCACGGACATAGTGTCGAAAAGTCGAAACAAGAGCATTAGAGGAACCACCAAAGATAATATCATCCACATAAATTTGAGCAAGCAGAAGTCATTGTCACGCCTAAGAATAAATAGAGTTTTATCCACTTTACCCATCTCAAAATTATTTTTAAGCAAGAAGGTCTTAAGTCTATCATACCAGATCTAGGGGCTTGTTTAAGACCATACAATGCTTTAGATAGCTTGAAAACACGATTTGGATATTTAGGATCCTCAAAACCGGGGGTTGCTTAACATACACTTCCTCATCTATGAAACCATTTAAAAGGCACTTTTAACATCCATCCGATATAATTTAAAACCTTTTGATGCAAAATGCAATGCAAGGTATGCGAATGGCTTCTAGTCTAGCAACAGAGCAAATGTCTCATCAAAATCTAACCCCTCAACTTGGTCAAACCCCGAGCTACCAATCGGCCTTATTTCTAACCACGTAACCATCCTCACCTTGTTTATTCTTAAACACCCAACGGGTTCCTATAACATTATGACCACTAGGAGGTTCTACTAGGTTCCAAACTTTGTTTCTTTCAAAATTCTCTAACTCCTCATGCATGGCATTTACCCAACTAGAATCGATAAAGCATGTGATATATCGCGGGTTCAAAAGAAGCAACAAAAGCCGAATGAGAGTAGAGATTTGGATCATTATACCGAGCGAGTGACTCGCTCATGTAGATTACCTATTATCATTCCGAGGATGTTTGTCTCGAATGCGAAGTGGAGCGCCGGGTGAGATACCGTTCTTCGACCTCCGCAGTATCTGCGATGATGAAGATGCGCAGAGCCTCAATCAAGGTGAAGTAGACGTAGGTGTTCTTGTATCAATATGGGCGCCAAGAGCAGTAGATGAAGGAATGATATTAGCTTCGTCCTCATCTTCCTCCACAAAAATGCTCTCACACCAGAATCATCTCAGAGCAATTGATCTAGCTCGTGGCTAGTCTCATCAAAAGTGACATTACAAGTCTCCGAATAATGTTAGTCTCAGATTAAAACTCGAAAACCCTCGAATGAGCAGGATAACCTGTAAATACCCCATCAAAAGTTCTTGATTCAAATTTATCTAAGTTGCTGTCTTAAGGATAAAACATTTTGATCCAAAACTCAAAATGCTAAATGAGGGTTTTCTACCAAAACGAAGCTCATAAGGAGTCTTGCCTAAAGAAGGTCTCAAAAGACACGATTTGCAATATGACAAGCAAGAGCAATATCTTCGCCCAAAATCTCCTCGGTGTGCTATACTCATCTAGCATCGTCCTAGCCATTTCGACCAAGGTCCTATTCTTCCTTTCCACCACGCCATTTTGTTGAGGGACGGTAGAGAGGAGAATCGATGCTCAATACCACGCCAAACAAAAGAAGCAAAAGAAGCATTTTTGAACTCCGTACATTATCATCGCGAATCGCTCTCAAAGCACCGTGAAGCTCGAAGCCAAACGAAGAACAAGGTCATGAAAATAACCAAAAGCTTCATCTTTTGAAGTAAGAAAGAACACCCAAGTATATCTTGAAAGATCATCGACTATGACTAGAATATACCATTTTCCACCAATCGAACGGACTCTAGCAGACCAACAAGATCCATATGAAGCAACCGTCTCGGTCCGCTACCATAACTATAGTCACGTAAGGGTGTGAGGCGACAACTTGTTTGCCATGCCTACAGGGCGCACATACTGCATCTTTGACAGCTTTGAGTTTGGGCAAACATCTCATAAGATCAAGGTTGCTAACTCACGTCAGATGATCAAAACCAATGTGCCCCAAACGTCGATGCCAAAGCCGTAAATCAAGAAGATGTAAGCAAACATTTAAGAGATCCAAAGAAGAGATTACGAAAAATCACTCCAAAATTCTACCAACTCTAGAGATTCCAAACACAAGCTCACCAAGAGAATCAAGCACACGACAAGCATTTTTCTTAAAAAGCAGTCTCATAGCCATCATCAAGAAGTCGAGAAACGTAAAGGAGATTATACCTAAGCTTGTCCACAAGAGCGACATCCTTTAGAATGAATTTGTTGTTCACCCTAATTGATCCTGCCTTCAATTCGCCCTTGTGTATCATCTCCAAAGGTGATGAAGTCATCACCGTTGCCCGCGTGAAAGAGGTGAACCATTTTGAGTTTCCGGTCATGTGGCGTGAACACCGAGTCGACGAACCACGTGTTCTTCCCTTTCCACGGTAGTCCCGAAAATCAAGGAACAAAAGAACGATGTGTCTCAATCATCGGGTTAGATAAATAAGATTTAGAAATCCAAGATCGAGACACACGCCCGCAAGGAGTATACAAACCAGAAGTACTATCCTTGATTTCATCTAACATTCGGTTATGAGCAATGTTTAATTTAAAATGAGACTTGAACTGTCCATGGGCGGTCTCGACGTTAATGGGCGGTCGACCGACGACCAAAGCGGTCGACCGGTGCCACCAATGATCGACCACCATCGATAAACATTAGAATTAGGATATTTAGAAACATAATGATTTGCATGAGAGAAAATCCTAATCCGTGTTTATTCTTTTCAATGTTACCATGTCTCATAGAAGCTCTAGGTTGCATGAATGAAATTCTATCAAAATTTTTCTTATCATTTTTCAACCTACGCCAACAAAATTCAATCAAATGTCCACCTTTCTTGCAATAAGTGCAATGGTACTTGGTACCACTAGAAGAAGCACCATTTGAATTAATACAATGTTGGGCAAAACCTGCAGATTTAAAAGATGTTTTTGCAGGTTGGGTTTTGAATTCAATTAAACCTTTTTCCAAGACTTGAATGACTTTTTGGTTTGAATTGTCTTGAAAAGAATTGAATCCTAAACCTTGCTTCTTATAAGGAGTTTTAGACTTGTCAAGAATCATGTTTAATTGTTTCTTACCTTTAGAAAATTTCTCTAATGTATCATGAAGGTAAGCATTTTCTTTTCTCAAGTTAACACAAGCATCACAAGTTTTATTCATAGATTTTTTCTTATACAAAGCAATTTCAAGCTTAAGAGTGGAACAAGAAGCACAAGTAGTATTTTTAATATTGTCCTTAAGCTTAGCATATTTGACTCTAGCAGCTTCTAAGATATCTTTGATTTCACGTTCTTTTTCTAAACATGAAGTGCAAGGGCTAGAATCAAATACATCAAAAGCAATCAATTTACTAGATTCTAAACATTTTTCACAAGGAGCACTTTTAATTTCATTTAGTTCAGATCTAGCATTCTCAAGTTGTTGTACAGAAATGTTATGAGCAGATTGTAACTTGGTAATTTCTGAATGCATAGCATGACAAGATAAACATTCATCAGGTTCAAGAGTCTTAGCAGTTTTAAGCTCTACTTTCAGTTTGCTAATCTTTGACTCTAATTTCTTATTTTTTGTCATAACAAATTCTAGCGCTTCATCTTGACTAAGCAATTGCTCAACTATAGAATCATATTTAGCAGAAAGCTCATCATAAGAAAAAGATACCTCATTATCATCAATGTCATCCGTGTCAGCCATGAAGCACATGCCAGTGAAGTCTTTGGCCTTCCCTTTCTTTTTGCCTTGAGGGATCTCCTCCTCCTTGTCCTCCTCACTCCCAGTATCCACATCGCTCAAGGATTGATCCTCAAAAGCGGCAAGGACCCGGTGAGCAGCCTTCACAAGCTTATTAGCCTCATACCTTGATTTGTTGAAAGGAGGCTTCTTCCAAGCTGGCTTTCCTTCCTTATGATTGCTCTTACCTTTCAGCTTGGGGCAATTTGCCCGGATATGATTGAGCTCACCACATTCATAGCATGTCACCGGACCACCTCTCTTTTTGTTTCTCACATTATTGTAGGCCCGTGTGAATTTTTTAGCAAGAGCTAACTCTGCTTCGTGAATACTTTCAAGCTCCTCTTCATGAATAGCATATAAACAAGCAAATGAAAATCCAGAAGAAGATTCAAAAGAGTCATCAAAAGCCTTTTTGAGAGGATCTGCTACCAAAGCTAAATTATCTTTCTTGGGATGATCAACTCTTTTAATTTCATGAGTCTTAAGTTTACTATAAAGCAATTCTAAAGTAAGACTTGAAAGATCAACATTTTCCTCTATAGCAGTAGCCTTCATCTCCCACTCCTTGGTGTTGATTGTAGCCAAGAGATGGGTGGCATTTTCAGATTGAGAATATTCAATATCAACGACTTTCATTTGATTAATTACTTTATTAAAGCGATCGAAAATGTCATCGATGCTCTCTCAGACGCATCTCGAATTTATTGTATTCACGCTTGTAAACAGCTTGACGACCTTTTTGATTTGGGACGAACCTCATGATATGTTTCGAGAGTGTTCCAAATTTCATGCGCAGCTTGAAAGATTGCAAATTCTATCATATTCTTGTCTACCAAGTGCACCATATAAAAGATTCTTAGCCTTATTGTTGTTAGCCAAAAGAATTGCGTATGTGGTGTAGCAATTTCAGAATAACCAATGAGCTCTAACAACATCCCAAATAGCTTGTCCTCGCTCTCAAGAAAGACGCAGATACGATTCTTCCAATAGGCATAGTCGTGCCCATCGAAGATATGCGGTTTAGTAGAAAACTTATCCATCGCCAAAGTTCGGTGACCGGTTAAGATCAAGATTGAACTAACCGGCTCGATACCACTTGTTGGACCGTAAAGCGACTAGAGGGGGTGAATAGGAGCACGCTCACTTTTTCACAAATTATGAACTCAATACAATTTCACTCCAAAGAGCTATTAGAAAGCTATGAAGATCAATATACCAAGACAATGGAAGACTAGTATTGAATCCAATAAAACCCCTAAGCAATGCGACAATAATCAAAGAAGAATCAAAGCAACACAAGCATCGCGTACCGATCATCAGTGAACCGATCGGACCGATTGCGGGCGGTCGGACCATTGTTATATCAAGCGGTCGGACCGCTCAAATCGGTCGACCGGTGGTGACGGCGGTCGGACCGGCGATCATGTAACCGATCCAAACAGAAAAAAATCACCGATGACGGTTGCAATTAGGTCTAACTTTTGATTCTCAACTCCAAACTTCACGAAACTTTGCACACACCTTCTCTATGCTATTGAGGACCTATTCCAATCGAATATTATGATAATTCTTGGAACGATCTTGAGCAATTGTCAATTGATTAACGAAGGTCTAAAACCGGCAAGAACGAAAACTTGATCCTAAAGCTTATTCGTGAGAGATTGATGATCAAGATGATGCTAGATAGATTCACACATATCACAGCAAGCTAATTCACGTGAAAGAATCAATCACAAACTCGCGGATCAAAGAAAGCCCTAAAAACACGAAATTGAAAGCAAGAACGAAAAGAGACTTATCTCAAGCAAACCTTGCATAGATTGATTTCGTGATTGTTGCCGGATTACATCCACACCATCATGGATCGATGGACAATCAAAGATCACGAAATTCACCACAAACCATCAAGAGCCCTTGCCTCCACCTCAACTCCCTAAAGACAATTAGGGTTTTGAAACATAAAAGGCGAGAGAGAAAGAGCTTGGTGGTGCACCCACCACCTCCCTATTTATAGTGGAGGCCTAGACTCCTAGGGTTTGACTCCATTGGGCTCCGTTAAGGCCCACTAACAAACGGGTCACACACGCACGCTTCAGTAAAGCGCCGTCTTTAACCTTTTGACCTAAACCGCTTCACCATGCATCATGGATTTGCCAATAGGTCACCCTTGTCCATCTTGTGTCACGCTTGAGTCGTTGACTCACCCGCATCGCCGATCGCTCGACCTCAACTCTTCAAGTCTAGTCCCGATTCTCCTCGCCGCTGACCGTCGTTGACCACCAAGCTACCGCACAACCACGCATAAGCAAACACGATTCGGGAACAAGTTCTTCACAACTTGACCCATGTTAGTCAAAACATGCATCATGCAAATCATATGCCATGAAACCAATGACTTTGACCTAACTAATCAACATCGCCACGGTTGGCCGACGTTCAAGTAGAAACCGGTCCGACCGCCCAGTGAGCCGGTCGGACCGCCCATGGCGGGCCGGACCGCTCCTCGTGAGCCGGTCGGACCGCCTTGGGACTTAGCCAAATTCATACTCCCAAAATCCAAACCTTCTAGAAATTAAAACGAATAGAACTTCATCGAGACTCCAAAAATTATGAGACCAAGTGCATTGGGATCCCCTCACTTGCCTACAACACCTATTTTTGGCCCACTGCTTTGAACACTTTTAGGTCACCGCCGTCCGATCGCCCCACATGGCCGATCCGACCGATTTGGGACCGGTCGATCATAGCCGCAAGGACCGGTCGGACCGCCTCGCCCGTAATACCGTAGCTTTGTCGAAAACGCGTGAAACGACAAACCGTAAACGCCATTGCCAATTGTCACATCATCCTAAGATCCGGAGTATATCCCCATGAAATCCACATAATACATATCAACGATATGTTGACAAACACACACACACACACACACACACACACACACACACACATATATATATATATATATATATATATATATATATATAATGCATATCAACGATATCTTGACAAACACATATATATAATTAATGCATATCACGGATGATATGACTCAAAACATTAATTGAACAAATGCGTGATTTGCATAAATGGACCGCTAACTAATGGTAGGTCGACCCGCATAAATCGGTCGGACCAGCCAAGGTGGCGATCCAGGCCAAGAGCAAATTGACCCACACCAAAATGTGCTTCTCTGGAATAAGCGTTCGCAAGAACTTCAAAACTTACTTTGCAGGTAGTTACATTTATCAGCGGCGGAACTACTGCGGAAAATCATTTCAAAGGGAAATCGGTCGAACCGCCCAACACATGGTAGTCGAGACAGTTGCTTGGTCCATAACACGTGGCGTGTTTCCATGTTAACATCAAATTACAATAGAATACATGCTTAATTAAAATATAGTCCTTCATGATGATCGGCGCGCATATAGCTAGCTTCCTCCTTTGGGTTCTTCCTCGATCGATCTGTCTCAGAAAGGAGCAACTCGTCAAATTGATTGTACTCTTCCTCATCCGACATTCTCAACTCAGACAATCCTTCTTTTCCTATGAAGAACTACGTGGTGGTTCTTATTTCTTTGGGCTGTTACATAAAAACTTGAACAACTTGCGCAGTGCGAATGGTTCGTCCTTGTATCAAACCGCGTTTGAGGTCCACAGTGGTGGCCCGTACTTGTCGACCTTCACGCCTGCGGAAGTTTAACCCAATGACATCGAAGCAGGGGATCTTGAAAAGTACATAGTCGAGCTCCCAAATCTCCTCTGAACCCATAGTACGAGTTCAACCCACGTGCCCCGGGATATTGAACCCCTCGTGAAATGCATCTATCGGATCTGGCTATTACGGGTGTGCTCTTCCTATCTGGTGTCAGAATAAAGCGTGTACCCATTTATGTCGTATCCTTGCCATGTCACAATTGTAAATTCGGTCCTTTGGCCAATCATAGCGGCGTTTCATCACTTGATGGCCTCCAAGTGAATCACATCTTTAACCATTCGTTGAGCAAGCGGTTGTGCTCTCTCATTATCCAAACCTCTGGTGATGCGGATTACATTGGCGTACCATGTCTTTGTGCTCGTCGATGTGCAGGGACACTTGGGTCATGTGTGCAAAGGCATGAAATGGGCTGTAGCGTATGTATCTAGATCGGGAGTGATTGCTTTCCTCCGATGGTCCGATACCTCCGTCTCCCCTCGTGGCGAGATAGAGGCACACCTATCGGTTCCACGAGCCATGTAGTCGACGAGAACTCAATAACCTCTTGGTTGCATAACCTTCGATGAATCGCCCTCGTGAGATCGATTCCGTCGTAGGACTTGAAATTCCGTGTATCTCTCGAAAGGGTACATATGGCGTAGGAACACAGGGCGCATATTTTATCTCTTTCACAAGGTGAACAATGAGATAGACCATGATATCAAAAAATGGAGAGGAAATACATCTCAAGATGACATAAAGTCGTCACCACCTCGGCTGTAGGCGTCGAGTCCTTGGGATCGATGACCTTACGAGCAATTGAGTTAAAGAAATAACACGACCTAAAGATTGCCACTCGGACCTTGTTTGGCAACATGCTCCTAATTACAGAGGAAGCATTTGTGTCATCGACACATGACAATCATGTGACTTCATACCAATTAATTTCAAATCTTTCATGGAAACAAGTTTCTTAATATTGGCGGAATAACAGGACGGAACTTTCACACCATGCAAGCTTTGACACGTTCATTTCTCGGCCTTGGACAAAGTGTAGCAAGGCGGGGAAAGATACGTTAAATCTTTTATCGGTCTCTTCGGTGCTAACTGGTTCTTATATTCATATCAACCAAGTCACGCGTGCGTTAACACCGTCTTTTGTTTTACCACTAATGTTGATGAGAGACCAATCAAGCTATCACATATATTCTTCTCCACATGCATGACATCGATCGATGGCGAACTTCTAAGTGTTCCCAATAAGGTAAATCCCAAAATTGACCGCTTCTTCGGATATTTTTACGAGGATCCTTAATTTACATACCTTTCCAAGCACAACATCGATATCCTTAACCATATCATAGACCTCTTTCCCTCTAAAAGCCCTTGGAGGTGAACGTCCTCCTTATTTCCGTCGAATTGTTTCTTCATCTTACGGTATGGGTCAATCACAGGAAGGAACCTACGGTGGCGCATATACGATTTTGCATGAGTTGTTGACCATACACTCTCGGTACCATCTAGCGGTCTGAATGAGCTTTGGCTCCTTTTGTCTTTGAACCAAGACGGGTTACCAAGCGAAAAAATCATTGATGGTGCGAGAATAATATGGCGCGTAAAGTGAAGTTCTCTCGTTTATCGCATCCCATACTTGTACCCTTCGTTCCAAAGTGTCACAAGATCTTCCGGCAATGGTGCTAGGTACACATCAATATCGTTCCCGGGTTGCTTGGCCCTTGGATAAGTAGTGATATCAAAATGTATTTCCGCTTCATACCGACCAAGGAGGAAGGTTGTACATACATAGATTCACGGGCAGTGCTATGTCGGTTGCTCATGTTCCGAAAGGATTCATTCCGTCCGTACTCAACCCTAACCTTATGTTCCTCGGTTCGCACCAAACTCTTGAAGCTCGATCGAAGTTTCTCCACTAAGCGAGAATCAGCGGGTGTCACGAGCTTCCCATCTCTCTTACGCTCCTCAGGTGCCAGCGCATCAATCTTGCCTCCTTCGATTCGCAAATAAGCGCTTCAAATGTGGGATCACGGCGGATATCACAACATCTTAGCGAGGAGGTCCTTGCTTCGCCTTAGCGATATTCTTACGCTTGTATCGGGATGCTTTGCACAGGACATACATGCATGTATACATACTCTTTACGGTAGAGGATACAATCGTTCGAACATGCATGTATTCTTTCTACTTCCATTCCCAATGGACAAATAACCTTCTTAGCTTGGTAGGTCGTCTTTGGGCAACACGTTTCCCTCGGAAGGATGTCGACTAAGAGACCTAACAACGCCATAAAACTCTTGTCGGACCAACCATTGCTTGCCTTCAATTTCAGCGATTCAAGCACGGTTGACAACCATATGTATTACGGCTTGCGGCCGGAACAAAAGGTTTCCAGAGTCCTCCATTAAGCCCTCGAATTTACAAAACTCTCTCTCACGTAGTTCCCTTACGCAGCGTAGCATCGATCCAGTTGTCATCATGCGACCTATCCTCATCAAAGCACATTCCATACCACGCATATCGTTGACTTCCTCGGCGATGTCGTCATTATTGACTTCGGTATAATCTGCTCTTCATAGTATTGCTCCAACATGCATATCCTTTTTGAAACCCCCATTATTAAGTGAGCTTGATCTGCGCGGGTTGTTAAACATTTTCATATTACGCAATCAATGCATGAACAATACATAAATTTTATCCCTTCTTCAACATATCACCTTTCGGCGGCTCTTCTAAAAGCAAATCGCCATTAATATACTCTTCACTCACGGTTCTCAATGTACATCGATTTGGTCCATCTACGTATCGCATGTAAAAATTAATTAGTGTTAAATTATATTAATAAACCCATAAGTACCCTTCATAATGACCAAACACATTAGTGATTAGTCTAGAGCAAATATAAAGGGTTCTGATCGTTACACATTAGTGATTAGTCTAGAGTAAAAATAAAGGGTTCTGAGATCGTTACCCTTCTCTCCAAGTGGCGCAATGTGGGAGGCGGAGAGGTGCCGCAATGGGGAGGAGGCGGCGGTAACGACTCAAAGCAGGGAGGAGGCGTGGCGATGGCGAGGTGGCCAATGGGAGGCGGCGGCGGCGGGAGGTGGCGGCGGCTCAAATGGAATGGAAAGGAGGCACATGTCGTGAGCATCTACTTATAGTGCTTGTATATCACAGACGGTTCTTTACAAGAACCATCGTGATAGGCATGTATCCTGAGCGTTCTTGTAAATAACAAATGCATGATAAATAAGTATCACTGACGGTTATTTATACGAACCGTCTATGATACTTCACGAGGCGGTTCGTATAAAGAACGTGCGTGATAACAACAGAATCTGAGCGGTTCTTTATCGAGCGAAATGCATGATGAATACCATTATCACGAGCGGTTCGTATAAAGAAGCGATGCGTGATACTATTATCACAGAGCGGTTGCGAAGAAGCGTGCGCGATAATTTATCACAGATGGTTCCAAAGGCAAATGCGCGATAAGGGGTATCTAGTATAACATGTTTTGTAGTAGTGTAACATATCACTATACGAGGTAATTTTGCTTAATTAACAAAGATTTGCATCATTTGATCCTATCATATCTTCATCAACAATAGTACGAGAACTGAACCTACAAAGATAAAATTGCATATGTAAATCGGGACACAAGACCACAATGTTATTTTTAATGCAAATTATGAAATAATGTCAGTTACTGCCTCTCATTCCTATTGTTTTCGGAGTTTGATTGGATTGGGATGGAAAATAAGATGCCAATGTCTTGGTCCTCTTTATCATGTATTTCTAATTCTAGTACATCAAATATTCAAATAGAAAGTTAATATATTGTCATACACTCATCTTGTCATATACTCATATGTCATACATTGAATGATTGAATCATACTCATAAGTCATAACTTCATAAATCATGTCACAACTAATTAACTCATTTACTCATATCTTTGTCATACAGATACACTCATACTATCATAGTGTCATATACTCATGTGTGATATGTCATACATTGAATGATTGAATCATACTCATAAATTATAACTAATTAACTCATTTACTCAATCATTCAAGCCAAAGTGTTATTCTAAAGCACTAAGTACTTAAGTAACTCATTTACAGATGTACTCATATTGTCATTTACTCATAGTCAGATAGTCTCATGGTGTCACTCATACACTCATACCATGATACAAGCCATACACTCATACAAGCCAGCCAAATTGTTATTCCAAATTACCTCACCACTCACGATCACCAAATCACCATAGTTCAACACTTGACCAAATAGAGCCAGTGGCGGCAGCCAGAGCGAGCGCTTGACATGACCGAGCCGGCGCGGGCTGGGGTATGGGCAGATGAGCCCAATGACCAAAGCCCAGCCGCCATGCCAGATCGAGATGATAATGGCCTGGCTGTGGCCAAGGCTGGCCGCGAATGTGAGAGAAGCGGTGGCGGCTGGAGCGCCGTAATGAGGCGGCGGCAGCGGCGCGCCGGCAAGGACCTCAGTCTGCAGATCTAGACTCTGGCGAGTGGCGAGGCTGGAACCTCGAGCCGGCGAGGAGCTCGAACCCCGCGCGAGGCTGAGGCAGCGGCCAGCCGGCCGGCGAATCTGGCGCTAGAAGGGAGTCTTGGTGGTGGCGAGGGCCAGCTGCCGAGGAAAAATGAGGCGGCCGGCGGGAGCAGTGAGGCGGGGGCAGGGAGAGCAGGCGGGGGAGAAATGGGGCGGCGAGGCGAGGAAGGGCGGGGAGAAATGGGTGCTGGTGGCGGTTTACCTGTCTCGGTGGTCACCGTGGGGAGGCTGGGGCGGGTCGGTGTGCTCAGCTCGATGGTCGCAGGGTGCAGATCTGGAGCTAGAAGGAGCGCCAGAGGCGGGGCCAGGCTGCAGGAGAAATGGGGCGGCCGGGTGGGGCCGGGAGAGCAGGCGGAGGAGAATGGGGCGCGCCGGTGGCGGGCGAGAGCGGAGGCACCGGGGGAAATGGAGGGGCAGGGGAGCAGGGGATGGGAGCAGGCGTTGGGAATTGGGGGCGGAGTGGGCGCGCGGAGTCGGGTGGGTGGAGCCTGGGCCGGCCGTCTCGGGCCAGCCTGTAAGGCTCGGGCCTTTTACTGTGTATAATTTTTTTTGGTATACATCTTCAAAAAATTCCTATTAGAATTTTCTTTGGACCTCGGGCGTTGCCCAACCGGCGAGGCCCATATCATACGAAACATTGGCTAACTATTGAGTTTGCATGATACTTCAACACCCCCCTCACGTTGTAGGCTCTAAGACGTGGAATATGTTAGGAAACTATGGGTCTGGACTTTACAGGTCTGACCTATTGTTGGATCGAAAAGGCAACTAGAGGGGGTGAATAGGAGCATGACCCCCTTTTCATCAAAATCGGATTCAACATGATTTTCACTCCAATAGTTATGAGAGCTATGAAGATCAATGTACAAGTATAGCAGAAAACTTGTATTGAATCCAATCAAAACCCTGAAGCAAAACAACCAAAAATCATGAAAACTCAATCTGAAATAAATGGGGTGATATGACCTCTCGGTGGCGATCGACCTCCGGCTGATGAGCGATAAAATCGGCCGAACTCAAAATCACAAATTGATCTAACTTTTGATCTATGACTCTAAACTCCACAAAATTTGAAACACACCTTCTCTAGGATATCAGGAACCCATTCCAATCAAATATCGTAAAGATCTTTGCCAAAGTTCCGACATTTTTCCGTTTAAGTGAAGGTTACTTCAAATCGATTCAAAAGCGAAAACAAGATCCAAAAACTTACTCGTGGATTATAGATGATCAAGATGATCTTAGATGGGTTCGCACATGTCCTAGCAAGCAAGATCCAGGCCAGAAACCAAAAGAAAAAACGTGGATCAAAGAAAGCCTCAAAATCACAAAATAGAGTAGCAAAACGTTAAAAGGACTCAACTTTGAGGAATCTTGCATGGATTGATTCGAGATAGATGTTGGTTTACCGCCACTCCATCATAGAGGACGAATACTCAACACTTGAGCACGCAATCAATCCAACCTCTAGAAACCTAACATCTCTTCTATTCTCCATAAGCACCAAAACTAGGGTTTCAACAATGAAAACAAGAGAATCAAGGGAGGAGCAACGAGCACCCTCCCCTATTTATAGTGGAGGCTAGCTTCTAGAAGGTATTCCTAATGGGCACCGTTAAGCCCACACACAAGCGGGTTTCACTCACGCGCGTATTTCAAGCGCCGTCTTCATGTTCTCTTGACCTAAACCACTTCTCCTTACATCGTCTTGCGCGCGGTTTGTAAAAGCAATCAATGCGATATCTTGGTGAAGTTACCAAAATACCCCTTCTCGATCCTTCTCCAAAGACCGAGTCAATCTTCATGAAGCAATCTCATGCTTAGCCACGTGTTGGTTGATCAATGGCTCTCTTTATGTCGGCAAGTATCTCCCATCCGGTTTCCATTGAAATCACCATGGCGCTTGCAGGCCCGTCTTGCAGCTTGATGCAACCGTCGCCTTGAACTTCCGTTCGGTCATCATTGTCCATTTGCGTCATGCTTGAATCCATCGACTTTACGACATCCTTGATCGTTACAGCTCGACTCTCAAGCTTAGTCCGATCATCCTCGCCGTTTGGTATCGTTGACCTCCAAACCAAGCGCACAACAATAGACCAAGAAATCGATTAGGAACATGTTCTTTGTAACTTGACCCGTTCGTCAAAACATGCATGATGCAACACATATGCCTTTGAAACTCATGAACTTGACCTAACCAACAAACATTCTTTGTCAAAGGGCGACGAACAAGTGAAAAGGTTGAGCCGCCACTCAAGGGCGGTCGGCCTTCTTGATCGACCCCCGACAGAGGACTTAGCCAAATTTTCACCACAAATCCGAGACCTCTCGGAAATTTCAAACTAATAGATCTTTTGATTGGAAGCTCCAAAATTATAAGACTACAGTAGGAGAATCCCTCTATGCCTACACCCTCTATTTTTGGCCCGACTCTAAAATCAAAGTTTCACAATAGCCAATCCAACGCTTGGGAGGTGGCGGTCCGACGCTCGGACGGTCGGACCGCGACTTCTTGACTCAAGATCGGCCGGTCGGATCGCGGTGGCCGTTGCCTATGAGCCGGTCGGCCTTGATGATCAGCGATGCTTGAACTTTGCGAAAGCGTGTGATTCGACAAACTTTCAAAGCCATTGCCAATTGTAACATCATACTAAGATCATGAGCATATCCCCATGATATCCACACCTATGAGCATATCCTTGGTCGGGTTCTCCGCCATGGAGGCCGCCTCGCCCACGAGCTACTGCGTCGTAGTCGCCGCCACTCATCTGGGTTCTACACCATGGACCATTGTTGGAAATATGCCCTAGAGGCAATCATAAAGATTATTACATTTCATTATGTTCATAACATTGGATAATATGTTATCTTGTTCCTAGAATAATATCAATAATATTTATTATCAAGTATGCGACTTGATTGTGAAACTCTATATTTCTCGATGATTATTCTTAAGCGTTCCAGTCGAAAACATATGAGAGCACATATGAATAGACTAGCATATGTATTGGTTGATGACTATGTTTCACGAGTCATGGATATGGAGATATCAAACCAATGATCTGAGACACATGTTAGAGAACATGGTGTTGGAAAAGACCCACCTTGAGACACTCTTGAGATTGTTATGATTCTATGTATCATTAGTTGGTCCCAAGCAATGATGATGTATAATCCTTAGATATGAGATCAATATGGTATGCTACATGTGTAGTAGCACTCTTAGGGGTTGCCAAGCGCTACTAAATGCTTGGGTAGTTATAAAGGTAGCTTTGGATATACTATGAAATATGCGGGGATGTATTTGTCGGATATAGGATTTGCCCTTCTAACATAACAGAGAGATGTCTGGGCCTCGTTGTGGTCGGATAAAGAAAGTGTATAGGCATGCCACTAGTGGTGAAGTGTCGACCACATGAAGTTATTGGACACTTGATTGAGAAAGTCTTGAACAATCCATGGATGATACAACATCTCACTTGGAGTTCAACCGGACATCGTGAGGCAAAGGGAGAATATCGAGAAGGTCTTTCGGTTCGATCGGATCTGGACTAGTCGTATGGAATCTGAGCTTGTCGTGGGCGGTCGAACATGATCACTAAGTGGTCGAAATCAGGTCGTAAGGAGATCTGAATTGGATGAGACCAAATATGGACTTGTCGTATAGAGATCACGAGCTAGTCGTTAGTGATATGGACACAGTGGTAGATCATATTGCATTAAGGTTCGTCAGACATATTCTATGTGTGTTTAGGAATCGTTATATCTTTGCTAGGTACCGCTAATGACTAGTAGTCGGAAAAGAGTTTAAGTCACAACCGATTACACATGAACCTATAGGTTCGTATACTTAAAGGGCTAGGATTTGATTTGGATGGTGATCCGAATTCTTGTAGGCCACGAGTTCCTAATGGGCATCAACTACGAAACCCATCATGGATGCTTATATATAGAGGGTGGTGGCATGGGGTGTGATGATATTTTGAAGAACTCACGAAATCCTAATAGCCACATTGTCGGCGCTAGCACTCCAGTAGCGTGGTATCCACCCCGTGCGTGTAGATACCTTAGAGGTGTTGTTGCTAAGCATCGGCACTAGGATGGTCGCAACTCGTGGCGATCACAAGACTCGGAGAAAAGGCGTGTGGCGAGTCGACTACATTGCATCAACTCGTTACATCGACTCTATTTCCGCTCTGAGTCGTGGCGTCTAGTGGTAATCTCGTGATCTATTACTAATGGAGGTTCCTTAGTTGCACGATAAAATTTTATTTTATGCCATTATAGCCTTTTCGCGATCCTTGAGAGACCGCCCAGCCACGAGCTTGGTAGCGTATATATTGGCTTGGTTCGGTTGATTTGGTTTTGACTAAGTAGTTCTTGTTTAATTCAATCCGATCCGATCAAGGCAAGGGTAAAATGGGTAGTTCACACAGTGAAAGCAGAAAAGAGGATAAAGCGGGTAGTTCAATCGTGCACTCAATATATATACTAATAAAAGAATTTGACATACTTCTTATACCATATACTAATTATAAGATACTTTAATCTGAATTACAAGAAAAATTATAAAAGAGTTCATAGCTTTTAACATATTTTATAAATACTTTTATATTCAAACATAAAAATTAGTATATCTAAAAAATTATACATATCACCCCTAACTCAAGTGATCTTATATACTCATATACTATATATACATACTTTCGTTTGCGCAAGATACTTCCTATGTTGTTAGATACGGAACAGAGAATAACTACTCTTTGTGTGTGTGTATATATATATATAGAAATATCTAGTGCTAATGGGTAATTGAGTGCTAAGGTGCTAATGGTAATCTTGACCGTTGGATCTAGATTGAACAACCAAGATTAATCACGGTCCGCCTCTAAACAATTTAATCACTTTGCATGCTCCCGCTTGATACTGCTTTATTAATGCGTCTTCATTAAACACCATACATCTCCACACTAACGATCAAGATCCAGGATCCAGCGATTCTACATTAAGCACTAGATCGTTCCTCGCACTTTACACACACACACATATATATATATATATATATATAAAATTTTGCAAAAAAAAGAGAAAAAGAACAATGACATGATGGACCCACGCGTCAGGCCTCTTATTTCTTTTTCCAATTCGTTTCCCCTTCTGTTCCTCTTTTCTTCTCAGTTCTCCTATCTCTCTCTCTCTCTCTCTCTCTCTCTCTCCAGTTTCCACGGCGTTCTAGAGTCGCGACGTCGCCGGCCGGAGGCTGTCGCCTGGCCTCCTTCTGCGGTGCTTTACCGTCGTCTTCCCGCAATCCTCCGCCATCGCTGTGCCCCCGTTGCCTCCGCCGCCTGGCCCGCCTCGGACGACACGGTGCCTTGTTACAAGTTCATCTGGGAAGGCTTTCTAAGGTGATCGAATCGAATAAATTGCGTTGCGCTCCTTTTTTTTATAAAAAAACTCCGGATTTTAGATCGGTTCAAGTTTAATCTCGATCTCGTGATTTGTGGATTTCCTTTTGACTGGTTTAGTAGGTTGGAGTAGAGTAGATCGTAGCCGTTGATTTGTGCTTATGTATTTGATTATTGCTTCCTAATTAGTGATATTTAATTATTGTAGCATCGTAGGCTATTAGTAATTTCTGTAGTATCACGGGTTGTAGACTATCTGTTGATTTGTTTTTCGAACGGTGAATTAGTAGATGATCTTTTGAAGATGCTGATACAAGTATACATGATGTCCTATGTCGAAAGATGAAATTTACCCTGCAAGGTTCTCAATGTTTGCAGGCAGGAGAGGTTCCTTTGTACTTGCAGCTATGTTGGAAAGGTCAGGTTGCCACCGAAGCCGTCAATGCGTGGGGCTAGCTGGGTGGTGGATGCATCCCACTGCCAGGGTTGCTCTGCCCAATTCTCCTTGTTCACTCGGAAGGTAATCTCTTGGTTGCCTTGCAACGATGATATAGAGCATAATATACTCATCTGCCATAATATTGTAGAGGAGCATGGTAGGGTTGAAATTTTACTGACGGTGCTGCAGTTTTTCTTTGTCCTATCATGTCCACCTCAATTGTATTTCATGGAAATCCCCTTCTTTTTTGGACCACTTATTGATGCTACTTGTCTTACTAAACCTGCTCCTCTACCTGCAAAACTCACTAGGGTGAACCAGGACACAAATCCATCAAATTATTTGCTTAATAAATGCCACCATCTGTTGGCTGTTACTAACCTTGATGTTCTATGTCTTATCACGGACAACCTTGTCACCCTAGTTGGATCATGACCTTGTCCCAGCTAGGCTTCACTGTTATGCTTGGCAATTGACATTCATCCCTTCGCTGCCACCAAACTCAGATTGGTTGCCATGGATAGATCGCAATGTTGCTGGAGCTGAACTGACTTCAACTTGAAGCCCTGCTGTATGGAGGAATCGGGATATGTTGCTTAACACCAATGTTGTTAGCCATACTGATATTTAACGTCATGGTCAGAATCTGGGTGAGCTTATTACTATACATTAGAATATGATATTAGTGCGTATCTGTATAGGAGAAACAAAAAAGAAGGAAAAGCAAGGGTTGTAGGCCATATGTATATCTCAATCTATTTAGAGTGTTATAGCTCTACTAAGGACATGTTTAGCCTGTTAAGAGTCTTGTACATATTAGTAGTCTTTCTCTCTCTTGGCCCATGTGTCCCATGTAGTCCATGAGGTCCAACTAGTCATGTCTATATATATCTTCTCAATAATAAATAAGCTGCACAGCTGTGAATAGTAAAATCTCTCTCTCAATTTATCTAATATAGCCTAATTAGGCTTGTCTTATAAACTGCTCCATTGACCTTTTAGCATTTTATTAAGCTCAAGTAGCTAACTAATTAGTACTCTTAAAAAAGAGTTTGGGCATCTTACCTTATGAGACCTATAACTAGCAACCGCCCATTTGCTTTAGCTTCTTTGTAGAAGCATGGTTAAGCAAGTCTGAAAGTAAGGCCATTGTTTGGCCCCACCTTAAGCTTGTTTTAGTGACAACAGTAAGCTTAAGATAGGCCAAGCATGTACTTAGTGTTTGCCCTAAACTAGTTAGTAGTATATATTTTTTCCAATTGCTTTTATGTGTTCTGTAATTCTACTGGGCATTCTGGTTGATTTTTGGACCTGTACTTTTCCTTGTACCACATTTTATATCATGATCAAAATGAGTGCAATTTAGCATCTAAACTGATATTGGATGCTAATTGTTAATTACTTTGTTTGACTCATGTCCTCATGTTGTTCCATTTAGCCATTTCCTGCCTGTAAATATGGTCTATCATGAAGTTTGAATTTGCTGGGTCTAAAAATATGTCATTTTTTGTTTCAATAATTAATTGCTTGGATTCATCATTCTTATGGTGTTTCTAAATCTGCTATTGGAAAAAAAAAATCTTGTAATCTTACGGAGATGGTTGCAGCAGGAGCTATGTTAACTTTTGTACATTTAACATGTAGCATCATTGCCAAAGATGTGGAGGCTTGTTCTGCAGCAGCTGCACCCAGCAGAGGATGGTTTTACGTGGGCAGGGTGACTCATCTGTTCGAATTTGTGATCCCTGCAAAAAGCTCGAGGAAGCAGCACGTTATGAGTTGAGATATGGACACAAAAATAGAACTGCGAAAGGTCAATTTCGTTTCAAATTCTTTCTATCAATTATGTGTTTCATTGAAGGAATTATGATTTGGTTGATACTTGATAGAGCTAATATGCTATTTGCCTATGTGACATCTCAAAGTAATATGTTTCTGAAAAACTCATAATCAGTTCAAAGTGGTTTAGGCTCGCTTGATTAAAAATCTGATTGTCAGCATGGAACTCAATTGCTTTTGAATTTGGCAATCTTCCCGTCACAGAGCACATTTGGGCACTTATGCTCAAATTTTAGCGGAACTGCAACATCAATTTCCCCCTTTTGGAGTTTTGTTGATGCTTTATGGGAGTATATCCATATGATAAAAACACAGGAGATAATTGACACCATATCCTGTAAATGGTGATCGCTTCTTCTTACTGCTTAAGAACTGAACACTTTGACTGTATTTGATCAATCATATGGAACTTAATTTGTTTTGTAGTTAATCTTTTTGTTTGCTACGACCTGTAATTTCATGTGCTGAAGTGCCTAACCAGTCGCAGTCAAGGATCAAAATCCCGGTACCGGAGACAATACCGCCGGCGACCATGCACCGTTCTTGCTGGTTACGGCGGTAACGGAAATCAGAAAAAACCGGCTGAATTTCGAAAAATGGAATTTGAATTTGGGATGTAACCGCGGGATTTTGAATTTGAATTTGAATTTGAAAATATTCCGCCGGTTTTAGGATCGGTGGTGCAGATCATATAATTTTGGTCACTTGGTCTTTGTTCTGAAAAGTTTTTATTCTCTGTAGATTTTACATATGTGAAGTTGTTACTTGTTTGGCTATTTAACAATTATCATTTTCATTATGCAGTGTTTTGTTTATTATTTTGTATATTTCATGTGTAAATTTGCAATGTTGAGATCTCTGGGAGCAAATATCCATAGTGGAAATACACAAATAAGAAAGGTTGTGCATGCATAAGACTCATCTCGGTGAATGATGCACAATAAATTGCGAACTACTTGTTGGTCCCACCAAGCAAACATGGTTAACTTTTGCTCCCAAGTGTAGTAGTATGCAGTTGTCAACTTGCGAATATAAAATTATATATTTCATTATTCATTTGTTTTGCTAGAAATAACTTATAAAAATAAATCTTTGTATGTTGTTTTCACAGCTAGCACAAAAGCAGCTTCTAAACCAGAGGATGAAATTCTTAGTGAAATTCTTGGAGGTGATGGAGTGCAGGCCCAGTTTTCTCGCAGGGAATCTCTTGATTCTGAGTTTCTTGGGAGAACCATAAGCATTGCCAGTGCCCCAGTTCTAGTTCCAGTTCCAGAAGAACTTCTGATACTTTCAGTATGGATGGAAATGGAGATGGAAGCCTTTCCATTGAAGCACAAAATTATGAACTCAACAACACTGCGTCCATTTTTACCCCAGAGGAGCTGCGTCAACATGCATTAGAGGAGAAGAAAAGGTACAAAACTCTTAAGTCAGAAGGAAAACCTGATGAAGCACTACAGGCTTTCAAACATGGTAAAGAGCTTGAGAGGCAAGCCGCAGCACTGGAATTAGAATTGAGAAGAGCAGGAGAATGGCTACAAAAGCTCCTAATGTAAATGCTGTGGTTAGTGCCCAGAAGATAGATGATTCTGATGAGGCTGAAACAAAAGAGCTTTGGCTGGGAAAAGGGTTAGGAAAGAAAGAATGATCTTGCCTCTGAACTCAGAGATCTAGGCTGGTCAGATGCAGATCTTCATGATGAAACAAGGACAACTGCTATGAGTGTGGAAGGAGAGTTGTCACAGATTCTTAGAGAGGTAGCACCAAAATCATTGGAGGGCAAGAAAACCGGCGGCATCAACAAATCTCAGGTTAATGCTCTGAAGAGACAGGCCCTAGTGCTGAAGCGAGAAGGTAGACTTGCCGAAGCAAAGGAAGAGCTGAAGAAGGCTAAAATTTTGGAAAGACAACTAGAAGAACAGGAGATTCTGGGCGAAACAGAAGAGTCTGATGATGATTTGGCTGCAATTATTCGAAACATGGACGATGATAGCCAGGACGACGTACTATTGGACAATCCAAGATCCCATGCTTTCAATTTTGAACAAATTCTGGGTACCTCTGATGATCTTGCCTTCGATGGCAACTTTGATGTTACAGATGATGACATGAATGACCCAGATATGGCTTCTGCCCTAAAATCATTTGGCTGGAGTGAAGAGGATGACAAACAAATGGACAGTCATGGACCTGTTTCTTCGAATCAAGAGTCACTAAAGGAACAAGTGCTTGGTCTGAAAAAAGAGGCTGTCGCTCACAAGAAGGCTGGTCATGTTGCAGAAGCCATGTCATTGCTTAAGCAGGCAAAGCTACTTGAGAAAGATTTGGAAACTGAACAGCCAGACTCAAAGGTTCCTTCTCCAGAAGGACGGAAAAATACACACACTGAAGATGTCACTGTCACAGAGATGAACGCCCGTCCTGTATCAACACCAAAAAGTAAGCTAGCAATTCAGAGAGAACTGCTGGCTCTGAAAAAGAAGGCACTAGCCTTGAGAAGAGAAGGGAAGGTGGACGAGGCCGAGGAAGAGTTGAAGAAAGGCAGCATTCTTGAGAAGCAACTCGAAGAGCTTGAAAATTCTTCTAAGAGACCTGTAGCCAAGGGAAATAGAAGCTTTGGTTCAACTCCCCCATATAAGGCTGAACCCTCAAGTCTGGATCTTGCTGATGAAGGATATGAACCTGAGGTAACAGACAATGACATGCAGGATGCAGCATTGCTATCTGTGTTGAAAAATATGGGATGGGAAGATGATGAGACTGACTCTGTGAGCAGAACTGATAAGCCATCAAATCCTTCACAAGTAATTGCTCACAAGCCAAAGAAGAGTAAGGTTCAGATTCAGAAGGAATTGCTTGCTATAAAAAGGAAGGCTCTTGCATTCAGACGGGAAGGAAGAACACAGAAGCTGAGGAGGAATTGGAGAAGGCAAAGATCTTGGAGCAACAACTGGCAGAGATAGAAGAATTGGGTAACTCGACTGCTAGTCAACTAGGTGCAAGTCCTGCTGGACATCAGACTACAGAAAATAAATCTGATGTTCAACATGCCCCTAGTGTTGATGCTAGTGTACCCCATCTTCACTAAGCAATACGATGAAGGAGGGTGTTTAGTTGCCAGTGCATGCAGCTGAACTTGGTGCATCGAGGGATGCTCCAGCTAGTTCCCCAAGCAAACCACAAATTGAAAAAGTCGTTTCTAAACAAGGTCATGCATCAAAAGAAAGTAATGATGGAACATACTTAGCCTTGTCCCGGTCAGCTATTGCTGATCCACTGGGAACTGCAAATGGATCACATTCACCTTCCGATGTACTTGATCATAAAGAACCTCAGAAGGCACATGGAAATGGAGATGACACTCTCAGAGATGAGATCTTACTTCATAAGAGAAAAGCAGTTGCTTTTAAGAGAGAAGGGAAGTTGGCAGAAGCTAGAGAAGAATTGAAACTGGCAAAACTCCTAGAGAAGCGGCTTGAAGGTGCTCAACAAAACAATGCGGATGGTGCGGATGACTCAACTACATCCCCTGGGCAACAGAGCAATTTGATCCAGCAACCTGCTAGTTCTAGCAGCCACACTGGCGCCTTGGCTTATGGCCCTCGGTGCAAGAGAACAAGTCAGTTCAGCCTCAGAAAGCAATGTCTAGCCGAGACCGTCTCAAAATCCAACGTGAATCACTTGCTCACAAACGCAATGCCCTCAAGTTGCGGAGGAAGGAAAGACCGCAGAAGCAGATGCGAATTCGAACTGGCCAAGTCACTGGAGAGCCAACTGGAAGAGTCAGATAGCCACGGTTCAAACTCTGGAGGCAAGTCGGCTGAAGCAAACGACACGGTTGTGGAGGATCTCCTTGATCCTCAAATCATGTCTGCCCTAAAATCCATTGGCTGGAGCGACGCTCATCTGTCCCTGCAATCTTCAAACCCGGAACCTCCGAAGAAACCAGAAGTGAGGCCGACCGTCGCAGCTGCCAGCAAGCCTCATGGCGAGAGAACTCAGCTTGAGGAACAGATCAAGGCTGAGAAACTGAAGGCTCTCACCTTCAAGCGGGAAGGGAAGCAGGCAGAGGCTCTGGAGGCCCTTCGCTCAGCAAAGCGGCTGGAGAAGAAGTTGGCCTCACTTGGCTAATAATAACCACATCAAGATGGTAGTTTTGGTTAGGCTGTAATGTCCCAGTTAGAAGCACATAGAGAGAGGCTTATAACGTGTGAGCCGCGAGCACACACCTCCAAGGCCCTCTGTGTTTGTATCTATGAATAAAAGTTAGACGGGCAACTATTCTTTTCACGAGTTGGGGTGCAAATGACACGTAATTCGTGCATACATGTTTACAAATTGTATTATCTGAACTTGAGTTAATTTACCTGTCAGTATGGTGCTGATTTGTGTGGGCCCTGAAATCGAGCGACCTGTTGATGCTGATGTGAATCTTAGACCTCTGGATGGTTGTTGTGAACTCTGTGCATATGCACAGAGGGCCCATTTGTTTTCCTTGAGTTGAGAAAGCAAATGACGTGGGCTCTAAATGTTTTCTCTGTCGGCTAAGCGAAACTGTGTGCTGCGGCAGACAGGCCCATTTGACACTTGCAGGCTGCGGCCGCTCCAATTTCATTTTCCACCCACGACACCGTGAGCCGGCACTGCCACCTGGCTCTTCCGCGACCGCGTCCCGACTCCCGCCCGCCCGCCGAGCGCAGCCCGGCGGCGGCTATCACGCGGCATTCGCCTACCGCTGCGCGGCTGCCCACCGCCAGGCCAACGCGGGCCACCCGTACCCGACTGCGCGCCTTCTCCCCGCTCGCCGTGCCCGCCTGTTCTCCGGTAAGCCTCGAGGGCCCAGTCTCACTCTCTACGTGCTGCGCGGCTAGCGTTGTGCCAATTGATTCGTGTTGGCGTGCTGCTGCGGGGATAGGCGAGGCGGCGGCACTTCGCGTCGGTTCCCTGCCCTATCCTCAGGCTTGCGGCGGTGGTTTCGCGCACCTGGAGGCCCTGAATGGCGAGGCTTCCCCGATCACCAGGTACGATCGTTTAGGCTTGGGATTGCTGCGAAGAGCACCGGATTGATCGATCCAACTGCACGGTTGTTCGAATTTATCATGGTGTAGAGTGAACTGAACCCCAGATGGAGTATTGCGTGTGTGAGGAGCTGTGATATACGTATGTAGATATTGGCTCCAATTCGAGGCTTCTGTAACTTGGCTGTTGCTCCGCGGATTGGATTATCCTTTTGCCCACTACAGGTTTACTAGCTAGTTTGTAGATCGCGAATTGCGCAGTACGGTGTGCATCTAGGCGAACAAATTTTCTTCCCACCTAGGACTGGGAGTCTTATTACGATGTTATGTTATTAAACTTAGGAGAACGGTGACCTCAAGTTTGCAAACTTTGTGCTTTGGTTTCCCTTCCATTGTGTTGCAGTGCAGCTATTGACCGTGCATTTTTTTTAATCTTCCTGTGAAATTTGCCCCTGCAGAAAATGGCACATCCTGACCTGCTGAAAGCCGTTGTTCTTTCAACCATGTCCATACTTTCTGTGCCTCTTGAGGCATCGGCGGAGACGTGTCAATCAGCTCATTCTTTCGCCAATATGCCCATTTTTATTGCTGTGGCTCTAATAGGTGCTGCTGTTGGTGGTAATACATGCAACCTCCATCCTCGCAAGCACAACTGAATGTATAAATTTGATGAAGGGAGCCACCTTTTAGTTTGCCAATTTTGTTTTCCTCTGCGATTTATTCCTGTAGGATTATTAGCACGACAAAGAAAGGAGGAACTGAAGCGGCCGAATAACCAACTTCGCCAGATTAATACGGCACTTAGAAGACATGCGCAGATTGAGTCGTTTGCTCCTGGTCTTTACTTATGCGCCCGTTGGGAAAGCAACAGAAACTGAAGTCATTGTTGATCCCAGGAGGCAGCAATTGATGGCAAATTTGAGGAACGGGAAGAATTATCTTAGGAGTCAAGATCTTGATAAGGCAGTAATGGATCTCAGGACAGCTCTTGAGCTTGGAGAGAGCATAGGAGATCGTTCTGAGGAGAAGAAAGCTGCACGAGGATTAGGTTTATTTCTTCCTAATAATGACCATCATATACGTTTTTGTTCACTGTGGTAATAAAAAAGTATAGAAAGTATATTGTACCCTACACTGCTCGAAAAATTGGCCGTATACTAGGAACAGGTGCCCTCTTGGTTCCATATAATTGGATGGTTAGGTGGCATAATCACTAAAAGGTGGATGACCGATTAAGCACTAGCATTGGTGTCCTCAATCTGGTGCCAAGTGCCAACAGTTAGTTAAATGGGGAATGGCAGAATTTTAGAATTTTCCAAGAACAGCGTAATGTTTGATGTTGTTTTATCTAGGTTGCATTTTGCCCATCCTTACATCTTGGTTACTCCTGCAAGCAATTTTATTGCTGCTCCTATTTGAGTAACTACTTCAGTATTAGAAGGTCAAGCTTTATTTTCCAAACATTCTGGGAGAATATATGTTAAGCTCTGGAAGTAAAACACTGTCCTATTTATTCCAATAGATGGGAGATTCTGCAGTTAGCTGGATACGTGAGGGTTTTTATCTGCATGTATGTTTGCTTTAGAACTTAGGACATTTTAAGCAACCACAGTACTTAAATAGTAGCAAACTATTCACTGGGTAGAGTGGGTGTATTTGTATAACACGAATTTGCTTCCATTTGAAGCTTTGTTGTTCTAGTTGAATTCATTTTTAGTACTGCTTTATGCTCCATTTAGAGAGCTTGCGTCCAGGGATAACTTTCTTGACCAGCCGCTATATATGTCTAGTTTAGTGGTGGGGCTTACATTAAAATTTGCTTTTTGAAAATCCACTGTATTTCAATGTCTAGTTTACGCCACCGTTTTTCATATCTATTTTCAATATTTCAAATTTGAGTTCAATTTATTATTGGCCGTTTTTTCCTGATATTTCTTTGAGAACGAGTAAAGCTTTCCCTGCACTTGCACAGGCAAACAGAAAGCTAGTATGATATCTGTTTACTACGAAGTGAATCTGTGATTTGAGTTTTTTCTTTCTTTCTCATTTGCTATTCTGTTTTTCGTTAGGTGCATCGCTAAGGCTGGGGAAATACAGAGAAGGAATGAGCTGCTACTATAAAGTTTTGGAGTTATCCAAGGAAATGGGTGAGGATTCTGGCTCCACCGAGGCTTATGGCGCAATAGCTGACTGCTACGCAGAGCTTGGCGATCTAGAGCGAGCAGCAAAGTTGTATGACAAGTACATATCAAGGTTGCAGCCTGGCGATTAAGCACTCGGCCTTATTTTCAAATGAAAGAAAGATCAGTTCCGTTCTGTTGGTTCATACTCAGCAGAACGCCTCAATTTGTTGGCCTTATAACTTTGTTGGAGGAGCACTTGAATTGCTCATGGAGATCCTGTATATAAATGTCAATGGTGCTGCGGCACACGTGAGTCCAGAGTTCTTCGTAAAGGTTAAGCTTTTTCGTGAGTTGCTCAGTGCATTGAACTCCACATGTTATATATATATATATATATATATATATATATATATATATATATATATATATATATATACATACTCCTTGAATATACCACTTAAATAAATATATTATACTTCTTTATCATTTTCAGTATACATAAATACCAATTATAAGATACTCATGCAATTTGATTGAAAAATTTTCATTGAGTCCTTTATTTTGTTATATACCTTTTCATATATAAATAAAAGTATACACATAAATTTTCTATAAAAGTGGACTTTCATGAATTTTTCATAGAACTCACTTTGTAGTATCTTATAATCATCATTGGGTATACTCAAATAGATAAAGAGGTATTATCATCTGTTAAGTGGTATATGAAAAGCGAATATCTCAAGTACCAAACCATTTTCATATATATATATATATATATATATATATATATATATATATATATATATATGATGCTGTTAATTAGAGAAATCCATTGATGTTGAAGCAGAAACTTTGCAATAGCAGCAGATAGTGTAATCCATGCATCCCAAAACTGCAGATCTGGAGTGCTAAAAAACAAGTCTGCAACTGCTAGAGTGAGCAGTACATCTGTACATGCATGTTGGGTCAAAAGAAATGCGGGTGAAATCTGGAGCGTTTTGTTACTGCACACACAAGATGGGATGACATTGGCAAGCTTGAATGCTTGATCAGGCTTTGCAGCCTGTTGCATTGCATACTCACTGCGCATCTACGTTGCAGATGATCATATCATATCCTGACACATAATACGGTAGTAGTTCTACCATAGCTCATGATCCAATCAATGCCATTCCGTGTGTCCCTTTTGAGACGGCAGTGCGTTGCTCTGCTCTCGGACACAGTGACACCAGCTTCAAGAACTCAACGCTATGTTTGAAGAGAGAATGCAAGTAACCAAGTACGTTCCTAGCTCATAGGAGCAAGCTGAGCATGGACTCCTACCGAGTGTGCTGAAAGACTGATCAGATAGTAGGTGCATGCGGATGAAGTCTTCTGCAAATTTTACCCAGTTTCAGGCCACGGAAGGGGTGAGATTAAGTCTGAACTCTTAAAGGTCAAATCATATATTTGTCAGGTTGTCTTGATCGAAACTTTGTGCAACTCTGTTGCCAGTATACGCGAGCTTTCCAGTACTCTTCAGCTGGCTACAGACACAGAGACGACAGACAATTATGCATTTAACAGTTTGAGCATTTCAAGCGCGCAGTGCAGAAATCAGAACAGAACTAGGTCTGAGTAGTTTATTGTTTCCTTTGTATCAGTGAACATATATACATCTAACAACACTCTTAGTCTCATTGCAGTGAGTTAGAAAAAGAACTAATTTTACTGTAGTCAGAAACTATAAATAAGACCTGAGCCCTACTCAGTCCTGTCAAACACACAAGCAACCATCCTCTTCACCGCACCATCTAGTTGCAAGATCGACCATGGCGTCCAAGACTCTCCCGTGCTCGCTCTCCACCTCGCGTCGGAAGTCCTCGATCGCTACCGCGGCGGAGCAAACTCGTGAGCTCGGTCGTCTTCTCTGCTCTTCGTTACTTAGCCGGCGTCCTGAATCGCATACTAATGCAACAAAATTAACGTAGTGCGCGCGGTTGCATGCGCGAGAACTGATCATCTATATATTTACATGCATAATATGCATGGTTGCGTACGCGCAGATGACAAGGCAGACAAGGGGGCGTCCAGGACTCGCACGGCGGCGGCGGGTACGCCGGTGCTGCGCGCACGCCGAAGAGATCCCGGAGCCCATGTGCCAACCGGAGGCGGAGGTCCACGACTGATCGAGCAACCGATGCAGCGTAAGTACGTGCACTCTACGTGATGTTGCCGTACGTACGTAGTCAGTACTCGGTAGTAAAAGTTTGGTTTGGTCAATAAAAGTACGTGATAATTTCAATTAGTAGTTGTGGTTGTTGTAAGAAAGTATAAATGCATTAGTAATTTTTTTTTAGTATGCATGATTTCTCTCTTGTTGAATGTGGTGGGTGGATCTTCGAAGAAGATGGATATGGTTCAAGATACCAACCACAAACAAGTGCACAAGGCTAGGTTGTGGGCTACTTCAAACTAGGATAATATTAAATCAAGAGCAACGTCTTCAAAGACTCGAAGATGCTCGTTGGAGTTCTCATTATAAACTATTAAGAGTTTGGTTGACTTGTTTTCAATAGTTATCAAAGTTCTAGAATTTGTCGAAGAAGAAGACACATATACAGCAAATCGAGATAAAGCATTAGGCCTTCTAGTGTACTTTCAGTCATTTCATTTTGTCTTTTATTTGCAGTTCATGTTGACTATCTTAATAATCACAAACATCTTGTCATTAGCACTACTAGCGGAATATCGAGTCATTGTGAATACCACTAAATGTGTGAAATCAACTGGAGGCCATTTGGATGAGCTCAGAAAAGATGGGTGGGAATATGTCCAAGGTGAAGTGTATGTCTTTTGTGACAAACATGACATTCCTAAGTTGAAAATGAGAGAAGCTTATGTTAATCCAAATAAGCAACGACAAAGAACTAGAATTACCAATAAGCATCATTATGAAGTGGATTGTTTTAATGATATTCTTGATTGGCTACTTCAAGAGCTTAATTGATAGTTGCTTCAGTGAGACAACCTCTAACTCGCTTGTTTACTCGGCCACTTGACCCATTTGATGATTTCAACTTGGAGAACATGATGAGCCTAGCAAAACTTTATCTCAATGATTTTGATTATGGGGAATTGAGGGACCTTAACCATCATCACTGCCTCTACATTGGTGATGTGCGAGCATGTGATAGATTCTCCAATATACACACTATTGGTGAGCTTTCTCAGAAAATGGTGGAGACAAGGAAGCACTATTGGTGAGCTTTCTCAGAAAATGGTGGAGACAAGGAAGCACTTTGCTATCCTTTTGTTTATTGACTTTTGAAGCTAGTACTAGTATTGCATATTGCCACGGCTACTGCAACACCTCAGTCCAACACTGAACCCAGAATGTCACCTATACATGGTTCACTCTTAATTTAAACCATATTTACTTATAATTCCAGCAATCTATACGTAGAATAAAACCCACAACAGGTCACAATTCAACAATCATAACAATATAAATGCATAAAGGATTAACTTTCACACAGCTTGGAGCACACACCCAAGAATGCTCGGGGCAATGTGTAACAACCCAAATCCGAACTTCTTGAAATTTGCATGAAATTCTTGGAATTTCAAAAACTTTTGATGCATTTTGTGAATTTCCAAAAACTCAGTTTCATGTCAAAAGTTAAATAAAAAAATCATTGCCCTAAATTTAAATTTATAAAAATATGCAAGTATAGTGGAATGCTAAAACTCCTCAAAATTTGAATTCAATCTCAAACAAAAAATTCCAAAATCCTTTTCCCTCTCTTCCTCGGGCCAAATATCGCAGCCGACCCAGTCTTTTTCTCTCCCGCGGCCCAACCCGACCTCGTTCCTCTCTCCTTTCTTTCACACGGCCCAGTAGCTGGCCAGGCCCAACACTAGCCTAGCCTCGCACCGCGAATGCTAGCCCAACCACTCGCTCACACCTTCGCTCACACTCGCTGACACATGGGCCCTGACCCAATTTTTCTTCTGACTCAGCCGCTCTCTCTCTCTCACTCTCTCTGCCACATGTGCTCTCCTCTCTCTTTCTACAATATACAGCGGGCTTGGCAGCCTCGAGCCTTGCTCCCTCTCTTGCAGTGCCGCGAGGTAGTCCCATCGATGCGGAGCATGCGGCTGTGCTGGGCTGCTGCGACTGCGAGAACTTCATGCGTACTGCCATGACCTCATAAGAAAACAACAAGCTCTGATGCATTTGAAGATGAGCTGAGTGCATCGTCTTCTCCGCCTCATCCTCCTCTCTGTTTCCCCTCTTTTCCCCACCTTCTCCTCGTGATGGCTCGGGGCGTCATTGCTCTGCATCGTCCTCTCCAACAGCGGCGATTCCACCAACCGGCTCATCCTCCTCCGGTCGTCTCGAGTCAAACCATTGTGAGCATCTCCTTCAACTCATCATTCTCCCTCTGCTCCCACTCACTCCTTATTGACACGATTTTGTGCGGAATTTAGAATATGAATAAATGATTATGTAAAAATATTATCAAGTAAATAAATTATACTGGCAGCTAAAATCCATCACAACATAAGACAACTGAAAATTGTGAAGTAATTTTATTAAGTAAAAATCACTATGGCGTACACGGACGAACACATAGTCCAATGGTCAATATTCTGCCATCAATAAAATATCGGCGAACCTAAATATTTAAAAATATTTGAAGTACTAGATGGGGTTGAACATATGTGATGACACATTGGTCATGTACGAGGAAGATAGACGCACACATGTATGCACACATGAATTATATGCTTCGTATAGCCCTTGGATTAAACCAACAAAACAAAGAGGATATTAATTAATCAACTAAGTTCTTGGGCAGGGCCCACACTTGAGCTCATGTCACAAATAAAGTAGCTCGCATGCATGAATTAAGTTATTTATTAGTTAATTGATTAACTAAAAAAATAAAAGGTTAATTAATTAATTAAGAATGACGTGTGCAGAAAACATGTGGTTTTTTCGGAGTAAGTTTCCCAGCCTTAAGCAAGATTTTAGCGGAGATACATGATTTGGATAGTTAGGAAACCTAGGACTTGGGTGGTGCTTTTGAGGCGGTAGCCGGCGCGGCACGACCTAAGCGCGATGCGACACCGCGGCGTGGCGAGCCGCCGCAGCACAAACAGCGATGTCGGGAGTTGGGCGTGCTCGGACCGCCCGACATGATTGCGCGCGACGGCACCGGGCCTCCACAGCTCCGCCTACCCGCAAGCCCACGACCACAACACGTGCTGCGCAACCCACATCCACGATGCGGCGCGCGCTGCGCTCTCGCAGCGCCACGCTGTGCAACCCACCCCCGCGATCTTTGCTGCTGCGCCCGCCCGCACTCTATGACCTCTTGTTTGCCTTGGCGTCGCCGCCACCACGGTGATGCTAGCCACCCCGCGATGCCGCCCAAGCTTCTACATCGCCGCCCCCACTGCGTGCGGGTGGAGTAGTGGAGCAAGGCCGGGGCGGTGGGGAGAGGAGGAGGCGGTGGGGAGGAGCTGGGGATGGGGAAGACAGAGGGGATGGAGGGCAAGAGAGCCATGGTGGAGGGGATGGTGGGGAGCCAGGTTTGGAAGGCGCTGGGGAATTTGGGATGGGGAGACTGGAGAGAGAAGGGAGGGACAGTGGAGACTAGAGTGCACTTGCAACTGCAAGTGGAAAGAAGCAGCCTGAAAGGTCAGGAACAGGAGAGATTCCCTCATCCCCATGCAAAGGGTTAATCAACCGGGTCCAGGGCTCCAGGCCATGCTATCATTCAACATTTCTCTTTTCTTTCTCATCCTTTAATAATAGTTTAGTTATTCATGCTCAATAGAAAAACTACGAGTATAGTATAACATAACACTGCTGCTAATACTAGCAAATAGGGGTGAGTGGTGACATGACACTAGTAACATGATCACAGGAGCTAGCAGTAGCATTGCAGCCTTTTCATCCCTCTTTTGGTCCATGGACTATGGCTAGCTAGCTGCTTTCTTCGCCAGTTAAAGCAAATGCTTCAGAAATTGTGCGTAGGTCCTCTCTGATGGAAACCAGAAATTTTAGGTAGGTTTTAATAGATTTTTTTTTTGCCGAAACTGTTCCTCAGTTTGATGATAAAAGTCACTGATATTAACAGTACAACCTATTAATAGAATCAACAGTACAACCTATTAATAGAATCAACAGTACAACAAAAATTGCCAATATTATTATGCGAATAGTTGGTTCGATAGCGATAAAGAAAGCTAAGAGTTGCTCGCTAGAGTGGGCGTGTGTGCGATGGTACAGGGGAGCATAGGGTGGCACAAGTAACACGATTAAGATTTTCTTTGGTAGGCATATATCGAGTAGTGGCAATGTGACAACAAAGTGATGATGGGGTGAGATGGATAGGACCTCTAGTAGTAATTATTCAATAAACATGCCAAAGCGGTAGCTACATCCATCATGCTCATACGCACTGACTGGTGCGAGCGATCTATGTTAGGGTGATGCGGGCGAGGCGTGTGGGTGGTGCGAATAAGGTCTCTGGCCGTCCGTGGTGCGAATGAGGCTAAGGTGACATCACGGTGGGCGTTAGCGTGGCCTTGGGACAGATTTTGATCTTAATTTTGCATTTGTGGCGCGAGGAGGCCATTTACGCTAATAGGATTCCAAACAATGCCATTTACGCAAAAAAAAATCAGGTTTTAGTACCCAACGTCATTCATAGATCGTAGGAACTATGCGCGGTCGACAATTTCGATCGAGATCCTGCTGCCGTGCTCGTGCACTCTGAAGGCGAAGATTAGCATTGATTTGGACTCGGGCACAATCTCATCGATCGACTAGTGGAGTATTGGGGTGGAAGCGAGGTAATGAGAATCGGGAGCAGTGGAGGATTGGTGACATCGACAAAACATAGAGATTAGAGAAGCAATAGGCGGGAGGGAGAGAGACAACGGCTCCTCTACAGATTCTTTCCGGTGACAAGGCGGAGCGGAGAGAAGGTAAAGGCGACAAGACAATGACTCTTCTCGTGAGATTCTTTCCGGTGACAACACGGAGCGGAGGGAGAAGGTAGCGGGCATGAAGACAACAACTCCTCTACGAGATTCTCTCAGGCGCTCCTTGCTTATAAAATGCATCGCAACTCATTTCTTCACCACACTCGTCTACGAGATTCTCTCCGATGCTCCTTGCCTATAAAATGCATCGCAACTCATTTCTTCACCACATGAAGCTCAACTTCTCTTTGCTTTAGTTATTGTCTTTTGCACATTTTCCACTTTCCATTCTCTTATTCTCTCTCTGTTCTACTTTCGTACCATAGAAAGCATGCTACCAAGGAGTCAAAGCATGAAGCCGTGGAGGGCAGCGGAGCTTCGATGTATTGTGCTATCAAGGAGTCGTAGCACGAAAGCAACAGCGGGGGGAGAGATAGAGAGTCGCTCAGTCTCAGGCTGCTCTATCTCCCGCCACTCCCCTATTCCTCCTCCCCGCCTCTCCCATCGATGCTCATCAGCTCTCCCCGGACATGGGGACTATGGTATGGATGACCGTCATATGGATAGTGCGGAGGGATCGAGGAGTACCAATTGTAACATCCCAATTTTGAGTCCTTTTGAAATTTTCAAAATAAAAATAACCATTAGGTTTTTATTGATTTGTTGAATCTTAACTTGAAGTTTTAGAAACTAAAAACAATTTAATATGGGTAAATCAAACTTCAACTAAGTTAATTTGGTTTATTTGAATTTTCTAGATTTTATGAAGGTTTTTCCTATTTTCAAAAAATAAAAATAATTTATGTGCAAAATTAGAAGCTAAATTTAAGTTGTAAATAATTTTATTAAGTTCAAAATAATTCAAGGAATTTATGTGCATTTTTCAAGAATTTTTGGACTTTATTTACCATTTTCTAAAAGCCTTTTCGATTTGTTGTATTTTCTGTAAATCAAAAATGTATTCAAAATTCCCTTTTTCGCATCGGGCCAAAGCTTACCAGCCTGGCCCCTCTTTTCCTCTCCCTGGCCCAGTTCCTCGGCCCAACTCCGCTTCGCTTGACTGCTTCCCTCCTCCACTTCGCTCTCGTCGATGGCGAGGCCCTTTGTCGCGTCTCCCTTCCCTGCTCACCTTCTTCTTCCCCGCCTATGCCTCTGATTTTTTGTCGGCCCTCACCTGCCACCCATGCCGACACGTCACTTCCGCTCCACCCATCCCCTGACACTGCCGCGCCCGCGCCATGGTCCCTATCGCCACTAACTCCCATGCCGCGCCCATACCATCACGCTGCCCGCACCATCGCCCATCCGCCGAGCCGTTCTCCTCACGGTACATCTTCCTTCCCTATAAAAGGACACCCTGTGCCCCCCTAGTCCCCCTCCCTCTTTTCCCCCAACTCTCTCCCTCTCTCTTGCCTTCTCCTCGCCGCTTTTCATGTTTTGAAGCTGCCAGCCGAAGCTTGTGTCGCCACCTCTAGTGCTGCTGATGAGGACTCCTCGTCGACGTTGTCTTCACCTCCGGCTTCACAAGACCACATTCTACCTAAGGCTCCCCTTGTCTTCGCCTGGAGTTCACCAGGCGCCTGGATTCGCCTTCGGCCGCCATCGTTGCTTCTTCCTCGCCGTGACCGCATCGTCGAGCCGCGCCGTCGAGACCGTGAGCACTAACCGCGCACCCTCTCTCTCGCCAATCCTCATGCGGCGTGTAGCGCCATGAGCACCACCGCCCGAGCCATCGTCGTCGTTTTGCTAACATGGCGACACCACCTCACGGCCACATCATGCCACCTCGGCCCTCAACCCGCATGTCAAGCCACGTGGCCACTTACGTGGTATTTCTTTCTTTTTCTTAAGAAAAATATTTTGACCAGAAAACCTTTTTGATTGCTATCGTTAGCTTAGAGCAGTAATTAATTTCCTCCTGAAAATTAAATCCACAAATTCCAAAAATCTTGATTTCATCATTTCATTTGATTTCAATCTTCCGAGAGCCCGTTCTTCTTCGTTCGAGCTCCGATTCCAGTTATTTAAATTTGTAAATTCAGTACCTTTCTTTTGGTTCTAGTTTGATAATTTTTGAATTTTATTTGGAACTATTATATTTATTTGGCACTTTTATGCGTATAGATTATGGCATTTCCAAAGAATTCCTAGAATCATCTGCCAAAGCATCTGAAACCTTCACCGAAGATAAGTCTTAGACCTTTGATCATATTGAACCAATTTTATAAAATTATATTGTTTTATATCAACAATGCATTGCTATGTTTATAATAAATGCTTTCAGGAAAATAGTTAAATGCCTAATTGTCATTTTGCCTCCTTTCATAATTGTAAATGACATGTACCTTTGGACACCATAGGTTGGGATAATTTTAGTTGGTCATATTTAATTTCCAACATGAGTACGTAATATGCTTAGCCATGCTTAGTCACGATGGGCTCTTGATCACATGTTCGATAATGTTAATCTTGACTTAAAGAAATATGGTATTGTGGCGGGACCACTATTATTAAAATTTTTGTGTCATTGCTAGGGTTGCCATTTGGCTGGGTTGAACAAAAATAATTTATGCTCAGGCAGTGATCGGGTATTAAAGGGAATGCATAAGCGCATGGGATGCAATAGTCTACTTTGAGCAACCACTAAGGACTTAATTTCGTGCACCATTGATATGGGCCATGCCGTACAACCACATCTCAGGGTGGGGTGGGCCCGACCAACTAATTAGCAATATTTTGATGTAGTTCTATTTTGGTTGACAAGCGGCGAGAGAGGGCCTAGAATGACAAATTCTTAGCAAGCGGCCGGGTCAAGCGAGTTTTGTAAAAGTCTTGTGATAGTCTCTCCTTGATTCACATGTCTAAGGAAGCGTGTCTTTTTAGCAAGATGATTATCTCTTGTGGGTCAAGGTATCTGACCTTTGCAGTGCAAAACTATTGAATAGCCGTGTCCCCGGTTATGGACAATGCCTGGTGATTTCACACGAGGGGTTGTTTTTTCATAAAAATGTTGGAATGCTGGTTTGGTTGGAAAGAGATTGGAAAGTTGGTTGAAGGTTGGGTAGTGAACAGTGTTGTTCACGAGTTGTTTCAAAGAACTTGTTTGCTTACGTATTTACTCTTTTAAATTATGCTTTCAATCTATTTACTATATTTATTGTCAATACTATTTTATACAAAATAGACATAAAGCTATCCTTGTTAAGCCTTGCATGAATACTATTTGTATACTTTTCCCTACGACTTGCTGAGTACTTTAAAGTACTCACGACTTTGCACTATTTATTGACCAATCACCGAAGAAGAACCAGGGATCATCGAGTTCTACGAGGAATATTACTTTGAAGACTTTGCGAACTAGGTCACATTCTCCACTCGATTGCATGTGAGTATGTCAAATGGCTACCACGAGTTATTTTATTCATTTGTAAGTTTACTCTGTTGTCGTGAAGCCCTCGTGGCAAACTCGTAAACCTTGACCATAAGATCCTTTTGCTACTAAGTAGTATTAATTTATGCCTTCTTAGATATTTCGTTGTATGTATATGATTGTCTTCGATGATGTCACCGTGTGAGCTCTTGATTTGGGACTAGTTAAGAATACAAGCAGAGGGCTCGGATCTAGTGATCAGGGTCCCAACACCAATGTTGTCCGGACCGGTGGAGATGCTAGACTTGATACCCCATCCACGGATGGCAATATTGGTGCGTCACTTGCCGTGCAACGAAGGCGAAGGCGGAGTGCTAGAAGCACATAACCTAGGCGAGAAATTCAAGATGACCAAGCGGTAGAGATTGTAACTTGTAATTATTACAAAAGCTGAATTAGCTGCTCGTGCGGTGGAGGGACATGGCACTTGAACCGACACTACAAAGCATACTTGAAAAATATGGGGTGTACGCAAGGTGGAGGATTCGGATCTGACTCAACTTCAAGGTGATGGCTATGTAAGTACTTGGGCTTACAACCCTTATTATGCCTATAAGAAATTACTTGATACATTGTTTAGGATCAACCGATTAGGATGGGTGAAAGTCGCTCGTTGAAAGAATGATCCAACACGACTTTTGTCCATAGTACCAATATGTTAGTCGGAGAACGACATTGTTTGATATTTAAGGGATGTAGAGTAGAGAGCTAGTAGTACTAAAATAAATTTTCCTAAGAGTTCGATCCTTTTTGCTTTAACTTTGAATATTTGGACATCATCACACTAGAAGCTGTCTATATTAGTGTTGTAGCGCATTATTTAGATGGCAGTACAAGCTAAACAAAAGAGTCATAGGGTTTAAGTTAATTACTGAATCACACACGGGAGATGTCATTGTTGAGCTCCTACTAGGGGTAATTGATGATTTTCAAATAGGAAAAAAGATTGTTTCTATAACTCTTGATAACGCATCGGCGAATATGGCGACTATGAACATCCTCATCCAAGGTTCTTGACATATTTTGGTAGATATGTTCTCCACTAGAGATGTGTATGTTACATCTTCAATTTCGTTGTGCAAGATGGTATGGAGGTGATTGACGTTTATTTGAACAATATCTGCGATGCCCTCCGTTTCCTCTCAAGTTCAACGGCGGTGGCAGCCCGGTTCGCGGAGTATTGCGTAGTCAATGATAAGGCCCCAAGAAAATTCGTTCTTGATATGAAGGTAAGGTGGAACTCGACATACATCATGCTGAAGAAGATGCAAGGGCATGAACATCTTATATATGTCTTTGTCAATGCTAACGCAGATAAGTTGATAGTTGCTAACTCAGACTAGAAAATTGTTAGTTATTTTCTAGGGTTTTTGAGATATTTTTATAAAGCAACTAAGGCTCTATCTGGTATTTACTACCTTACCTCTTACTTAGTTATAGATTTTATTTAGCTAATTGCAAATAAATTTGCTAAATCTAGAGGGCATCCAAATTTAGGTCACACCTATATTGCTTTGCTATCATTTTGGATCCTACAAAAAAGTTAGCAGGTTTGCAAATGCCTATGGAGGGAATAGGTGAGTGCCTCGGCCTTGATTTCTCTGAAGCTTTCGAACACGTTAAAAATGAGTTTGTTCATGTTTTCCGCTTGTATCATGACAAGGTTGGCGGTAGCATGGGATCGGAGGGCTCACAGCAGACACATCAAAGCAAGACAAGCTTGACATCACACTTGTGGAAGAAGCTAAAGCGAAAGTCTAGTTCTCCGCCCTCTCAGTCTCAGGCGCCTCCAAGTGGAATTCTACCTCTGAGCCGAACCACTACTTGGATCATGATTTATAAAACATAGATCTGATCTTTCTTTCTATCGAAGGCAAGTTAGACTTGCTCAATTGGTGGAAGAACAACAGGCGATATTCCATGTGCTTTGCCATTTACGCACGAGATGTTACGCTGGTTACGGTGTCATCCGTTTCTTCGGAAGCGGCGCTCAGCATGGTAGGAAGAATAGTTGAAGAAAGGAGATCATCTCTCGCGCCCAAGATGGTGAAGGCAATCACCTACCTCAATTACTGGGAATTGGCAAAAGAGCGATATCAACATCAACTAGAGGATCCTGATATCGTAGATGCATTAGGCGATCTCAATGTCGAGTAGCCGACATGGATGCATGAATATAGTTATTGTACTCTTTTTTTTATTAGGGAAACCCCACACTGGGGCGTAAGGATTTTAACGAGGCAGTAACAATGTGTATGTAAAATATCAATGACATTTCACTTTCCCCCATAATTTTTAAGTGTCCATAATTTCACATAATTGTAGTTTCACAACAAAAAGAAATAATTAATATATCAAAACTGTACATACCGCTCGTAAAATTGTTATTCTTTTTTTCTGTAGTAAACAACTATTTGTAGAATTCAATTGTGATCCTGGTAATATTTAACGACAATTAATATATCAAAATTGTATAAATGACCTTAATTTTCTACTCCAGAATCCAGATACATCGATCGAAGGGCATAATGGGCGGCAGTGCGGCACCCTGTTGATGAACATTCAACAGGAGGCGCCCTATGTGACGGCCTGACCACCAACTAAACTAATTACCCTCCTCCAATCAATTCCTTTCCAACAACACAAAGATGCATGAATACATATTTTTTTTTCCTGTGTAATCACCGGTCACATGCACATCTGTGATGCAGCGCACTGGTAGTACCACGCACTTAGGACTCTTTCCCCTGCCTTTCCAAGTTCCAAGTTCCAACCTTGCTGAAATTTGTTTGTACACTACCTTTGCCTTTACTCCAGTCCAGATTGCTGCTGCATCCCGCACGCACAGCTCACCTTTATAATTTCTTCTACCTGCTGCGGTGTTGCCTGCCCCCCTCTCTCTTCGTCTTCTTCTTCACTAGCCTCTTCGGTTCTTTCTTTCCCAGTCCAGACTCTTTACCGGCAAGCTCCTCCCCCAATCCGCCTCCCACTGCCGCGCCGGTGCCAGCAGCGCCACCCTCCACACGTTGCCGCCTTCCACCCTCCCCAGTCCCCAATAGGCCAAGACCCCAAGGCCCCGACGGCGGCGTCGCGGCGACAAGGAGACGGCTCCGACGGCGAGGGGAAGATGTACCCTTCGTTTTCGTGGGCGAGGAGAAGATGGATCCGTCGGCGGCAAGTGCGCAACCCTTCGGCTTCGTGGGCCGGCGACGGGGGAGACAAGACGAAGGACGGCGGCGGAGAGAAGATGGATCCGCAGCTGCCTCCTCCGTGTTGTGCTATCACCTCAACGCCCCCCTCGCCTAAGGCGCCCCCGGCCGGGTGGCCCGCACCCTGCCTCCGCATCGCGCCGCCACCTCGACGCCCCTTCGCCAGAGGCGCCCCTGGCCAGTCGGCCCGCACGATGCAGCGGCTGTATGTCATGCCCGTGCTAACACGGCGGGCCAACGTGCCGTGCTGGGCCTCGTCGGCAGGTGTCCGTGCCCGGCACAACACGGCCCGAGGGAGCTCGCCGTGGCCCGTGGCCCATCATGTCCTTGCCGGCACGGCTTCCACCTCCTGTTAGGATGTTGAACACAACCTAAAAATCACATTATGTGGTAAGCATAGCCATGTTACCATGTTAGAGCGTTAGAGTCACCAAAGCTGAATTCAGTGCACCATAAAAAATAAGACATGCCAAATTGTGTTGTTTAGCTCCATCTGATTATTCCTATCAGTTTAGCATAAATAATTTATGTAAGCTTGCTGAGCTCATGGGATTCTTGTCATAACTGATCTTACTGCCAATCTGGGTTTTAGTCATTAGCTTGTGTGGTTGTAATCAACGCTAAGCATGCACCAAAGTGTGCAGACATGTGAACTTGATCTTAACAACCACCTACCAAGCATCCAAAGCAAATAAGATCAGATTAATATGATTGTAAAAAAAAAGTTCAGAATAGTATGTACTAGCATATTACACTCTTCAAAATGTTACACTGACTCATCAGCGTACAGAAGAGAAAAGGAAGAAAGAGAAACCTGCATGGCCCATGGCCCATGCTTCAGCCGTAGCATGCAGGTGGGAGCACGTCCCGCACGACTGGGACTGGGAGAGCAGAGCCACGCTGAACCGCCCACTAACAAAAGAAAAGGATTCCAGAGAAGAAAAGGAGGTTGCCGCAACTTCCCTATAGGAAAAACCACCCTTAATCCTGCTCTATAAATAGGGGTGAAGCTTATAGGCAAGAGAACTTTTTTGGGCAAACATTTGAGAGAGAAGAGAAGGAAACTTTCAGCAAACACTTAAGAGAAGAGAAAGATAGCATCCAAGCAGGCGTGCAAAGAAGGTGAGATGTTCACTTCCCTCTCTTTGCCTTTAGGTTCGGTCATCGCGATACGAACAAAGGAGCTCTCTTCCTTCTACCCTCTTTCTTTTTTTGTTTTGTTTTGTTTTTGCCACCTTAGGTTCGGCCCCGTTAGTGGATACAAACAAAAAACGAGTGCTCAAATCCTCATTTCTTAGGTTCGTCCCTACTCATGGATACGGATCATGGTTGGGTACGAAGACCTCATATAGTGGATACAAGCTAAGAACGAAGGCTTAAAACCTCGTTTCTTAGGCTCGGTCCTTGCGCATGGATACAAACCAAGACTAAGAAGGTGGAAGACTCCGTTTCTTAGGTTTGGTCCCTTAAAGCGGATACAAATAATGAGTGGGTGTATGCTGAAAAAATAATGTGCGGTGGAAAATTGTTAATAACAAAACATCATACTCCGGTTACTCTTGCACATGGGTTCGCGAATACCATGTCGTGGGTAGTAACACAGACTAAACAAATAATAAATTATACCCAACTACATTCTGCACATGGGCTCCATTTTAGTGAGTATCATGTCATGATTTAGTAGTCTGAGTGAAAATAATATAAAGATATAAAACAACCTTAAATCGTAGTTGCACTCACACATGGGTTCCATATTCGCGAATACCATGTCATGGGTAGTAACACATACTAAATAAATTATAAATTATACCCAACTACGTTCTACACATGGGCTCCATATTAGTGAGTATCATATTATGATTTCGTAGTCCGGGTAAAAATGAAATAGTGAAATAAATAATATTCGTCTTGTTTACACTTCGCATATGGGTTCTAAATTAATGAATACCATGTCATGAGCGAAAACAGGTCGTAACAAAATTGAATAAATCACGTGTCTCGATTACGCTACGTGCACAAAATCTATGTCACGCTAGTAGTAACACAGATATTAAAAACAACATCCGCTTTGGTTACGCTACATGCAAGTGCTCAACATTTACAAGCACTATGCAATGTTAGTAGTAATACAAGTGGGAGTAAAATAAAAAAACAATGTGCATTAATCATGCTGCGTGCATAGTTTCTATAAATGAATACTGTGCCGCTTTATTAAAAATAATATCAATCAAATTAAACCTCCCACGAGAAATAAATAATTTCATCTCGTTTACACTTTGCACATGTGTTCTTTATTCATGAATACCATGTCATGAATGGTAATACGGACGCGAAAAAAACAAATAAACTATGTGTCTCATTTATGCTTAGGGCTAGGAAAAAAGCTCGGGGTTCGTGGGCTAGCTCGGCTCGAATCAAGCTCGGCTCGACTCGTGATCTTCTCAAGCTGAGCCAAGACTCTCTTGTGGCTCGTAAATATTTCAAACTGAGCCCGAGCCCTCGTTGGGCTCATGAGCTGCTGCTTGTCGACACTCCATCGCATATTCGCATCGAGCCATAGAAGCATAGACCATCCTCTTCCACGGTCCTCCGCCAAGTTCACAGACACGACAAATCCCCATCCAGATGCACCCGGCCAATTTGCTTCTCCACGGTGCCCCATCCTCCACCGCCCATCCTCCACTGCCTGCCACATCACCTTGCCACCCCCATCCTCCGCTTTGCCCGTCTGCTTCGTCCGATGTCCTCCGCCGCCCCCTTTCTCCTTCCCCATCCTCTTCCTCAGTCACCCAATCCTTCACCGCCCTGTCCTCCTTTGGCCGCCCCTCCTCCACCGCCCCCTTCTCCTTCCCTATCCTCTTCCTCCGCCACCCACCCTCCTCCCGCCGCCTCGCCCAGGACATCCACTTCCCCCCCCTCCCACAGTGAGGATTGCGGCCTTAGATGACCTATACGATGACTTCAACCTCGGGCTCACCTTCTTCCCTCTCCCACCCAAGATTTGTTGACCATGTCCTCAGTTCTTCCTCCAATGGTGGCAATGGGGGGTTTGGGTGTGAAATTTTGGGCCTTTGGGTGTGAAATTTTGGGTGATTTGCTCGAATGGGGGATCATGTTGCGGTTCTGTTTGTTTATCATGTCCTCAGTTCTTCCTCCAATGGTGGCAATGGGGTCTTTGGGTGTGAAATTTTGGGTGATTTGCTCTAATGGGGTATCATGTTGTAACATCCCAACTTTTTAGCCTTTAAAAATCTTTTAATTAGTTGCTACTTAAAAATCTCATCATTTGCATTTTATTTGAATTTAAATTTAAAAGCTCATTATAGACTTTCATGATAGAATAATTTATTGGGGTTAATACCAACATCAACAATTGCCAAAATTATTTTATTTGGATTATATGTGCATGGATAGATTTTGTAGAATTTTTGGAATTTTCCAAGATCATTTGCTATTTTCTATTTTGCTATTTGCAATTCCTGGATTTTCTAAAAATAGAAATTATTTTAAAATCCCCGGAACAGTGTTGGGCCACATTGTGCAGCCCAACAGAGCCTCGGCCCGGCCGCGCTCGCCGCCTATCCTGTTGGATCTTGTGACGCGTGCCCTCGTTCGATCGGACGCTGCGCTCAACCCGCCTTCCTCCGTTGGATAGTCGCGCGTGGCCTCGCCGTGATCTCACTCGCTTCGCTTGCTTGCGCCTCGCTGCCATTGCGGATGGGGCCGCCAGTCGTCGTCTCCGTGGACTCTTCTTCCTCCTCACGCTCTTGCGCCATTATCGCTCGTGGAAGCTTCGTCAAACAAAGCAGTTCGTTGAGTTTTCTTGTGCGACCCACCAAAACACGGCCTTCTCTCTACCTTATCTATTCTCAACGAATCAAACTCGAATCGGCTTCAATATCCTAAAATCGGGAATTTACGATTGCGTTCGTTTGAGACCGATTTGAGGTTCAATCCGTCCCCGGTCCTATAAATACCCCTAGGATAGCTCCTCATAACCAGAGCCGCCACCTCGTCTCGATCGCTCTAATTCAAGTTCTAGGGTTTTGGCGAACTCCTTCTCGTGAATTGTCGCCGTTGTCGTCGCCCTTGCCCGCCGTCTACACCATTGTGATCGGCAAGGTCAGAGCTACCTTGTCGCCCTCCTCGTCGCGGAGCACCCCTAAGCAATCGTCAGCAAGACCAAGCCTTCTCCACGTTGTTGCGGCCTCTAGTAAGGGCACCCCTAGGTGCGCATTAGCGAGGATCATCTGGTACCCTCCACCGCCGTAGTCGCCGATGGTTCCGGTGCCCTTGGTTCCCGGCGCCCGTCGTCGTCGTCGACTCGGCGCCGACATCGACCTCGATCTTTGGTGTAGCAACCGCGTGGCGCCCGGTCGACACCCGGCTGCAGCGTCGTGGCCCGATCCACGGCGTCGGCTCTTAGAGGCTTGGTGAACCAAGTTCACCGTGAGCCAATCGCTGACATGTGGGGCCCACATGTCAGATTTCTTTTAAATCTATTTCTTTTCCAGAAATTATCGGCTGACGCAAGCATTGCGCAATAATCCAATTTTCCTTCATAAAAATAATTTAGGAAATTCATTAAAAATCCAAATTAGGGTTTTATTTGATTTCCAATCTTCTAAAGCCCATAACTTTGCATCTGACCTCCGATTGAGCCCATTCAAATTTGTATATTCATATAAAATCAAGATCTATTTAATGGTGAATTTTATTTGATTTTTAGAGTTTGTTTTGCCTCTATTATCTATTTGTTTTGTTTCTTTTGTCTCGTTTGCGAGTAGGCGTCGATACTTGGGAAATTTTGGAGAAGAAGGGCACCTCAAGATCAAGACCGATTACCTAACCGTCTCAGCGATGAGTGGGTCCCACCACATGTCTCCTTCCTCGCGCGTTTTCTTCCACGGCGCTCTTGCGACATCCGTCATTGCAGAGAGTCCAAGCTCCATCCGACAACGACAATTTCCAACCGAAACTTCCGGGATTTTCGCACCAATCTCTAGCCCTATCTCTCCCGCATCCAAATCCAACCAAATCAAACTCCGAATCGGCCCTTATCCCCTAGAATCTCGGAAGTCCCGTGCGTGTGTGTTTCTGACTCCAATTGGGGATTTCCAATCCCGGCATCCCTCGACCCTATAAAGGTGTCCGAGGATGCATAGCCCTCCCTTTTGAGCCACCACCTAATTGCACCCGAAGCCCTAAGCGGCCGTGCAATTAGAGCTTTGAATTTTGGGCGAAACACTAAAGCTTCAATTCCGCCGCCGCCGGTGACGCTCCGTCTTCGTGGACTACACCATTAGCATCTCTGTCGTCAGAGCTTCCTCGGGAACCCCTTCGCATCGCTCGGGAGCCACTGGAGCTCACCGCCAACAAAACCGAACCTTCGTTCCCCGCCGATGTCAATTTAAACCACCACAACGTCCTCCAGAGCCTAGTCCGGTACCAATAGGTTCGCATTAACCCTCTAGCTTTGCGCACCTCCACAAGTGAAGAATGACCCGACAAAGTCAGTCACCACGGTGAAAGTAAACGCCCTCCTTCGCCTCGCCCGGACATCCACTTCCCGCCCTCCCACGTGAGGATTGCGACAGATGACCTATCACGACGACTTCAACCTCGGGCTCACCTTCTTCCCTCTCCACCCAAGATTTGTTGACCATGTCCTCGGTTCTTCCTCTAATGGTGGCAATGGGGGTTTGGGTGTGAAATTTTGGGTGATTTGCTCGAATGGGGATCATGTTGCAGTTCTGTTTGTTTATCATGTCCTCAGTTCTTCCTCAATGGTGGCAATGGGGTCTTTGGGTGTGAAATTTTGGGTCTTTGGGTGTGAAATTTTGGGTGATTTGCCCTAATGGGGTATCATGTTGTAACATCCCAACATTTTAGCCTTTAAAAATCTTTTAATTAGTTGCTACTTGAAAATCTCATCATTTGCATTTTATTTGAATTTAAATTTAAAAGCTTATTATAGACTTTCATGCTAGAATAATTTATTGGGGTTAATCAACATCAACAATTGCCAAAATTATTTTATTTGGATTATATGTGCATGGATAGATTTTGTAGAATTTTACGAATTTTCCAAGATCATTTGCTATTTTCTATTTTGCTATTTGCATTTCTGGATTTTCTAAAAATAGAAATTATTTTAAAATCCCGGACAGTGTTGGGCCACACCACATGCGGCCCAACACCGAGCCTCGGCCCAAGCCCGCTCGCCTATCCTTGTTGGATCTTGTGACGCGTGCCCTCGTTCGATCGGACGCTGCGCTCAACCCGCCTTCCTCCGTTGGATAGTCGCCGCGTGGCCTCGCCGTGATCTCACTCGCTCGCTTGCCGCGCCTCGCTTGCCCATTGCGGATGGGGCCGCCAGCGGTCGTCGTCTCGCGGACTCTTCTTCCTCCTCACGCCCTTGCCCGCCATTATCGCTCGTCGAAGCTTGTTCGCCAAAAGCAGTTTCGTTGAGTTTTCTTGGCCGCCCCACCAAAACACGGCCTTCTCTCTACCTTATCTATTCTCAGCGAATCAAACTCGGAATCGGCTTCAATATCCTAAAATCGGGAATTTACGATTGCGTTCGTTTGAACCGATTTGAGGTTTCGATTCGGCGTCCGGTCTCCCGATAGCTCTAAGCGCCAAGAATTCAAGTTCTAGGGTTTTGGTGAGCTCCTTCTCGTGAATTGCTTGCATGCGTTGTCGTCGCCCTTGCCCGCCGTCTACACCATTGTGATCGACAAGGTCAAGGCTACCTCGTCGCCCCTCCTCGTCGCGGAGCACCCCTAGGTGCGCGTTATACGCGAGGATCATCTGGTACCCTCCACCGCGGTGATCGCATCCGATCGCCGATGTTATAGTTCCCGGCCGCGGGCGCCGTGCGTCGTCGACTCGGCCCGGCATCGACCTCGGTCTTTGGTGTAGCAACAGCGTGGCGCCCGGATCGGCACCGGCCTGCTGCGTTCGTGACCTGTCCACAACGTCGGCTCTTGAGGCTTAAGTGAACCAAGTTCACGTGAGCCAATCGACCGACATGTGGGGCCCATGTCATATTTATTTTAAATCTATTTCTTTTCCGAAATTATCGGGTGACACAAGCATTGCGCAATAATCCGATTTTCCTTCATAAAAATAATTGGAAATTCATAAAAAATCCAAATTAAGGTTTTATTTGATTTCCAATCTTCTAAAGCCCATAACTTTGCATCAGACCTCAGATTGAGCCCATTCAAATTTGTAAATTCATATAAAATCAAGATCTATTTAATGGTGAATTTTATTTGATTTTTAGAGTTTGTTTGCCTCTATTATTTATTTGTTTTGTTTCTTTTGTCTCGTTTAGAGTAGGCGTCGATACTTGGGGAAATTTTGGAAAGAAGGGCACCTCAAGATCAAGACCGATTACCTAACCGTCTCAGCGATGAGTGGGTCCCACCACATCGTCTCCTTCCTCGCGCCCGTTTTCTTTCACGCGCGGCTCTCGCCCGACATCCGTCATTGCCGAGAGTCCAAGCTCCATCAAACAACGACAATTTCAACAGAAACTTAGGGATTTTCACGCCAATCTCTAGCCCTCTCTCTCCGCATCCAAATCAACCAAATCAAACTCCGAATCGGCCCTTATCCCTAGAATCTCGGAAGTCCCGTGCGTGTGTTTGGACTCAATTGGGGATTTCCAATCCGGCATCCCAGAGCCTATAAAGGTGCCCGAGGATCATCAGCCCTCACTTGAGCCACCACCTAGCGCACCGAAGCCCTAGCGCCGATGCAATTAGAGCTTTGAATTTTGGGCGAAACACTAAAGCTTCAATTCCGCTGCCGCGGTGGCGCTCCGTCTTCGTGGACTACACCATTAGCATCTCGTCGTCGAGCTTCCTCGGGAACCGCCCGCATCACTCGGGCGCCACCGGAGCTCACCGCCGAACAAAACCACGACCTTCGTTCCCGCTTGATGTCAATACCACCACCCCGTCCTCCTCCCGCCGGTGCCAGACATCCACTTCCCGCCCTCCCACCGGCGAGGATTGCCCGACGCCGATGACCTATACGATGACTTCAACCTCTGCTCACCTTCTTCCTCTCCCACCTAAGATTTGTTGACCATGTCCTCACCTTCTTCCTCCAATGGTGGCAATGGGGGGTTTGGGTGTGAAATTTTGGGCCTTTGGGTGTGAAATTTTGGGTGATTTGCTCGAATGGGGGATCATGTTGCGGTTCTGTTTGTTTATCATGTCCTCAGTTCTTCCTCCAATGGTGGCAATGGGGTCTTTGGGTGTGAAATTTTGGGTGATTTGCTCTAATGGGGTATCATGTTGTAACATCCCAACTTTTTAGCCTTTAAAAATCTTTTAATTAGTTGCTACTTAAAAATCTCATCATTTGCATTTTATTTGAATTTAAATTTAAAAGCTCATTATAGACTTTCATGATAGAATAATTTATTGGGGTTAATACCAACATCAACAATTGCCAAAATTATTTTATTTGGATTATATGTGCATGGATAGATTTTGTAGAATTTTTTGGAATTTTTCCAAGATCATTTGCTATTTGCTATTTTGCTATTTGCAATTCCTGGATTTTCTAAAAATAGAAATTATTTTAAAATCCCCGGAACAGTGTTGGGCCACACATTGTGCAGCCCAACACCGAAGCCTCGGCCCGACCAAGCCGCGCGCTTATCCTCGTTGGATCGCTGACGCGTGCCCTCGTTCGATCGGACGCTGCGCTCAACCCCGCCTTCCTCCGTTGGATAGTCGCGCGTGGCCTCGCCACGATCTCACTCGCTCGCTTGCCGCGCCTCATTGCCCATTGCCGGATGGGGCCGCCATCGAAGTCGTCGTCTCCACGGACTCTTCTTCCTCCTCACGCTCTTGCCTGCCATTATCGCTCGTGGAAGCTTCGTCCGACAAAACAGATTTCGTTGAGTTTTCTTGTGACCCCACCAAACACGGCCTTCTCTCTACCTTATCTATTCCCAACCGAATCAAACTCAGAATCGGCTTCAATATCCTAAAATCGGGGAATTTACGATTGCGTTCGTTTGAGACGCGATTTGGGGTTTCAATCCGGCGCCCCTGTCCTATAAATACCCCTAGGATCGCCCGATCCTCCGCAACCCGAGCCGCCACCTCGCCTCCCGACGCGCTAGCGCCGCCGCAATTCAAGTTCTAGGGTTTTCGGCCAACTCCTTCTCCCATGAATGTGCGCGTTGTCGTCGCCCTTGCCCCGCCGTCTACACCATTGTGATCAGCAAGGTCCGAGCTACCTTGTGCGCCCCTCCTCGTCGCCGGAGCACCGCCGGAGCAATCGTCCGACAAGACCCAAGCCTTCTCCACCGTTGTTGCCAGCCTCTAGTAAGGGCACCCTAGGTGCGATTAGCACAGGATCATCCGGTATTCTCCACCACGGCGAAGTCGCCACGATCGCCGGTGCCCTTGGTTCCGAAGGCCGCCGTCGTCCGCCGTCTCAGCGCCCGCCAAGATCCTCGATCTTTGGTGTGGCAACCGCGTGGCGCCAGATCAGCACCAGCACACGCGTGCGTGGCCCAGTCCACAGCGTCAGCTCTTCCGAGGCTTGGTGAACCAAGTTCACCGTGAGCCAATCGCTGACATGTGGGGCCCACATGTCAGATTTCTTTTAAATCTATTTCTTTTCCAGAAATTATCGGCTGACGCAAGCATTGCGCAATAATCCAATTTTCCTTCATAAAAATAATTTAGGAAATTCATTAAAAATCCAAATTAGGGTTTTATTTGATTTCCAATCTTCTAAAGCCCATAACTTTGCATCTGACCTCCGATTGAGCCCATTCAAATTTGTATATTCATATAAAATCAAGATCTATTTAATGGTGAATTTTATTTGATTTTTAGAGTTTGTTTTGCCTCTATTATCTATTTGTTTTGTTTCTTTTGTCTCGTTTGCGAGTAGACGTCGATACTTGGGGAAATTTTGGAGAAGAAGGGGCACCTCAAGATCAAGACCAGTACCTAGCTTCGTCTCACTGATGAGTGGGTCCCACCACAGTGTCTCCTTCCTCGCGCCGTTTTCTTCCACGCGCGCTCTTGCCAGCATTCGTCATTGCCGAGAGTCCAAGCTCCATCCGACAACGACAATTTCCAACCGAAACTTCCGGGATTTTCGCACCAATCTCTAGCCCTATCTCTCCCGCATCCAAATCCAACCAAATCAAACTCCGAATCGGCCCTTATCCCCTAGAATCTCGGAAGTCCCGTGCGTGTGTGTTTCTGACTCCAATTGGGGATTTCCAATCCCGGCATCCCTCGACCCTATAAAAGGTGTCCCGAGGATCGCTAGCCCTCCCGCACCCCAGAGCCACCACCTAATTGCACCCCGAAGCCCTAGCGCCGATGCAATTAGAGCTTTGAATTTTTGGAGCCGAAACACTAAAGCTTCAATTCCGCCGCCGCCGGTGACGCTCCGTCTTCGTGGACTACACCATTAGCATCTCTGTCGTCAGAGCTTCCTCGGGAACCCCTTCGCATCGCTCGGGAGCCACTGGAGCTCACCGCCAACAAAACCGAACCTTCGTTCCCCGCTTCGATGTCAATTTCGACCACCACAACCGTCCTCCCGAGCCTAGTCCAGTACCAATAGGTTCGCATTAACCCACTCTAGCTTTTGCGCACCTCCACAAGTGCAGAATGGCCCAGCAAGGAAGTCACCAGCCACAGCTGAAAGTAAGAACAGTTCCACCGCAGTTTAACCATTTTCCCCTGCAAAATTCTCTCAGAATGCCTGCACCGACCTCGAGACCTCGTCCAGCTTGCTCGTAACTTCCGCGATCTGCACTATTCATCCCCAATCCAGGAAGCAACCCACAGAATGGACCCAAAGTTTGTTTTACCTGCCGTCAACCAGGGCACTTCGCCAATCGATGCCCTCAGAACAAAACGAGAACTCCTGTACGCTTCAACCTTGGAGCTACACCAGCCAAGACACCAGCGCAGAGCAACCATCAAGGGACTCCTCAAGCTACCGGTCAAACCGGAGGAGCACCGCAATCAGTGGTCAGAGGCCGTGTCAACCATGTCACTCTGGAAGGATCTCAGGAAGCACCCGACGTCGTACTGAGTAAGTTTACGTAAATTCAAGACTGCATCGCCTGCTTTATTCGAGCTTCAATTCATTTGTTTCAGGAGTTTTTGCAACTAAGAATAATTTGGAAATTATGCATCTCAAGCATACTCTGTTAGTCCAGTCACTTGGAGCAGAGTTAAGTTCTAAGGTGAGATGTTTAGGAGCTAAGTTACTCATAGCTGGAGTCGAGTTTCTAGCCAACCTAATTATTCTAAACACCCAGACCATAGATGTCATCCTTGGCATGGATTGGTTATCCAAGCACAAAGCTATGTTAGATTGTGGCCGAAGAGCCGTAACAATCAGGGATACCAATGGAAAGAAAGTAGAGTTTCTAGCCACCTCTGTTCGTGATGGACATCTGTTAGTCAACAGTGTGAAGGGCGTATCTTTGGAAGACGTGCCTATCGTCAGAGAATACCCAGATGTGTTGCCAGAAGAGTTACCAGGAATGCCGCCGGACCGTGACATCGAGTTCGTCATTGACCTAGTACCAGGAACAACACCAATATCGAAGAGACCTTATCGGATGCCAGCCGATGAGTTCGTAGAAATGAAGAAGCAGATTGAAGAACTTCTTGAGAAAGGTTTCGTAAGACCTAGTTCGTCGCCATGGGGAGCATCAGTCCTATTTGTCAAGAAGAAGGATGGAAGCATGAGAATGTGCATTAATTATCATTCTCTGAATGAAGTCACTATCAAGAATAAGTACCCACTGCCCCGCATTGATGATTTGTTCGACCAGATGAAAGGAGTCGGAGTGTTCTCGAAGATCGACATGCGATCAGGCTACCATCAATTGAAGATTTGTCCGAAAGATATATCGAAGACCACTTTATCAACGCGATATGGACATTTTGAGTTCCTAGTCATGTCCTTTGGTCTGACTAATGCCCCTGTCTATTTCATGAACATGATGAACAAGGTATTCATGGTATATTTGGACAAGTTTGTAGTTGTATTTATTGATGATATTTTGGTTTATTCCAAGACAAAAGAAGAACATGCTAAGCATTTGAGAATGAGCTTGGAGAAACTTAGAGAGCACCAGTTGTATGCTAAGTTCAGCAAATGTGACTTCTGGAAGAAGGAAGTTGATTTCCTTGGTCATGTGATGACAGCTGAAGGAGTAGCAGTCGACCCCAGAAAAGTTAAGGCAGTGTTACATTGGGAGCAGCCCAAGACTGTAACTCAGATTCGCAGTTTCTTGAGAATGGCAGGATATTATCGCCGTTTTATAGAAGGATTCTCAACGATTGCTAAGCCTCTTACGCAATTATTGAAGAAGGAGAAAAAGTTAATTTGGACTACAGCCTGTGAAGAAATTTTTCAGGAATTGAAGAAGCGTTTGACTTCATCAGTGCTGATCTTGTCGGATATTCGCAAGGATTTTGATATCTATTGTGATGCTTCGCGACAAGGATTAGGATGTGTCCTGATGCAAGAAGGAAGAGCTGTTGCTTATGCGTCAAGGCAACTGAGACCCCATGAGGAGAATTATCCTACCCATGATCTGGAATTAGCTGCCGTAGTGTGTGCTTTGAAAATTTAACGTCATTACCTCATTGATAATCATTGTGAGGTATACACCGATCATAAGAGCCTGAAGTATATTTTCACTCAGTCTGACCTGAACATGAGGTAGAGAAGATGGTTGGAGTTAACAATGGATTATAATCTTGGAATCCACTACCATCCTGGTAATGCCAATGTCATTGCAGATGCCTTGAGCCGTAAGAGTTACTGCAATACCTCGGAAGTGAAAGAAATTTATTCAAAACTTCAAGAGGAATTTCAGAAGCTGAAGCTAGAAGGTGTATTTGAAGTATTTGTGGCTAATCTAGAAGTACAGTCTACTTTGGAGAAACGGATTCGTGAAGGCCAACCAAATGCCGAAAATCTCCGACATCAAGAAGAAGATGGCGAAAGGAAAATTCAAAGATTTCACCACAAATGATCAAGATGTACTGTGGATTAATGGATGTATATGTGTACCAGACAGAGATAGTTTGAGACAGTTAATCTTGAAAGAAGCCCATGACTCAAAGTATTCAATTCACCCTGGTAGTACTAAGATGTACCAGGATGTCAAGAATAAATTCTGGTGGCCAAATTTAAAGCGAAGTAGCAGAGTTCGTTGCCTTGTGCTACGTGTATCAGAAAGTAAAGGCAGAGCATCAGAGACCAGCAGGTTTGTTACAACCACTGAAAATTCCAGAATGGAAGTGGGAAGAGATCGGAATGTATTTCATTACCGGTTTACCCAGGACTCAATCAGGCTATGATTCGAATTGGGTAATAGTCGATCGTCTAACCAAAGTAGCCCATTTCTTGCCAGTCAAAACCACTTATTCCGGAGATCGCCTGGCAGAGTTATATATGTCAAGAATTGTCAGTCTGCATGGTGTGCTTAAAAAGATAGTGTCAGATCGAGGGTCTTAGTTCACCTCTCGTTTCTGGCAGAGTCGGTATGAAGCATTGGGAACCCACCTGAATTTTAGTACTAATTATCATCCTTAGACAGATGGACAGATTGAAAGAGTCAATCAGATGTTGGATGACATGTTGAGAGCCTGTGCTCTAGCTAATGCTACCAGTTGGGATAAGAGTTTGCCGTATGTAGAATTTTCGTACAACAACAGTTATCAAGCTAGTTTGCAAATGTCACCATTTGAAGCCTTGTATGGTCGTGCCTGTAGAACCCCTTTGAATTGGTCAGAAAATGCTGAACGTTTGGTTTTGGACCAGATATTATTCAAGAAGCAGAGAAATAAGTGGCCATGATCAGAGAAAGATTGAAGATAGCCCAATCTAAGCAGAAAAGTTATGCTGATAATCGTTGTCGTGATCTCAGCTTTGAGCCTGAAGATTTTATTTATCTCTGAGTTACTCCACTCAGAGGTGTCAAGCGGTTTCATACCAAAGGGAAGCTTGCCCCTAGGTATGTTGGTCCGTTCAAAATTTTAGAACGCCGTGGAGAAGTTGCTTATTAGTTGGAACTACCGTAGTCGTTAACAGGAGTGCATGATGTATTTCATATCTCTCAGTTGAAGAAATATCTTCGTGTGCCAGAAGAACAAGCCCCATTTGATTCAATTGAGTTGAAAGAAAATCTCACTTACAAAGAGCAGCCAGTCTAGATTTTGGATGTTGCGGAGCATCATACCATAAGCAAGATCGTCCGTTTCTGCAAAGTTCAGTGGAGCAATCACTCAGAAGGAGAAGCCACATGGGAACGTGAAGAAGATTTGAAAGTTGAGTTCCCTAGCATCTTCTCTAGCTAGCCTGAATCTCGGGGACGAGATTCCTTTAAGGGGGGTTGTAACATCCCAATTTTCTGAGCTCTAAAAATCTTTTGAATAATTACTTGTTGGAAAATAAAATATTTGAATTTCTATTAAATTTAGTATTTTTATTTAAAGCTTAATATAGACCTTCATGTTAAAATAATTTCATGTGATTAATCCCAACATCAATAATTTCCAAAACTATTTTATTTGGATTCTATGTGCTTAGTTATATTTTATAGAATTTTCTGGAATTTTTCCAAGTTTATTTGCTATTTTCTAATTGCTATTTGGATTTCCTATATTTATTAAAAAAGAAATTTATTTTAATTTCCTAACGATGAGCGGCCAAACCCAACTACAATTCCAATCCGCCCAACCCTGCTGGCTCTGCTTTCCTCGCGCCGCACTTTGGCCCAAATCCATACCATTCGCTCGCCTCGCTGACCGGTGGACCCCACCTATCGGTCTCCGTCACCCCGCGCCGCGCCGCTTCGTCTCACTAATGAGTGGGTCCCACCACAGCGTCTCCTTCCTCGCGCTGTTTTCGTCCTCGCGTGCGCTCGCTAGCATCCGCCATTGCCGAGAGTCCAAGCTCCATCCGACAACGGCAATTTCCAACCGAAACTTCTTGGATTTTCACACCAATCTCTAGCCCTATCTCTCCCGCATCCAAATCCAACCAAATCAAACTCCGAATCGGCCCTTATCCCCTCGAATCTCAGAAGTCTCGTGCGTGTGCGTTTCGGACTCCAATTGGGGATTTCCAATCCCAGCATCCCCCGGCCCTATAAAAGGCGCCCGACGATCGCCAGCCCTCCTGCACCCCAAAACCACCACCCAACTGCACCCCGAAGCCCTAGCGCCGCCGCAATTCGAGCTTTGATTTTTTGGAGCCGAAGCCCTAAAGCTTCAATTCCGCCGCTGCCGGTGACGCTCCGTCTTCGTGGACTACACCGTTAGCATCTCCGTCGTCAGAGCTTCCTCGGGAATCCCTTCACATCGCTCGGGCGCCACCGGAGCTCACCGCCGACAAAACTGAACCTTCATCCCCCGCCCCAACGTCAATTCTGACCACCACAACCGTTCTCCCGAGCCAAGTCCAGTACCATTAGGTTCACATTAACCCACTCTAGCTTTTGCACACCTCCACCGCAGGTGAGTCGCCGCCGTACGCCGACGACCCTTGGGTCCCGAGCGCCGCACCTCGCTATTGTCATCGTAGTCCGCCACCTCGGCCAGCCAGCGGCCTTCGTGGCATGCGTGTCGCCCACGTGGTCGCTTCATCGCATGCATGCGTGGCACGGTCCACGATCTGCTCCAACCTGGTCGGTGCACTTAGTCTACCGTGAGCCGTGAGACTGACATGTGGGTTCCACATGTTAGATTTTCTTTTAATTTTTTTTATTTATGGAAATTCCTTTGCTGACATCAGAATTGCGCAATAATTTAATTTTTATTTAGAAAAATAATTCAGAAATTCTTATTAAATCCAGAATTAGGGTTTTCTTTACATTCAATCTTCCGAAGCCCATATCTTTTGCATCCGAACTCCGATTGAGCCCATTCAAATTTATAAATTTATATAAATTAAAGATCTATTTATTTATGATTTTTATTTAATTTTTGGATTTTATTTTTCCTCTATTATTTATTTATTTATTTTATTTATTTCATTTGAGAGTAGACGTTAATTCTTCGGGAACTTTTAAAGAAGAAGTGCACTAAGATCAAGATGAGTACCTATACCTATTCCAAGGCAAGTTATACCTTTGATCATATTGCACCCAGTTTTCAAAATACTTTATTTCAATGTATTGCATTCTATTTCAAGTATTTATTTAAATGCTTTTGGGTTTAGTTATTAATCCAAATTGTTATGTCCACCTTGTCTATTGTTATGCCATGATCTTTTGTCACCCTATATTGGTTTATTATTAGTTGGTATTATTGTAGCACCAACGTGGGTTGGTTCGATACGAGTAGATTGCTTAGCCATGCCACGAGTCATCATTTCATGTGAGTTGCTAATATAAACTTGACTAAGTGATTATGTAACTGTGTGATAAAACTGTGTGTGCTATGTGCTATTACTCATTGATGGCATGTGTTGCACTCAATCAACAGGGTGGGAAAAGATTTAGACTAAGGCAAGTGGTGGATTCTATGTGATATGGTGGAGCTGTGTGTTGGGAATGATAATCTGTGTGATTCAGTTAGAAATTGGAAGTCTTGCCTTGGTCAATTAAGGACTTAACTTTATGCACCACTGAATTGAACCTTACTATACGACCACATGCCTGGTATGGGACGGGCCTAACTTAGTAGGTTTTGGAGTCTTGTCATTGACAACTCAGGTTGTAGGTTAAGCTGTGTGATGGGCTGTAGGTGTGTTTATCACATCGCGGGACGGTTCGCCGCATCCTTGTCCAACGGTGTGTGTCGTACCCAAACGCTTTGTGTATCAGTTGGACGATAGTAAAGCACATTGGGAGGGTCAATGTTCGAGCTGAAGTTTCTGAAAGGTTTTGTTATGGTCAGTGCTAGCTACACTGATTGTATCTTGTGGGTAAAGTGTACAACCTCTGCAGAGTGTTTAAATCAATCTATTCGAATAGCCACGTCTGCGGTCATGGACATGCTCGGGAATTTCACACGAGGGGTAGATTTTTATAAAAATATTTGGGAAGGGAGCTGTGTGATCTAAGTCATATGGCTGTGTGAATAACTTGTTTAGACTGTGTGTCTTTATGAAATCAAATGATAAAGTAATATTGTCTTATTTGCTTGGAATTATGTTTTCAATCTATTATTTGTATTCAATTGCAAATGTTGTATTTTTTGCAAAATAACCACAGAAGCCATTCCTTTGGAATAAGCCATCATCTATAAATTACATTATGTTGTATGACTTGCGAGTACGGTTGTGTACTCATACTTGCTTCAAACAATCAACAGAAGTGGAGGAGTCTTCGCCTGCATTTGAGGAGGAGTTCTACGAAGGTGTCGATCGTTAGGGTCTTGATCCCAGTCAGTTGCCTGTGGTGAATTGATGGGATTCCGTTAAAGTTTATTTCTATTCCGCTGCTGCTATTTTATTTATTGTCAGCACTGCATGGCTTAATAAATGTAAACTCGACCATATGGTCAAAACCATTATTTACTATTCAAATTAGTCATTTATTCTATTAATCGCCTTGTGTGGATCGATATTCATCTATGTTGACACTGTGTGCACTAGCGTGATCCTGGACTAGTGTAGAATACACAGAGGGTCCAGAATTGCATTTTTGGGTCCCGACAACACGTGGACGTCCACGTCAGCACGACACCGGCTAGTCTCGGACATGCCTAGCAACGGCGAACGGCGGCGGCTCGACGAGAATGGGTAGTCGCTCCGGGTAGCCCTCGCTTTTGCGCACCTGGAGACCCTTGAGTTGACACCTGAGGACGTCGGAGGTCGCCGGAATTGGCGTCGGAGCGGAGGACGAAGGTACGGCTATTGTTGGGAATGTCGGGATCCAAAAATGCAATTCTAGACCCTCTGTGTATTCTGCACTAGTCCAGGATCACGCTAGTGCACACAGTGTCAACATAGATGAATATTGATCCACACAAGACGATTAATAGAATAAACGACTAATTTGAATAGCAAATAATGGTTTTGACCTTATGGTCGAGTTTACATTTATTAAGCCACGCAGGGCTGACAATAGATAAAATAGCAACAGCGAAACGAAAATAAACTCCAGCGGAATCCCATCAATTCACCACATGCAACCGACTGGAATCAAAACCCTAACGATCGACACCTTCGTAGAACTCCTCCTCAAATGCAGGCGAAGACTCCTCCACTTATGTTGATTGTTTGAAGCAAGTATGAGTACACAACCGTACTCGCAAGTCATACCACAGAATGCAATTTATAGATGATGGCTTATTCCAAAGGAATGACTTCTGTGGTTCTTTTACAGAAAATGCAATAATTGCAATTGAATACGAATAATAGATTAAAAATATAACTCAAAATAAATAAACAATAATAATTTATCATTTGATTTCACAAATGACATACAGTCTAAACAAGTTATTCACACAGTCATATGACTTAGATCACACAACTCCCTTCCCAAATGTTTTCTGAAAATCTGCCCCTCGCGTGAAATCCTCGAAAGATGTCCATGATCATGACGCGCTATTCAATAGATTGATTTAAACACTCTACAAATGTTGTACACTTTACCCACAAGATACAATCAGTGTAGCTAGCACTGACCATAACAAAACCTTTCAAAAACTTCATCTTAAACATTAACACTTCCGATGTGCTTTACTGTCGTCCAATCGATACACACAGCATTTGGTACAACACACACCGTTGGACAGGGATGTGGCGAACCATCTCACGATGTGACCCGAAGTCCACACCCCACCCATCACACAGCTAACCTACAACCTGAGTTGTCAATGGCAAAATTCCATAACCTACTAAGTTAGACCCGTCCCATACCAGGCATGTGGTTGTACAGTAAGGCTCAGTTCAATGGCGCACAAAGTTAAGTCCTTAATTGACCAAGGCAAGACTTCCAATTTCTAACTAAATCACACATATTATCATTCCCAGCACACAACTCCACCATATCACACAGTATCCACCACTTGCCTCAGTCTAAATCTTTTCCCACCCTATTGATTAAGTGCAACACATGCCATCAACGAGTAATAGCACACAACACACATAGTTTTATCACACAGTTCCATAATCATTTACACTAATACAAAACATGTCATAGAAGACGCCTCATAAAAAACGGTTCTTTGAAACCGTCTGTGATAAAATAATCACAGACGGTTCCAAGACGAACCGTCTGTGATATGGAACTATCACAGACGGTTCTAACCACGAACCGTATGTGATACTGAGAATATCACAGACGGTTCATGGTTAGAACCGTATGTGATTTTAGATTTACCATGGCTTGGATTTTTACCATGGTTTTGGAATCTCTCTGATTTTACCATGGCAACCAATACTCTATTGTGGTAGGATTTGAGCAACAAATCCTCTACCACGGCACACAATCCTCTGTCGTGGTACCCAATCCTCTGCCCATCAATTGTGTCCCACGGCAAAGGATTAGCTACCGTGACAGAGAATTATGTGTCGCGGCAGAGGATTGGCTGCCCAAATTCTACCACGGCAGAGTATTGGCTGCCATGGTTTCCAAACCGTGGTAAAAATCCAAGCCATAGTAAAATCTAAAATCACAAACGGTTTTATACAAAACCGTCATTATGAGTATCTCATCACGCATTTGTTCAGATTAAGAACCGTCTGTGATGAGACGCTATCATAGATGGTTCATGATACGAACCGTTTGGTGATATAATCATCACGCATTTGTTTTTGTATAAAACCGCCTATGATACTTTTGTTTTGTTGGGCGGGAAAATAAAAATTTGCACTTAATGGGCGGGCTGTCGAAAAACTCTTTATATTAACATAGTCCTCAATCTCCTCCTTTGCCATCTCCATCTCCTCCTCTGCCATTTCTCCTCTTCCATCTCCATGTCGCTTGACCTTGCGCCCGGCCTCGAGCTCGCCGCCTGCCTCCTCCACCTCGCCCGACCTCATGGTCGCTGCCTCCCACGACCTCGCCGCCTGCCCTCCCCGAGCTCGTCGCACGTGGCCTCCTCCACCTCGCCCCGGCCTTGTCGTCGCCGGCCTCCCACGACCTCGTCGCCTGACCTCCCACGACCTCACTCTCTACTCCCTTTGCTCTGTGATGTGGATTACCAGCGTGATGTGTTAGTGCTCTGTGAATTGATTGAGTTGATGCTACTGTGATGTGGGTGATGCCGTGTTGTTTTTAGTGCTCTGTGAATGGACTGAGTTGATGCTACTGTGATGCTGTGGCTATTGTGGGAAAGTTAACGAAAAGTTCAATCCAAAAATCCATATCATATTCATTCGCGAGGCTCGGGAGGCTCCAGACGAAGTGAAAACCTGTTTTTTTTGCAATAGAAAAAGCTATCACAGACGGTTCTATTCACGAACCGTCTGTGATAGTGACTATCACAGACGGTTAAAAAACCGTCTGTGATGACACAGACACATAAATTCAGACGGTTCAAAAACCGTCTGTAATGAAGTTTTGTGTAGTAGTGTTAGTCAAGTTTATATTTGCAGCTCATATGAAATGATGACTCGTGGCATGACTAAGTAATCTTTCGTATCTAACCAACCCACGTTGGTGCTACGATAATACCAACTAATAATGAACCAAGGTAGGGTGACAAAAGAATATGACATACAATAGACAAGGTGGATATAACAATTTAGAGTCATAACTAAAATTAAAAGTATTTAAATAATTACTTAAAATAGAATACAGTAATTTAAAACAAAGTATGTCATCTCAACAGACTAACTGAATACGAGTACTAATGCATGCGGTCAAGCCACTGAATCTTGATCCGTTTATTGTGCCACGGCTCCTACAACTGAGCCACTAACTACTAGCTACATGCACTACATGCAGGACATGCACATTAGCTTGTGCCACGTCAAATACAGATTGGACTGACTTAGCAACATAATTAACGTGAAAAACAAGAATTAACGAGATTATATTAACATTCACCCCTTAAATCTCGTTAGACTGACTTCACTGCCTGCACTCCAATCCTCTTACGCATCTCAAGGAACTTGATGCGCCCCAATGGCTTTGTGAGGATATCTGCCAGCTGATCTTTGGTTTTGATGTATTCCACTATGATATTTTCTTCCTCCATACACTCGAGTATGAAATGATAGCGTGTATCAATGTGTTTGCTCCTCTTATGGTATACTGGATTCTTGCAAAGTGCTATAGCTGACTTGTTGTCAACCTTGAGAGTTATTTGGCTCACTCTTTCTCCCTTCACCACCGAGTAAATGAGTAATCCAGATACCTTGACATGCTGCAGCTTGTGGTGGCAATGTACTCACTTCGCATGATGATAGTGCTAGTACTTTCTCGCTCGAGAATTCCAAGTGATCAAGCTTGAACCCGATGGAACAAGGTTCCCGAGGTGTGCTCTTTCAATCAACAATATCTCCAAAGAAGATCACCGTGTCTATACCCAACCAAACTGGTTCTTTCTTGATCCTCTCTTATATAGTGACATCCAAGATCCAAAGTACCACAAATGTACCGACGACCGCTTTCACCGCCACCATGTGTTCGGTGGTTGGTTCTTGCATGAAGCGACTCACTATGCGGACAGGAATGCCGATCGTGCCTAATATTCACCAAATACCCGAGGCTTCCAACGATGCTCCTGTGGTAGGTTGGATTAACCGGAGGTGAGTTGCTTTCTTTGCTAAGCTTGAGCCTCGGTTCCATTGGTAAATGACTAGGATTGTAGTCCATCATGCCTACCCTCTCGAGCAATTTTGCTGCGTAGCTCGATTGGTTCAAAGTGATGCCTTGTGAAGCTTGAATGGCCTTGATCCCCAAGTAGTAGGATAGCAGTCCCAGGGCACTCATGCTGAATAGCTCCTTCATTTGCTTCTTGAACACCACAATGTCCTTCATTTGCTTCTTGAACACCACAATGTCCTTGCCATGGCTTCCAATGTTGATGAGTGTTGGAATCGCAACTTGTATTATCAGGGGCCAATTGGCCAGTATATATACACAATACATGTTACAGATAAGGAAACCAAATCAAATCTAGAGTCCTACTCAAACACAAATATATCTCTAACTATATCTCTAACACCCCCCCCCCTCAAACTCATGGTGGATCAACAACACTGAGTTTGGAGAGGTAGAAGCCGTGCTGTGCTCGAGTCTGGGCCTTCGTGAAGAAATCCGCTATTTGAAGCTCTGAAGGCACATACTGAAGAGCAATCACCTGATCATGCACACAAGACTCATGAAGGAAGCATCAACACCAATATGCTTGGTGAGCTCATGCTTCATGTGGTCACGCACACCGATAGCACTGCATCGTCGACAAGAGAGGAGTCTGTAGTAACAAACACCAAAATCCTCAAGTAACCACCGAGCTAAGTAATCTCTGGCCAAGAGAGCCATAGCTCGCAACTCACCTCAGACTCGAACGGACATCGCACTGCTTTCGCCTTCCGTGCAATAAGCGAACCACCAAGAAAAACACAAGAAGCAGAGATAGTCCGCGATCGAGGGATCACGCCCAAGTAGCATCCGAATAAGCGTGAAGTCAGAATGAGCCGAGCGTGGAAAGAAGAGACGGCGAGAGATAGTCCTACGGGTATCGCATAACTCAAGAAGGTGGCAGAGGGACCCGAGTGGGAGCAAAACAAACCGACTCGTAATGTGAATCGGATAATTGATATCCTGACGAGTAACAACAAGGTAGACAAGACTCCAACAAGATGGCGATAGCGAGCCGGATCGTAAAGAGGCTCGCCATCGAGGGTCGGAGGTGAACATTGAGCTCCATAGAGTCTCAACAGACGCTGATCAAGGAGGGAGGCACGATCAAGAAGATCTCAATATACTTCTCTTGGGACATAAAGAAACCATCCGGAGGGAAGTAACCTCAATCCCAAGGAAGTAACGAAGAGGACCAAGATCCGACATAAGGAACCGCTCACTAAGACAAGCCTTGACAAAGGCAATGCACTCAGAGTCATCTCCGTAATGATCATATCATCAACATACGTAAGAAGAGTCCGACCACGAGACGAAGTGTGTACAAAGAGCGCAGGATCATGATCACTTGTCAAAAACCAGCAAAGATTGACCACAGAGGAGAAGCGCCAAACCAAGCACGAGGGGCTTGCTTAAGGCCATAGAGAGAGCGACGGCGACATACCATGCCCTCGTGAATGTAATACCTGTGGCGGATACATGTAGACCTCCTCACGCAACTCGCCATTAAGAAAGGCATTCTTGACATCAAGTCGAGAATGCATCAAAGGGCGAAACAGACGCCACCGAAAGAAGAGTGCGACAAGGGTCATGTGGGCCACAGAGCAAAAGTCTCGTAGAAGTCACGACCATGCTCCCGCTGAAGCCACGAGCAACAAGACGCGCCTTTATAGCGCCAAGAGAGCCATCGAGCGTAGTCTTAATCTTATAGACCCACTTACATGTGATGGGACGAGAGAGATGGAAAAGGAACAAGATCCCAAGTACCAAGACGCCGAGGGCAAGAATCTCTCGGCCATGGCATGTCGCCACTCGAATGAGTAACAAGATCCCAGGGAGGCGTGCTCACAAGTAGTCGCGCCAAAGAAAGGCAAACGGCAGGGGCCAATCGACCGCGATCGCGAGAGCGAGCGAGGAGAAGACGGCCCATCGTGGGAAGATGAAGTATCGTAAGAAGATGAAACATCGGAGAAGTGGCTCATCCGAAGATCCTCAATACGAGGTCGACGAGTGTAGACGAGTGTAGTGGGGAGCCTAAGGAGCCGCAGGAGACGAAACAGCGCGCGATAATGGCGAGAGGCCACAGGAGAAATATGTGGAGACGAGATAGGTGTATCCGAAAGGTCAAAAACAGAGACTCCACAGAGGAAGTCAAGGAGAGACAGACGTGGGTAGAAGGGACGAGACTCGCCGAAAGTCACATCCCGAGAAATTCGTGATCCGTCGACCAACAGATCCCAAAGACCGATAGCCCTTGTGCTCGCAGATCAGCACTTTGTAAAGACACACTCAATGGATCGAGCAATACGCTTTGGTGCGCTCGAGGGCGAGGAGAACGAGCAAACGCAAACAAATGCATTTAAGGGCGTAGTAGTCGAAGGAGACCACAGAGATGCTCAATAGGATTGCGCTCAAGAGCGTAAGAAGGATGGATGTTGACGAGATAGGTGGCGTGGAAACAAACTCCGCCCAAAAGTGAGGTGGAATAGAGGCGGCAATCATCGCGCACGAGCCGACTCAAGGAGGTGACGATGCTTGCGCCAAGAACACCATTCGAGCATGAGCACCGTGACAAGATAATCGAAGAGAGTGCCTCGCTCAAAGAAGAAATCAAGCAGTGATGAGAGAGGTACTCGCCAGCAGAGTCAAAGACGAAATACACGAATAGGAGTGGAGAACTGTGCGTAACCATAGTGGCAAACTGCTTATAGATAGACAAGACCTCACTACGAAGACATGAAATATATCCAAGTGTGGCGAGAAATCATCTATAAATATGATATAGTATCGATGACCCTTTCAAACGAAGGAGCGGACCCCAAACATCCGAATGAACAAGATCAAATGGACGTTGAGACACCGACTCACTATGAGGATAAGGAAGTCAAGCCGCTTGCCTAACTTACACCGACAATGTAGAGACACGCCTCCGAGATGCACTCTTAAGACCACGACGAACTAAAGACGACAGACGAGAGCCACACAGATGGCCAAGACGGTGATGCCATTGTTGGAAAGAGCCGTAGACGGAGTGGCGGGGCGGAGAGATCGGGCGGCGACGGTGGCGGGGAAGGAAGGTGAAGCCACCAAGCTCCCGTGAGACGCCGCGAGTCAAGGCGCCGAGGGCCGAAACCAACCGAGCTCCGTGTGGCGGTCCCGAACACAACAAGAGTTAGAGTCGAGAATGATCCGATAACCAAGGTCAAGAATCCCAAGCAAAAGAAGTCGCATGGTTAGGCGAGGAACATGAGCAATGTAAGGAACATGAAAAGATGAGTTGCTAAGAGGTCCTCACTGAGACGTAAAGAGAGGTACCATCAACAAGAAGAACACCGATGGGGGAATCAAGAGGTGTAACAAAAGATAGAGTGGAAGAATCGAAAGTCATGTGGAAAGATGTCCAAATCAAGGATCCACGGGAGGTACCTGCCTCTGTAGGAGGTGGTTTCTCGGGCTCAAGAGTCGCCGCAGTAACTCGCAGAACCTGCCGAGGAAGAACCCAAGCGGCAGCGCCGCCGGTCCGCTATCTCCCGCTCATTGAGAGAAAACGCGAAGTAGTCGGCGCAGACGCCGTTGTAGAAGTACCGTGCTGCTGCTAGGAGAAGAACGACGTGAAATATGCCGCTTGTAGCACCGAGACTCAATGTGGCCGATCTTGTCGCAAAGAGGAGCAATGAGGACGACCACCGCCAGATGGAGGGCGCCACCACCACTGTGGCACCTACCGGAGGAGGCAAACAGATCAAGCGTGGAGCGCCGGTGTAGCAGTGTACGGGCGACGAGCACGGAGGGAGTGGCATCGATCGGCACCACTCAAACGAGTCTCCTCTCGCACGTATCTCGTAAGGGCCTCTGTAAGAGTGACACGAGGGTGGCGCAAGTAGTCGGGCACGCCTGCCGAACTCAGACGGCGCAGTAAGGAACTCGTGACGCTACAAACCTGTGTCAAGACGGACACCAAGCAAAGATGAACAGGAACAACACCAAGAAGGCGAAGAGAGTCCAGCTTGACGCTGCATCGCAGAACTCGAGCGAGAAGGCGCCAACAAAGAGCATCACCTCAAGAGAGTGCTCTCGCGAACCATCGATGTAGAGGGCATCTCCAGAGGGTTCAGAGCGCCGCCGAAGATGAGTCCACATCCGACACCAAGAAAATCCCACAATCTCGTAAGAGAACCGAGGCCGGACATCATGATGAAGACAAAGAAGACTCGAGCCCGCTGCCGCAAAGACCGAGTGTAGGTAGTCAAGCGATCCATGTAGGAGTCCAAAGCCTCTTGGTAGGCGAGGCGCCTTCTCATCAAGAAGACCAAAGAACCTCGTGAGTAGGTTTGTCACCGTCGGGAAGCGCAACAGCGAGGTCTGGCCGAGGAGTAGGGCATGACGGACATGTGACATCGCCAGAGAGAACGCCCTGAGATTTAAGACCACGATATGGATGCGCATATGAGACACAAAATCGTGTAGTTAACACCGCGAAGATCACCGGCAAATGAGGGAGGGAACGGTGCCCATTGGTAGGCGGCGCCGACGGCGCGGGCGACCAAGGTAACGTAGTCTAATAGGCGGTGGCCGACGGCGCGCGATTAGACCGACGTTTTTTTTTCTCTCTCACTCTCTTTTTTTTGTTCTCTCTCTCTTCTTTTTTTTTCTTCCGAGGCCTTTCGGCCTTTTCCTTTTTCTTCGGCTGAGGCCTTCCGGCCTTCTCCTTTCAGAAGCCCACGCCGCGCCCGCTTCTCCTTTCAAAAGCCCGCGCTAGGGTTCGACGATGCGTTGCAAGGGCGGCGGCGTCCGGTGGCGGAGGCGCACCTGATGATGAGCGGGCGCGAGAGGTGCGGCGACGGAGGTTGGGGCGGCGCTGGCTTCGGGCGCGGCGTGGGTGCCGGTCGAGGCGGCGGCCCGGTGGCGAAGGCGCACCGGTGATGATCGGGTGCAGGAGGTGCGGCGACGGTGGAGTCTCCTGCCGTGGAGGTTGGGGCGACGCTGGGCGGCCGGGTCTCGCCTCTCGCCGTGGAGGTCGGGCGGCGTTGATCTGAGCGCCGACGGCGCCACCGAGACGAGGGCGACGACGCCGCAATGCACGGCGAGATGGTGAAGCAACAACCGAGCAAGCGGCGCCCTCGAGAGGAGACCACAATGAGCAACAAGGCTAGGTCAGAGGGAGAAGAAGCCGACGGAGTTGCGTGGAGGGAAGCCGACGGCGGCGGCTAGCAAGAGGTAACCCTAATGCTCTGATATCATGTTGGAATCGCAACTTGTATTATTAGGGGCCAATTGGCCAGTATATATACACAATACATGTTACAGATAAGGAAACCAAATCAAATCTAGAGTCCTACTCAAACACATATATATCTCTAACTATATCTCTAACAATGAGGTTATCTACATAGACCCCAACCAACAGCATTTCATCGCTGGTACCTCTCTTGTACATAGCATGTTCATATGCGCTTCTCACAAAGCCAAGAGAGGTTAGGCTCTCATATAGCTTCGAGTTCCAAGCACGAGGGGCCTGACGCAGTCCATACAACGCCTTTCTCAGCTTCAGGACCTTGTGGGTTTGATCATCCTTCTCAAAACCGGGTGGTTGAGTCGCATAGACTTCTTCTTGGAGATCACCATTGAGAAATGCCGACTTTACAGCCATGTGATGCGCACTTGCCATGACTTTTGTGCAACGAGAGCCACTAGCAATCTCACTGTCTCGGTTCGAGCAACTGGTGCAGAGACCTCATCAAGATCCACCCCCTGCCCGCTGCACGTATCCTTTTGGCACTAAGCGAGATTTGTGCTTGAGGATTGCTCCCTCAGGGTTCTTCTTCACCTTGTAAACCTATTTCAAGCAAATGGGTTTCTTTCCTTCCCGCAGATCGGACAACTCCCAAGTTCTATTTTCCTTGATTGACGCCAGCTCTTCTTCCATAGATTTTCTCCTACCGTGATGCTTCCCTGCCTTCGCCAATGACCTTGGCTCTTCTCCCAGATAGCTCAAGATCTTCTAATTCATCAGGGCTTGTGATGTCATACAGATCTTGTAAGGGCCGGAATCGTGGTTGCTCATCTTCTGACGAAGTCACAGAATCTGGCGTTGCCCCGGTGCTGCTTGGCGCGCACTGACGGTGTCGCCGAATTAGCTGCTGCGTCAGAAGATCTCGGTGCGTATAACCTGTGTTTAGTGAGAGAATGAGTGATAATATTCATTTCCCTCAATTTTCATGAAGTGCTGAGCGTGTATGTGCTTGCTGGATCGGGTGTTTGTGTCGTGAACAAGAATAATGTGCTCTAGATTTTTCTATGGATGGAGTATTAGCAGGAGGTTGATATTTTAATTGAGTTTGATTTACGCAGAAACCAACGGGTTGGAAAACCGCAGACAGGCTGGAAGCAAGAGGATGGTCAAACCAACGTTTTTGCAGACACACTCCGGAATTGGTCCTTCGTCTATTCGCCCTATGTTGTCTCTCCTCAAGAATTTGAAAGCACGTAGCAGACTGACTAAGAACTGAGAGTTTACAGCCATCCTTCTAGTCTCCTAACACGAACATCTTAAATTGGTAGTCAAACATAATAGAGAGGAAAGGTCCTCGGGAAGGCCACGACTATGATCCTGTTCCTAATTATTTAGGAGATTTAGAAAAAACAAAATGCAAGAATTTTCAACAATAAAACCACCGCACCGCGGGAACTCATAACGAAGATCAAGGGGAGTAGAACTTTGTTCCTTGCGGAGGTGTGTGTGTGTGTTGTGGGGTGGGAGGGGGGGGGCAAGTGTATGAAGCTCTTTAATCCCCTGTAATTAAGGCCTTTAAAAAAATATGTACTCTGCGGCTTTGATTCCGCTCTTTCTTTATTAATATAACAGGCAACCCTCCCACGGTTTCAATTAAAAAAAAAACAGAGAGAGAAAAAAAGAAGTTAATACACACTTCAATTTTAGAAAAATGGAGTAGCTCATAAGCTTTAGGCCGCCCAATTGCACATAAATTTATCTCGTAAGCAATACAGACAACTTCAGTCGCTGCTCTTAGGCATGCAAAAAATGAATCAATTATAGATCAAAACTTTCTTCTTTGCAGATGCTAGCTGTTTGGTTCTCCTGTAAAGAAACCGTTCCTGATAAACCGGCAACTTCACCATGTACACCTAGTAGTCATTCCTCAAGTGGTCAGATTGGAGACACCATCTTCAATACTTTCCTCCTCTACTTCCTCCTCTTCCTCCTCCTCTGGAAGAGCTTGGGACACTGAAGATTCTGATGACTCAGGGCTTTGGTACGGTCCTTGCTTCTGAAGACTCCAATACATGATGCTTGCAGTAAGAGTGAGGATCATCTTTGGATTTACCTGCCACAACAAAATGAAAAGCAGAAATTACTGCCTGTTCTTTGGCTGACCAAATGGAGGTCAAGCTGATATTTGTTTGATTACTGTTAATTTCTGAACTTGCTGAGTTCATGGAACCAAACCAATTTTCCCGTGTTACCTCCATTATGTCCTCTGACAACAAGAATACGGTGCACCCGAGCTTCCTAGCAACACTTATGATGTATGTTGCATTCAACTTCTTTTCCTCATCTGGAGCAAAAATACAAATGATCAGAGAACCACGAAGCATCAGAAGTTCATACATGGGAGCGAAGGTACGCACCATCCTCCCCCTTCTTGACCATGTTCCAGTCAACAACCCTACGCTGCACCGCGCTTAGAAGCTCGAGGAAGAACAATCCGTCTGCTATGCTCTTATCCTAGAGAATCAAGACAAGTGCTCAAGGTCATGACTCATGCCCATGACAAGATGATTAAATTTAGCAAAATGGGGAATGTTGATGAACCTTGAAGCTTTCAATATGGGAAGTTTTGCCTGATTCCTTGACCTTACTATTTGCCCAAATGAGAATGTCAGCATCTGTGATCTCTTTTTCTTTAGAGTGGGATCTCAAGTTCCTTAGCAATTGTAGGATACTGGTCCTCATGAGTTGCCACAGGAAAGCTGAAAATAAGAATATTTCTAAAAAATATCAATGCTAGACAAAACCATTTGGAAACACAAAATGCCAATTTCATTAATTTATTTTAGGTTTTCTTTAATTTTTACCCATTTATCTCTCTCTTTTTCTCTCTTGTGGATGAAATAGCAGCTAATGGGCGACAATACCCCCCCCCCTCTACAAAAGCAAGATTTCTATGTGCATGCGGTATCTCTCTCTATTTTTTTCCTTTTGGTAAATGACTACTTAAAAAAAAACAGCGAAACATATATGAAGAATCGGAGATGTATGTTTTGTTGTGGCGCCGGTTAGTTGGGTATGGTTCCGAGGGCCGAGGTTGTGGCACTCGCTCTTGAACGGTTGGTCATGCCACCGCCAAGGCTCTGAGGTTTAGTTGAAGAGGAAGAGGAGAAACTAAGAATTTTGTTTATTCATTGCTTAACCATACCTGATACAATGTTATCCCTCTTATAGGGATGGCTTGACTTGACCCCTAAGAAATATATCCTAACAATCCAATAAAATAATAACTTACCTAATTAATAGATAATACAAAACACTTAATAGATAGATTCATAAATAATAAATTCTTTCTAATAATTATGTAGTACCGCTCACGTGTTGCTACAATATCCATGGCACTGTTCAAGACCGCTACATCGTAGCGAGGCAAATTTCGCCCTGAGCTATGGTGGTGGCCACGGTTGAAGCCCTTGATGACCCTATATTGATGAGAGAGTACGATGATGACGTCGTGTAGCGTAGAAGAGGATCAACAAAGCCTAGATGAACGACATCGGGGATAACAACTGTCATGTTTGGCGTAAAGTATCAACGAAGGAAAGCTAAATCAGATTTGGCAATAGCTTCGGTAATTCAAGCCGTCGAGGAGAGGGACTCGAGAAGGACTCAAGCGTAACGCCACGATGAGGAATAGTCAAGGAAGTTTAGATTAGTTACTATAACTAGTTCTCTCCTGTACGGGTGATCCCCTATATAGATATGTCATTGTTATTCTTATGAAGGAGAGGAAATAGCTCAACATCTTCTGCTTCTTCTTTTCGTTCTTCTTATTTCTGCTATTCCATTCTCGCTGCTTATTGCTATCGGCTTCCTGCCATTGCAACCACGACGGATCACCAATACAACCTGCGATCCAGGTCAGGGCGTGACAACTTAGTATCAGAGACGGACACCCAATAGCAAATTACCTACGCTTCCAACTCCGGCTAGCAGCACAGCTTCGACCAGAGTCTCAAATGCATCATGGCCTCGACGAACGATGCAGCGTCGGTTTCTTACACCTAAAGAGCTGGATCAACGTCGGGCAGCCGGCTTATGCTACAACTGTGAAGAAAAATTTACACCTAATCGCCGCTGCAAACACTTATTTCTCTTGTTTGCTCCTAGCAGTGGCTCAGACAGTGATGATGAGGCTGAGATCATGGAAGATGATGGTGCACCACGTATATCTTTGTATGCTATAGCCGCATTCAACCCAAACGATGCAGCTTTCTGTCCAAGTCAACACAACCACATTGCTAGCGTTAATGGACACAGGGTCAACTCATAACTTCATTACCCCTCAAGCAGCCAAGCAAGCAGGCATCTACATCCACTTCTGTCCGGGATTACGAGTAACAGTGCTAACGGGGATCAAATATCTAGTGCGGGGAAGTGTGAAGCCTTACCACTGATTATCAACCAGGAACTATTCTGCATTAGTTGCTACTCAGTACCCTTGGAAGGATTTGATCTTGTCCTTGGCATCCAATGTCTTTGCACACTCGGGCCGATCTTATGGGATTTTAACAAACTATCAATGTCCTTCTGACATGGTGATTGTCAACTCACATGGCAGGATCTGCTCCTTCCTCCAACCCACCCGACACCACATGATGCAAAAGGAGCTTTGGACACACTTCTAGCCAAATACGAAGACCTGTTCGCGGCACCACCAAACTACCTCCAGAGCGTGGCCGGGATCATCATATCCATCTACTACCAGGCACACCACTAGTCTCAGTCCGGCCATATCGCTACCCCCAGTTGCTCAAAGATGAACTTGAAAAGCAGTGCGGCGAGATGCTTCGTCAAGGTATTATCCACCCAAAGACATCCGCTTACTCTTCACCAAAGACTCTTGGTCAAAAGGTGACGGCCCATGGCGGCTTTGCGTGGATTATCGCGCTTTGAATGATCAAACAATCAAAGATAAATTTCCATCCTCGTGTGGACGAATTATTGGATGAGCTACATGGTCCTAAGTTATTTACTAAACCGACTTACGATCGATATCACTAGGTACGCATGCATCCGGGACATTGAAAAAAACTTTTCAGACGCATCGAAGGACTTTTTGAATTTTTGGTCATGCCCTTCGCCTAACAAATGCACGAGCAACCTTCTAAGCATTAATGAACAATATCCTTCTACTGCTTTCTACGATGTTTTGTCCCGGTCTTCTTTGACGACATCTTGATTTATAGTAGATCTTGGCCGAACATTTACGCCAGATACGGCCGCCCTACGCATACTACAAAGAACATCGCCTATTTCTCAAAAAGACCAAGTGTCTTTTCACGTAATCGAGGTGGCTTATCTTGATCACGCTTATTTCGTAATGGATTCATCCAAGGTCCAGCAGCAAGACATGGCCAAAGCCCAAACCGCTCGCGCTTTGTGTAGCTTCTTGGGGTTAGCGGCTACTATTAAAAATTTATTCAAGGATTTGGAGCAATTTCCGAGCCACTAACATGTCTTCTTAAAAGGAAGCATTCGCTGACGCCGAGGCCACCGCGCTTTCTGGCTTTAAAGGATGCTCGATTTTCGATCGACTTTATGGTGGAATGTGACGCTTCTAGCACCAGACGGAGCGCCCTACATCAAGGGGAGGGCCCATTGCCTACTTTAGCCACCATGGCACCAAGACACACGCACCGGCACCTACGAGCGAACTTATTGGTTTAGTGCAAGCCATTCGCCATCGGGCGACCTTATTAATGGGTCGTTCATTTGTGGTCCGAATCACCACTATAGTCTCAAATTTTATTGGATCAACGGTTATCAACAATTTCTCAACACTGGGTCAAGAAATTGTTTGGCTACAATTTTCGGTGGAATTTAAACCGGATGCTTTAATGTCGCCGCCGACGCTTTTCCAGTGCTCTTCGAGGACAGCTCTTTATTTGCTATATCCGCCCACGCTTCTTCTTGGATGAACTTCGCAGAGGTCAAGATGAACCCCGAGTCGCTTGATCTCCAATCCCAAATATCCAATGCCCACAAAGATAACCACCGAGCATTATTGATGGTTTAATCTTCGCAGGACGGGTCTATGTTCCATTGTCTTCACCATTTCTCCGAATTTGTTGATCTCAAGACATAACATGGGACATGATGGTGTCCAGTAAAACGTTGCATCGCTCGAAATCAAACTTTTACGCCTCAAGCTCGACATTGGTTCAGATTTAATACGCGCTCGCTCGGTGTGGCAACGAAATAAGTCCGAGCAATTACATCCTTCGTCTTCTACAACCTTTGGTGGTTCCAACCAGGATCGAATCTCGATCGGATGAAATCCCTACCGCTGAACGGTAACCGCCTACATCGCCACATCGAAATTTCGAAAAACCGGTGCGACCAAATTTTTATCGGCAGAACCGATTCGCATCACCAGAATCGTCAAACCGAAAAACCTAAATGGTGAAATGGTAATTATGAAATTTAAATTTGGAACAATGCAAATATTAATGAGAAAATGTTTCTCTCATAGTTGATACTAGTAATCATACATATGAAACCCGTGTCGAACAAACTATTAGCAAATACTTTTTCGTATTCTTATTAATCATATCACAATCACTAAATGATTTGAAAGTATAGGATTAAAGAATCAATCCAATCTCGAGCAAATAATGATGCAATCCAATTCTCTCATAGTTGCATGCAATCCAATTAATGAGAAAGTGTTTCAAGTTGTACATAAAAAGTCCTCATTTATGTTTTAATAGTGCTAAATATACTAAAAACTAATGTTTCAATACATAATCTAACATAAGAATGCCTAAACCAACTAGGGAAGGACATTATGGAGTCAAAAATTCAAATTCAAAATTTAAAAATTTCGACCGGTTTTTTATCGGCTCGACTGCAGAACCGTTATCGTCCAGAACCTAAGTTACACGTCCGTTTTTTTATCCCTGGTTCCAACACGTATTTGGGTGATATCTCCATGGATTTTATTGAGGTATTGCCGCGAGTGCATGTCAAATCGGGGATTCTCACTATTGTCGATCGGTTCTCGAAATATGCTCATTTTATTCCACTAACTCACCCATATACATCTAGTTCGGTCGCTCGTGTTTTCTTTGACGAGGTGGTTGGTCTCCATGGCATTCCATGCTCAATTGTCAGCGACCGTCATCCAGTCTTTACAAGCAATTTTGGTCTAATTGTTCCGCTTTCTGGTACTAAACTACACCTCGCTCAAAGATTCCATCCACAAATAAACGGTCAAACCAAGGCGACCAACAAGATAATTACTATGTATCTTTGATGCCTAACTGGTGATAGACCATGGCAATGGCTGCGTTGTCTACCCTAGGCCGAGTACTGCTATAATACCTCCTTTTAGTCTTCTCTACGCGAGACGCCTTTTAAAGTTGTTTACGGCCGAGAACCACCTACATTGTGTTCTTATATTGTCCGAGATGCTCAAGTGCCAGCCGTGGACCACTTGTTGCAAGAACGTGATCAACTCTTGGTTGATATTCGTAATCGGCTGCTTTTAGCACAACAACATCACAAGCTTCATTATGATGCAAAACATAGAGACCTTACATTGGAGACAGGACAATGGGTTTGGCTTCACCTACACCATCGACAAACACTATCTTTGGTTGATACTGTCAATCGCAAGCTTGCTCCAAGATATTATGGACCTTACAAGATTATCAAAAAAAAATAGGGACTGTTGCTTATCGTTTACAATTACCAGCCAAGTCTCGGATTCATAATGTTGTCCATGTCAGCTTATTGAAACCATGCCAGGGTGCTCCTCCCACAACGCCTCCTGCATTACTGGAATTGCAATATGGTAGGGTTATTCCTACACCTCATCGCATAGTCCGAAGTCGCTTAACCAAAGAAGGCCATGAGGTGTTGGTGCAGTGGGTAGGACTTCCTACTTACGATGCTACTTGGGAAGCCTGGGATCAATTTCACAAGCAATATCCACACTTCCAGCTCGAGGATGAGCTGATTTTCGAGGATGTGAGAGATGTCATGTATGGCGTAAAGTATCAACGAAGGAAAGCTAAATCAGATTTGGCAACAGCTTCGGTAATTCCAACCGTCCAGTGAGGGACTCGGAAGGTAACGCCACGAATGAGGAATAGTCAAGGAAGTTTAGATTAGTTACTATAACTAGTTCTCTCTTGTACGGGTGATCCCCTATATAAACATGTCATTGTTATTCTTATGAAGGAGAGGAAATAGCTCAACATCTTATGCTTCTTTTCATTCTTCTTATTTCTGCTATTCTATTCTCACTGCTTATTGCTATCGGCTTCCTGTCATCGCAACCACGGCGGATCACCAATACAACCTTCGATCCAGGTTAGGGCGTGACAACAACCCTCCAACGTCAATTGACGTCACAGGAGTCGCCGGCAGCAAAGGCAATCGACGCGGGGCAGCAACAGCATCCTTCTTGCCCTGAGTTGCAACGGTTGTAAGAGAGAGGCGACGACATCGCTGACCCCCACACGATAGCCGTTGCGCACCGCACCTTTGAAGGCACAGCCTTGGCCGGCCGCGTGGAGAGGACTGCCGCTAGACGACGGTAACCTTCTTCCTCAGCAAAGGCACCAATAGTGCAGCCAAGGGAAGCGAAGCCTGAAGAGAAGTCGTCGATGGTGAGGGTAGTGACAGTGGTGGTGACTGTGCTGCGACACAACTTGCCTCCTTTTCCTTGTCCCTTGCCACTATCATCTCCTACAATATATGTTGGATCTCCTGGCAGATAGCAATGGCTCTGTCACACGGTGACTCGGCCGCGGAAACCAAGGGTAACTCGGCAGCATAAGCCATAGTGAGTGGCTCTGATACTAAATGTTGTAGCGCGGGTTGGTTGGGTACGATTCCAAGAACCGAGAGTAGGGTACTCGTCCTTGAACAGTTAGTCATGCCATCACCATGAGGCTTAATTGAAGAGGAAAGGGAGAGACTAACAACTTTGTTTATTTATTATTTAACCATATCGGATACAATGTTGTCCCTCTTATAGGGATTTCTTAACTTGAGCCTTAAGAAACATATCTCTAATATAGGAAATAGATAATCCTAACAATCCAATTTAATAATAACTTGTTTAACCAAACACCTAATAGATAGATTCCTAAATAATAAATCATTCCTAATGACTGTGGTCGTACTGTTCATGCATCATTACAGTACCCTTGGTACTGTTTGCGTGCCTGCTACAGTGACTTGGGTCTTAGTCCATAACAACTTTTATTCCTTTTGTAAACGATTGGTCAAAGATAGGGTAAATGGCAAATTCTAGCCACGATAAGTAACAAAGTGACAACAGTTTAAAAGAATATTATATGGAGTATAAAAGCAACAACTGAAATAAGATCAAATAAGCTAAAATATATGTAGGGATTTACCAAGAATTAGCTTCTTATTTCCTTGAACAATGTCATTTCCTGCTACATTTACCAGAGAAAATTTTAACTCCTTCCCAATTTTTATAACCTGGTTGCAGTTCTCCACCTTTCTAAATGGCATGATAATTGGTGGTTTCGATGCATGCTTCCAGTTAACTGATCCTGGAGAAATTTTGTCAAGCACCTCTAGCAGGACCCATCTGCAAATGAACTTCTGTAAGATAGCAATATATATATCAAGAAAGATTAAGCTGTTCCTAATGATAGGACATACCCAGTCCTAACATCCTCAAACAAATGATTCACATAAGTTGCAATTCCAAGACTGTTGATCCACAAGCGAAATGCTCTTTCTTCCCTAGATGCTTCAACATCATCAGGAGTATCTTCGACGGGAGCCACGTTGTTGGTTGATAGACCATTTCTGCACAAAGCTTGTAATTGTTTCACACTATGCTTAACCAAGGGGAAAATGTTTTGAATCATATACATTTCTGAAATTATAAAGGTGTAGTAATTTGTTTGTGGTTAAGGCATAGATAACAGGTAGAACAAATCCTAACAAATTGATAATAATTCTTGTAAGTTCTTGCCTGAAAATCTAAGAAGCAAAATAAATTTATCAGCAAATAAGAAAGATCAGTTCGTCCCACTTGCCTGTGCTGGAATATTTGTGCAACAAATGCCAAGTTGAGATTTGCAGAACCCTCAACAATATCTTTAGGTGTTACATATCTTGTACACTCAAGCTTTTCTGCAGTTTCGAGTACTTTCTTTGCCCTTTCATTAGGATCTGTAGTTTCTATTATGGTTGTTGAGATATGCTCAGGAGCGAGGGTGCTGAGAAGGTAAGCATATGCTTCACCATCCTGCAAACACACTATTCATAAGATACAAGATAATGAAATCAAATAATAAATATAAAACAGTTGTCGCCATTTTGTGTTAGCATTTTTGAAAATGTGGTGAAGATGTAGAATGATTTAACGGCCTTACAAAAACATGCCATAAAAATCAATAGTATTTTTCATCGATATCTCTGTTAATTAAAAATTGGAGTTGCTGGTCGTTCGTCCTCCCCATCCTCCCAACTCTCTCTCTCTACTGATATATGGGTCACGTTATCAATAAACTATCTCCTCGCATCGTGCGCTCCCTACTCTTCTCCCAGCATCACTTGCGGCGCCGTCTGCGCTTCCTCCTCCTTTGCGCCCTCGCCTCCACCCCCGCTCTTCTACTCTGCTCTGCACGCGCCTCCACCCCCTCCCTCGTCGCTGCTTCCATCAACCGGATCTGGACGAGCCTCACTTCCTCCTCTCCGCCACTGCTCTTCTGCTGTGCTCTGCTCCACGCGCCTTAACGAATTAAGATATATTATATGTATTTTAATTGATAAACTATTACATTCATGAGATATTTCGTAGCAACGCACGAACACTTAACTAGTGAAGAAAAAAAATGTCTTACAGGTAGTATCCAGGTCTACTACTATGACATACATACCTTAACATCAGTAGAGAAGTTCGTTACAGTTTTTTTGTACCCTGCTTTCTTGAGATGAAAGTTCATCCATTTGAGCAACATCTTATCGGGTGCTAAGGTGACCAGCTCCTCTGCTTCCTGTGTAACATCATGGCAACTTATATTGGCCAGACTTTATTAATGCACATGCATGCACATACAAGTTCTTGATGATTCAAACCTTGCCATTATCATCAGCCACCAACTCCGCCAACTGTGGTGTTTTCTTCAGATTCAAATCAGCTAATAGTTGTATCTGAGACAAGGACAACGAAACATGTTGTAAATGATCAACCGTATTTGCTTGCAAATGATCCACCGTATTGCTGAATATTTCTTTAGTAATTAACATAGTAATACTAATGGTGGTTGTAGGACACACACCTTTATGATTTGGGATAACAGACCAAGAACTAGGTGAGGCTGCAAAGAACAGCATAAGATATTTCAGTCGTAAAAACAACGTAAAATGATTCAATGATAATAAATCGATTACCACAGTGATATTGTTTATCCTCTTCCAAGAATTATTTAATACAAAAAAACTTTGTTAAGATTCTTGATACGGAATGCCCCTCAAACATTCATTTGATAAATTTGTAGTTACCTACATTGCAGTGCAAGATATGCACAACGTAGTAAAAAAAATAATGTCATTATATATATTGTTTTACTAGTTCAAACTTAGATAGGAACACAAGGAAAAATCATATCAAGATGAGTATTCAATAGTAACAAAAAAAGAACACATGAAATATGTTAATAAACTTTGTTAATGCAATAGTAACATAACAAACATACTCTAGCTTCAATCAAATCCTGTGTACCAATGTTAACAACAGTGCATCCAATGGCCTTTGCAGAATTGAGACAAAGGGTATGGTTCTCGCTCCTCCCACGGATTAAGATCCTTCTTTGTATTGATTGCTCTCTCATCTATTGTGCCCGGAACAGCAACATTGATCAATTTGCTGATTCAGTAGAAAAAGGGGCAACAATTGCCTTAGTGAAGGGTTATCACAAACCAAACTGAAGAAATGTTCTAGACTATCGCAAAAAAAAAAAGTTCAAGTACTAAAAGAATACAATGAGCATCGATAAGAACAAACTCACCAAAGTAGTACACCATCCCGAACAAGATTAAATAAATCGTTTGCTGCAGGATCCAATGGCAAGAAATTCTTCAGGAAAGGGTCCTCTCCCAGAAAATTATTGATATGATTCACATAAGAAGTTTTTTCAGACTCGTTTATGACGTGCAAGAGAGTAGTGGTGGAAGCCTTCAAAAATGACACAGATCCCTTCAACTTCTTTTTGCCTCCTGTTTTGCTGGTCCCCTTTGCTTGAAGATTTAAGTACTCCTAACAAATTGCAAGATTGTACCATTCAAATAAATTCTTTTCATATGTAAATAAAAAGGTGGAATCCAATGTACCCTAAGGAACGGCTCAAATTCCATTGCTTGGTTCATATTGGGATAAGACTCGCTCAAAATTTTGCTGATCTCTGCCTCAGATAGAACCTCATGGATGCCCCTAAGCTTCTCCATCACTGGTGGCAAGTCTTTTATAGTTACATGATCAACATTCGGTTCCTTCGCAGACGCAAACTATTACAGTGAAATATACGAGGTAGCACAATGTGATTACACAATTATGGAACAACAGAATTTTCACATGGATGAAAATTGCTCTTAGTGTTTACTTTAGTTTTTAGGGTTCGGAGCTGCACTTGGGTGAACTGGCTTTGAAGCCATGGATCGGAGACAAGGACACCGAAGAAGCTCGACATCGCCTTCCAAATTCAGTGTCTTCTTCGTGGCAAATTACTTCTCGCACCAATTCCTCAGTTACTGGAGACCTGGAACAAGAAAAGCCAATCACGATCTTGAATTGCTAATCAATTCGGCATGATGTATGTAACAGATACATCCAAACAGAAAAGGGATCAAAATGAGGAGATAAATTGGTAGGATACTTGCAGGAAAATACCCACAACAAGAACAAGAGAACAGATCGTCTCCAACCTTTCTGAGAAAAAAAGGAGAGATTTTGATTTCCTCTCTCTCTCTCTCTCTCTCTCTCTCTCTGATCGTCTCCAACCTTTCTGAGAGAAAAAAGAGAGATTTTGATTTCCTCTCTCTCTCTCTCTCTGATCGCCTCCACAACCTTTCTGAGAGAAAAAAGAGAGATTTTGATCCCCCGGCCTTCCAAGCAAACCCCAAGAATCGTGGGGAAGCGGACGTGTGGTTGGATCGCGGAAAGCCATAAGAGGGAAAGAGCTAAAATTTATGCCCGAGAAAGCATCATGGGAGAGACGAAGCTAAAAAAAGGTCTCCTTTTCTTTCTTTCTTTCTTTCTTTTTTTTTTTTTTTGCCTAGAATAGCAAAGATAGCAAAGCAAAGCAAATGGCCAATCTTGGAAGCTGGAAACTTCGATTCGCCCTTTCTGCCACGGAGAAGAAAAGAGTGATGGCCCAAACGGGCCACTCGGCAAGACACCATCCGTTTGACTGTATGGTGGCTTCGTGGTTCCTATCGAAGCACGGTATGTCGGTACCTCGGGTTATACTGGGTCGATCCGAGCATGATTAGTCTGAGAGCTCATGCTCAATTTACGTAGTTCAAAAAATTTAAATTTTTTTAAAAAACTGAACAGAAAATACGTAAAATTCAAAAATAGATATGTCGGTGTATTAGAACCGATCTTACGTAAAGATTATTTGATTCGGGGGGTCTCCTAGAGATGAGATCACGCAGAGTGGATTGACACGGGGTGTTTATACAGGTTCAGGCTTTCTCCGGGGAGAATAACAACCCTACTCCCGCGTGTATGGTATTGATCGTATTCTTGATGGTCAAGTAAGAAATTAGACTATTACAGAGACAAGACTTGTGTTTCCCTTCACTTGCCCTCTTCTTCCCCTCCGATTGACGTCCTTATATAGTCGTGAAGGAGTAGCCGCTTTGTCTGCGCGAGATGCGATAATTAAGTCGAATGGGCGATGATGGCAATAATCAACGGCGTAATGGTTCCTTCACACCGTTGGGCAGTTATCCTTCAGAGGTAATGGGGTATTTAAGCACTATTACTACACGGAATTATAGTGCACGAGGACCGTCTGGATTCCTTGATCAATTGGACCCACTCGACTGTACGTGTTATTGATTATAAGGTGGTCGTGGTTAACTTAGTCGTAGTAGGACTTACGACTGGGTACAAATCGTAGAATGACTTACGACCAGGTAGTGGTCGTAGAAGGACTTACGACTACATAGTGGTCGTATAAGGACTTACGACTGTGACATAGTCGTAGTAAGACTTACGACTATGGGGGTGATTGTAGGAGAACTTACAATCACCTGGTAGGCCTCTCTCTTACAAATATAAGGGGTACTCCTAGGGATTACGTGACATCATATTTACCTATAATAAGAATTACGGATAAAAGATAAAATGAGGATTATTAGATCCTCATCATCTAGCCCCCCAGCTTCAAGTGAAAATAACTTACTTGGTGAAGGATTTGCAAATGGTCTTACGACTATAAAAATATCGCAGAATAATGGTCGAAGGAAAAACTCTTCGACATTTGAGTGCTATTTTGATCAAGAACTTGCTTGTTCAGGAAGGTTGCTTACGACTATCAAATAGTCGTGAAACCCCTACGACTGTGAAGTGGTCGTAGTAAGGCGATCGGAGAAAAATTCTTTTCCGATTGGTACTTCATTCACTAGAAAGACTTGGTCAAGAAAGTAATTTCGCTTGGAGGTGACAAAACACACTTAATTTTCTCGAACAGAATCATCTGGGGAATTGCAACCGACTCTTACGGATCTGTTGATGAGACGGTCAAATTGCTTACGACTATCAAATAGTCGTGAAAACCCTTACGACCGTGAAGTGGTCGTAGTAGGCGATCGGAGAAAAATCTTCCGATTGGTACTTCATTCGACCAGAAAGACTTGGTCAAGAAAGTAATTTCGCTTGGAGGTGACGAAACGTACCTAATTTTCTCGAACGGACCATCTGGGGAATTGCAACCGATTCTCACCAACTTGTCCTATGAGGCGGTTCCCGAAACGGTGCAACCAACTCCCATAGACCTATAGATGAGACGGCTTCGGCGGTGGCAATCGTAAGTTATAAAAACTCACTAGGAGTTAAACTTGATTTTACCTTTTCCTCAAATCGCTCCACTGTTTTTTCGAGTTCTTGCTTTCTCCGTCTTCGACTAGGTTTCGTCTTCTCCGCCTCCAACCCACTCAAAGAACTTCTTGTTTCTGAGCGAAATGGTCAAGAGAGTTTCCGAATGGGAAGAATCGGAGATGGATGCGCCAAGATCAAAATCTTGGTCGACGCCGAAGATTCCGAGAAGGCTCGTGAAGTGGATTCCGCTATTGGGCAACATTGGCCGTCCGGGGAAAATGGGCAAACCGCCTTCCAAGCGTGTGACAGAGTGGCCTCCGACTACCGCTTCACCCTTTTCTTACAAAGTGGTACTCGAGCACTTTGGGGTGGAATTGGTGAACTTAGGTCCTAATTCCATTACCATGCCGAGTGTCTTCGTACTGCGGCGAAGGTGACTGGGATTCCGGTGGATCTCGAGCTGCTCCAATATTATTATGGGATGGCTCGACAAACCGAATCGCCGGTCTATGGCTCAAGCTCCACGACTCAAGTCGAAGGAGTATATTCAGAGTTTTACCCGGTCTTCGTGGTCGGATGGAGGAAGAGGTGGTTTTACCGAAAGTCACCTCAGACAGCTTCTTCCTTCGCGCAAGGTCGCGAGAAGAAATCTTCATGGGACTCGACTCAAGATATTAGCGGATTGGCCCCTATATTCAAGCCATCAAGGACTTGAAAGAAGAGGGTGACCGGATGGCATGTGGTGAAAGATTTCATCACGCTACCCGAATAAGTCCTTGAAGAAACGAGCATCTCCTATGTGGAGATACTCGGGAGAGGAGACCCAACCGTAGATTACGACGAGGGTAAGTAACTATCGACTTAGCTCTCGGTTTGGTCCTTCTCGATATTGTCTAATATTCTTATCTGCTTATTACGCATCTTTCACAGCCGAGATTGACTCTAGAGTCGACTCATCTCGTGAGAAATCTCCGCCACCGACCGGCGGTTCCTCAATTATTGCGCTTTGTCCGCAGATGAAAAGATAGAGCGCCTAAAGGTAATCAAAAAGTTGATTTTCTCTTTAGGACTTTATAGTCGTAGAAGAAACTTACGACTAAAGGTGATCGATGAAATCTTGCGATCAAGACAAAGGTCGAGAAAACTTACGACTTGGCAATCGGTCGAGAAAAACTTACGATCGTTAGTGACTCTTCTTTTTCTCGCTTTGCTTTACGTAAAGTAGGCATGGAAAATCGCCGGACGACGAGGAAGTCGCGACCGATGACCATTGGCGCCGGGTTGTCGAAAGACAAAGGCTCGGCTCCTCCATCTAAGAGACGCCGACTTGTAAAATCGCCGACAAGGGAGGAGCAAGCTCGAGGTCCAACCGCGGCACCGTAGCCATAATCAAGCCGAGGTCGCAGCCTATCGGGCCGAGGAGGTTGAAACACCAATCTCTTAAGCGCAAACCTCGCAAGGCTAAGGTACCCTTCTATTATGACAAGGAATCTTTCGCAGTTTGCGGCCACTCCTAGTTTTGTTAAGCAACGGGAAAAGGAGTCCGGAAAGATTTTATGTCTTTTGTGAAGGACGATGTCGCTCCAAAGACAACTCCGCAGCTGAGGGTAGTGCTGCTATCGGAATGGTCGAGACTGATTTCGGCCATCTAGAGAACCAGGAGACCAGAGCCCTGGTTCCTGTCCAAACTCTACGACCAGACGTGGTCGTAGCTGGGCCCATTGTTGAACCTCGACCAGACGTGGTCGTGGAGAAGAAGAAATCCTCCGTTGGGAGGATTGCTCCTAAATTCCTGGTTAAGGCCAAGGTACAGAGGTATGTGAAATGTACTAAAGTGTAAGAAGAACATTTACCTTTTTCCTTTTCACAACCTGATTTGTTTTTCTTTATTTCAAATCAATTCTTCAAATTTCAAGAATGCTTCCGTTGAGAAGCCCATTGTCACCTCTTCAGTTGCTGGAGAGGTAACAATGGAAGTGGTTGAAGGAGCTTCCTTGACCCAGGTGGCTCCTGAAGTGGTTTCTCCAACTGCTGTGGTCGTAGCTACAACAACCGAAGTCATAGCTACGACCATCGAGAGGGCACCGCATTACTAAAGTCGAGCTACGCCATCGAAAGGATAGCTTCGACCTGAGCGCCAGAGACCACAAAGGCACCGCAGGAGCCTCGGTCAAGGTGAGGGTGATCAGACACCGCACGAAAGGAAGTCGTGGCGTATATTCCTTCCGGTGTCCAAAGAGAAAGTGCAATACGTAATCAGAGGATGAAGAATATTTGGACCGTAAAGGCGACTAGAGGGGGTGAATAGGAGCACGCCACTTTTTCACAAATTATGAACTCAATACAATTTAACTCCAAAGAGCTATTAGAAAGCTATGAAGATCAATATACCAAGACAAATGAAGACTAGTATTGAATCCAATTAAACCCCTAAGCAATATAACAAAATCAACTAAGATTACTAAGACTCACAAAGACGCAAGCGGTCCGATCATATACTCAACCGGTCGGACCGATTGTCGGGCGGTCCGACCGGCGCAGTCAAGCGGTCGGACCGCCCAAAATCGGTCCGACCGGTGATGACGGGCGGTCCGACCGCCGACTCCGTAACCGATCCGCAATAAGAAATCACCGATGACGGTTGCAATTAGGTGAAACTTTTGATTCTCAACTCCAATCTTTATGAAACTTTGCACACACCTTCTATATGCTATTGAGGACCTATTCCAATCGAATATTATGATAATTCTTGGAACGATCTTGAGCAATTGCCAATTGATTAATGTAAGGTCTAAAACCGCAAGAACGAAAACTTGATCCTAAAGCTTGTTCGTGAGAGATTGATGATCAAGATGATGCTAGATAGATTCACACATATCACAGCAAGCTAATTCACGGAAAGAATCAATCACAAACTCGCGGATCAAAGAAAGCCCTAAAATCACCAAATTGAAAGCAAGAACGAAAAGAGACTTATCTCAAGCAAACCTTGCATAGATTGATTTCGTGATTGAAGCCGGATTACATCCACACCATCATGGATCAAGAGACAATCAAGGATCACGAAATTCACCACAAACCATCAAGAGCCCTAGCCTCCACCTCAACTCCCTAAAGACAATTAGGTTTTGAAACATAAAAGGCGAGAGAGAGAGAGGTGCAGCCACCATCTCCTCCTATTTATAGTGGAGGCCTAAAACTCTTAGGGTTTGACTTAATTGGGCTCCGCAAGGCCCACTAACAAACGGGTCACACACGCACGCTTCGCAAAGCGCCGCTTTTAACTTTTGACCTAAACCGCTTCACCATGCGCCATGGATTCGCCAATAGGTCACCCTTGTCCATCTTGTGTCACGCTTGAGTCGTTGACTCACCCGCATCGCCGATCGCTCGACCTCAACTCTTCAAGTCTAGTCCCGATTCTCCTCGCCGCTGACCGTCCGCTGACCACCAAGCTACCCGCACAACCACGCATAAGAAAACACGATTCGGGAACAAGTTCTTCACAACTTGACCCATGTTAGTCAAAACATGCATCATGCAAATCATATGCCATGAAACCAATGACTTTGACCTAACAAAACAACATCGCCACGGTTGGCCGACGCTCAAGTAGAAACCGGCCCGACCGCCCAGTGAGCGGGCCGATCGCTTCCATGGCTTGGCCGGACCGCCCCTCGTGAGCCGGCCGGACCGCCTTAGGACTTAGCCAAATTCAAGCTCCCAAAACCAAACCTTCGAAACTTTAAACCAATAGAACTTTTCACCGAGACTCCAAAAATCATGAGACCAAGTGCATTGGGATCCCTCACTTGTCTACAACACCTATTTTTGGCCCACTTTCATTTGAACACTTTGGTCATCGCCGTCCGATCGCTTTCAGATGGCCGGTCCGACCGATATGGGACCGGCTCGGATCATTGCAAGGACCGGCCGGACCGCCTCGAGCAAGAAGCTCAGAACTTTGTCGAAAACGCGCTGAAACGACAAACCGTAAACGCCATTGCCAATTGTCACATCATCCTAAGATCCGAGCATATCCCCATGAAATCCACAATCTCCCTTGATGAACACATTGGCAATTATCCGTAAAATGTAAGTAAGAGGTTTGAAAACGAAGTTTACTCGCAGCTGCAGACAAAGGCACAACTTGGTCCATAAGCAAGAAAAAGCAATGAAAATGACCAAGCCGGCATCGTAATAGTATAGGCATGTGAGACAAGGCAAAAGTAAGCATAAAACTTTGATTTCCGTAAAAGGGTCAAAATTCTCACATGAGGTCCATATGAAAGAACAATTGTTCAATTGACCTATGATCATTGTGAGTATAAAAGAATGCAATTCAAGTTCGTAATATTCAATAAGACAATAAGAATGCAACTCAAGAACTCCCCTCACTATGATCATCAAATTTCAAATTTTCGCCCCTTTGTATAAACTTCTCCCCAATCTTCTCATTAACACATCTTCTCCAAATAAGAGTAGCAAAGAAATATTACACATCTTCTCCCAAAGAAATATCTTTTCATTTAACACATCTTCTCCCCTTTGACAATGGATTCATCAAGGAATCACGCCTTCCTCTCATCCAGGATAACAAATAGAGAATAAAGAAAGAAGCGTAAACAAAAGAAGCATAAAGAGGAATATGCATGAAGTGCAATGGAGTGGCTTCAATTTTTGTATTTTTCAATTTTTGATTACAAGAAGCTTTGGAGATTACCCAAAAGAACAAGCTAGTATCTCTAATATTGCACAAACAAAGATATCAAGCCCGACAAATATTAGCAAGATCATGGTAAGACATATATATCAAAGCTAAGCACAAAGGCTCAAAAGTAAAGCAAGAGATTTGATCAATTTAAGCAACGCTCAAATTCAAAGAAGTTCATCAACAGGATCCTAAAGTGAAATTGGCCATGTCAAATGTCAAAGTGAGATCAAAATCTAACAAAGACCACATTAAGAGTCAATCAAGTCCCGTATTGAATCATTTTGCTCAATATTTTGTAAACGCCCATTTGTCAACATTTTTCTCATTTGCATTGAATATTGAAGTTGACTAATGATCTAACTTAGTGACAAGATCCTCGACTAGGAGCCATCCACAAACTCATCCTAAGCTTCACCAAAAGTTGATTAAAGGTATATCTTAGTAAAGAAGATCCCGGACTAGGAGCCATCCACAAACTCTTTCTAAGCTTCTACCGGGCGACAAATCTTGAGGTTCATGTCATTTCGACAAGCAATTCCCATGAGATCGTTCGTTCATCAAACTATCTCCAAGTTCATGTCATTTGACAAGGCCTCGTAAGAATAGTTTGGCACAATTTAAGCATAAGACAATCTTGATTTTCATTTTTCACAAGAGCATTTTTAGAATCTCAAGAACACAAAAGCTCAAGTAATGGTCAATTTTAGATCAAAGAGCTAACAAAGCAATTCGACAGGCCAATGTCACAAGAGGAGCACTAATTACGCAACTCGCTAAAACATCCACAAATTGCAATTTCTTAGTTTGAGTTGTTTAAAAGGTTCTAGCTCATATAGCAAAGACTTAGCTACACATGTAAAAGCATGATAATTCTAGCAAGTCAAAGAACTAGACATGACATTGAGCAAGAATTGAAATACAAAAGCTCTAAAGGGTAATAGGCAAAGCTTCATCAATTTTAAAAGATAAGGTAAAATCTTATATTACAATGCATCTTTTGGATTTTTCATACCACTTGTTGTAACCACTTGTTGTATTTTTCATATGAATGCAATATGACACAATGAGATGCAATTAAAAGCCTAAAACCTAAAAAGTTCAAAAGATCACTAAGTTCGTAAAAGAACAATAAAAGATCAAAAGAACAAGGAAAGATAAGAAAAGATCAAACTCCCCTCAAACCAACCCATAAGGATAAATTACCCTAACTCGCTTCTTAAGGAGGAAAATCTGTTTGATCTAAAGGCTTGGTAAGAATATCCGCCAATTGAGCTTCTGACTCACGAAGTGCATCACAATATCACCTTTTTCAACATGATCTTTAAGGAAGTGAAAGCGAATGTCTATGTGCTTAGTCCTAGAATGTTGCAATCGGGTTTTAGCAATATTAATAGCGTATGTTATCACGTAAAAGAGGAACACTAGCAAAGTTTAACCCATAATCTTTCAAAGTGGACGCTATCCACAAAATCAAGCTACAAAGAACTAGCAAAGCCTACATACTCCGCCTCAAAGAAGGGATTGTGCAATGTAAGACCGCTTCCTAGAAGACCAAGATACAAGAGAAGTGCCTAGAAAGTGACAGTGCCCGAGGTACTCTTCCTATCTAACCGACACCGCAAAATCGAATCAAAACCTCTAATGGACAAAGTCAAGAGCAGAATACCAAATGCCATATAAGAGGGTAGAGTGTAAATACCGAATATGCGCTTAACGGCTTGGCGATGGGAAGTTCTCGAGACGCTCAAATCTTGCACAAAGGCATACCGTGAAGTGAATGTCCGGCCTCGAGGTCACAAATATGTAAGGAGCCGATCATGTCATGCAGATTGCTGATCCACGACTTCTCCTTCCTCATCCGATCCAAAATAATGGTTGCCATGGGAGTGGAAATTGGCTTGCAATACCCATGTTGAAGCGCTTGAGTAGATCTTTAGTGTACTTCGTCTGATGGATGAAAGTTCCTTCCTTGCATTGCTTGATTTGAAGTCCCAAAAGTAATTAAGCTCTCCCATCATACTCATCTCAAATTCCCGACATAGTGTCGTAAAAGTCGAAACAAGAGCATTAGAGGAACCACCAAAAATAATATCATCCACATAAATTTGAGCAAGCAGAAGTCATTGTCACGCCTAAGAATAAATAGAGTTTTATCCACTTTACCCATCTCAAAATTATTTTTAAGCAAGAAGGTCTTAAGTCTATCATACTGTGCTCTAGGGGCTTGTTTAAGACCATACAATGCTTTAGATAGCTTGAAAACACGATTTGGATATTTAGGATCCTCAAAACCAGGGGTTGCTTAACATACACTTCCTCATCTATGAAACCATTTAAAAGGCACTTTTAACATCCATCCGATATAATTTAAAACCTTTTGATGCAAAGAAATGCAAGGTAATGCGAATGGCTTCTAGTCTAGCAACAGAGCAAATGTCTCATCAAAATCTAACCCTCAACTTGGTCAAACCCCGAGCTACTAATCGCCTTATTTCTAACCACGTAACCATCCTCACCTTGTTTATTCTTAAACACCCAACGGGTTCCTATAACATTATGACCACTAGGAGGTTCTACTAGGTTCCAAACTTTGTTTCTTTCAAAATTTCTAACTCCTCATGCATGGCATTTACCCACTAGAATCGATAAAGCATGTGATATATCGCGGGTTCAAAAGAAGCAACAAAAGCCGAATGAGAGTAGAGATTTGGATCATTATACCGAGCGAGTGACTCGCCATGTAGATTACCTATTATCCGCTCCGAGGATGCCGCTCAATGCGGCGGAGCGCCCGGTGAGATGTCGCTTTCTTCGACCTCCGCAGTATCACCGATGATGATGATGCAAAGCAGAGCCTCAATCAAGGTGAAGTAGACGAGGGTGTTCTTGTATCAATATGGGCGCCTCAGCAGCAGCAGATGAGGGAATGACATTAGCTTCGCCCTCATCTTCCTCCACAAAAATGCTCTCTCACACCAGAATCATCTCAGAGTAATTGATCTAGCCTGTGGCTAGTCTCATCAAAAGTGACATTACAAGTCTCCCAATAATGTTAGTCTCAAGATTAAAACTCAAAACCCTCGAATGAGCAGATAACCTGTAAATACCCCATCAAAAGTTCTTGATTCAAATTTATCTAAGTTGCCTGCCTTAAGGATAAAACATTTTGATCCAAAACTCAAAATGCGAAATGAGGGTTTTCTACCAAAACGAAGCTCATAAGGAGTCTTGCCTAAAGAAGGTCTCAAAAAGACACGATTTGCAATATGGCAAGCAAGAGCAATAGCTTCGCCCAAAATCTCCTGTGTGCTATACTCATCTAGCATCGCCCTAGCCATTTCGACTAAGGTCCTATTCTTCCTTTCCACCACGCCATTTTGTTGAGGGACGGTGGAGAGGAGAACTGATGCTCAATACCACGCCAAAGACAAAAAGAAGCAAAGAAGCATTTTTGAACTCCGTACATTATCATCGCGAATCGCTCTCAAAGCACCAGAAGCTCAAGCCAAACGAAGAACAAGGTCATGAAAATAACCAAAAGCTTCATCTTTGAAGTAAGAAAGAACACCCAAGTATATCTAGAAAGATCATCGACTATGACAAGAATATACCATTTTCCACCGATCGATCGGACTCTAGCAGACCAACAAGATCCATATGAAGCAACCGTCCCGGTCCGCTACCATAACCATAGTCACAGTATGGGTGTGAGGCGGCAACTTGTTTGCCATGCCTACAGGCGCACATACAAAGATCTTTGATACTTTGAGTTTGGGCAAACCTCTCATGAGATCAAGGTTGCTAACTCGTGTCGATGATCAAAACCAATGTGCCCCAAACGCCGATGCCAAAGCCGTAAATCAAGAAGATGTAAGCAAACATTTAAGAGATCCAAAGAAGAGATTCTCAAAATCACCCAAAAATTCTACCAACTCTAGAGATTCCAAACACAAGCTCACCAAGAGAATCAAGCACACGACAAGCATTTTTCTTAAAAATAGCCTCATAACCATCATCAAGAAGTCGAGAAACAAAAGAAGATTATACCTAAGCTTGTCCACAAGAGCGACATCCTTTAGAATGAATTTGTTGTTTACCCTAATTGATCCTGCTCTTCAATTCGCCTTTGTGTATCATCTCCAAAGGTGATGAAGTCATCACCGCTGCTCGCGTGAAAGAGGTGAACCATTTTGAGTTCCCTGGCCATGTGGCGTGAACATCCGAGTCAACGAACCACGTGTTCTTCCCTTTCCGCGATAATCCTAAAATCAAGGAGTAAAGAACGATGTGTCTCAATATCGGGATTAGATAAACAAGATTTAGGAATCCAAAGATCGAGACACACGCCCGCAAGGAGTATACAAACCGTAGTACTATCCTTGATTTCATTTAACATTCTGTTATGAGCAATGTTTAAATTAAAATGAGACTTGAATCGCCCATGGGCTGGTCGACCGCTTTAGTCAAGGCGGTCGATCGGTGACCAAAACGGTCGACCGGTGATCACTCAAATGGCCGACCGCCACCGATACACATTAGAATTAGGATGTCTAGAAACATAATGATTTGCATGAGATAAAAATCCTAATCCGTGTTTATTCTTTTCAAGTGTTACCATGTCTCATAGAAGCTCTAGGTTGCATGAATGAAATTCTATCAAAATTTTTCCTATCATTTTTCAACCTACGCCAACAATATTCAATCAAATGTCCACCTTTTTGCAATAAGTGCAATGGTACTTGGTACCACTAGAAGAAGCACCATTTGAATTAATACAAGGTTGGGCAAAACTCGCAGATTTAAAAGATGTTTTTGCAAAGTTGGGTTTTGAATTCAATTAAACCTTTTCCAAGACTTGAATGACTTTTGGGTTTGAATTGTCTTGAAAAGAATTGAATCCTAAACCTTGCTTCTTATAAGGAGTTTTAGACTTGTCAAGAATCATGTTTAATTGTTTCTTACCTTTAGAAAATTTTTCTAATGTATCATGAAGGTAAGCATTTTCTTTCTCAAGTTAACACAAGAATCACAAGTTTTATCCATAGATTTTTCCTTATACAAAGCAATTTCAAGCTTAAGAGTGGAACATGAAGCACAAGTAGTATTTTCAATATTGTCCTTAAGCTTAGCATATTTGACTCTAGCAAATTTCTAAGATATCTTTGATTTCACGCTCTTTTCTAAGCATGAAGTGCAAGGGCTAGAATCAAAACATCAAAAGCAATCAATTTACTAGATTCTAAACATTTTTCACAAGGAGCACTTTTAATTTCATTTAGTTCAGATTTAGCATTCTCAAGTTGTTGTACACAAATATTATGAGCAGATTGTAACTTGGTAATTTCGAATGCATAGCATGACAAGATAAACATTCATCGTTCAAGAGTCTTAGCAGCTTTAAGCTCTACTTTCAATTTGTTAATCTTTGACTCTAATTTCTTATTTTTGTCATAACAAATTCTAGCGCTTCATCTTGACTAAGCAATTGCTCAACTATAGAATCATATTTAGCGTAAAGCTCATCATAAGAAAAAGATACCTCATTATCATCAATGTCGTCTTGTGTCACCATGAAGCACATGCCGCTGAAGTCTTTGGCCTTCCCTTTCTTTTGCCTTGAGGGATCTCCTCCTCCTTGTCCTCCTCACTCCCAAGATCCACATCGCCAAGGATTGATCCTCAAAGCTGCAAGGACCCGTGAGCAGCCTTCACAAGCTTATTTGCCTCATACCTTGATTTGTTGAAAGGAGGCTTCTTCCAAGTCGGCTTTCCTTCCTTATGATTGCTCTTACCTTTCACTTTGGGGCAATTTGTCTTGATATGATTGAGCTCACCACATTCATAGCATGTTACCGACCACCTCTCTTTTGTTTCTCACATTATTGTAGGCCCGTGAATTTCTTAGCTAGAAGAGCTAACTCGCTTCAGAATACTTTCAAGCTCCTCTTCATGAATAGCAGATAAACAAGCAAATGAAAATCCGTAAGAAGATTCACAAGAGTCATCAAAAGCCTTTTGAGAGGATCTGCTACCAAAGCTAAATTATCTTTCTTAGGATGATCAACTCTTTTAATTTCATGAGTCTTGAGTTTACTATAAAGCAATTCTAAAGTAAGACTTGAAAGATCAACATTTTCTTCTATAGCAAGAGCTTTCATCTCCCACTCCTTGGTGTTGATTGCACCAAGAGATGGGTGGCATTTTCAGATTGAGAATATTCAATATCAACAAATTTTCATTTGATTAATTACTTTATTAAAGCGATCGAAATGTCATCGATGCTCTCTCCAGACGATCTCGAATTTATTGTACTCACGCTTGTAAACAGCTTACGCACCTTTTGATTTGGGACGAACCTCATGATATGTTTCGAGAGTGTTCCAAATTTCATGCGCAGCTGAAAGATTGCAAATTCTATCATATTCTTGTCTACCAAGTGCACCATATAAAAGATTCTTAGCCTTATTGTTGTTAGCCAAAAGAATTGCGTAAGGTGTAGCAATTTCAGAATAACCAATGGGCTCTAACAACATCCCAAATAGCTTGTCCTCGCTCAAGAAAGACGCGATACGATTCTTCCAATAGGCATAGTCGTGCCCATCAAGATATGCGGTTTAGTAGAAAACTTATCCATCGCTAAAGTTCAAAGGACCTGTTAAGATCAAGATTGAACTAACCGGCTCGATACCACTTGTTGGACCGTAAAGGCGACTAGAGGGGGTGAATAGGAGCACGCCACTTTTTCACAAATTATGAACTCAATACAATTTAACTCCAAGAGCTATTAGAAAGCTATGAAGATCAATATACCAAGACAAATGAAGACTAGTATTGAATCCAATTAAACCCCTAAGCAATATAACAAAATCAACTAAGATTACTAAGACTCACAAAGACGGGCGGTCTCGACTGTTATACTCAACCGGTCGGACCGATTGTCGGGCGGTCCGACCGGCGCAGTCAAGGGTCGGACCGCCCAAAATCGGTCCGACCGGTGATGACGGGCGGTCCGACCGCCGACTCCGTAACCGATCCGCAATAAGAAAATCACCGATGACGGTTGCAATTAGGTGAAACTTTTGATTCTCAACTCCAATCTTTATGAAACTTTGCACACACCTTCTATATGCTATTGAGGACCTATTCCAATCGAATATTATGATAATTCTTGAACGATCTTGAGCAATTGTCAATTGATTAATGTAAGGTCTAAAACCGCAAGAACGAAAACTTGATCCTAAAGCTTGTTCGTGAGAGATTGATGATCAAGATGATGCTAGATAGATTCACACATATCACAGCAAGCTAATTCACGGAAAGAATCAATCACAAACTCGCGGATCAAAGAAAGCCCTAAAATCACCAAATTGAAAGCAAGAACGAAAAGAGACTTATCTCAAGCAAACCTTGCATAGATTGATTTCGTGATTGAAGCCGGATTACATCCACACCATCATGGATCAAGAGACAATCAAGGATCACGAAATTCACCACAAACCATCAAGAGCCCTAGCCTCCACCTCAACTCCCTAAAGACAATTAGGTTTTGAAACATAAAAGGCGAGAGAGAGAGGTGCAGCCACCATCTCCTCCTATTTATAGTGGAGGCCTAAAACTCTTAGGGTTTGACTTAATTGGGCTCCGCTAAGGCCCACTAACAAACGGGTCACACACGCACGCTTCGCAAAGCGCCGCTTTTAACTTTTGACCTAAACCGCTTCACCATGCGCCATGGATTCGCCAATAGGTCACCCTTGTCCATCTTGTGTCACGCTTGAGTCGTTGACTCACCCGCATCGCCGATCGCTCGACCTCAACTCTTCAAGTCTAGTCCCGATTCTCCTCGCCGCTGACCGTCGCTGACCACCAAGCTACCCGCACAACCACGCATAAGAAAACACGATTCGGGAACAAGTTCTTCACAACTTGACCCATGTTAGTCAAAACATGCATCATGCAAATCATATGCCATGAAACCAATGACTTTGACCTAACAAAACAACATCGCCACGGTTGGCCGACGCTCAGTAGAAACCGGCCCGACCGCCCAGTGAGCTTGGCCGATCGCTTCCATGGCTTGGCCGGACCGCCTCCTCGTGAGCCGGCCGGACCGCCTTTAGGACTTAGCCAAATTCAAGCTCCCAAAACCAAACCTTCGAAACTTTAAACCAATAGAACTTTTCACCGAGACTCCAAAATCATGAGACCAAGTGCATTGGGATCCCTCACTTGTCTACAACACCTATTTTTGGCCCACTGATTTGAACACTTTGGTCATCGCCGTCCGATCGCTTCACATGGCCGGTCCGACCGATATGGGACCGGCCGATCATTGCAAGGACCGGCCGGACCGCCTCGAGCAAGAAGCTCAGAACTTTGTCGAAAACGCGTGAAACGACAAACCGTAAACGCCATTGCCAATTGTCACATCATCCTAAGATCCGAGCATATCCCCATGAAATCCACAATCTCCCTTGATGAACACATTGGCAATTATCCGTAAAATGTAAGTAAGAGGTTTGAAAACGAAGTTTACTCGCAGCTGCAGACAAAGGCACAACTTGGTCCATAAGCAAGAAAAAGCAATGAAAATGACCAAGCCGGCATCGTAATAGTATAGGCATGTGAGACAAGGCAAAAGTAAGCATAAAACTTTGATTTTAAAAGGGTCAAAATTCTCACATGAGGTCCATATGAAAGAACAATTGTTCAATTGACCTATGATCATTGTGAGGATAAAAGAATGCAATTCAAGTTCGTAATATTCAATAAGACAATAAGAATGCAACTCAAGAACTCCCCTCACTATGATCATCAAATTTCAAATTTTCGCCCCCCTTTGTATAAACTTCTCCCCAATCTTCTCATTAACACATCTTCTCCAAATAAGAGTAGCAAAGAAATATTACACATCTTCTCCCAAAGAAATATCTTTTCATTTAACACATCTTCTCCCCTTTGACAATGGATTCATCAAGGAATCACGCCTTCCTCTCATCCAGAGATAACAAATAGAGAATAAAGAAAGAAGCGTAAACAAAAGAAGCATAAAGAGGAATATGCATGAAGTGCAATGGAGTGGCTTCAATTTTTGTATTTTTCAATTTTTGATTACAAGAAGCTTTGAGATTACCCAAAAGAACAAGCTAGTATCTCTAATATTGCACAAACAAAGATATCAAGCCCGACAAATACTTAGCAAGATCATGGTAAGACATATATATCAAAGCTAAGCACAAAGGCTCAAAAGTAAAGCAAGAGATTTGATCAATTTAAGCAACGCTCAAATTCAAAGAAGTTCATCAACAGGATCCTAAAGTGAAATTGGCCATGTCAAATGTCAAAGTGAGATCAAAAATCTAACAAAGACCACATTAAGAGTCAATCAAGTCCCGTATTGAATCATTTTGCTCAATATTTTGTAAACGCCCATTTGTCAACATTTTTCTCATTTGCATTGAATATTGAAGTTGACTAATGATCTAACTTAGTGACAAGATCCCGACTAGGAGCCATCCACAAACTCATCCTAAGCTTCACCAAAAGTTGATTAAAGGTATATCTTAGTAAAGAAGATCCCGACTAGGAGCCATCCACAAACTCTTTCTAAGCTTCTACCGGGCGACAAATCTTGAGGTTCATGTCATTTCGACAAGCAATCCCCATGAGATCGTTCTGTTCATCAAACTATCTCCAAGTTCATGTCATTTGACAAGGCCTCGTAAGAATAGTTTGGCACAATTTAAGCATAAGACAATCTTGATTTTCATTTTTCACAAGAGCATTTTTAGAATCTCAAGAACACAAAAGCTCAAGTAATGGTCAATTTTAGATCAAAGAGCTAACAAAGCAATTCGACAGGCCAATGTCACAAGAGGAGCACTAATTACGCAACTCGCTAAAACATCCACAAATTGCAATTTCTTAGTTTGAGTTGTTTAAAAGGTTCTAGCTCATATAGCAAAGACTTAGCTACACATGTAAAAGCATGATAATTCTAGCAAGTCAAAGAACTAGACATGACATTGAGCAAGAATTGAAATACAAAAGCTCTAAAGGGTAATAGGCAAAGCTTCATCAATTTTAAAAGATAAGGTAAAATCTTATATTACAATGCATCTTTTGGATTTTTCATACCATTTGTTGTAACCACTTGTTGTATTTTTCATATGAATGCAATATGACACAATGAGATGCAATTAAAAAGCCTAAAACCTAAAAAGTTCAAAAGATCACTAAGTTCGTAAAAGAACAATAAAAGATCAAAAGAACAAGGAAAGATAAGAAAAGATCAAACTCCCTCAAACCAACCCATAAGGATAAATTACCCCTAACTCGCTTCTTAAGGAGGAAAATCTGTTTGATCTAAAGGCTTGGTAAGAATATCCGCCAATTGAGCTTCTGACTCTACAAAGTGCATCACAATATCACCTTTTTCAACATGATCTTTAAGGAAGTGAAAGCGAATGTCTATGTGCTTAGTCCTAGAATGTTGCAATCGGGTTTTAGCAATATTAATAGCGTATGTTATCACGTAAAAGAGGAACACTAGCAAAGTTTAACCCATAATCTTTCAAAGTGGACGCTATCCACAAAATCAAGCTACAAAGAACTAGCAAAGAAGCCTACATACTCCGCCAAAGAAGGGATTGTGCAATGTAAGACCGCTTCTAGAAGACCAAGATACAAGAGAAGTGCCTAGAAAGTGACAGTGCTCGAGGTACTCTTCCTATCTAACCGACACCGCAAAATCGAATCAAAACCTCTAATGGACAAAGTCAAGAGCAGAATACCAAATGCCATATAAGAGGGTAGAGTGTAAATACCGAATATGCGCTTAACGGCTTGGCGATGGGAAGTTCTCTGAGACGCTCAAATCTTGCACAAAGGCATACCGTGAAGTGAATGTCCGGCCTCGAGGCCACAAATACGTAAGGAGCCGATCATGTCATGCAGATTGCTGATCCACGACTTCTCCTTCCTCATCCGATCCAAAATAATGGTTGCCATGGAGTGGAAATTGGCTTGCAAATACCCATGTTGAAGCGCTTGAGTAGATCTTTAGTGTACTTCGTCCGATGGATGAAAGTTCCTTCCTTGCATTGCTTGATTTGAAGTCCCAAAAGTAATTAAGCTCTCCCATCATACTCATCTCAAATTCCCGGACATAGTGTCGTAAAAGTCGAAACAAGAGCATTAGAGGAACCACCAAAAATAATATCATCCACATAAATTTGAGCAAGCAGAAGTCATTGTCACGCCTAAGAATAAATAGAGTTTTATCCACTTTACCCATCTCAAAATTATTTTTAAGCAAGAAGGTCTTAAGTCTATCATACTGTGCTCTAGGGGCTTGTTTAAGACCATACAATGCTTTAGATAGCTTGAAAACACGATTTGGATATTTAGGATCCTCAAAACCAGGGGTTGCTTAACATACACTTCCTCATCTATGAAACCATTTAAAAGGCACTTTTAACATCCATCCGATATAATTTAAAACCTTTTGATGCAAAGAAATGCAAGGTAATGCGAATGGCTTCTAGTCTAGCAACAGAGCAAATGTCTCATCAAAATCTAACCCTCAACTTGGTCAAACCCCGAGCTACTAATCTGCCTTATTTCTAACCACGTAACCATCCTCACCTTGTTTATTCTTAAACACCCAACGGGTTCCTATAACATTATGACCACTAGGAGGTTCTACTAGGTTCCAAACTTTGTTTCTTTCAAAATTCTCTAACTCCTCATGCATGGCATTTACCCACTAGAATCGATAAAGCATGTGATATATCGCGGGTTCAAAAGAAGCAACAAAAGCCGAATGAGAGTAGAGATTTGGATCATTATACCGAGCGAGTGACTCGCCATGTAGATTACCTATTATCCGCTCCGAGGATGCCGCCTCAATGCGGCGGAGCGCCCGTGAGATGTCGCTTTCTTCGACCTCCGCAGTATCGCCGATGATGATGATGCAAACAGAGCCTCAATCAAGGTGAAGTAGACGAAAGGTGTTCTTGTATCAATATGGGCGCCAAGAGCAGCAGATGAGGGAATGACATTAGCTTCGCCCTCATCTTCCTCCACAAAAATACTCTCACACCAGAATCATCTCAGAGTAATTGATCTAGCCTGTGGCTAGTCTCATCAAAAGTGACATTACAAGTCTCCCAATAATGTTAGTCTCAAGATTAAAACTCAAAACCCTCGAATGAGCAGATAACCTGTAAATACCCCATCAAAAGTTCTTGATTCAAATTTATCTAAGTTGCCTGCCTTAAGAATAAAACATTTTGATCCAAAACTCAAAATGCGAAATGAGGGTTTTCTACCAAAACGAAGCTCATAAGGAGTCTTGCCTAAAGAAGGTCTCAAAAGACACGATTTGCAATATGGCAAGCAAGAGCAATAGCTTCGCCCAAAATCTCCTGTGTTATACTCATCTAGCATCGCCCTAGCCATTTCGACTAAGGTCCTATTCTTCCTTTCCACCACGCCATTTTGTTGAGGGACGGTGGAGAGGAGAACTGATGCTCAATACCACGCCAAAGACAAAAAGAAGCAAAAGAAGCATTTTTGAACTCCGTACATTATCATCGCGAATCGCTCTCAAAGCACCAGAAGCTCAAGCCAAACGAAGAACAAGGTCATGAAAATAACCAAAAGCTTCATCTTTTGAAGTAAGAAAGAACACCCAAGTATATCTAGAAAGATCATCGACTATGACAAGAATATACCATTTTCCACCGATCGATCGGACTCTAGCAGACCAACAAGATCCATATGAAGCAACCGTCCCGGTCCGCTACCATAACCATAGTCACGTATGGGTGTGAGGCGGCAACTTGTTTGCCATGCCTACAAGGCGCACATACAAAGATCTTTGATACTTTGAGTTTGGGCAAACCTCTCATGAGATCAAGGTTGCTAACTCGTGTCGATGATCAAAACCAATGTGCCCCAAACGCCGATGCCAAAGCCGTAAATCAAGAAGATGTAAGCAAACATTTAAGAGATCCAAAGAAGAGATTCTCAAAATCACCCAAAAATTCTACCAACTCTAGAGATTCCAAACACAAGCTCACCAAGAGAATCAAGCACACGACAAGCATTTTTCTTAAAAATGCCTCATAACCATCATCAAGAAGTCGAGAAACAGTAAAGAAGATTATACCTAAGCTTGTCCACAAGAGCGACATCCTTTAGAATGAATTTGTTGTTTACCCTAATTGATCCTGCTCCTTCAATTCGCCTTTGTGTATCATCTCCAAAGGTGATGAAGTCATCACCGTTGCTCGCGTGAAAGAGGTGAACCATTTTGAGTTCCCTGGCCATGTGGCGTGAACATCCGAGTCAACGAACCACGTGTTCTTCCCTTTCCGCGATAATCCTAAAAATCAAGGAGTAAAAGAACGATGTGTCTCAACATCGGGATTAGATAAACAAGATTTAGGAATCCAAAGATCGAGACACACGCCCGCAAGGAGTATACAAACCGTAAGTACTATCCTTGATTTCATTTAACATTCTGTTATGAGCAATGTTTAAATTAAAATGAGACTTGAATCGTCCATGGGCTGTCTCGACCGGCTTTAGTCAAGGGGTCGATCGGTGACCAAAACGGTCGACGGTGACACTCAAATGGCCGACCGCCACCGATACACATTAGAATTAGGATGTCTAGAAACATAATGATTTGCATGAGATAAAAATCCTAATCCGTGTTTATTCTTTTCAAGTTACCATGTCTCATAGAAGCTCTAGGTTGCATGAATGAAATTCTATCAAAATTTTTCCTATCATTTTTCAACCTACGCCAACAATATTCAATCAAATGTCCACCTTTTTGCAATAAGTGCAATGGTACTTGGTACCACTAGAAGAAGCACCATTTGAATTAATACAAGGTTGGGCAAAACTCGCAGATTTAAAAGATGTTTTTGCAAAGTTGGGTTTTGAATTCAATTAAACCTTTTCCAAGACTTGAATGACTTTTGGGTTTGAATTGTCTTGAAAAGAATTGAATCCTAAACCTTGCTTCTTATAAGGAGTTTTAGACTTGTCAAGAATCATGTTTAATTGTTTCTTACCTTTAGAAAATTTTTCTAATGTATCATGAAGGTAAGCATTTTCTTTCTCAAGTTAACACAAGAATCACAAGTTTTATCCATAGATTTTTCCTTATACAAAGCAATTTCAAGCTTAAGAGTGGAACATGAAGCACAAGTAGTATTTTCAATATTGTCCTTAAGCTTAGCATATTTGACTCTAGCAAATTTCTAAGATATCTTTGATTTCACGCTCTTTTCTAAGCATGAAGTGCAAGGGCTAGAATCAAAACATCAAAAGCAATCAATTTACTAGATTCTAAACATTTTTCACAAGGAGCACTTTTAATTTCATTTAGTTCAGATTTAGCATTCTCAAGTTGTTGTACACAAATATTATGAGCAGATTGTAACTTGGTAATTTCGAATGCATAGCATGACAAGATAAACATTCATCAGTTCAAGAGTCTTAGCATTTTAAGCTCTACTTTCAATTTGTTAATCTTTGACTCTAATTTCTTATTTTTGTCATAACAAATTCTAGCGCTTCATCTTGACTAAGCAATTGCTCAACTATAGAATCATATTTAGCGTAAAGCTCATCATAAGAAAAAGATACCTCATCATCATCAATGTCGCTCCGTGTCACCATGAAGCACATGCCGCTGAAGTCTTTGGCCTTCCTTTCTTTTGCCTTGAGGGATCTCCTCCTCCTTGTCCTCCTCACTCCCAGATCCACATCGCTCAAGGATTGATCCTCAAAAGCTGCAAGGACCCTGTGAGCACCTTCACAAGCTTATTTGCCTCATACCTTGATTTGTTGAAAGGAGGCTTCTTCCAAGTCGGCTTTCCTTCCTTATGATTGCTCTTACCTTTCAAATTTGGGGCAATTTGTCTTGATATGATTGAGCTCACCACATTCATAGCATGTTACCGACCACCTCTTTTTTGTTTCTCACATTATTGTAGGCCCGTGAATTTCTTAGCTAGAAGAGCTAACTCGCTTCAGAATACTTTCAAGCTCCTCTTCATGAATAGCGATAAACAAGCAAATGAAAATCCGTAAGAAGATTCACAAGAGTCATCAAAAGCCTTTTGAGAGGATCTGCTACCAAAGCTAAATTATCTTTCTTAGGATGATCAACTCTTTAATTTCATGAGTCTTGAGTTTACTATAAAGCAATTCTAAAGTAAGACTTGAAAGATCAACATTTTCTTCTATAGCAAGAGCTTTCATCTCCCACTCCTTGGTGTTGATTGCACCAAGAGATGGGTGGCATTTTCAGATTGAGAATATTCAATATCAACAAATTTTCATTTGATTAATTACTTTATTAAAGCGATCGAAATGTCATCGATGCTCTCTCCAGACGATCTCGAATTTATTGTACTCACGCTTGTAAACAGCTTACGACCTTTTGATTTGGGACGAACCTCATGATATGTTTCGAGAGTGTTCCAAATTTCATGCGCAGCTTGAAAGATTGCAAATTCTATCATATTCTTGTCTACCAAGTGCACCATATAAAAGATTCTTAGCCTTATTGTTGTTAGCCAAAAGAATTGCGTAAGTGTGTAGCAATTTCAGAATAACCAATGGGCTCTAACAACATCCCAAATAGCTTGTCCTCGCTCAAGAAAGACGCGATACGATTCTTCCAATAGGCATAGTCGTGCCCATCAAGATATGCGTTTAGTAGAAAACTTATCCATCGCCAAAGTTCAAAGGACCGTTAAGATCAAGATTGAACTAACCGCTCGATACCACTTGTTGGACCGTAAAGGCGACTAGAGGGGGTGAATAGGAGCACGCCACTTTTTCACAAATTATGAACTCAATACAATTTAACTCCAAGAGCTATTAGAAAGCTATGAAGATCAATATACCAAGACAAATGAAGACTAGTATTGAATCCAATTAAACCCCTAAGCAATATAACAAAATCAACTAAGATTACTAAGACTCACAAAGACGGGCGGTCTCGACTGTTATACTCAACCGGTCGGACCGATTGTCGGGCGGTCCGACCGGCGCAGTCAAGCGGTCGGACCGCCCAAAATCGGTCTCGACCGGTGATGACGGGCGGTCCGACCGCCGACTCCGTAACCGATCCGCAATAAGAAAATCACCGATGACGGTTGCAATTAGGTGAAACTTTGATTCTCAACTCCAATCTTTATGAAACTTTGCACACACCTTCTATATGCTATTGAGGACCTATTCCAATCGAATATTATGATAATTCTTGAACGATCTTGAGCAATTGCCAATTGATTAACAGAAGGTCTAAAACCGCAAGAACGAAAACTTGATCCTAAAGCTTGTTCGTGAGAGATTGATGATCAAGATGATGCTAGATAGATTCACACATATCACAGCAAGCTAATTCACGGAAAGAATCAATCACAAACTCGCGGATCAAAGAAAGCCCTAAAATCACCAAATTGAAAGCAAGAACGAAAAGAGACTTATCTCAAGCAAACCTTGCATAGATTGATTTCGTGATTGAAGCCGGATTACATCCACACCATCATGGATCAAGAGACAATCAAGGATCACGAATTCACCACAAACCATCAAGAGCCCTAGCCTCCACCTCAACTCCCTAAAGACAATTAGGTTTTGAAACATAAAAGGCGAGAGAGAGAGAGGTGCAGCCACCATCTCCTCCTATTTATAGTGGAGGCCTAAAACTCTTAGGGTTTGACTTAATTGGGCCCCAAGGCCCACTAACAAACGGGTCACACACGCACGCTTCGCAAGCGCCGCCGCTTTAACTTTTGACCTAAACCGCTTCACCATGCGCCATGGATTTGCCAATAGGTCACCCTTGTCCATCTTGTGTCACGCTTGAGTCGTTGACTCACCCGCATCGCCGATCGCTCGACCTCAACTCTTCAAGTCTAGTCCCGATTCTCCTCGCCGCTGACCGTCGCTGACCACCAAGCTACCCGCACAACCACGCATAAGAAAACACGATTCGGGAACAAGTTCTTCACAACTTGACCCATGTTAGTCAAAACATGCATCATGCAAATCATATGCCATGAAACCAATGACTTTGACCTAACAAAACAACATCGCCACGGTTGGCCGACGCTCAGTAGAAACCGGTCCGACCGCCCAGTGAGCTTGGCCGATCGCTTCCATGGCCGGCCGGACCGCCCTCGTGAGCGGCCGGACCGCCTTTAGGACTTAGCCAAATTCAAGCTCCCAAAACCAAACCTTCGAAACTTTAAACCAATAGAACTTTTCACCGAGACTCCAAAAATCATGAGACCAAGTGCATTGGGATCCCTCACTTGTCTACAACACCTATTTTTGGCCCACTGATTTGAACACTTTTGGTCATCGCCGTCCGATCGCTTCAGATGGCCGGTCCGACCGATATGGGACCGGCCGGATCATTGCAAGGACCGGCCGGACCGCCGAGCAAGAAGCTCAGAACTTTGTCGAAAACGCGAAACGACAAACCGTAAACGCCATTGCCAATTGTCACATCATCCTAAGATCCGAGCATATCCCCATGAAATCGACTCGATAAGTCTTTTCCAAGAGCAAAAGTAGGAGACTGAGCGACGCTTAGGAAGTTCCTTCTAGTGGCAAGGTGACCACGTGCAGAGAGAAAGACTTCACCAGTGTGTCTCTTCCTTCGACTAGTTAAAACGAATCGAGTACACCAAAGGTGGTCGAATAAACATAAGAAAGTGCACTCTACTCGTAATATTTTTCAAATTACCAAAAAATAAACTAAGGTTAAAAGAGTTGGCTTTGAGAACATTTCACTAGATAGAACCCGAGCTCTCTCAGACAGCAATAAAAGTGAATAACGAGTCGATGCTAGGAAGTTCCTTCCAAAGGACTCACCACATGCAGAGAGAGAGACTTCGACTAGATGATGTTACTTGCCTTTCACCAAAGGTAGAGAAAATGGTGTTTTTGGATCATAGTCGAAAGATTATAAAAGCACTACTCAAAAATGAGGCGAAAAGAGGTAGAAGGAACTCGGATCTTTATTGCCCGAGAGGTTGGTCACACATAGAATTTATGAATCGGTCGATGTTCCAAGAATTTGAGAGAACTCGTCCATCTTCCATTGCTAGTCGACTACCCTCGCCGAGTGACTTCGACCATCGTAAGAATCTTCCCACTTGGGAGAAAGTTTGTTCCGATTAGACTTGATGGGCAGAGCCTCAATACCAAGTCACCTACAAGAAGGTCATGCGAGGCCGACCTTACGATCGTAGTATCCGCAGTAGGGCTTGTTGGTAGACTACGTAACGGATTAGGCCATGTTTCTCCTTTCTTCGAGTAGGTTAATGTCATCTCGCTCGGTTGTTCCCCGGTCGGAGTTGTTGAAGGTTTCAACCCGAGTCGATCGCATTTTAGCCCCGAGGAAGCATGGCTTCACTCCCAACACTAGAAAGAATGGTGTTTCTCTGCCGCCGATCGGTGGTCGCATTTAACCGCCCATAATACGGAAGGTAATTCTTGTACCCAAGCCCCGAGCGCTTAACAAGTCGGGTCAAGACCTGGTTTTAATCCCTCGATTATTTGGCCGCTTGCACGCTCGACGCCTGCTTGCTTTGGGGATGTGCAATGTAGCATAACATAACTTGGTACTCTAACTCGTCGCAAAATTCCTAAAATTTTGCACTTCATAATTGTTTACCATTGTCCGTAATTATCCGACTTAACTCCAAATCGCTAACACGATCTCATCATGAACCTTTGAGAGACCATGTGAGAGGTCCTCCACTGAGTGATGAGTATTTGACAAGTGTGTTGATTAGATTGAGAGTTGAGGTTTTCGCTTGGACTGCTTCGGCCGAGTCAGGAAATCGGAACACCATTGCCAGTATGGAGCGGAAGTTCCGATTAATCTAACTACCGGTGTTGAAAAGGAACTTCCGATTTATCCGGTTTTGCTTCTACCAAGGAAATCGGAATTTCCGCACAAGGGGTAGCGGAGTGTCCGATAATACCGATATTGAGTGTTCTCTCAGAATTTGAATCGAATTAAATATCCGATAGTTTGTTAGTTTGATATCGGAAGTACCGCAGTTGTTGAGCGCGAACTTCCGATATTCCCGATAGCGGATAGTTTCAAACGGAACTTCCGCCGTGGTAAGTGCGAACTTCCGATTGTGTCCAAATCGTGCGTAGAAGATTATTTTGTGGATTTTGATCTTGTATGAGTTTGAGTCTTATACAAATGTTGATGCTATGTTATTGTGCAATGCTATGTGATGTGTTTTTGTCTGTGTTGATCGCAGGCATCAAGATGGAGTCGTGGCGAGACACGTGGACCGGACTAGGCGCCGGAGGCGCTGAGGTCCGAACGGCCTGGATGTGTCAAAGACGGCGTGAATCTTGAAGCGCGGTAGTCGTCGCACAACAAGGTGTACGGAGGCTTCCGTAAGGTGCGCATGGGCGAAGGGTCTTTTTCGCAGCGCAAAAGTGGAGGCGGTTCCGTTCGGTGTAGCGGGCTTAATGGGTTGGAGGCCCATTAGCCAAGGCTATAAATAGGAGA